>OZ012629.1:10287649-11487649 GCA_963942485.1 Pediacus dermestoides
AGTTTCTGTTTTAAATATAACCTTTCCTAACCTAACATAAAACTACTACCTACCTGTAACTCACAATTAAGCTGTAGGTAATTAGGAAAAAAAGTTAAATTGTAGATACAGGAGAGATAATTAAATTTTCAACGTTTAAATTTCAGTTACCATTTCATAAATTGACACTCTTACTTATTACTTAGTATTCTTTAAAATAGTCAATATTTTAGCAATTTAATATTATGGAGTGAGTGAGTAGGTGATAAAAGTTAAAAGAATTTTAGATAAACCAATTTTCTTTAAAAAAAATATTAGTATAGTTTAGAACAAAATGCAGAATTTTATTAATTTTCTAAAATAAATTTTTTTAGACAAATTTAATCACATGTCACAAAGTGAGAAAATTCTGATTTAGTTTAAAAAGTAGAATCGTACAGGAGATCTAATTGAATTTTAAACGTAAAAAAAATTGAAAGCTTATAGGTATAAATTTTCGCATTAACAGTTATTTGCATAAAGTAGTACTTTTTGTGAAAAATACACTTTAAATGGTATTTGTTGGTGTTGGATACAATATTTTATCAATGACTTTGTGCAATTAGGAGCCTAACCTAACCTAAACTAATTTTCTAAACCATGAAATAGGGAACTTTATTTTAGGATTTTTACTTTTTTCAACGTTTCGAAAAGTAACACGCTTTACACCAAACAACTTAATAAAGAATTTTTAACTTTTTAATAGACGTACAAAAAATAATATTTATCACCTTATACGCTAACTTTGATGCAGAAATTTCTAGCATGCTCTTCCTCTTATGCCGATTTTACTGTCTTGAAATGATAATAATGAATAGTAATGCTAATGATAATAGAAATAGTTCACCGTTATCAAAGAGCGAACTCTCAAGTTTACATTAGGTACATTTTCCAAACAGATAAAGCAAATAATAATAATAAACCTACCTGAATAATAACTGAACATATCTATCTATACGAAACATCGCTACAAAGTTTTAATATTATTATTCTATCACTTTTGTTATATTTGACAACCCTAGTCAATAGTTTGGCTTCGTGAATATCAATTTCAAAGAGCAATAATCCATTGTTACAACTGACAATCCATCATATTTCAAACGTTATTTTCCTCGTAAAATATGTGACTTTAGTTGGAAAAATTTTCACCGGCATTTTGAAAAATGTTATAGAACACAAGATTATAATCATTATGATTTACGTGATAAAATCGTTACTTTCGAAATTTTAACGGTTATCCTGTGATGCGCTCAGAAACCAGTTCTTCGCGCGAGACAAATCCGGCAGATGTGCATTCGGAAGCTGCGAGCTTTTTATTATTTTAAGGGATGTTTGTGTGTGAAGCTGCTGGACCAGTTCGACGACTAACTATAACTGACCACTGTCCACTCTAATTTGCATCCAGAACAAAGAAACAAAAACTTGTTTGGAAAATCCGTTAGCTTATACCATACATGAGGCTTTATTATTAGAAAAATTAATGTTCAGTGTGGTGTAGAACGCGAGATGAAAAAGTGTGTTGGTAAGTGAATAGTTTTCATTTTCAATAGAAATTGTGGTGCATGGAAATTTGAATGGTACGATGTCGGGTTTGGCGCCAAGATTTTCCTGTGGAAAAGAGAAAACTGGAGGAAATTATTTCCGTGCGCGAGGACTAGAGGGCAGTTCGTTCCTAGATTTTGTATTAAAATAATTGGTCTGATGATCTAGTTTAATAATAATTTTCATATAGATAATAGAATGTTTTTAATTTGGTAGTTTATTTATGTTAATTTTAATTAATAATTAAATTAAATTTTAGTTATTTCATTATTCAATGCTATACATATTTATAGAAATCGAAGACAATTGTTTTATGTGCCGAAATATTCCTATACGATAAATTATTGGGAATTATCGCATAACAATTATTGCAGTATTGAGTTAATTTATATAAATACAGTTATTACATCAAATATCTATTTGAATCCTTAATTAAATTAAAATTTTGTTAGATATGCGAACTTTGCGACGATATTTAATACAGTAAATTCAGTATTTATTTAAACCAATCTAAGTATTTAAATTTAGATCATTATAAAATTATTATACACTTCTTTTTTATTTTTTTTTATTAATATTGAAATAATTCTTAATTTTACCTATTTACTTTAACTTAAAATCTAATATTTATTTTGGAGAAATTATATTAAATTCATTCCGTTCACGTAGTTTTTACAACCTATAAATACTTAGTTAAATTAAAGGCTTCAAGCCTGCAATTTAATTAATTAAAAAAAATGTTATTATGCGGTTCTAAAAACCGCAAAAAATTTTAAAGAGGATTTCTGAGCTTAATCGAAGATAAAAAGTTTATCCGAACTATTATCCTCCAAATGGATTTGTTTTTGGGTTACAGCAGGGGAGAATTTAAATTTTGTAAAATTTCAAATTTTTCCACTGTTCAATTCGTTATTAAATTAAAAATTCAGTTTTGATCATTTTACAGCCGATGTTAATCAAAATAAAAGAAAACTTACTTCGTTATGTGCCTTCAGTTTAGATTCTATTAAAAATAAAATACGAACTTAAACTTTATTCTCACCAAAGAAAAACGAATTTTCAATTCATCATATTAAGTGACTGTACAAAACTTGAGAAAGTACTGAAAATTACATAAAGAACTTCAAAAACAAGATACAATTCTATTGAAGCAGAAATTTGGTTCACCACTGATATAATATCAATAAAAGTTCCCAAAATTGTTAAACATAATATTATAATAAAGGTTCTCAAATATTTTTTGCAAAATTATTAACGATTTTGGCGATGCTTATAGATTTTTTTTGAGAAAACTAAGAGTACTGATGTTATTTGGATGAAATTGTATAAAAATAAATAAAGTATGAAAATATTACTTAACACAACTAAGGGTAAAATATTTATCAATAAGATAAAATTGTTGTTTAAAGACAAACTATTACTCTCACTATTTTAGGACCAACTATGCAAAAATTATATATTTAACTAAATTCAGCATATTATTCTCTGTGAACGTATATGAGACCCCCCAGGCTACTAAAGGCTTCGCCACCAAATATACGAGACAAAAATTTTAGCATTTGAAACTTTTCCCCAAATCGAATGAGTTTTAATTTTCTTGAGCTAAAGGTACCAATTCCAATTAATTTGCACCTGTTATAACGAAATTTACAGACCATCACAATCATTCAAAATTTTAGAACCGAGGCTGTAAAGTACGTTTCCAAATTTACAAGATCTAAACCAGAAGGACGAAAATATTTTGATAGCTTGCCACATGTTAGTTCAAAAATTTTATATACTACATACAACCTACTGAGACTGTTTGGTCTATTTTTCAAAATTTAACGGACTAATTTCATGACTTTGCACCTTTTTGAAGTGAATTTTTGTCAAAACCTAAAATTTAACAGTTAAATCTGAAATAAATCGTTGAGGAATCTGAAAAAATATAAATAAGCTTCGAGATATTACGATTTTCTACTATTCGTCAGGCTCATGCACAAAATCGAGGTAATTTTAAAGAAATTTTAGGTGATCGGAAATAAATCCTAGATAGGTTAGAGATTTCTTCCTATTAAGGACGCCAACTCGAAAATAGGGCAATTTTTACGGGAGTCTAGTAGGCTATAAAATCCGGAATTTTCGTGGGATTTTTAGTCTATAGTCTTTGTAAAAAAGCAAATTTTAAGGAAATCTGCTCTTATTTCTATGTTTTAAGACAAATTTAAGGAGACAAAGTCGAAAAAGACAAATTTTGAAATGAGTCTAAGTGGGTGATGAAAAATGGAATTTTACAGGAATTTTTTTATTGTATAATTTCAATTTTCTAGTACCTAAATCTAACTTGGTTCTTTGTAAAAAAAATAAATTTTAAGGAAATCTGCTCTTATTTCGATGTTTTATGACAATTTTAAAGTCAAAAAGTCTAAAATTAGACAAATTTTAAAATGAGTCTAAGTAGATGATAAAAATCCGAATCTTCGAGGGATTTTTATTCTGTAGTTACAATTTTCTAGTAAAACTGACTTGGTTCTTTTTAAAAAAGTAAATTTTAAGGAAATCTATTCTTTTTTCGATGTTCTATGAGAATTTTAAGGTCAAAAAGTCTAAAATTAGACAACTTTTGAAATGAGTGTAAGAAGGCGATGAAAAATGAAATTTTCGAGGAAATTATATTCTATAATTTCAATTTTCTAGTAAATCTAACTTGGTTCTTTGTAAAAAAGTAAATTTTAAGGAAATCTGCTTTTTTTTCGATGTTTTATGACCATTTTAAGGTCAAAAAGTCTAAAATTAGACAAACTCCAACTTGGGACTTTAAATTTAACACAATGTAGTTCACATCTAAATATGACTATCTAAGCATGAATAATTCTTAAACCCTCAAAAATAAAAAATAAGGAAAACTTACCATTTTATTTATATGAAAATATTGACCTCCGGACCTGACAGCCCAAACATTTATTGAGAATTGCTGCTGAAAATATGTTCTTTTTATGGCATGGGGATTTTTCACAGCCCATATGTGAGTGTTGTGATTGTTATTAATACCATTACGAGTGAAAATCATCGAACACCAAAACACACCTAGTGAAATTTTCTTCCGCGATATTTATGCACAAAAACCACTCACACAATTGAACTGTTCTTGGGGCATCAAAGCTTGCACACACAAGTTCATTGTTACTGTCAAATGAGCTTTTTTCACGCAAAACAATCTGTAGAACTGCACACAATCACTCACAGCAATCATAAAACTAACTTCCAACCTCACTCGATATTAGGTATTCCAGTAGAAAAACGAAAATTTTTTGCTGCACATACGAAAGAATGCGTTTGCTTCAAGAAGGCCAGGGTTGGCCCAGCATATTATGAAAATTATAAATGATAATTACTCGCTTATTTATAAATTTTTATTAAGAAAAATTTTTGTGGAATGCATTAGTTTTGTTTGAACGTTAATAATAAGGAGATATGACGATTTTTAATCATTTTTTTTATTTAATTTAATTAATTTTGGCATTAAATTAGATTTTTTTAGAATAGTATGGTGCAGTGACTGAATCCACTGTAATTGCAGATACCTACACAAAAGAACTATATCCAGAAAAAACACTTTTACTATTTTTTAAGTATAAGTACCTTAAACAAATTCTGTTAGTTTGCGATATGGTAACAAAAAATTTTTACAACTTACTGAAACATAAATTTATTAAATTCCTTCGCATACACAACAAAATAAATCAAATCATACAAAGTTGAAAAACCATTTTCTGGCCCACATCGACAACCAAAACCCAATAAATCTCCTTTATTTCCCATCTTATTTACAGGGCGCCATAGCGTCGGCTGAAATTCGACGCTCAGAATCAACGTCTCCATCTCCAAGTCAAGATCCCAAACTATACCCTACGGTCGGTATGGCGAAATAGAAGCCACCACTTGCCAACGAAAATCGTCCTTATCCCAATGGTACAGACGGCGCGCGTTTAAATGGGGGTGCTTCTGATTTAGTCTTGTTTCCTTGCGGGTTGTTTTATAAATCATCGTGTAATTGCTTGGCTGTCACTATTGAGAATTCATGTAATGCATTATTCAGGAATTGTACTTGAGAATTTGCCAGTGTATGGGCTTTTATAACAGAAGACTATGGGCGTGTGTTTATTTTGTGTATAGCGATTTTGGCGGTGGTTTGTGCCATAAATAAATTTTTTGATGGAATTATTGGAAAGCAATGTAGAACCTAGACTCAATTTATTTGTAATAATGTGTGAATTATAGTTTCTTTATCTAGAGATAATAACAGTTTCAAATATTGTTTTAAAACTCTTAATACGCCGAGACGACGAATTGTTTAAAAATTTGAGTTTAAAATTTAACGATATTTTTCAATGATACAAAAAATGAAATAAATTTCTAGATTGAATAATTATTTCTCAAAAGAACTTATCCTTAAAAATTAGTATATTCTTGGGCATTTTTACAATCAAAAAACAATATTTCCAAAAGTTTGATTCGAGAATTGTCACATTTTGAATCTAAATTTCTAGATGTATATAAAAAATTGAAATGATAGTAATAGAGTAGTTAAAATATTCGTCGTTTTTCATTTGCTCATTTGTAAAAATTTTAATATAAGCTTTCTAAATAAAGATAGAATAGAATTCATTTATTGTCACATTATAATGACTTAACTAAAATTAACATTTATACAAGGTGTCCCAGTTTATATCGTCAGGATTTCACCAGTCGATAGTTTAGCGAAAATTAAAGGTGGTTTGTCTAATAAACTATGGTCGAATGTTGCTTCCTTTTTGATGTACAGGCCATTAAAGAAAATAAATTATTTTAAATAATTTGCTATAAATCAATAACAAAAAAAGTTAGCCTTCTGAAATTTTGCATAAATCTTTTTTTTGTATTCTCTTATTAATAGTGCTTGCAATTATTTTATTTAGAACACAGAGGTGTGCGTACGGGTTTCTTCAAAAACATTTTATTGAATAAAACGTAAGCCACTGGTTTTTTTGCAGCACCAATATGCAGAGAGTATTTTCCATTCAATTTAAAAACGTTTTCGTATCTTATAATTTTTTAATAACTTAATTCAAAATAATCTAATAGTACAGTAAACAAGGGAGAAAAAATGGCTTCAAATAGACTTTTTTTACCCTACAGCCAATTTTTGTAGAATGTTCTAGTCTAGAGGGTCACCTTGAAAGTTTAAAACTGAGTTTGTGTATTCGTAGACACCGCCCTTCCTTCACAAGCCCTCTCAATTAAGGGTTGGATTTTTTGTTTATAGAATAACTTTTTTCCTATTAAATTTTCGAAAAAAAGAGTCTTTACAAAGTTGTAAAGAAAAGTATTTGCTACAACTTATCTTTTAAACTTTTTTGATATTGTCGATATTTAAAAAGTTATTCAACAAATAAGTTGAAAATTTAGGGAAACGAGTAGTAAGTAGTACTAGTAAGTAGTACCTAACTCGAGAAAAATTTCCCTAAAATGTGCAACTTATTTGTTGAATATCTTTTTAAATATTGACAATATCAAAAAAATATTAAAAGGAAAGTTGTAGGAAATATTTTTCTCTACAACTTGGTACTGATGCTTTTTTCGGAAATCTAATAGGGAAGAACCTCTTTAATAAATAAGAAAAAAAAGTTAAGTTATCAACAAATTGTAAGATACAAAAAAGTTTCTAAATTGAATGGAAAATACTCTCTGCATATTGGTGCTGCAAAAAAAAACCAGTGGTGTACCTTTTATTCAATAAAATGTTTTTGAAGAAACCCATATGCACGCCTCTGTGTTCTAAATAAAATAGTTGCAACCACTATTAATAAGAGAATACAAAAAAAAGATCTATGCAAAATTTCAGAATACTAACTTTTTTTGTTATTGATTTATAGCAAATTATTTAAAATAATTTATTTTCTTTAATGTCCTGTACATCAAAAAGGAAGCAACATTCGACCAAAGTTTATTAGACAAACCACCTTTAATTTTCGCTAAACTATCGACTGGTGAAATTCTGACGATATAAACTGTATAAAAAAGTACATAACGTAAGTATATGTAGAATATTGAACTTTTGACAAACTACACTCTAAAATAGCTTTTCCAGAAATTTGTGGTGGATAATAACAATATACTTCACAGAAATAAAAGCTTGATCAAATTAAATGTAAACAGGCGACATTTAAAAAATGTTTTCAGTTTGAAGCTATATTTTTAAATTAAATTATAAAAAATGTGTTAAACTGGTAATAGTTTAATCTCTTCATAAACAATAACAATATTTAGCTTTAGAAATTGGTTTTCTTTTGATGCCGTTAAAAGTGTCTAAATTTAGGTAAAACAATTAAGCCAGTAAATAGAAACCGAAAACTGATAGAACTAGTAAAAACTTATCAACAGTTAATATCACTTTTTTCGTTTTCCTCGTCTAATTCGAAATCTAATAGAAATGTGACAAAAAATTTCAAAGAAAATGTGTAGGTACACCTAAAATAAGCTATTTTGACAAAAAAATCTGTTTTTTAATATTAATGCAAGTACCTTCAAACTTCAATTCTAGACTTAAGTTAAAGAATTATAATATTATTGAAAACTGAGTTTATGATCTAAAATGAGCTCAAATCGAATTCATTACTATTTTTGAAGTCAATTTGAAAAATCGATTATTTTTTAGTGTACCTAATTCACTCTTCTCCGGGGCTCGATTATTTTGCTATACGTATTAAAAACCAATATCTGAATAAATAGTGGTTCGAAAACTGTCTTTTTCCAAACAAGTCGTCTTTCGATGGTTATTTATTATAAATAGAAACCTATTTAAAATGAGAAAAAATATTCAGGTATATTTTCTCAGTAATTAATGGCCCAAATTTAAAAAATATTATACTACTAAATAGAGAATCAAAAGCCCTTTCGAATGAGCTGCCGCACGACCCCCTTTCTAATTTAAAATTTTCGAGGGGGTACACTAGGGGGATACTATTTCCATGCCAAAAAATGGCAATTTCAAATTAAAGTTCAACCTTTTTCAGAATTTTTCCTAAAACTTCATAATTACGGTTAAAATGAATTTATTCCATACATATGGCGCGCACTGTTTATGAGATGAAGTATTTCATTGTCTTGTTGACTGCCCTTTAGTATAGACTACATTGATGTTACAAGAAGTATAATCAATTTCAAAATTTCAGTCAGGAAAGAAAAATTAAACAAATTTTTACTTTTTGGAAATGAAGTTGATCTTGATAGTATCTAAACTATAACTAGCTCCTTCTAGTAAAGTACTTCTTCCCTTTCTAATCCAACAAAATGTGACCAAGAAATGAAAAATGGTGTTTATTAACAAATTTAATTTACAAATTAAATAATACAATTATTACAGTGTAATGTAGTCCAAATTAAAATTACTCGTTACATTATTACAAATTGTTAAATGCTACAATCTAATTGGATAGGAGGCAATGGGTTGACTATATTATTCTTAAGGTACAAGAAAAGCATTGAAAAGTATTTCTCTCTTAAATTGTTCAATTTTTTAAAAATATTTGTGTTATCCAGAAGTATCGCATAAATAGATTTTTTTAAATATTGTGTACCTATTTCCTATTTGCCTCGTAGTTTTCAAATAATTGAAACTAAAAACTGTATTAACTGAAACATGCCTTATTTGTTTCACATTTTCCTATTTTTGAACTATGTAAATGCCTCCAAAATAAGGAATTTGGATCTTATGTTAATTATTAGCTTGTGGCCGTCTCAATATTCATAACATTCAGCAAGGCAGCTCTTATAATTACAGATAGTTGCCAAGTTGTTGTACAACCCCTATATTATAGTTGGGCCACCCTCTGACAAAGGCAAGGGTCCAACAAACCCGCCATTCTATATATACCGCATTTTTATCCAATTGCGAAGGAGCTCACCCCAAAATTGCTCTATCGATGATGTTCCATAGTTTACAGGGGACGATAAAGGAATGTCGGTCTCAGAATTTTTTTATTTGCCTTCATATTAATACCACTTTAATTAGTTTCATAATTGCACTAATAACATTTATGTTGTGTGGCGTGCTTTGTTGGCAACAACAGATAAGTTAAATTAGTTCGACAAGTGTTTATACCTACAGCGTAATAAACCGTGGCTTGCCGAAGCTCTCTCTCTCCTATACTTTATAGCCAGTGTAGCACTTGCAACTTTCCAACTCCATAAGCTCACGTAAGCTCCTCGTTTAGTTACTAATTTCGACATAAAGCAAGCAAAGCTCTGGAGGTTGTCTTCTTACTACCAACTTTAGATCCGTCTTACTAGTCAAGCCGCAGGGAATCAGGGGAAGTTTTTAGGGTCCAATTTTTTATCCAATCCTGCGGGAGAAGCTAGAAACAAATTGTGTGTTAAGTGCCAAGTACCTAATGAAATCGCTACAATAAGCAAGATTGTATCCACGCACCATATAAAACTTCAAATAGTCTAACTCTAAACTATCGGACGAAATAACATGCGGCGATAATTCAATCCAGTAATGCGAACGCAAGTCAGACAAAGAGCAGCATATAGACAGACGAAAGAGGGGAGGCACATGATTATGACTATCGAGTTAATCCAAGTTGAAATCTCTTGCAGAAACCGATTCAAACAGCCATGTTGAGGACTGCCATGAATAAATTACCGTGGAATGAAGCTCGAGTCTTGCGGATTACCGGGGTCCTTACCATATCCTTGGGGAACACTTCCCGGACGGCGTCTTACAAGCACCAATGCTATCTGGGTGGTAATTGCCTCTCGCATCTACATAAAACTAAACTGCTTCCAGGATGCTTTGTGAACTTGCAAGGACAAAGATATGAACTGATGGTAGATAACGTTGAGAATTGAGATGATGTTATTGTCGTATAGTCAGCCGTTATGGTCATTATCGTCAAACGGTTGGTTAGTGCTTGGGTGGAATATTCCTTCACGACGTCCATTAAACCAAAGCGTATATTTATAGAAACAACATTTTGTTGGAGTCTCTAAGTACGCCATTAAACTGGGAATTTATTTCATTAGTCATCAAATGCTAAGAACTTGTAAATCATATACTGCAGGATTATACACGTTTTTAGGTTTAGTTAGCGGCAATAAAAAATTTCTGAATACGTAAGATTAGAATTAAAAGAAGAAATCACGATTACTATACTTCATTATGTACATTGTATAAGTAAAAATAGTGAGCTCGTGTGATTAGATTTTTATGACTATAAATGAGAAAATATTTTCCAATGCAATTTTGTTTCCAAACAACAAAAACTTTAATATTATTTAAAAAACACTCACGGGTAATTACCAAGTAATCTTTGTTTTCAGACAATCTTGAAATTTCATATAATTTGGTCAGCATTATTTTAGTTTTACACACTTGTATGCTTTTTGGTTTCAAAATGTTTTGAAGGGCCGTTGCCAGATTTTCTAAGAATTTGAATTTTTCTAAATGTTCACAAATTTGAAATTTGATTATTGAATAAGATGAAAATGTGGTATTGTCGTTATTTTTAGGAATAGAAATTTTAATTTGTGTAGAGTCAAGACTGAGAGTCAGTTTTAGTACGACATGAAGTGCACTTGGAATTATATTTCTACTTATTTTAATTATTTTATAGTCTCATTTTGAAAAATATACTGAAAAACTTGCTGAAATATTAACAATATTTTTTTAAAGAAACAACAAACAAAATTTTAGTAGCTTTATTTCACAATCTGATTTTTGTAAAACTAAATATTGTCATTAATAATGTGGTTCTAGTGTATATTATTGAACTCGGATCTTGGACCTCTTCACGAAATATCCATATGTAATTTCTACCTAAACATATATGATATGTACCAAATTTGTATTGTCAGCGATAATAATTTTATTAAAAAGATTTCGGGTCTATTCGAGTCCTTCCGGTATAAAGATTTTTTTAAACGAGTTATCCGAATTGATCAAAATTTCATGTTTAAGAGTTTGAACAAAATAAATTGTTGGCATCACAATAAATTTGGTTCGTCTAGTCTAGTACCTACACTTATGGTACATCATCAGTTTACATTTCCAGAAGTACTCATTGGTCATGTTGGACATCATTGGAAACGAAATCTTTTTCTCCTTATATGCAATTTAATAATACAAATTAAAAAAAAATAATTTGAAATATTTTTATCTTGAACTCAAAGATGGATCGACTGAATTCCATTTTTTTAAGTAGAAAAATGGAAGTTAAAAAAGCATCGAATTAAGTGGGGACGTTTCATTATGAACAGACGTGAACAACTAGGCTAACTTTTTCACTTTTATATATACCAATGCTGTCTTTTATGCGACTCTGCCCTTATTAATAGAAAAGCAACCTGAACATGAAGAATTTGCTAACCCAGTATAATATGATACATAATGAACAATATAAACAATATAAAATTAGGTATGATCATGTTGACGATTTATTCACGTTAACGAAAGCAGACTTTTTAAATGTACTGATAATTAATAATTCTTCTCGGAAATAACACAAATATTTTTAAAAAATTTAACAATATAGGAGAGAAATACTTTTTAATGCTTTTCTTGTACCTTAAGTATAATATAGTCAGCCCATTACCTCCTATCCAATTAGATTGTAGCATTTAACAATTTGTTATAATGTAACGAGTAATTCTAATTTGGACTACATTACTGTAATAATTGTATTATTTAATTTGTAAATTAAATTTGTTAATAAACACCATTTTTTCCTATCTTGGGCACATTTTGTTGGATTAGAAAGGGAAGAAGTACTTTACTACAAGGAGCTAGTTATAGTTTAGCTACTATCAAGTTCAACAAACTTGATTTCCAAAAACTAAAAATTTGTTTAATTTTTCTTTCCTGACTGAAATTTCGAAATTGATTATACTTCTTGTAACAACAATGTAGTCTACTAAAGGGCTGTCAACAAGGCAATGAAATACTTCATCTCATATAAGTGCGCGCCATATGTATGGAATAAATTCGTTTTAACCGTAATTATGAAGTTTTAAAAAAAATCCTGAAACAGGTTGAACTTTAATTCGAAATTGCCATTTTTTGGCATGAAAATAGTATGCCCCGCGTGTACCCCCTCGAAAATTTTAAATTAGAAAGGGGGTCGTGCAGCACCTTATTCGAAAGGGCTTTTGATTCTCTATTCAGTAGTATAAAGTTTTTTAAATTTGGGCCATTAATTACTGAGAAAATGTACCTGAATATTTTTTCTCATTTTAAATGGGTTTCTATTTATAATAAATAACCATCAAAAGACGACTTGTTTGAAAAAAGACAGTTTTCGAACCACTATTTATTCAGATATTGATTTTTAATACGTATAGCAAAATAATCGGGCCCCGGAGAAGAGTGAATTACACTAAAAAATAATGATATTGTCGTTATTTTTAGGAATAGAAATTTGAATTTGTGTACAGTCAAGACTGAGAGTCAGTTTTAGTACGACATGAAGTGCACTTGGAATTTTATTTCTACTTATTTTAATTATTTTATAGTCTCTTAGTTACATCATTTTGAAAAATATAATGAAAAACTTGCTGAAAAATTAACAATATTTTTTTAAAGAAACAACAAACAAAATTTTAGTAACTTTATTTCTTAGAGTACGAGTACCTACTATTTTTAAAATCACTTCAAAATGAACAAAAACCTTATCCATTATTTTGTCCTGGTTTCCCTGCACATTTTTCGAACTGATATTTTACTAAGTAATCTATTGATTCCAAATTTATATTAACTTTATACGTGAGAGAAATACATATAAAGTAAAAAGATAAAAAAATAACTGTTCAAATTTCTAATAAGTTTGAATATCACTAGTCTTCACTCATCCTTGCATTCGAGGTCATAATCGAACGAATAAAAATGAAGTAGTACAGTAGTAGACATGTATTCAAAGGACTCTCTTTCGGCTTTTAGAGCTCAAACGAAACACCACCATCTTAAAATGTACCTATATCATTATTTGAGGATTTGTGTGAATTTTGTTTAATTTAACAAAATGAAAGTTAAGAAAATGCACGGGACTTTAAATCCATTTATTCATCACCCACGAACTGTTCTAGGAATATCTACTAGGCTGATATATGCGATAGAAAAAAAAATATCTACAAATATGAGGATTTCCTACTTGTAAGTCAGATTTTTACACAACATTTAGATAGGTACATCAATACCTAGTCACTATTCTTTGGATAATTACGGTGCCTAACCAGAGATCACCGAAAAATTCGGAAATGTAAAATAAAAGTTACATTATAGAATATTACGATTCAAGATCGGTAGGTGCCTTATAACAGGAAAGGAAAAAGTTAGAAGAACGAGACCCGAAGGGTCGTGTTTTCCGGCTATCTCTGGCTCCTAATACGTATTTATATTAATATCTATTACACTTGCTGAATTGTCGCTAAAACAATCTGAGAGTCAGAAACAAAATGGAAAAAACAATTAGAGTTGGTGAAGTTCGTAAATGTGTTTCCTTACGAGTAGTATTATTAAACTTTGTTCTGTTTCCGCTTGCTTAAATAAATCCAAACACATCATCAAATCGGTTTAGTTCGCAATGATCAAAGCACATACTCCCTCCTCGCGTGCCACCCCTTTTATATTATATAAATTTTCAACCACTTGAACTCTCCACACACAGCATATTCAGCCACGTCTCATCTCCGGTCCATCGTCTTATCTCTCCCCGGCCCCAGAAATAATGCCTTAAAGCAAATGGCCCCTCTGTCGTAATGGCTAGGGGGCGCCCGTTCATCTTACCATTTCATTCCTAATAGCAATACTGCTTATGGTTGCTTATTCAGATTTAGCCCCTTATAAGTATGATTCATCTGTTAATAACAGACACAAGGGTCAGGATCAGGATTCCAAGCATCGCAGCCTCTTGAAGATTCCTCTGCTTGGGTGGGTGCCCATCTGAAATTATTATATATTTAAGGATGTCTGTATTTGTATTAGTATAGGGAAATTTACAATTTCTAGTTGTGCTTGATATTGAAATTGAGGATGATTAAATATAGAATTTTCCGGCTGGTGCAGACTTGACCATCAGTCCAAGACAACGCGTCAGTTTAGTCTGTGCGGTTGTCAAAGTCAAAGTAAGTGTGCTGTTGACGCATGCAATGAAGGGAAGACGCCATCAGGGCAGCCAGAATTTAATTACTGTGCTCCACACAGATACAATAATCTTATTAGTCGGAAGGTTTTCTCCCCAGTGGTCTTCTTTGTTGCCTATAAGTGCCCCATAACTTTCATCTAAATCGATAGATACCAAGCAATATAAATTTATTTACGAAAAGGCTGGCGACAAAGTAGCACAACAAAAACATAAAACCACAAATGCTAAATAAATGTATTTTTTTGTTATATCGTTGGCGGAATGCAAAGAGGGTTTTAAGGGATTTTCAGCTGTATGTTGGGGTGATATTGGGTAGTGGGTTGCATTTGGTTTGGTTCAATGTGATTCTTTTTAGGGGTAATATTTCCAATACATAAACCCCTATCTCTAAACGCAAGGAAAGATGGAGGGGTTGGAAGATTGTCCGCTTCCCTTGGCAACAAAATAAGTATAACGAACCCTCACAGGATTTGTATGTCTTATGTAAATTAAACGAGAAAAAATACAGGGAATGATGAAATAAAAATTTACATTATTTGAAAAATTCATAATCACAACTTAATGTAAATTCAGCTGTACATACTAAATTTTTAGTGAAATATGTAGATATCAGAAAAAAATGGTTCATAATAATATTGTATTGCAAAATTTTCCAAAAATTGTATTTATTAACAAATTATAGTCAAAACCTAATACTTAATGTCATTATTCTACATGGAATTATTTAATCAAAATTAAATACGTTAATATTTACCATTTCTTGGTTGCTTATAATTATTATGACAAAATAAGGTCGATATTTTTATAAATTTGCATAATTTGATATTATCAACAATAATAGTTCTCAGTAGCATTTTGCCATATTAAGAACTAAAAAAGTTCCCTCCATTTTTGCGGAATTGTAACGGTCAATTTCATTTTGAGAAACTAAAAATCTGTTTCATGTAGGTATACCTACCTAATTTGAATATCGCGATGAAAATGACAAAAAATGCCCAAACTCAAACGACCAACGAAATATAGAATTTTACCATAATTATCTACACCAATTATTATTTTTGGAGTTAGCGCTGAGGAATTCAGGTAAGCTGAGGATATCTGAAGTAATCTGAAAGTAATCTAAGGGAAACACTAGAAATCGAGAGAAAATCCGAGTTAACCTCTAAAGATTTCCTCCTAAGTAAAAGAAATTTAGATATACCTACAGATCTCTACCAGCGGTTTACCTCGGGTTGGGATGGTTCTTAGATTCAGGTTATTTTGAAAGTTACAATCAATAAGACAACTAATCTGTTGAAATTTGTAAATTTTATCGTAAAATAATTTAAATTCGCTCAGTTTTTACTTTCTTATATACGAATAGGGAAGTAGGTATAGTAATTGCGATTTTTTTGGATGTACTTACACGTTTTGAGGGCGTATAAATCCGAATATTTCCGAATTGATACGAAAACTCCCGATATAAAATAATAATTAATTTGAATTAATATTAATAAACTGTTGGATGTGGACAGGTTGATTATTGCCTACGGCTTAGTATAAAAAAAAGAAAAATTATGCCCTGGACACATCAGATATTTTGTTTTGACGAAATAAATACATGTTTCATAATTTAAAGGAACTATGTATCTTAATTTTCGAAAGTTCAGTTTTAGCGCTACATTCGAAAACTGTATAAATAACCAAAACTGAAAACAGTCTACATTTTTAACATTTAACGAAAAATTTAAAGACTATAATGAATTGTAACAATCTTAATTAAAAGTTACCGAAATTTATGAAAAACGATTTGTTACATTATCAAAATGTTAAACGCAACTCGGTGTTGGTCTTTTAAACTAAATTTTGTACCTATACCTACTTTAGAATTAGAAATAAATTTTTTATATAAATTCCACACTTTTCTGCTTTCAAAATAATTTAAATTTAGTAGTAGTACACCCCTCAAACCTTAATACTTAAGAAGATAATTTTATTATAATTTATAATTATTATGTGTCTTTTCTGGTAAAACTTTATAGCAATAGCGCCAAGCCAAGTGCGGTTTAGTTTTTTTATATCGCCACATCCAGACACAATCTAAGATGAAATTGCCTGGCATAGACCCATTTCCCAAATATTAATCTTCCAAATTGCGTTTTGGTTGTTGTTATTTCTCTTCATTACCATCAAACAAGACAAGATTTATGATGTCTACAAGCTACATCGCCTTATTTTCCTATGTCACAAGTTATCAATAAATCCTAATGAAATGTCCTATAAAAGCAATGACAAGATTTAATCATTTTATTTTCTACTAAATTTGTTTCGTTATGGTTGTGTTAAAATCTTCTTGTAATTTATTTGCAGATTATGCATGCATGGTGGTACAAGAAGTGTACCTCGAGGGCTATTCCAGGTAAATGAAGTTGCTTTACATACTATTGATTAAGTAGGATTGTTTCCAGCAAACTTTGGATGAAAACTTAAAGTCGGTTGGTTGGTTGTTGGTAACTTGTTCAGTTTCAGGCAATTCAGGGCTGTACCCGATCATGCGGTAATGCCACGTTATCATAATAAATTATCTTTATGCACAACGTACAATAGATATACATCATAAAGGTGAACAGTTTATTTATAAAACTATGTAAAAGAAACTTTTTCTATATAAATAAAGTTAATTGTCTAAGATATTTAGGTTCTTTATTTCCCTTCCAATTTCCAATTTTTAGGGGAGGTTAAACTTACTATCTTGTTCAAATCCTTTGAACCGTCCCACACAAAATCCCCCCATGTAATTTCGCGTGGCTACAAATACTCACAAGAGAGATTCTAAACGCAACTCCTTACAGTCTCTGAAGTCCTTTGGAGCTGCGTCTTCATCTAATTTTGCCCTGACTAAGTTATAGAAGTTCCTTACACATAAAAGACCCTTCAGACATCTTTACATCATAACTAAATTAGACCTTAATTAACAATTTACCACACAAGACCATACAGACGAACTCATCAAGTTCAATATTATACTAAGAATTAAGTGAAAGCAAGACTTCTCTGCCCTCTAGGAATTTAGGTATACCTACCTAATTTAAAAATATTAAGGAGAAATAATAATTATCCTTTTCGAAGTTAAAATTTTAAAGATAAAATAATAAGTAGGTAACTTTACTTATATCTGAAATATTTTCAATTTATATTTCGCTTAACGAAAATTATTAATTATAACTTTATGCTTAAACGAAAAATTATTGCTTACATACAATTTGAAGAAAATGCAGTTTTGTGTATTTTTTGGAAAATTAAAACACATTTGAGACATAAATAAGTAATATAAATATACCTAATGAAAATAGTCTATTTTTACATTATTAAAATTAACAAATATTCAACACGAAAAATTATAATTATATGTAGGTACTTAACTACCTGCCTACATTAAATTTTAAATTTAACAAATTAATTTAGGCAACCAACATAACACATAATTTCCCAGTACCCTGAACTTAGAATCACTAGCGGCCAACGCCCATTCAAGTTGTAAGCTATGGAGCCTATATACAGGAGGTTCAACTAAGTGGAATAGTCGTGTCTCAAACTATGGCCGCACCGAAGGTTTTTTTTTTCAAATGAAACGTGAATAAACAAGTAGATACTGAAATGTGGCGGTTTAGATTACTTATATTTTAGCTATGATTAGTACGTATAAAATATCAATAATAAATTTATAAATCCAAACATTAATCGTATTGTGTGTATTTATGCGAAGGTACGTATTATAACTACCTATTTAAAAATTAGATATCCATTCATCCCCTTCTTAATCTGCCGAATCAGTAAACTTATTTATTTAAAATCGGTTCATCTGATATATGTGGCGTCATCTATCAGCGAAGCACTAAATCTAATCCTATTGTATTGTTGTGAACCTGCCTTTAAGACGCTGGTTGGCTTGTTCATAAATCGCTACTTTCACACAAAACACCTTTGACATTATCAAAAAATCTTATAACCTCACTTTGCTTGTAGTGTGTTGCATATTTATCTGCCACATTTACAATTTGTATTTGCAATAACAAAATGTTAAAACCTCTATTGTTAATTTGCGCTGTTTCTGCAGCCCTTGCCAGTCTGGACCTTGTGCAAGACGATGAACTGATGAATTTAATACGAACCGAAAAACATGTTGTCGTGTTATTTAGTAAAAACTACTGTGAGCAGTGTGACAACTACGAAAATGAACTTACAGCCCTAAGAGAAGACTTAGTGGAAACTCTAAACTGTTGGGTGGTTAAAGTTGTGGACAGCCACATGACAAGACTATACACACCCGACAAAGAACCGGCGATAGTTTTCTTCCGCCACGGCATTCCGTTGCTCTACGATGGCCCTTTGAACGATGAGCTAATTCTCCACACATTTACTCAAAATAAAGAGCCCATTACCAAGGAGTTGACTGATGAGACCTTCGAACATCTAACGCAAGCTGCCACGGGGGCCACGACCGGCGACTGGTTTGTAATGTTCTACACAAATGATTGCATCGATTGCCAACGCTTACAAGCTCGTTGGGAAGCCGTAGGTGCTTCTTTGAAAGCCAGACTAAACCTTGCAAGAATCAACAGGGCAACTACAGGTGCAGCTACTGCTAGGCGATTTGAAGTGTTCAACGTTCCAGCATTTGTGTTCTTCCGGCAAGGGAAAATGTACCGCTATCAAATTCAAAAGTATGATGTGGCGTCGTTTGTGGCTTTCGCCCAAGATTGGTATAAGAATGTTAAAGGGGAGCGTGTGCCAGTTCCCAAATCACCTTTCGATGATTTAGTTGCATTGGTTGTTGATTATTTGCGGCAAAATCCGTGGTTGTGGCAAGTTGGAATTGGCACCTTTATTTTAGGATTATTAGCCTCTGTTTTTAGTAAGTTTGCTATTAAAAAGGCTGAGGCTAAAGCTGGTAGTGGTAAGAAGAAGGTTGATAAGAAGGAGAAGAGTAAAGACAAGTGATTGTTAATTACAAACGTATTTTGTATATTTGTTTTTATTAAATTCTATTTACATTAAGTTTATCTGTATTTATTTTCCCCATTTCTATAGATAATTTCATAATAATTTTATTTTATTAACTATGAGCATTGAGCAATAAAACTATTTTTTTCTTTATTGCAAAAAATGTCCAGTTTAGAAAATGTATAATGAATTATTTCTGTTTCCCATATATCCACTACAACACTCATATTTTCCAAAAACGTTTGAATATAACTTTTAAAAAATAAAAATTTACTACAACACACATAACGCGCTTGTATGTTGGGTTGCCTATACAATAGTGTACCAAAAATTCCTCACAAATCAAAACCGTTATGAACTCTCATGACTGTAGGAACGATTGTTTTAACCCTTTGATCTAGAGAGTAGCCCCATCAACATTTAGTGTAAAAACCAATTTAAAACAGGTAAATTATTCCTGCACCACACTATTAATTTATAAATTGAATTTGCCTCTCCACAGATTAGTACAGGGACTGTATCGGATCATGCGCCTTTGTCTTTATGGCTCTGAATTTGGTCCCCACCCACCCGATGTGCGCTGATTAACGTTTTTCTGTCCATCGCAAGAAGCCAGTTGGTTAACCCCCAGATTGACAGTTTGCTGTCAAAGTGTTATGTGAAATTTCCATCAGCCAAAACGGCCGAAAACTACAGTGACCATCCAGAAACAGAGGATTTGTGATTGTCCCAAACGCTTTAGTCTACTTGTTTATTGTCATCGTCCAAATTCACGTGAGTACTGCTATTTCTAAGGGGTTGTTATCGTTCGTGTATCTCCCTACGTTTCACCGGGTGGCTTTGTGTGTAGTTTGTATTGTGCATTGTGGCCCCCGGAACAAGGAGTCAATCATTTTCTCTGACAAATTGGTGCCTGATGATTATTTCGGGAATATTGTTGTGTGTTGGGAAACTCCAGCATTTCCTGTTTCCGCGTAAGTTAAGTACGCGCCCGCGACTTGGTACAAATGTATTGATTTCTTGTCGGGGAACAATCTAGCAGTGTACAGTCCCTTGCAAAATTTCCACTAGTGTCATCACTAATGCAATAATCATTGTTAAAAACGCGTTGCTTTGTCTGATTTACCAAATAATTTCCCCAAACGCACGATTTGGGATTGGTTTGAATGCTTTGATTTAATCGATTTGGTTTTTCTGCAGCAAAATGCCAGCACCAGCCCCAGCAGCCGAAAATGGGACGCCCAGGACCGAAGTGCAAGAATTGCAGTTTAAAGCCGGCCAAGTCACCGATGATGTAATTATTAACATAAACTTATAGTAGATAAACTTAGTTTCATAATGAGACATTACTCAAATTGCTCAATTAAATGCTTTAGCGACAGAAAATGAATGGGTTTTGTTTGGTGGTCAACTAAGGAAATGAAAGCACGTGCGATATCGGCTTTGAAACTTTAGTTAGTTACGAAACGTTTCAATTATTGTAACTGTAACTTAACTTTAAAAGCTAGTTAGAAAAATTTAAAATATGTGTTATCCTACAACAAAATTAGTAAGATATTCAACAGATTTTTTCAAGAATAGTAAACAAATTTAACTATAATTTTTCTTAACCATTATTTATTTTTGTATACAGGATGTCCCGAAAAAAGTGGGAAACCTCTCGGATTCAGATAGGGCAGGAAAAAATAAGATGACAAGTTCCTATAACAATTTTGCTACAGGCGTTTTTTAAATTTTGATTTTTTTTTGGAATGAGTTTCTTTTTTTAATGACTTAATAAAACATGAATTCGTTTATTATTCTTTTTCTCGAAAATATCGACAATAAACAAGAGTAGCTTTTCTTTAGTATAAGGTTCAAGCTACCTGATTTTGTTGTTTTAAGTCTTTTTCACACAGGGTGTTAAAAGTTTAAGCATTAAGTTGTAAAGCTTAGTCTGCCCCTGGTAAACTAAACAAGCTAGATATGTGTCAAGGACATTATTTCAAGAGGTCCTTAGTAGTGTCCATCATATTAACTTTTTATAAAATTCTATTAAGTACTTTAAAAGTTATTTAAAAAAAACGTTGTCCAGCGACGCTCTTCAGGGCTACAGTCTTCGTAGGGAGGGCCTGTACGAAAAAATTTTATAGAAACTTGTCATCTAATTTTTTCATGCCCTATCTGAATCCGAGAAATTTTCCACTTTTTCCGGGACAGTTTCAAACAAATTTTATGCAAATGAATCGATACTTTAGTACCTACAGTTTTTTTTCTACTCGTACAAGCTTGATAATCTTGTCAGATAGATTCTTTTGAAAGCTTAAACTCTCAAAGTAAAACCACGTTCACACTTGGCAAAAAATTCATATCATTTTTGTTTTGATTATACCAAAAATTATTTATGATTTTAGTAAGTTTTGATTAAAATGAATGACACAAAAATAAATAGGAGTAAGTATACAAAAATAAGTAGGTACAGGAATATCAGGCCTTATAACATTTTTATTTTTAAAGATGGGAGTGATGGGACAAAAAGTTGGATATGAAAGTTTTGGGGATTTTTATGGATTTTTCGTATATCTTATCAGCAAAACAATTGAGCATCGAATAAAAAAATATATAGTTTAAAACACCGATTTTCTTGCTTAAATTTAAAATTGGATGGTATGATTTTTATCGCATTTTTGGATTCTAGGAGAAGTTCTAGACATATTTTGTATAACATACCCTATGCGGTTTTTCAGTCGTTTTTGAGTTTTCGAGTAATCATCCATCTCTTGAATGTTGAATAAAAAGAAGTCAGTCTGCTAAACTATTTTTTGATTATCGAAAAAAAGTTATACGTGAAATTTGTAGCTGGAGATGATTTGCGATCGAAGTTATTTTGTAATTTTTTTTGATGGTGTTAATCCTTTAAGAATTATTAGTGTTCAAATTTGGAATTTGAAAAAATAAATCATTATGTTCACGTTTTGAACATACAGGCCTACATATAAACTTGAGGAATCACTTCCTACAAGTTTTCGCACATACTTAGAAACACCCTGTATCTACGATTGTTTTTAATTTTTATCAAAATACGTTTTTAAACAAAATTGTATAAATTCTGTATTTTTTATATTTTCAACAAATTTTATACAGATTAGTTGAAATTTTATTAGAGAACTTTCCTTAGAAACTTGAGATTAAACCGCGTTTGCAATTTGCATATACCTACTAGAAAAAACCCATGTTATTTTTGGTATGGTTTTTCCAAAGATTACTTAAGTTTGTACTTGTAATTTTTGATTAAAAAGATTGCACTAAAATAAATATATAGGTAAAGATAAATACATATTTTTTTACGGTTTTTTTGGGGTTTTGATTCAAACGTAAATTTTGTGGGTTGGTTTTTATTCTACTTCCCAGTAACTTTATCTGGTAGCTAAGTTTGTTAATTTTCATTGTTGTAATAATAGAAATTTGATTACCAAATAAAGTTACACAGAGGTTAATAAACGTGCCCTCAATAACCACTAATTACGTAAGTGCTAGTATAGTATTAAAAATTCGAGTAGCTTTATCATAATAATAAGTCATTTGGAAAATTATATTTAGAATTCTAAAAACCAAAATATGGAAGGGGAAATCATGTGTTATCGCTTTATAGAATTTTTTTCACTTCCTGGCATAAAGTAACCAAAATTTTACAGTACTTATAAAGTTGACTCACTGCTAAATTCTTAAGAAAATATGTTTTGTTTTGAGATTTTTCCCCAAATTTCATGAAATTTATAAAGAATTATCTTAGTCCTAAAGATGTTTTTGAGAATTTTGTGTTTCCATACTAATTTTCTGTTTTTCTTTTCAGTCTTTGGAGAGCACCCGGCGCATGTTGGCGCTCTGCGAGGAGGTAAAATTTTTTTCCAAAATCTATAATTGTTTCGGACTTTCGTAACTAATTCTCTTGTAAACTCTCTTTAGGTTTTTGTTATATTTTAAACGTGTTTCCCTCTTCTTTATTCATAATAAACAAAGCATTTCTGGGGCATAAATATAAAATATACCTCATGAATAGTTTATTATTATATCAATTTAAGCTCCATTATTTCTTCTGCTCTTGGTGTTTATTAACTAATGTACAAATAATGAATGTCATGTTTGTTGTTCGAGTAGCTGTTTGTTTTTTTAGTCACCAGTTTTTGTACATTGGTTAATTTAGGTGTTTCTCTGTGCTGCATGCCCTTGCACTGTCTTATTAATCTATGTCCTTTTCTAATCTACCAGAAAAAAATTACGCAGAGCAGGACTACCGTATGTCCAGAAAAAATCTATAAATCGTGTGATGTTCTGTTTTTTCCTTAAGGGGGTGCTCTGCCCAAGCAATCGGGACGCTAGCGCAAAGGCCATCTGACGGTGTGCTTAGAAATTAATTTTTTATGTTGTGGTAGCGGTAGCCCTGCAAGTGTGGCTGTGTTTGTGCTGTGTTTACGTGTACAGAATCATATAAGAAATATATACTTCACACACAGAATATATTTATGCACTTGGATTGCGCGCACACACACTGGCCAGAAAAACAAACCAACCACTACCATAACATATCTGACTGTTTAGGTGCTAGGTTCCAGCAAAACGTATGGCCGAATAATAAGAGCTATGGGGGAATACCCGATGTGATTTAGTGTTTGTTAGTTGTTACTGTTCCCCAAACGTACAATGGAAAATCGATAGGGTATTTTTAATTAGGTGTCTGGTGATCGCGTGCAGTGTGACGCTAAACATAGCTACTCGTATAGCCGAAATGAATCCTAATTTATAAATTGTTTATGTAATAGGACGTGAATATTTTTGTTGTATTGTTTTCTGGGCGTTAAACTATCGATTTTTTATTAATAACATCTTGAGAGGATAGTTCAATTTGGCCTCTTAGTTCGATCACATTATGAATATTTAATATTCTGGTTTCTATTAGGAAATAATTATCACCTATTGACGTAAAAGGTTTTAGATAAAATATTGTTCCATTTCAGTAAGCAAAATTAAAATTACGTTAGCGATTATAATAGGAATATACCTATCAATGAATCTCAACTTTAGAAACTCAATTTTTTTATCATTATTTTGAAACATGAAAAATAAACCTCATATCAGTGGATAAAATTTTCTAAAAAGCATCGACAAGAAAATGTTGTATTTACAGAGTGTTAAGAACTCTAAGGTCAACGCGATACAGTAAATTTCTCGGATAAAATACGATTTAATACAAACGTTATTTCTTACTTATGCAGGATGTTAAAGAAGATTTTTCTAATTAATTTTTTGGACATATTTATAAAAAGGTTTATAAAGGAAATCTGAAATTTTGTTTATAAATAACTCGCTACGTAAAAGTAAACTATAATTCTAAGGTGCTACAAAATTCATACTATTAATCTGTGGCACAGTGACTCAGATTTTTGTAACTTATCTTTGAATGGAATTGAAATTTTGTAAAAAAATACCAGTATTATGAAAGATATTATCAAAATACGTAAATAACTTCAATTATTTGGTTTACATTAACTCGAATGTTTACGAGGGAATTAATTTGAATTTCTTTCACGTTTTTCACTGATCTGACTCATTATTATTAAAACTCTTAAAATGAGTAAGACAGCAGAATCTAGAACCAAAAGTGAAATCTGCTATGTTACTACTTTTTTGTTTTAAAATTTGCAAACTCGACAAAAAGCATAAAAAATACCAATTTTTTTTTTAAGAAAGCAATGTACAGGGTGTCCCATGTTCGACACTTTTAGGGGGTATTGGCGTTATTATCAAAGATAGAGTGTTGCGGTTTTCACCTTTCTTTCCTACTTTTTTACGAAACGAAAGATTCCGGGGTCAAATTTGTCATGGCTCTCTTAGTTTTTAATCTACAGAGTGATTCTCAAAATCTTTGTTTTTTAGACACCCCTCGTATTTCAGTTATGCCTCTACTTATCAAAAAGGTGAAAACTGATCTTGATAGAGTTTTTTACGTAGAATTCAGTGGCGTAGGCAGTTTTTGTGTAAAGGGTTTAGTTTTTGAGATATTGCCCAAACTTATGTTTTTTTAAATGGCACACCCTATATATATATATATTATTTTTTATATTGATTAAGCAAAATTTGGGCTTTCCAAAAATATATAATACTTAATATTTATTTTGAAAAACAAGCTCAAAATTCGATTTTTTTAATAATTTTCTTTATTTATAACAGTAGGCCATGGCAAATTTTTTAGAAACAAATGCAAAATTTTCACAATGCGTAATTATTCTAAAGCTAAACACTTCAAAAGATAATTTTAATGCATTTTATAAAACATACCAACAATATAATAAATCTCATAATTATCATAAACGGCCATTGTAATAAAAAATTAAAAGTAAAATAAAAACACCTACGTAACAAAAATATTTCATCAATAATGGAAATCTGACAAATCTGTCAAATTTTGCATTTGTTCCTAATAAACTAGCCATGGCCTACTGTTATAAATAAATAAAATTATTAAAAAAAATCGAATTTTGAGCTTGTTTTTCAAAATAAATATTAAGTATTATATATTTTGGAAAGCCCAAATTTTGCTTAAACGATACAAAAAATAATATATAGGGTGTCCCATTTAAAAAAACATAAGTTTGGGCAATATCTCAAAAACTAAACCTTTTACACAAAAACTGCCTGCGCCACTGAATTCTACGTAAAAAACTCTATCAAGATCAGTTTTCACCTTTTTGATAAGTAGACGCATAACGGAAATACGAGGGGTGTCTAAACAAAGATTTTCAGAATCACTCTGTAGATTAAAAACTAAGAGAGCCATGACAAATTTGACCCCGGAATCTTTCGTTTCGTAAAAAAGTAGGACAGGAAGGTGACAACCGCAACACTCTATCTTTGATAATAACGCCATTACCCCCTAAAAGTGTCGAATATGGGACACCCTGTACTTCTTGGTTAAAATCTGGACTTGGTTAACATCTTTTCTGAACAATTAAACTCGATCTGTTAATAGCCCTTTTAATTCAGTGTAAAATTAAAAATTGATAGTTTGATGCCTAGATTATTTCGAGTATCGCAATTATCACTTTTTTGTACTTTTCATATGTTTTTCAATGTTAACTCCTGCTTGAGAATCACATCCACATCACTAATTATCTCTCAATTTCTCTCTATTTTCTATAAATCTCTCATGTAACCTAGGAACGGGCGTGTGTCACTTACAAATAAACTAACAAATACATTTTACACTTTTTTGTGCTGCTATGTAGAGCAAGGAGGCTGGAATCCGTACCTTGGTCGCTTTAGATGACCAGGGAGGTGAGTCTCTTAACTCTCTCAACTTAACTCATATACTGATTACCCATTCATCTGTCAACCAACCTGAATCCGTCATTTTAACTCTTTGTCATTTGTCTGAATCACCTAAGCTAACCATAATCAAGTCATCGGGAGAGAGATATTGTAATTATACAGGGTTCGGCCGTAGGTTGGTATATCGCATAAAGATATTTTTTAAAGCAATAAACTGTATATAATTGGACATCCTTTTTAGATGTTAGTTTTTAATTGGCTTGGGTAATAAAAGTGCATCTTTGTTATTTTATAACATTTTGAGGATAAAATATTTGGACTTTTGAGAAAACTAGAAAAATTGCTATATTTGATTATGGTTTAGCTCCATCATTTTGGCTGTTTAAAAAACATGACCCACCCATCATTTATTATTATAATCTAATAATATAATTATACCTATACAGTAAGTTTAAACACGTTAAAACACTTAGCAATTAAACACAATTTGCATGCTTCTAAATAAATGCTTTGCTTAGTCTGTAACTCTCTAAAAACAGCTTTCAATATTGTTGTTTTTGTGTCTCACCAATTTCTTCTTTTCTTGTATTGTGTCACACGGTTATGTTTGTCTTTTTAATTTCTTTGGTTATTTATTCTTATGTATATGATGAACTAGTGTCGTGTTGTGTTTGTTGTGGGAGGATGCTATTAGCACTGTGGTGTTGTAGAGTACGGAGGCAGGAGCCAAGACATTGGAGACGCTTGAACATCAAGGCGGTAAGCTAAGCTACTGGGCAGACAGTGGTGTTTTATTTTTATTGTTTTGTGATTAGTTGGTTGGTGACTTGGTGTTGTGGGGTAAAACAAAACGCCCCCTAACAAATTTTACCAAAGAAAAAGCGATTGTGAAGGGAAGTTATTATTCCTATAACCACATCACTTTTTGTTTGTTTTATTTAACTACTTGAGCTATGTAACCCCCTTTTCCCCAAGTTTTTTTTTTATTTTTTCTAACATTGATGTTCTTCTGGGTTTGGTATTGGACGCCTAATAAACGAATGTAGGAGCTGTACTGTGTGGTGCTGGAAAATTTACATCTTTACAATATTAAAAAAATTTATAGTAAGCACATCTGTGAAGCGCTGACTTTCTTGATGTTTGTAGAGCCACGAGGTGGGAATGAAAACCCTGGTCATGCTGGATGAACAGGGCGGTAAGCATTCTCTAAATAATAGTGTCTCTATATTATGATATTTATTTAAATCCGTTCACCTGTTTGTCATTCATTTTACACCTGTTTAAATCCTTATGTACACAGAAAAAAGGTGTATTTTTGGTCCTTCGAGTATTGGGAGGGGCATACTGCAACAGAATAAATACTAGTTCAACTTACATCTTATAGCATTAAGCTCAATTATTATGCTATGATTATATAGGATCCGTTAAAATCCTGGCATTTTTCTATAAGTGGCTTAGCTTCAAATAAGGAAGGATTCTGCAAAGACAAAAGTTGAAATAAATTGGTAGTTAACTTAGAGCCCAAGGAACCTTCACCATGAAATAAACTGCTGGCCAATTGAAACGTACCAAGCGAATTTTTAGGTTGAATTTAAAGTCAAATATTTTGAAAAGGAGAAAAGATATCAACATGAGGTTTTCAGGATTTAAGAGATAATTTTATTACGAAAGCAATAGTGTGACCCGATTTTTTTACTTTAAAGTACGTTACTATCTACAGGGTATGAAAGAAAGTCGTCTTTTTTTTTTCAAACTTTATACCTACCGGAATTCCACAAAAAATTTTTTATATTTTTTTGATGTCGATTTTTTTAGTCCCTGGTTAATGAGGAAAAAACCAATTTCTCAAAAATTTTATATCCTATATTTTATAAGATACCGAATTTTTTATTAAATTTTATATTGTTGAACAGGTTTTTGCAATAATAATTATGCTGCCATTTTGAAAGCAAATGTCATCATGTGATATGTCGATAAAGAGTAATTTTAAGTAGAATCTAATTCTTACGGAAAAAAATATACAGGGTTGTTTTAAAAAAATTTGAAAGTTAGTAGGTGGCCCTTCCGGTGAAACCGGAAATGTCATCAGATTGTTTTAAACGTCAAAATGATTCCTTTCAACAATCAAACCATGCCAAATTTCAAATTAATACAGTTAAATGCAACAAAATGGTGGGGGTTGTAAAACGATTTCGTAGCCACCCGGTATACACGAATATGAGCAAATTTTTGAAAAATGAAAAACCCGTTTCGAGGATATAAGTCACTTAAACCAATGGTGAACATAAACTAACTGAATTCCATTTTATTCCATTATGAAAATAGCCTCAAAAAATGAATTAAAAAAATTTACCAATTAGCGAACGTGTATCGATTTTTGATAAGCCACTGGTTACCAATAAATTAATAAAAGTACAAAAAATGTACTTTTTATAAGAAAGCCATTCATACGGTATCATAATCAACTACAGAGATTGGTTCGTACAAAACACAATACGGCTGAACGACAAAAAACAAAGAAAAAATCAAATTTTCAGCAAAAATTCGGTATTTTATAAAATAACAGGGATATCAAAATTTTGAGAAACAGGTTGTTTTCCCATTAAGAAAGGACTAAAAAAATCTACATCAAAAAAATATAAAAAAAAATTTGTGGAATCACGGTAGTTATAAAATTTGACAAAAAAAGAAGACTTTATTTCACACCCTGTAGATAGTAATGTACTTCAAAGTAAAAAAATCGGGTAACACTATTGTTTTCTCAATTAAATTATCTCTTGAATCCTGAAAACCTCATGTTGATACCTTTACTCATTTTCAAAATGAGAAGAAGAGCGAATACTATGGCTGATTGTGGTTATTCTGTATTTTTGCAGCTTTTGACTTTTTTTGTATTTTATGCCTGTTCGGGGTGGTGAAAAATAGAATAAATTTTTTTGTTATTTTTGCTGATAATCAATAAATAAATGTGTATTAAAATTTCATAAAGCAAGTGGGTTAGGTACCTGTATCTCTTAAGGTGCAACATCGATATATTATTACTAAAAATTTTTAATACAGTTACTACGCTACGCTACTAGAAAGATATGCCAAATTTCCATAATGTAAAATACAAAAACCAATTTTGGCACCTTGTACCCAAACCCAAACTAAACCGTTTGGGATCATAGTTTATATAACTTTTCTTAATAAATAAGACAGGGACACGTCGTTAATTTATGAAACGCATTTAAGATACCCCTGTGTAACGATATTTTTTTTATTATCTATTGCTTATTGGGATTTAATCTGTTGCAGTATGTCCTGAAACCATGCAAAAATATTGTAAATATCTTTCTCCTTTTATTTGTGTTCCTTCTTAAAAAAAACGCGTCTCAAAAACATTTCTTACTACTTAAAATACAGTGATCCCCAAATAGTTCGCCCAAAAAAAATTATCATGTTAAAGAAAAATTGTATAGTATTTTTTAATTACAAGGTTAACGTAACATTTTTAAGCGCACTTTTTTGGGTCACTGAGAGGCAATTCAAATTTTTTGTGCATAATTTACAAAAAGTTTGAATTACGTGCACCTACATTGTTAAGTTTCTGTTTTGATGGATTTATATACATGATTCAAAGACAACCACATACATGAAGGATAACACTAGCGAAGTAAGTTAACACCACTCACAATTATAACCGTTTTAAACGTGCATATGTCCACACTATCCAATCTTATTCTGCGTTATCAACCCCTCTGTTATATTTAAGTATTGTCAATTTTCAACCAAATGTCGATTCCGCATGTTGTACTATTTTTTATATAATAGTTAGTGGCTTACAAATTATTTACAATAAGTTCTTCTAGTATAGTTTTTTTCAACTAGTAAGTAGTGTGAAAACTTACGGTAAATCCGTAAAAATAAGATTCAGAAATTTTCTGTGAGTTTTCAGTCGCATGTCCTCGCATGTAGTTTTATTTTTGAATAGATTTTATTTATTTGTAAACAACTCTTAACAACACTGACACGGCACACTAACTAGCTTTAATGTCGTTTGGGTCACGAAATGAATTTTGTCGTTTGATGATGGTCTTGTGTGACAGAACAACTGGACCGTATCGAGGATGGCATGGACCAAATCAACACCGACATGCGAGAGGCGGAAAAGAACCTTACCGGCATGGAAAAATGCTGTGGCCTTTGTGTACTACCATGTCAAAAGTAACCCGCGCTCCAATCTGAATGTTATTCGGTGATTTATTGTTTGTTTTTCCATATACAGGGGGTCGTCGTTTAAAGAAGACGAAGGCACATGGAAGGGCAACGATGATGGAAAAGTGGTGAACAACCAGCCACAACGGATGATGGATGATCGCAACGGTATGGGACCGCAAGGTGGTTATATTGGCCGCATCACCAACGATGCCCGTGAAGATGAAATGGAGGAAAATGTGGGGCAAGTGAATACAATGATTGGAAACTTGCGTAATATGGCTATTGATATGGGCTCGGAACTTGAGAACCAGAATCGGCAAATTGATCGTATCAATCTTAAGGTATGTGGATGTTTGTTTGGTTTGGTTTTTTGTCGTGTTGTGTCTGCAAGAGGTGTTGTCATATTATTGCTTTGGTTGAGGGGATAAGTAAAGAAAGAGGAAATATCGTCAGGAGTGAATATAATTTTCCAGTAAACTATTGGCAATAAGTGTTAATGTGCGTTTTGTTTAATGGAAAAGTATGAGAGGTCACTGGATTAAATTCGGTTTATATCCTCGAGGACATTTGATTTCTCCTAAATTGCAAGGAATAATGATGGTACTAAAGAACATACAAATATTCTATGAAATGTAATGTTCATAACGACGACTGTTTTTATTTTAAACTCATTTTCGAAACAAATAAAAATATTAATATTTGAGAATAATAAATCACCCGCTTTAGTAGAAATTTTATTACATTTATTTTCATAATAATTATGTAATTGTTATCTATTTCTGTCTGACGATATTTCCTTATTTATATATGATTTTATGCCAAATGTTTAACACTACAAAAAATTAAACGTATCTTGGATATTTTGAAGCTTTTTGAATTTTTATTGATTCTGCTTTTTTGGGTAAAAGGAATTTTAACTTAAGATGGCTTCGAAATCCTTTTAATAAAAAATTGTTTTAAAATTGGTCACTCAATCACAACTACATATGTGTAAGTCTCAGCATCTCGTAATTTTATATACTATATTTTGAAAAGGAGAAAATATATCAACATGAGGTTTTCAGGATTTAAGAGATAATTTTATTGCGAAAGCAATAGTGTGACCCGATTTTTTTACTTTGAAGTACGTTACTATCTACAGGGTATGAAAGAAAGTCGTCTTTTTTTCTCAAACTTTATAACAACCGGAATTCCACAAAAAAAATTTTATATTTTTTTTTATGTCGATTTTTTTAATCCCTGGTTAATGAGGAAAAAACCAATTTCTCAAAATTTTTATATCTCTTATTTTATAAGATACCGAATTTTTTATTAAATTTAATATTGTTGAACAGGTTTTTTCAATAATAATTATGCTGCCATTTTGTAAGCAAATGTCATCATGTGATATGTCGATAAAAAGTAATTTTAAGTAGAATCTAATTCTTATGGAAAAAAATATACAGGGTTGTTTTAAAAAAATTTGAAAGTTAGTAGGTGGCCCTTCTGGTGAAACCGGAAGTGTCATCAGATTGTTTTAAACGTCAAAATGATTATTCCTTTCAACAATCAAACCATGCCAAATTTCAAATTAATACAGTTAAATGTAACGAAATGGTGGGGGTTGTAAAACGATTTCGTAGCCACCCCGTATTAACGAATATGAGCAAATTTTTGAAAAAGTGAAAAACCCGTTTCGAGGATATAAGTCACTTAAACCAATGGTGAATATAAACTAACTAAATTCCATTCTATTCCATTAAGTAAATAGCCTCAAAAAATGAATTAAAAAATTTACCAATTAGCGAACGTGTACCGATTTTTGATAAGCCACTGGCTACCAATAAATTAATGAAAGTACAAAAAGTGTACTTTTTATAAGAAAGCCACTCATAAGGTATTATAATCAAGTACAGAGATTGGTTCTTACAAAACACAATACGGCCGAACGACAAAAAACAAAGAAAAAATCAAATTTTCAGCAAAAATTCGGTATTTTATAAAATAACAGGGATATCAAAATTTTGAGAAACAGGTTGTTTTCCCATTAAGTAAGGACTAAAAAAATCTACATCAAAAAAATATTTAAAAAATTTTGTGGAATCACGGTAGTTATAAAATTTGGCAAAAAAAGAAGACTTTCTTTCATACCCTGTAGATAGCAATGTACTTCAAAGTAAAAAAAAATCTGGTAACACTATCGTTTTCTCAATTAAATTATCTCTGAAATCCTGAAAACCGCATGTTGATATCTTTTCTATTTTTCAAAATATTTGACTTTAAATTCAACCTAAAAATTCGCTTGGTACGTTTCAATTGGCCAGCAGTTTAGAATAAAATAATAAAAAAAATTAAATTTGTTTTAGATAACAAAATATGACACAAAATTTCGAAATGAAAATCTTTCTTAATATTTTTATATATTATAGATAGATAGTAAATTTTTTAACTTAACTCTAAGTAGAAACATCACCATTATTTCTGGAAACATTATATTGTGTCTGAGACATCAAGAACGCGAAAAATTTATATTTTTAATTAATGTTAGTGTCATGACTACAAGAACGATTAGTTTACAAAATTGAACTCTCTTCAAGGATTCATAAACTTTCCCTTGGGAAGTTGAGTATAATGGGTGATTAAAATCCAGAAAAATATTCAATTGAAACTTTTATTCTGATCTTCATTAAAAGTTATAACTGACAAAGGTTATTATTAGATTATATTAACTTCGTATTTCTTTTGAATATCATTTAAAAAATTCTTTATAATCGTTCCTTGAAAGGTAAAATTGGAAAACGAGAAAAAATATTTCTTGTTTTCAAGCCACAAACATCAAAATACTCGATGTAAAACGAATTTCTTTTTCCTTGTAACACGAAATTTTATATTTGAAAGTAAATTATTATGTGAGATATTCCTCGAGAGTGAGATTATATTAATTGTGATCATCTTCAGTCAACAGTAAAATATTTGAAGCCATCTAGAGTTAAAGTACATTTTTACCGATCTGGTTCTGATGAGCACAAATTACATTTCGCAAAGCACTATCGATTTATTTTACCACAATTTATTTACTAACAAACATTGCTTTTTAACCTAAATTTTCGTTTTCAAAAAGCTTTCTATGTGCAAGCAAAACAATGAAATGGTTGTACAATCCAGACTTTGTTTGTTTTGATTGCATAACTTGCTGAACTTATCCTGAATACCACTGTTTAAAAACTGAATGATTTTGCTTGATTTTTTGAATAATCTAAGTGTTGTTGTTTGTTTTACATTGCTACTTCGTTTACTCCCACGACACTACATGAAAACCTACAACCTACTTGTACACTTCTACTACTGACTTCTACTACTATCTACTAATTTATGGTGATGTTGAAAATAAAGGGCGACTCGAATGCAACGAGGATAGAGGTGGCCAATCAGCGAGCTCATGATCTTCTCAAGTAGACACGCTAACACACAAAAACACTTTTTTTTAATAATAATCATTATCTAATCCACAGACTTATTTGCGCGCATCTGATCCGTTCCCAATTTGCTTTGCCTCAACTAGTTTTCGTTGCGCCGTTTGGTGAATCGCCCCATAATCGGGGTGTCTGTGTTTTGGGAACGGATCAGATGCGTTGGTAGTGAAAATAATGTGATGGGGCACACTGGTTATATGTTTGTTGGTTAGGGTGAGAGCAACGAAACGCGCATTGCAGTGGCAAACCAGCGTGCCAACAAACTCCTCAAGTCCTAAGGGGAGCGGGACAAGTCGACTTTTGTACTCTTCTCTCAATTCTCGATGTTATGGCTTAGTGGTATCTAGTATACTAGTTCTCTATACTACTGTTTATTGTAACATGTACCAAAAAAAAAAGTTGAGCTAGTTTCCAGTTTAATTGTATTGTATATTGGCCGACGTTTGTTTGGTTTAATTCAAATGTTTGCAAGTTGCTTAAGCGAAAAAAAGAAATTGTAACCCTATATCAATGTGTAATAATACTACTTAATAAATATAACGCTAGTAATTAATATTGTAAGGAAATAGTGTAGTCATTTTAGTAAAAAATGCGCTATGGACTTGGTCATAATCTGCGTTCTATAAGTCAATTAAGTAACATTTTAGATAATTTAAGGGAGTTGGGTGTACAGCAAACAAAAACAGAATATCCATCTAAAGTTAAGTTGTGCTACAGCCGCCCTCTGAAAATATTGGCCAAAATCCATTTTCTAACTTATCTCGGTAAATTTCATCAAAAAATATTTAATTTCATCTGTACATAGATATATACCAAGTCCCTAGCTTGTTAGAGGTTTTTACTTAATTGTCAGAAAATGACTGCACTGAAAGCAAATTTTGTCTGGGACATTTTGTTACAAGTTTGGATGAATTCGTTGGTAAATTTCGTTTTTGAACACCAAATCAGTTATAATGAAATCCAATGGTGAATTTTCACGAAACTCTGCCCAAAAAATTAGTTCTTCTCTAAAGCTGTCGTATGTTTAGACTGCTCTTTACTCAAACTGTATATTAGACCGCTTCAAAATATATGGTCCTTAAGTCAAAAAAATCAAGGATTCTTGTTTTAAACCCAAACGATATTTGTTTGAGCAAACGCGGTTGGATTTGGGGAAACTTCACCATAAAAGCATTGTTATTCCTAACGAATTAATTCCCAAACTTTGTGTATGTATATTCGTAACATTCATGTCTCATTATCAATAGAGGAAGTTTTAAACTGTAGTTGGCCAATACAAAGTTTTTATTTGAATTTAACAAAGAGTCGCGTCCTATTGTTTGTTATCTTGTAAAATGTATTTAAATTCTAGTTAATAGTTTTTTTATCCATCTTAAAATATTATATACGATGTAGTTTATTTATTTAGTTTAGTGTATAGTTAACGAGGCATTTGCACAAGTTTCGCACACAAGTTGAAGTTTGTTCGAGTGTTGTTGATGAACTATCACAACAGCACAATTTGTTTCCACCGCGTGTAGGCCTTGTGTTTTTTTGCAAAATAAACTAAAAAATGTTACTAGTTCACGCCATCTGGCGGTGGTGTTATGAGATAACGATTACGATTGAGTGGTGCTGTTTTCTGGCGTACTAATAGCTTTAAAAATATTAACAAAGAAAATTTTATAAGTTATAGTTTTTATCTTAGCGATTGTGATGATTTTCTTGGATTATTCCAATAATAAATAAATAAAGAACCGTACCGCATATTAATTAATTAAATTGTATATAGGAAACGAGTGTGTTTATTCCTGTGAAGTAATTTATTGTATATAATCTAAAAGTTTTCTAAGTGTACTAGTAACATGGTTTCGATGAAAACCACCAGAAATTTTTAGATTTTTTTTAGTTCAGCTCAATAAAAAACCTGGGGGCTTTTCGAGGATTTTCTAAAATTGTTGTGAAGTTGTTTTTGTTCAAGTTTGGCACAGTTTATCCAAGTTTAAAGGGAACAGAATGCAAACAATTATTGTAATTAATTCCAAATTAATAATGTGTGTGATTTAGTCATATCGAAAGTTCCCGCACAATCGGCGTGAATCTATTTTAGACCCGACATCTTCCATTGTATTAAGTAATAAGCTTTGTTTGTTTTTCTGTACAGTTTCTTAGTTTATATCTAGATTAGTATAAGTGGACGAGTGATATTATTCAAATTAATTAAGATACGGAGGCTGTTCCATTAAAAACAAAACCAGAAAGTGGTTTGTTGATGGTAACTTAATTATTGTTAATTTTTCGTAACGTAAAGAAATATGCTAATAGGCTAGTTGCTTTCGTTTAGAACCAATAACCGAAAAATAAAATGTTAAGACAAGCAGTAAAATAAATTATTTATATTATTATTATTAACTAAATTATAAGAAAAACATGTATTATTCTATTATCAATAATGTATAGTGTAGTTACTTCAGATTATAATAATAAAAAGGGGCTACAAAACTGATGGTTTTCTTCCAATTTTCAGGCAAAAAATTAATTAATTAAAATAATAATCAAACGGGAACAAAAATGTTGATATAAAAGCAATGAGATGTTAAGGGTGATGATTGACACCATAACGTTCAATTAGCAAGTAAATTTTTTTCTAAGAATAATAATTAAGTATTTGTAAGGATATTTTAAAAATATCTGATGTGTCCAACACATTTTATACAGATAGTACCACAATTATTTTTCCTAAAGAAATTAAATTAAATTTCTTGTAAAAATCGTATTTCAATTTTGAGCGTTTCCGGTAATTTTCAAATAATTTTCGGAAGTCTCACTCGCACTTATTGCAATATTCATAAATATGTCCTTGTTCCACTCATTATAACCGAATTTAACGACAAAAATTAGTTTTATTTTTTTTGAAATTTTTTTGACTGAATTTCAAAAAAAAGTTTAAACAAAATTTGTTCAAAATTTAATTTTAAATCAATGTTAAAGAATAAAAAAATCTTGTAAATTGTATATTTTTCAAGATATTTCTAAAAAACCTAAAAATGTCTTCAGGTAAGTACCACTTGTGTTGATGCTAGATGAAAAAGATTTAATGTGGCACCCACAGTTTTGTTCAAACTCTTAAATATGAAATTTGAGTCAAATCCGATAACTCGTTTTTGAGTTATGGTGGATACAGACAGACATCATGGCGAAAATGATCAAAATGGATTCAGGGGCCCTCAAAACATATAAATTCATCAAAATCTCGAAGTCGAAAAAATCACGATTGCTATACTTTCTTATTACTTCGTATAAGAAAGTAAAAACTGTTTTTTGTGCAAAACTTTTCTGGATTTATGCAACACACATTGCAGATTCTAAATTTGGTTATAGCGACATCTAACGAGAATAATACAAGTAAAAATTAAGGTGTATTTTCATTTTCTTTTGTTGAGAACCCTGGCGGTCAAAGTCGACGTGTTTACGGTGCAGCAGGGCTGATTTTGAGGCACTTATTTAAAATACATAATTCAAGTAAATAAGTTGAGTGCCAACTAAATCCTAGTGAAAATGGCTTCATACATCGCAAGAAACATAGTCAAAAGTCCTGCAGCTTTAGGATTAGCCCAACAACCTCTAAGTAAGTCGAACAAGTTTTAAAAACTTTTTTAGTGGGTAGTCCGCTATACAGATATATCAAAGTCCAAAATTTGCTTTAGCATTTTTTTCTATAATTGATTTAATCTATTTTGCTCAGATGGACTTCGAGCTTTTTCAATCGGAACCGCACACAACCAAAAGAAAACCATTCCAGACAATACTGGTAAAAATATTGTATTAGTTGATGGAGTTCGTACACCTTTCTTGTTATCTGGCACTGATTATTCCAAACTTATGCCCCATGACTTAGCTAAACAAGCCCTTAGGTAAAATATTATGTCTTTGTACCGAGGTTGAACTGTATTCATATGGCCTTTGCTTTATAGTGGTATTCTTAAGAAGACCGGCGTTCCTAAAGACTTGATCGACTATGTTATTTATGGGACTGTAATACAAGAGGTGAAGACGTCGAATATTGCTAGGGAGGCGGCGTTGGCTGCTGGATACAGCGATAAGACACCTGCTCATACTGTTACCATGGCTTGCATTTCGTCCAACGTTGCCATGACCACTGGTAAGTAAAAAATAGAGCCAAGGACGTTTTTAGAGTCTTCAAAGGAATAATTGCATCTCGTTATTTATTTTTCAGCCGTGGGATTAATCGCCGGTGGTGTGTACGACATGATAGTGGCCGGAGGTGTGGAATTTATGTCTGACATTCCAATAAGACACAACCGAAAAATGCGTAACTTGATGCTGAAGGCCAATAAAGCAAAATCCGTACAACAGAAACTGCAATTACTCGCCACTATACGTCCGGACTTCTTCGTTCCCGAGGTACTTGCACAACAGTTTATTTCTGTACAACTCATGCTAACTTCTTGAAAATTCCTTTTAGTTGCCGGCTGTTGCCGAGTTTTCATCCGGTGAAACCATGGGACACTCAGCCGATCGTCTAGCAGCTGCCTTCGGTGCCTCCCGTAAAGAACAAGACGATTTCGCCATTCGTTCCCACACCATGGCCCAACAAGCTTTCGAACGCGGTTATTTCACCGATTTAATGCCAGTACAAGTAAGGACAGCCCAAACCTTACTATCATTCAGCTTTAATAATAGTTCACTTTTTAGCTACCCGGTGTTGAGAAACCTATCACTAAAGACAATGGTATTAGAGTATCAACGCCTGAACAATTAGCCAAACTGAAGCCGGCTTTTATCAAACCTCATGGTACCATAACAGCTGCAAATGCATCATTTTTGGTAGGTCAACTATACACTATACATATGGCATCACTGGGAAATATTTATATTTTTTTGTAATTTTAGACTGATGGTGCTTCGGCTTGCTTAATCACCACTGAGGCCAAAGCCAAGCAAATGGGACTGAAACCCAAAGCTTATTTACGCCATTTCCTTTATGTATCTCAAGATCCAATTGACCAGCTACTCTTGGGGCCAGCGTATGGTACACCATTAGTTTTAGAGAGGGCTGGCTTAGGCGTCAAGGATATAGATGTGTGGGAGTTCCATGAGGCTTTTGCTGTAAGTTGAAGTTAACACAGACTAGTTTACAAACTTATTTTGTGTCATAAATTACTCTTTAGGGTCAAATTTTGGCCAATCTGAAAGCTTTGGACAGTGACTGGTTCGCCCAAAGGTACATGAAAAGAAACACCAAAGTAGGAGCACCTGAAATGAGTAAATTTAACACTTGGGGTGGTTCGCTGTCCATCGGCCATCCATTTGCCGCCACTGGTGTTAGACTGGCTATGCATACGGCTAATCGTTTGGTAAGAGAAGACGGAAAATTTGGATTAGTTGCAGCTTGTGCAGCTGGAGGTCAAGGTGTTGCTATGATTTTGGAAAGACATCCTGATGCCACTGCTCAATAATTCTAAACGAATCAATTTAATTTCATTTTAATCAATTGTATTTATTTTCTATACACACGTGGCCTTCCAATTTTTTTTGAAGTCTAAATTGTCTACTATATTTTTATACAAGGCGTAATATCTACAACTGCTAGTAATATTTATAAAAATAATTGTCTGTAAATAATTTTATATATAGCCTGTTTTTTTTATTAGGAGCATTATAGGTACGTTAGGATTTTTTCTTTTTATATTTATAAATTTATCTAATATACAATGTAGGTTGTAAAAATCAAATAAAACAAACTATACAAATAATCATTTAATTTCTTATAATAACAATTAAAAAATACCTAACTCGTGTTAGCCCATCCTGTTGAACTGCCAACATCCCGCACGTGTAATCGTACAGCCTCATCCAAGATATTCTTTACATCTCTACATCCCTCCAAAGCTTTATCTAAAACTTTCTGTAGATGATCCAAGTGAAATCGACGCGACATTTCTAATAAAACAATTTTCCCCGATATTGGAAGAGCTGCCACTGTTAAAGTCGGACCACCAATTACCTCTTCCTGGTGGGAAATATCCAGCATGGGTATGTCGTTGTTGGCCAAACTGGCCGTACACGCACAAACATATTCTTTCAGCGGTATACCAGCATCTACAAGTGCTAGAGTTGCTGCGTTAACACACGCGGGGTATATTCCTAGGAAAATATAATCTGTATTAAATTAGTGTATAAATCAAAATTGAAGCAATAATCTCTGGTTTTCCATTTTAATTGTTAGCAAAGATCAAAGTTTGACCAGCAATCTTATTCTAGTGTATTATAATCTTTATAAAATATTATTGGTTTTTTGTGCAATGAAACTGTTAATTTTTACCTCCATCTGCGTGTAGAACCTCCACAAACACATCAATCTGCGACCAAGGATACAGTTCAGTTTTAATAGCCGCCACCAAAGCTTGTTGTAATTGCATAGAAAGCTCCAGGGATTTCCTGTCGCCCCTTGGACGTTTCTTCCGTTCGTTTGTCGAGAACACTGCCATGCTAAACTGGCAGTTAACAATAGCCCCATCGTGTTGGGCTTTGCTGCGAGTGCCACGTACCTAAATTAAATTGACTTTTATTTTCTAGCCAGTGTTATATTATATGTTATTTACCTGATGTGGTCCGTAGACCGCAGCCAAAACTTTAGTTAAGCCCTGTTCGATGTATGCACTACCATCAGGATCGGAGAATACACCCAATTTACAACGGATTCGACGTAGTTCATTTGCACGTCGACCGTCTAAACGTAAACCAATTTTCGAAATTAATTCCTTGTTTTTGCTCATTTTTAGTCAAGTGCGTTCAAATAAGTATGGTTATGTTAATTGTACAACACGTCTTCTTCCACTTTTGTCTATTGTACCAAAGCCAATGTTACAAGGTAAAAATTCCTAAAGAATGTGGCTCTAGCGTCCATTTAAAACTTTTTCGAAATTATGAAAATCTAATGCTGTTTTGCGACGCATCTTAATTAAAAGATAGCAAATACTATTATTGTGGGTTAAAAAGGCTCGATTTTTTTTCTATTTTATTTATGAAAAGAATAAAAAATATTTAGATATTTTTTTATTTGGACACCACACCTACATTACAACGAAAATCGCATCAAAAGCCACTTTTTCTATAATAATGATGATGATGACAAATATGTTTAACAATACAAACCTAATAAAAATGAAAGGTACAATGAAAGATAATAGAAAAGTTAAAATAACATAAATGCTATTGTTTCCTATTTTTAACTCCAAGTTGTTTTTATGTTTTATGTATATAATGTAAGTATTATACGAAGTTCTTTAAAATTGAATTAGTAATTACTGATTATTCATTTAAACTGGGCTATTTAAACAGAAATGCAGCATATGGAGGATCTATTCGATTTCCAAAAGTTCCACATCGAAAATTAAGGTTGCATTCGGTGGGATGATGCCGGGGTGTCCACGAGACCCGTAGGCATAATCAGGTGAACAAGTCAGTTTCGCTCTTTGTCCCACGCTCAACTGAAAAAAAAATCGTAATAATAAAAAAACTTAAAGGTGGACAAAACAAACATATAAGAGTAGATGTACTTCAGATAACAATAGATTATCAGTCAGCATTTTTACTTAAAAGTAAATATGAGCGCAAGGATGTTTGTTTTTCATCATGATTAAATGTTTGGAATGTCTGATAAAGGAGAATATCTCTAATGATGAAATAATCATAGGATTTGATTCAAATTTGGTATATTATAAAGTACAGGGTGGGCAAAATTCGATGTTTTTATAGGGTAACTTTTAAACCATAAGAGATATTGAAAATCTAACCGCGCATCGTCGAGCTCTTTTTTTGACAAACCCTTGATGGCGAAATCAAAATTTAGCGATCGTCGTTTGTTTTCGAGTTATGGACGAAAATTCGATTTCTTGAGATTTCGATTTATGTCTATATTTCGCTTGTTTGTGAATTTAGAGAAATGGCGTTTGCACGTTCTTAGGGCACTTTTTTGAGGAGAATTCAATGGCGTTAACAGATTTTGAAAATGTTTTTTATTTTTAGGTTGACATACATTTTTATTTTTTTATATGGAAGTCATAGTGGGCTGTCACTTTATTGAAAAGAGCATTTTTTCTCTTTTCAAATATATATAACATGTAGGGTCTATTCCTTCAATTTCTTTTTAAAAAATCAAAAAATCTAAATTTTTGGAATTAATAATATGTATTTCGCATATTTATCGCAGTAGACGAATGTCATGATGAAAACCCTCGGCGCGCCATTGAGATACAAAATCAGGGTTGGTTTGGTTTTAGTGTTTGGTGTGCCTTAATAAAAAATCAAGTTTTGGCATATAAGATTTATGAGAGAAATCTAACTGGTGAACGGTACTACCAATATTTAAATGAGAAAATTGTTGATGAATATTTGGACAATTTATCGTTCCGCGATAGAAGTCAGTTCTTTTTACAACACGATGGTGCACCACCTCATAATACGAGAACAGCTAGAGAATTGCTTAATTCAAAATTCAGATATAATTGGTTTGTTACCAATGGGCCAGTTAGATAACCACCAAGGTCGCCTGATTTGACACCTTTGGGGACATATTAAAGATAATTCATATAAAACTAAAAGTAGAAATACAGAAGAACTCAAAGCCAAGTTTACGCAATGCCTTAACTCCGTGTCAAATATTCACATTTCGAACGCGCACAGAAGTGTCACGAAAAGTGTATTGCAGTTAATAGACGTAATTTTGAACTTTTCCTTTGAGTTGTTTTATATAGATATTAATTTTAGATAGTGTCGTGTTTATGTGTATGTCGTTTGTTGTATTTTCATTTTTATTATAAGATTTTTTTTAATTTAATTTCAAAAATTTAAATTTTTTTATTTTTCAAGAAGAAATTGAAGGAATAGCCCCTACATATTATATATATTTGAAAAGAGAAAAAAATGCTGTTTTCAATAAAGTGACAGCCCACTATGACTTTCATATAAAAAAATAAAAATTTATGTCATAACCTAAAAATAAAAAGACATTTTCAAAATCTGTTAACGCCATTGCATTCGCATCAAAAAAGTGCCTTAAGAACGTGCAAACGCCATTTCTCGAAATTCACAAACAACCAAAATATAGACTCAAATCGAAATCTCAAAAAATCGATCTTTCGGCCATAACTCGAAAACAAACGACGATCGCTAAAATTTGACTTCACCGTCAAGGGTTTCTCAAAAAAGAGCTCGACGATGCGCGGTCAGATTTTCAATATCTGTTATGGTTTAAAAGTTACCCTATAAAAACATCGAATTTTGCCCACCCTGTACATAGTAACTTTTGTACTTGTCCTTATGAGCAAGAATAGAACTTTGTAACTCGTTCTACAATACCGGTTACCGGAAGCAGGAACTTTTATACTACTTAGAATTGTTGGAGCACCCCTCTCCTGAACAATTACCTGTGCTACTCCTTCATCCCAGCCTTTGATAACTTCGCCCCTGCCTATGTGGAACTTGAACGGTACTCCTCTATCACGGGACGAGTCGAACTTCGTGCCGTTTTGTAAAGTACCCGTATAGTGAACGACCACAGTTTGTCCGGTTTTGGGAAAAGTTTGACCTGCAATGTACAAATAAATTGTTGACAACCGGTGTATTTCCATATATGGTGCGTCAAGGTCACGGAAAACGTGCCGCATTGACAACAAAATTATCGATTTTGGGCAACAACTTGAACTTTAGTTTTACGCTTGGGTTTCACTAGGGCAAGTTGAAAAGAAACTGTAAATGATACTTACCGTCACCGGGGGAAACTGAATCTACTTGAACACCCATTCTTCCAATAAATATACAAATATATGCTAAAAAAGACAGAGAAATTTTGTAAGGACTAAGTAAAAAGCGTAGATTAATTTGTTTTGTTGCATATAATCCATTAATAAATACGTTTTAAATTGGGGTCTCACCTTTAAACAATATTTACAAAATAATAAATGCCGCCTAAATACAACAAATATCCGCGTACAATGGCGGCGTTGAAGGCAAAAGAGGAAATAAACTAGTTGGCGCAGTCGCAAAGTGCGTAATCCGTCCCATAGATTAATAATGAGCTAGAGGAGTTTTAGACCTGCGTGAGACGTCTAAATTTAAATTAATATTTTCAAACAATTCGTAGCCCAAAACATTATTCATACTGGAGTAAATGAATTAAACTGTGCCCAATGAATAATGAAAATGTAAATTTTATTTTTCCAAAAAAATTTGTGCTCACCTTTGTAGCAGTCTCTAACTTAACTTTTGCTTTGTGGTCAAAACAGTTATTTTTATTATGTAATCTTGGCCACCCTGTGCATAACTGTCATATTTGACGTTATATTTTTCTTCCGTAATTCTTTAATTTTCGAAAAGAAAGGTAATACAACTAGCCCTTACTTCATCCATATAATTTAATTCTTATACCTACAATTAATTCAGACGAAACCAAATATTTTCATGGTATTTTGCAGGAATGGGGGGTGGACATGGAGATCACGGCCATGGGCATCACGAAGCCTACAAAATACCCGATTACCGTATTTACAAAGTAGAAGATGTACCAGAACTAGTTGCTACACAACGGGCATTAGCTTCCCAAGGTTTGAAAGATCCTTGGTTGCGTAACGAAGTGTGGAGGTACAATACCAAAGTTTTCGGCACATTTTCTGAAAGGGTTAGATTGACGTTCTTCCGAGGATTTGGTATTGGTGCTACTGCCTTTGTAATTACAATGATTGGTACATATATGTATGATCGTGCGTATCCAGATGAACGTCATGGTCATGGTGATCATGGGCATGAGAAATAAACAGGTTTAGTGGAGATCACTGCAGAAGTGGTAAATGTTAGCAAAGTTTTGTGTTCTATTGTTGTAGTTGTTTTAATAAATATTTAAAGGTTTCTTAAGATGCTTTCTCAGTTGAAATGTAATTCAAAATCAACACCACATCCATATTCCTAACTATCCGGAAACAATATTTACTTTTGGAAACCTTTAGTTACTATACTTTGAAAAAGAATTAAATAGCTTATCTAGTTCTATGATGATATAATATATGGGTCGATATCAAAAAATTCTTGAATGGTTCAAACACGATTAATAATCTCAAAATATTTATATTTGCAAAAAATCTTTATTACTTTTTTCAATAACTGTTTACATAATCCAAATAAAAAAGTTGATGATTACTAAAAATATTTGTTTACATCTAGATTCTAGACCATACTTACAAACTAGAACAGTTAATTATTGTGTACACAAAACCTTTACGAAGAACTCCTTGGTTTAAGCTCATCGTAACACGGTCTAAGGAAAATATAATTCTTTTTTTGCGTATTGTAAAACTCATGTCCTTTACTCCAGTCATAACTAACGGCATACGCAAAAATCTGGCCGTTGTGATTAAACGCACATCGAGTAATTGGCTGTTCCATGGCCTCTGATGGTTTCAACTTAGTTCTGGCGTCTTTGTCCCAAAAACTGAAGGTACCATCCGAGCCCACCGTAGCCAAAGTACCATGCATAGGATGAAAAGCAATATCGTTCACAGCGTATATGTCCTGATAGCCGTTGGGAGTGCCGTTGGAGCGATGACACTTGAATGTGAAATTATCTTTAGGATTTGCGGGGTTTACATATTGAATGGCGACGCGGCCCTCTACTGAGCCCAAAGCGTAACCCGTCGGCACTTTTTTCTTATCCCTGTGTACAAATCCATAATATTAACAAAGCACAAAATTTATTATAACGAAACTTACTTAAAAATAGCCACACAACGATGTTGATATTTCAAAGGACTGTCCAGTTTTTTGTATTCTTGTGGCTTGCCCTCCAGCTGGTACACGATAATTTGCCGTCCAGCAGTCCCAACTACAGCCATTGGATAGTCAACATCAGCACAGTAACACCGTTCTGGTAAATTAATGCTCATCATGGGATTAGGACTTCTGGTATCCCAAAATTTCAATGTTTTATCCCAGGAGCCGGTCATGAGACAGGAATAGTTTGTCCCTTTGATCCAATGACAGGTTTTAATCGGTGCATCATGCACAGCCACTTGCACCACTTGATTACTGGCGAGATCCCACATTTTCGCTTGTTTATCACAACCAGCCATAAAAACCTATTGAAATATTTTTCATCAATATTCCTCACTGTCGAACCTAATATACTTACTTTTGTGCCATCATCGCTCCAAGCCACATCCAAAATTGGCCCACCACATGACTGCATAGATTTGGGGACACTAGTGCCGTTTTGTTCGATTTCCCAGCAGCGAACATTGTTATCCCAACTGCCCGCTATTAGGAAATTTTGCGGAAGAGTAGCTGGAGAAAATGATAAGGAACTAACTGAGTCGTCGGGTGGTTGTGCCACCTCAAAATCTTTCATGGGATTTGAACTTGTTGTGGTGGCCGCACCACCAAAACCACCTAAAGTACTTTGATTAAACATAGTGTTTGTTGCTAATTTACTAGATCAGTTGAGTGGGAATATTTAGTTGTGAGGTTTTTTACATTTAATTTAGATTTTGTTGACTTGAGATTTGAAAAGAAATACAAAACAGATGTTAACCTAGCTTTTTTTAAGCGTCAAAAACTAGCGGTACACGTTTACGCCTGCGCGTCGTGCATTCACCAATCCCCACCACAAAGCCAAGTACACACAACACAGTTATTGTGTTAAAAATGTTACCTTTGCATTGAAAATTTTAATTATTATGGGAAGTACATAAATACAACCAGTTTAGCTTTTTTAATAAAATTTATTAAATCCTCTAAATGTTAAATAAAAAAGTACAGCATTAATAAATTAAATGTGCAGATATACTGGGGTGTTATTTTATAAGTTGCTTTAAAATATGTTCTAAATTCAATCAGTGGGATTTTGAACAACAATTAAAATAAATTCCTTGTCGGGTGCCACCATAATTTCGTGTTTCTTTGATCGAATTCTCAGAAAAGTTAGATCATTCGATGGATCCAAATCCCTAACAACACTTCGAGCTTTATCGGACAGTGAACTAATTAAACCGGCGTATTGTACTGTTGTGGTGTTATCCAGGGTGGTTTTAATTGGAATACCTGACGACATAAATTAAATTAAATATCAGGATGAACTTCTTGCTTATTTAATAAAATACCTTCGGAATTTACCACTATTGTTCCCACAACACCTTTATGAGATTGGATGCGCTTCATGGTTTCTTCTACTTCGTTCGACTACAAATAATTCATTATAAAGCAGAAGACTGTATAGTTTTTCTAATAAATTTACCATTTTGTTAAATTATAACTGAATCACACGTATCACAGCACAAAGTAGAAAATTCTGAAAATGTCAGTTTGTCAGTAAACAAACGTCAAACTTCAATGTTGCCAATGGAAGGTTTCAAAAAGTTAGATGGCTAAGCCAGTGTTGGCAATAGAGTAAACGTGAATACACCAAATGAAACTTTTTAAATTTAAATTTTAGCGGCAAATTTAAACGAAATTTCCGAATAATTTTAGGAAGAATGAAATATTGACACCTACACCCACTGAAAAGGGGTAAGTAAATAAACAAGATATACAGGGTGTTCGCGCGAAGTGGCTCACTATTGCTAACTTCGTTATTATTGGAGCTACAATGTCGGTTAAATTAGCAAACTAGTAGCATTTTTTCCGCTGATTATAATGGTGAAAACAAAAAAACAATTGACCATCTGGTTTTCAAGATATTCAAAGAAATAACATTTTTTTAAATGGAACACCCTATATATTTTTGCCAAAATCGATGGTAAATTAAATTCTATACAAAAAATGTCATCATCTTTTTTAGATAATAATTTAAAATAAGCGAGTTATTTTGAAAAAAAGTTTGCAATTCTTTAAAATCAAGTAGCCATAAATAGTAATTTATTAAAACCAAACAATCATAATTTTGAATTTAAGCAAGCTGAAAAATACTTGAAAAAATTACGGAAATATTGAAAATTTACAAAATTATAATTTTCATGGCTACTTGATATTAAAACTTTGAAAACTTTTTTCAAAATAACTCGCTTATTTTAAATAATTGTCAAAAAAGCATAAGAACATTCTTTGTTCAGAATTTAATTTATCATCGATTTTTGCAAAAATATACAGGGTGTTCCATTTAAAAAATGTTATTTTTGTGAATATCTCGAAAACCCGATGGCCAATTGTTTTTCTGTTTTCACCATTATAATCAGCGGAAAAAATGCTACTAGTTTGCTAATTTAACCGACTTTGTAGCTCCAATAATAACAAAGTTAGCAATAGTGAACCACTTCGCGCAAACACCTGTGTATTAAAAATATTAAATAAAATAGTAATATTTTCGTAATTTTTTCAAGTTTTTTTCAACTTGCTTAAATTCAAAATTATAATTGTTTGGTTTTAATAAATTACTATTCCGTTTTATAGCTACTTGATTTTAAAGAATTGCTATCTTTTTTTCAAAATAACTCGCTTATTTTAAATTATAATAAAAAAAAATTAAGAACATTTTTTGTATAGAATTTAATCTGTCATCGATTTCTGCAAAAATATATAGGGTGTTCCATTTAAAAAAAATGTTATTTTTGTGAATATCTCGAAAACCAGATGGTCAATTGTTTTTCCGTTTTCACCATTGTAATCAGCGGAAAAAATGCTACTAGTTTGCTAATTTAACCGACTTTATAGCTCCAATAATAACGAAGTTAGCAATAGTGAGCCACTTCGCGCGAACACCCTGTATATACTTATCTAGGTCTTTCTGTGACTATTTTAATTAATTAAGTTGAGAAAATCGTTTTTATCTCCTTCACTTGATAATCCTCTGGATCCAGGATAACAGAGAACTTGCAGGAAATGAACTCGTTTTTAAAATTCCATTAAAAAAATGAAAAATATTCGACGGTATTAGAATTTATGTTGACATGCATATCAATTATCTCTCCAGTTTATCACTTTTCTCTACATTATTTCTTGAAACATAATTTTCTTGTTTTTCATTATATGTATTTTTATTAGATCCCATTTCATGAGGATGTTGAAGGTAAATTTTCCACTAGTATAGTTATATAATGATGATTTTAGATAGAAATTTAAAGTTGATGGAAATTTCTATTTATAAACTTTACGAATAAATCGATTTTTATGCTTTTATAACAAAAATAATATTGTTACCTTATCCAACTCAAAATAAATTTATTTTAAAATACATAAGTATTAGTTATATTTTATTTAATGCAGTAACTCGTATCTGAAAAAAAATATAAGAGAAATGTTATCCATATTATTATAAATACAGTAAAGTATCGAAAATTCGTTCAGATATGTAATATAAGATCTTTGATTAAACAAGAACCTCCAGTCTATATTTTAGACGCAAATGTGCTACCATTGTTAATCATTGAATTAATATAAAAAAAATTACATACATTTCTTTACGAATTTTGCTGAGTATCTATTACTTTTAAATACAGATATTTACCTGTGGTTTTAGAGGCAATCCAGCTTAAAAATGAAGACGTCCGCGTATTAACACTTGGTTTATCAGTAGCACAACCAGAACCATACGAAACTACACCAACCAACTGCAATCTTCTGGTAGCAGTGTCCATCCACAGCAAAGGACCACCAGAATCTTTTATACAAGTGTCTTTACCAGGAGTATAAGTACAAATTTGAGAATCTTGAACCGGCCTATCTGACTCCTGTTTACAATAATTTGTGTCAATTACTTGCAAATCTACCTGTTGAAGGACATCGGGGGCTTGTACTGAAAAATCTAACTGACCCCAACCTACAATAGGATGAGTGAAAATTTTTTGATTATGTATTTTATTTAGTAGGTAATACCTAGAGCGGTGATGGTTTGTCCGAAAAAAGTTTCGTATGTGTAACGGAAGGGTAAGCAGATTGGCCCAACAAATAAACTGAATTTGATGTTGGTTTTAGTTTTAACTAGAGCTACATCGTTTTGTAAGGTCATGGTATTAAAATCCTCATGTATTATAAAACTGTCGCTTGCATATAACTTAGCATACGGTGTGTCAGTATCTGAAAGGATTCGAAATTATTGATTAAACAAAAAAAAAATGAAAACCCGGGAATTGCTGTTAAATTTTTGTAAGGTCCAATTTTTGACTTTAATTGACCCTAAATTGATTATGAAATTCTAATAAGACTATCTTAAATGATATTCGCCCTAAAATTAATTATTCATTTTTATATTCTAGTTAAGAAGGCAAATAGTAGAAATGAATAAAAAATTTTTGCTTTTTTCCACATTCTAGAATGTGCTTCTCATTTTACTTTCAAGAAATCTGCAGTGGTAACTAATTCTTCTCCTGAACTTACCACTAGTTAAATTATGGTCACCAACAAGTACTGCAATAGTCTTTACAGTCTTCTTCAAAAGACAATGGGCCGCTGTAACAACATAGCGCTCTGAAATAATAGAGGCACCACACCAGTAAGTCCCGTTTTCTGTGGTCAAATCAATCAATCCCGCCATGGCCGGGTACTCATTGACACCTGTTTCATTTCCATTTACAATCCTCACCTAATATCAAAAATAAACGTAAATAAACCTCAACCTACGATTATTATTTTACCCCTTGTTTCCAACCACAATCACATCGATCCGGTCTTCGAGTGGTGGTAGTCGGAGTATCATCCTGAATGGCGACGAGCGTACAAAGAAACCTTCCTCCAGTTGTTGAACCCGTTGCAAATAACCCTAGATTCCAGATAATATACTTAATACAGTTATGACCTTAAATTTGGTTTTATCTTACCGACTGCGAGAGCATTTGAGTCCGAGACTAAACTGATTTGGCCATCACCGCAGTAATTGTGGGAATCTGTGAAATCTGTATTTCCAGTTAAGGAAATCGCTAATCGGTCACCTGAACAACCTTGGGTCTGAAAATTGCGCAAGGTAGTAGTATTAGTAGATAGGTACAAAAAACCATTATCAAAATACTGATAATAATAATCCTTTAGTAGGTACCTACTTAAAATATTACCAATTTTGCACATTGTAAAACCTTATCATAAAAATTTTACAAAACCGTAAAGAAAACTAAAACTATAAAAGACTTAAGTAATAATTCTTATTTTCAAAAAGTTACTAACAAAAATATAAAGGAGAAACTGATAAATTAATTACGCGTAGGTACTTACATTTGGAATATTTATGACGTCGCAAGTAAGAACAATTTTTGTTCCCACTGAACTCAGTGCATTCCATCTACAAGATGTATAAGGACCATAAAGGCCGGGATATTCTTTATTATGAATATAGTACTGTTGACCCATAACTAATTCCTGATAATAGTCACAATTTGGATCCACTGCCATGGAAATGGGCATGAAGAAATTCAGGATCCCGGCCAAAGCCATAACAGTTTTGATAGAGGCACCTAAAATATTTGTAATATTTTCACAATATATTTACTTAAAATATATATATATTTTTTGTTGTTGCAGGGTCTTAAAATCTATTTGATCATTTTTGGAATGATCTGTTTAAATCCATTTCTGATTGCGACTAAATAAACTGCTGGCCAATTGAAACGTACCAAGCGAATTTTTAGGTTCAATTTAAAGTCAAATATTTTGAAAAATAGAAAAGATATCAACATGCGGTTTTCAGGATTTCAGAGATAATTTAATTGAGAAAACGATAGTGTTACCCGATTTTTTTACTTTGAAGTACATTACTATCTACAGGGTGTGAAAGAAAGTCTTATTTTTTTTGTCCAATTTTATAACTACCGTGATTCCACAAATTTTTTTTTATTTTTTTATGATGTAGATTTATTTAGTCCTTACTTAATGGGAAAACACTCTGTTTCTCAAAATTTTGATATCCCTGTTATTTTATAAGATACCGAATTTTTGCTGAAAATTTGATTTTTTCTTTGTTTTTTATCGTTAGGCCGTATTTTGTTTTGTAAGAACCAATCTCTGTAGTTGATTATAATACCTTATGAATGGCTTTCTTATAAAAAGTACACTTTTTGTACTTTCAGTAATTTATTGGTAACCAGTGGTTTATCAAAAATCGATACACATTCGCTAATTGGTAAATTTTTTAATTCATTTTTTGAGGCTATTTTCTTAATGGAATAGAATGCAATTTAGATAGTTTATGATCACCATTGGTTTAAGTGACTTATATCCTCGAAACGGGTTTTTCACTTTTTCAAAAATTTGCTCATATTCGTGTATACCGGGTGGCTACGAAATCGTTTTATAACCCCCACCATTTTGTTACATTTAACCGTATTAATTTGAAATTTGGCATGGTTTGATTGTTGAAAGGAATAATCATTTTGACGTTTAAAACAATCTGATGATACTTCCGGTTTCACCGGAAGGGCCACCTACTAACTTTCAAAATTTTTTAAAACAACCCTATATTTTTTTTTCTGTAAAAATTAGATCCTACTTAAAATTACCTTTTTATCGACATATCACATGATGACATTTGCTTTAAAAATGGCAGCATAATTATAATTGCAAAAACCTGTTCAACAATATTAAATTTAATAAAAAATTTGGTATCTTATAAAATAAGAGGGATATAAAAATTTTCAGAAATTGGTTTTTTCCTCATTAACCAGGGACTAAAAAAATCGACATAAAAAAAATATAAAAATTTTTTTGTGGAATTCCGGTAATTATTAAGTTTGAGAAAAAAAAGACGACTTTCTTTCATACCCTGTAGATAGTAACGTACTTCAATGTAAAAAAATCGGGTCACACTATTGTTTTCGCAATTAAATTATCTCTTGAATCCTGAAAACCTCATGTTGATATCTTTTCTCCTTTTCAAAATATTTGACTTTAAATTCAACCTAAAAATTCGCTTGGTACGTTTCAATTGGCCAGCAGTTTATTATATTTATAGAAAATTCTGGTAAATCATTGAAACTTGACGAGCTTGAACTCTTGTATAAAATATTTACAGTCTTCTCTTTTAAATATTGTAACCCTGATTTTTTTTACTAAAATTTGGTTGTGTTGTGAACTAAACTATCATAAAAATTATTATTCTACAAATCGAGTACTGGAGTACTATAACAAATGGAAATATTTAAATTTATGAAAACTCATATTAATATACTTATTTAGGAAAAATCTGTCCACTTACCCATAACGTAAATTTGTAAACTGCTACGAAAATTCGGCGAGCAGTAATTAAATAAAAAATATTGTATTTTACAAAAGGTGTTCGTGATAAAAAAATTTATTACTTCACGTATATCGTATATAATATTTACTGGGAAAACGTTATTTTCTGTTAATTATGACTATTGTTTAAATACACTTTTTATCCTAAAGTATTAACTCTTTCTTTATCTAGTGCAAATAATATAATAGCAATTACTTAACATAATTAAAAAATAAAACCGCCGGCAATAATAAACCTATTACTTATTTTTAAAGATAAAACAATAAAATAATGTCATAAATAGGGGCTTCGATGGCTTCTTATTAAGAGCTCAATTAATTTTTGAGTGTTTATATCATAAATCGGTTGATAATAATTTATATTATATGGATTAGCAAAAATTTTATTTATTTTTAAGTAGGTTTTTCTGAAAGTAAAAAAATCCACATACTTCAGACCCAAATAAAAGGATAATAAGACAAGATTTTGGTCTTCAATAATTGCGTAATTGCCCCTAACTGATACATAAAATTTCTTGATAAAAGCAATTTTCCTTATTAGAAAAAACATTGTATTAAAAATTACTATATTTTTTTAATAAAAATTAATTCGGTTAAATCGTCTATTCTTCGAGAAGTTTGTAGAAAATTTTCAAAATATTTTTGAAAAAGTACTATGTGAGACATCTATGTGAAAAAATCTTAACTGTTGTAGTGCATTACAGTTTTCTATATTCTTATAATTCCCTACTCTGTACAATTAAATTTCGATAGATGTCACCCCTTCGTTGCCATGACAACTATTCAACAATGCAGTCGTTGCAGTATTTGATTTTTATGTGTCATTTATCACTTTTCATATTTACCTTTGTTTACTATTTCCTATCGATTTTAGTGTTGTGCTAACTTACAGCAGGTATTTTATTTGTAGTTTGTACCCATATTTATTTTTGGTTTTGGAGTGAGAATGCCTGTGAAAATAAAAGTATAATAAATGCTTCCATTATTTACTATAATCACACCAAAACTTCCGCCAAGAAACAACTATTCCTTCAATATGTTCTCGAACGATGTGCCAGTGAAGCCCCGACGAAAGAAACTCGATGTACCCATACATGGTGCAACAAAACACCGAAGCGTTAGTGAAAAAGACCAGTCGATTGACGGAAATTATGAACAAATTAAACAGAAACACAGTGATGGTACTAAACTGTATAAGAAAAAGACGAAAGAAATTCAAAAATTGACTAAAGAAAACAGCGAATTGCTTATTAAATTTAACGAATTAGAAGATGTGTCCGTAAAGAAAATCACAAAACTGAAGGAGAAACTGCATTCGGTGCAAAGTGTTAATGGGGAATTGGTGAAGGAGAAGGAATTGTTGCATGAGCAGCATAGAACTTTGATGAATAATTGTATGGAGTTAAAAAATCAGTTGGAGGATGACGCGAAGCGTAAAGAACTCAAAGTTTGTTTAGAAAAAATCAGTTTGGAAAACAAGGATTTGCGAACTTCTAATATTGAATTAACAGAGGATTTGAATATGTTAAAAACTGTAATTTACAGGTTCGTTGTTAACTCTTATACCTATACCTAAACTTCTTATAGAATTCTAATAACTCATAATTTAGATTAAATGTCCAACTCGAACGATACCAAGAAAAATTCCACAAGGACAATTCGAATTCCAAGGACCAACCCATCTCTAACACACCTAACGAAAATATCCACGGACATGGCGACCATGATCACAGCCCCGTTTCCTGGGGTCGTGTTAACGTCCACACCTTAGGTCCCCTTCTTGATGCCTACCAAGATAATGTCCACGAAAAGGAGACCATAATCCATAACTACGAAACGGAAATAGCGAATTTCACTGGTAAATTAAAGGACGTCGTACGTGAAAACGAAACATTGCATAAAAAGCTAGCAGACGATGACGATTGCAGCGTTAAGTTGAAGGAGCAGTTGGTTGTTTTGAGACAGGAATTGCGAATGGTCAAGGAGCAGAATGACGTGCTTATTAAGAAGTGCGCCCTTAAACAGGATAAGATTGAGGAGATTTTGCGGTGTTACGAAATTAAAGGTAAAGTAAGAATACAAAAAGGAGAAATTATTTCAAAAATGTTACAAAACATCATTTTTTAAGAATAGTTTATAAAAGTGGCGTTTATAATAGAAAATATTTCTAATCCTGCAAATGAAGTATGTAGTGTATTTTCTTTGTTTTAGTGGACCAGCTGAAAAGAGATTACGCTGTGATCCACGAGCAATACCTAAAATGTAACGCCGACTTATCAGCTTTGAAAGAGAAAAATCATTCGCTTGTAGAGGCCCAAGAGGATTTTAAATCGGAACGGCAAAATTATATTCCACTCTCAGTGCATAATGCCAGCGTAAACGAATGTAAAAAGTATGTATACTCTTAACCTATTTATTGTTTAGATTCAGTTAATTATTTTTAGATGGTACGAGGAATTGAAATTTCAATATGAACAAGAGAAATTGAAATTGAAAGAAAATGTTGAAACCCAAACAAAATTAGTCAGCGAATTAAATCTGAAAATAGATGCGTTAAGTACTGTAAGGCAGGAATTGGAGGCGAAGATTGGGCAATTGGAAAAACACATCAAGTAACATATTTTGGAATTATTTTTTATTTCTTTACATTGAGTTAATCTTAATCAAGAATTCAATTTGAAAACAGCTCCATTGTTATAAATGACCCACAGGGTGTTCGAAAACATTACGATTAAAAATTCGATTTATGTAAAAGGATTATTATAACTAAGGATGTTTTTTTCTTTAAGGAAAGGCGAAACTAAATATTTAGAGCTGGAGCACACACTAAACGAGGTGCAGTTATCTCGCAGTGCTTGTCGAAAACAACTTCACAAAGTGATGAATTTCGCCAAGGATATGGTAGGCGAACAAGAAACCCTCTTGAAGGCGTTGAACCAGCGCAATCTGGAGAATAAAGCCGTCAAGAAGATCGGGTCTGACATGGCGACAAGAATGGATTCACTAAAGTCCCAATTGAAGGTTTGTACCACTTATGTGAGTGTATTTATTGCAATGATATGAGTGGTTAAGTCCTAGATATGATTAATTAAATGTTGGGACTTGAGTAGTTGTCAAGTGAAATAGCTAAGTGTTTAATGTGTTTGATTACAGAATGTACAGAAGAGTGCCTGGCAGGAATTGACGACGGTGGAACAAAAAATTCAAGACCAAGAAATTTTAATAGAAAGTATGAGGGAGGAGCACAATCAGGAAGTGGAGAGTTTGAGGAAAATTATTAAACAGCAAGAAGATTCCAATATTTTATTTAAAAGCGAGAACCTGCCTATACCTACATATTTATTGTTTAAAGACAAATACAAGTAGAAGCTAATTTATTAATATACACAAGTACAAATTATTAATCGAGGTATAAGACAATTTATTTCAAAAAGTAAATTATAATACAAAATATATATCAAGTTCAAGTATTAATAAAAACAGTATTATCGTAAAATGAGTGTTTTAATAATTTAGTTCCAAAAAAATTTCTGTTCCCACTAGGCCCCGGAGGGATTCGAACCCTCGATCTCCTGTTTACTAGACAGGCGCTTTAACCAACTAAGCCACGGCGCCGCTGGCTTCCACATAATAAAGTGCCATTCAGAAAATATGTTTTAATTTCATGTAAAATAATATTAGAATTGATGGTTTTAAAATAAAATATTCGAAAAATTATTTAAAAGTTTATATAAATTGTATTTTCACCAAACAAAATTGTTTTGAGTTTTTTATAGGAAAAAAAGTAGTTAGCAGAGCGTGGTTTCGATCCACGGACCTCTGGGTTATGGGCCCAGCACGCTTCCACTGCGCCACTCTGCTTGATATTGAACTGCGTATAATATTGTTCATATTGCAACATTTTAAATTTTAAATTGTTTTTGTAAATAATATAATTAAAAGCACAAATTTATCAAATTTATGTTTAATTAAATATTATAATTTTTTTACTAAATCAATTTATGAGCTTTGTAACAAGAATCCGGGATTTTACTATTTTATTTTCAAAGCCCACTCCTTCATCAAAGTGGTAAGAGTGGATAATAATGAGTATCCTTATCAAAATTAGCGCTAATCACGACAGTCTTTCAGCCTTGGGTACTTGGATAGGATGGAAGTGATCCAAATATTCATCCAAGTCCTCAAATAATTTTTAATTTAAAATCAATTTGAAATGTACGGAGGTTGCAAAATATTTCATTTCACAATAATTTTATTTATTAGACCTTAACTAGTTTTAAAAGTTGCAAAGGAAAAGGACATCTAAATTGGCTCGTAAAAGTTTAATTTATTTCACATATTTCATTCATTGGACTTGTGGTTTCTCCTCTCATTATTATGTAAGAATATTTGAGGTCGTTTAATATGGCGAGTGATATTTGCATAAAAAGTGATCATTGATATTTTAAAATTAATCTTTAGTTGAAGGTGTATTTTATGTTATATACAGGGTGTGTCACGACGAGTTGACAGTAGACATAACTCTATTACTAAACACAATTTGGTTCTAAAAATTGGTACACGCCCATTATCCAATGTGCTCTATTTAACGAAAATATTGCCACCTTTCTGGTACTTCCGGTTATACCGGAAGTAGACACAAACTTTGTTATTTTAAATGGAACATCCTGTATATTTTTGAATTTTTAGATTCTACACTTCATTTTAGACATAAAAGTATTAAGGTTGTATGGTCCTAACATTAACGGTATTATAATTATTTACACTTTTTCATTTTTTTTTACAAAAACATAGATGTAAATAAAAATTCGAATCTTGACTATGACACATTTTTTCCAAAGTTTTTTTCTTACGTTTGAAGTAGGAATATACAAGCAATAAGCTGATATAGTTTTGGAAAACTTGCTTTATACAGGGTGTTGGTGGTTGTCCGTTTATTTTTAAAAACTTTGATCAATGATAACTTTATTTTTTTTAAAGGAGCACCCTATATATTTCCACATTTTCGAAATCTACACTTAATTCTAGACATAAAACGTGACATTGTCAAGATTCGAATTTTTATTTACATCTATGTTTTTATAAAAAAAAATTAAAAAGTGTAAATAATTATAATACCTTTAATGTTAGGACCATACAACCTTAATACTTTTATGTCTAAAATGAAGTGTAGTATCTAAAAATTCAAAAATATATAGGGTGTTCCATTTAAAATAACAAAGTTTGTGTCTACTTCCGGTATAACCGGAAGTACCAGAAAGGTGGCAATATTTTCATTAAATAGAGCACATTGTATAATGGGTGAGTACCAATTTTTAGAATTAAATTGTGTTTAGTAATAAAGTTATGTCTACTGTCAACTCGTCGTGATACACCCTGTATAGTGTAAACTTAACAACACACTCATAAATAATCTTAGATGAATAAATTTATGCAGATACATTGTTAAACATTTTGTGCTCAATAGGTACCTACAGAATCATATCTAAAAATATTTCGTGTCTATCCTGGTACACCCTGTATTTTTTACTTTAATCTCATTTTCATAATTACAATACACAACTTATTTGAAAAAAATCTACCTGCACGAATTTCTCATTTCCATGTATGAAACTAATTTGATTTTGAAAATTTTGTTCCTTGAAATTTGAAGTAGCTAATATCAGTAAATCTGGAAATATCTTGTATTTATAATGAAAAACTTGTTCAGTTTTCAGTACATGACCTGACAGTATCCGCAACATCTACACCTGGTTATTGCAGACAATTAATTAAATAATAAGTTAATTATTAGTATGGTAATTCAGACGCTAGTATTTTTATAAAGTAATTAGTTGTAATAGCGTATAAATTATTTTTTCATTAATTTTATATTACATTAACAATTGAAATTGCAGCATTCCTCTACTTACGCAGTTTTTAGAAAGGAAAAATTAATCCCGTTCATCTTTAATTATACGGCAAAATTATTATATTGTATACTTCCTTCATATTCAAAAAGATCAAGTTGATACCTCACGCGGTTTCCTGAAGCGGAAGTATGTACCAGTTTTAAAGCAAATTTGCATATCCTGAATTCACACTACTTAACTGCAAATAAATATTTCGTTAGGTTTGAATTTTCCTACAACCAATACATATAAATTATTTAAATGGAATAATTGTTTGTCGCGGTCAGCTTATGGCTATTTTTAGTTCTTATGCCATTTATTATTACTGCTAATGTTATTTTAATACATGTACACTATATAAGCTGTAATAATTCTTCCTTGTCGTTATTAGGTATAAAGATCATGTCATTTTTATTGCCTTTTTAAACAGCAACTGGCGACGATTGTTTGTATAAAAATGAGGGAGCGTCGTCGTCGGTTTGCACCTTTTCTATTCTACACAAATTTAGTACTAAATCTAATAAAATGTTATTATGCAATATACTCCACACCTAGTTATGATGTAGTAAACTGCTTTTTGTTGTCAAGTGACTGTATTTTGATGACACTTCCTAACTGGTATTTATTCCAAGAAATATTATAATAAAAATAACTGTTGCGTGGCGCCTTTATTTTTAGAGCAAAATTTAAATTTCGCGGGGAAAATGTGGGCTAGCCAAGGGACTTCTTAACTAAATTTCAAATTTTCACTCAGAATTCTGTATATCTGTATGTCCGCTATAATTCTGAATCTATTTAAATTTGAACTAAATTGTCACATATCAAATTTGGTTCTTCGAGCACCAACACACTGAAGACACTTTTGATAAAAAATTGCAGATATAATTTAGATAAACGGTAGGTATGTGGTAACTTTATTTTGCTTTGAAAAACAATTTAGTTTTAATAAAAAATGGAACCAAATCTGTGATTTTTAAAACATTTACCCTCGAAAAATGCGATTTTTTAAAAGGGCAATTTGTGGCTTCCAAAAACACCCAAAAAATTCGTTTAAAACAGTTTATGAGCTTTCTATAATAAAGCGTTCATTCCGCTTTGAGCTAAATGCTTTTTGACAAAAATCCAACCAGTGGTTCCAAAACTGTGATTACTTAAACCAATCCTTCGAAAATTTTGCCATTTTTTATACGTTCAACTTTGAAGCTACAAAAACGCCTGAAATCATCAAATAAAAAATTCTGATTTTTGTGATCAATAAAACGAACATCCAGTTTTGAAATATAGTAAATTTTACCGAAATACAACCAATACAATTATAATAGAATACCGAATAAAAAATTTTTATTTGTACAATTTTTTTTATTTCTCAGTTTAAAGTGCCACAATTTTAAAACCGCTGAGCGGATTATGAAAAAAATTGGGTTTTTAAATAACCAAAAGTTGGTATTATTATGAAAAAAATCAAGCACGCCATAACCTCACTTTTGGAAATTTTTTGAAGAGTCCAACATTTCCAGACGAATTTATGCCGTGAATGTTTTAAAATATTAAGGCTACAGAACTATCGGTCGATTTTTGAAAAAAATTACTGCAATATTAAAGAAACACTTTTGATAAAAAATTGCAGATATAATTTAGATAAACGGTAGGTATGTGGTAACTTCATTTTGCTTTGAAAAACAATTTAGTTTTATTAAAAAATGGAACCAAATATGTGATTTTTAAAACATTTACCCTCGAAAAATGCGATTTTTTAAAAGGGCAATTTGTGGCTTCAAAAAACACTCAAAAAATTATTTTAAAACAGTTTATAAGCTTTCAATAATAAAACGTTCATTCCGCTTTGACCTAAATGCTTTACGACAAAAATCCAACCAGTGGTTATTAAAATTTGATTACTTAAAGCAATCTTCGAAAATTCTGCCATTTTTTATACGTTCAACTTTGAAGCTACAAAAAACGCCTGAAATCATCAAATAAAAAGTTCTGATTTTTGTGATCAATAAAACGAACATCCAGTTTTGAAATATAGTAAATTTTACCGAAATACAATCAATAAAATTATAATAAAATACCGAATGAAATTTTTTTATTTGTACCTACAATTTTCTATTATTTCTCAGTTTAAAGTGCCACAATTTTAAAACTGCTGAGTGGATTATGAAAAAATTTGCGTTTTTAAATAACCAAAAGTTGGTATTATTATGAAAAAAAAAGCACGCCATAACCTCACTTTTGGAAATTTTTTGAAAAGTCCAACATTTCCAGACGAATTTATGCCGTGAATGTTTTAAAATATTAAGGCTACAGAACTATCGGTCGATTTTTGAAAAAAATTACTGCAATATTAAAGAAACACTTTTGATAAAAAATTGCAGATATAATTTAGATAAACGGTAGGTATGTGGTAACTTCATTTTGCTTTGAAAAACAATGTAGTTTTATTAAAAAATGGAACCAAATCTGTGATTTTTAAAACATTTACCCTCGAAAAATGCGATTTTTTAAAAGGGCAATTTGTGGCTTCAAAAAACACTTAAAAAATTATTTTAAAACAGTTTATGAGCTTTCGATAATAAAACGTTCATTCCGCTTTCACCTAAATGCTTTTTGACAAAAATCCAACCAGTGGTTCCAAAACTGTGATTACTTAAAGCAATCCTTCGAAAATTCTGCCATTTTTATACGTTCAACTTTGAAGCTACAAAAAACACCTGAAATCATCAAATAAAAAGTTTTGATTTTTGTGATCAATAAAACGAACATCCAGTCTTGAAATATAGTAAATTTTACCGAAATACACCAATAAAATTGTAATAGAATGCCTACCGAATGAAATTTTTTTTTTGTACAATTTTCTATTATTTCTCAGTTTATAGTGCCACAATTTTAAAACCGCTGAGCGGATTATGAAAAAAATTGCGTTTTTAAATAACCAAAAGTTGGTATTATTATGAAAAAAATCAAGCACGCCATAACCTCACTTTTGGAAATTCTTTGAAGAGTCCAATATTTCCAGACGAATTTATGCCGTGAATGTTTTAAAATGTTTAGGTTACAGAACTATCGGTCGATTTTTGAAAAAAATTACAGCATTATTAAAGAAAAAATAACCTCACTTTTAAGCTACATTAAACAGACTGAAATTTCAAACGCGAAATTGCTTAAAAATTTGTAAAGTGCCTAATTTAAAAAATGTTAATTTGCAAAATTTTAGCTGATTTTCAGGAAATTTGCCATTTTATATAGCCAAGTGTTAATGTAGTTAATTTTTGCGTGAAATACTAAAACTTCTCATCAATCACGATTCATTTTGAAAATTCCTAGCCTAGATTTCAGGATTTTCACTTAGAATACAGCTTTGCAATTAGGTTAGGTTTACATAAGAAAATCATGTGCTGGCCACATCAGATATAAACTATTTCCGGAGGAAACTGCCCACATTCTCATCAACCTGGTAGAGCTAAGTTGAGTACATCCGCTGCGCTGTATGCCGTGGCCAGAGGCAACGTTGCAATATTCTCTACTCAAGCTCGCTTGGCACGGCGTGTTTGACAGTAGTTGTCGCAACGAAGGGTGAGCGTCGGTCGTTTCGTTTGTCGGTATCAGTCGGCACGCACGATAAACAAAGCACAGCAAAAATACGCAACATTATCCGGTATTTTAGTGAATTAAAACACCATTTAAAATTAATAACGCAGAATTTAGCGAGGACTGTACTGAATTTAAACTACCCTATGTGCCTGTTTCATTCCTAAAATTTTTGTTCAATGTGTTTACTAGCCCACTAGGAAATTTGGTATTGATTTTCGTACAAACATAACCTAGAAAAGGGGTTATAAAACATTTACCTACCCCGTGTTGTGTATGATTCATCTAGTAATGAAACTCTAGTGCTTGAAATGAAACAACCCCTCGAGTGGAAAAACTAATTACTTAGTGTTAGATTTTATATTTTAGTATATACCTAGTGTAAAGTTAATTTTTGCTTAAAGTGTTTTTTTCTGGTGATCTTGAAAGTGATAATAGTGTGATAAGTTTTCTACAATGCTGTGGATTATTTGCGTCCAATTTGGAGTAAGTATGTGGCATTTTCTTGCTGCCTCATTGTTTTTGTGTTCTAGAAATTTGAAAAACTCCCCCAAATTTTTTACAAACAAATACCCATCAAGTAGTTGTTTTAACGCAGATTTAAATATTTACTTAACTAATAAAATATTTGTTTACACTTAAAACTGCTTATACAATATTAAATTTATATCACATCTAGCACTTTATTTTAGATTTTAGGTGAGAATTTGTTACGAATTAGTTTTGCCATGGCACATTAAAGTTATACAATCGTCCAACAAAATGCAAATTATCCAAGGTAGTCCATACCAAAACACCAGAGAAAAATTATAGTGAGGATTTCTTACATAACAATGTTTGGGAGAATAATTAATAAGGAACCTAATTTTATTCTGCCATTAACGTAGTAAATTAGAAAAAACTGGTTTTGCGACAACTTACCGCATATTAATGTTTATTTTAGTCTAATTTCAGCCAATAAACTATTTTGTAAGTTTATTAAAATTAATAGATACGTTTTTATACACCGGTCAAATTATATGTATTCTTTTATAATTTTATTTACAGCCAAATTTCCGCACATTTCCATTTTTTGCTAAGTACATACTTTTAATAAACAAAGATTTTGGTGATGAAAATCATGTAGGTAACAATTTATTGTAATGTTAAAATCCGATTCTTCGTGATGACTTTCTAAAAGCCTTGTATAAAACTTTAATCGCTAAATAATACATAAAAAAAGACAATTGATGTTTATCCTTTTTTTGTGGATTATTTCGCGATTAATGTTCAGTCGAATTTGATAATTTTTGGGCCAATGTCATAATATTTAAAATTAGGTCCTAGAAGAATCTTAGAGAATCTTCTTAGGGACTTGAGTCTAGATCAGTCTTAGCGATTACAGAATTTCACTTTAAAATTGTTCAAATTTCGCTCTAATTTAACTAAAATTGGCATCCACAATTGAAAAATGCTTCGAATTGCTTCTGATTTGATTCTTAACAAAGAATTATAAAGATTTTATAGGAAAACACAATGACAATTAGTCCATAATTCCGAATTTTCTTACTGTTTACAGAATCTCACTTTAAAATTGTTAAAATTTCGCTCTGATTTAACTAAAATTGGCATCGACAATCGAAAAATGCTTCGAATTGCTTCTGATTTGATTCTTAACAAAGAATTATAAAGATTCTATAGGAAAAATGAAACAAAATGCAAATTAGTCCATAATTCCGGATTTTCTTACTGTTTACAGAATCTCACTTTAAAATTGTTCAAATTTCGCTCTGATTTAACTAAAATTGGCATCAACAATCGAAAAATGCTTCAAATTGCTTCTGATTTGATTCTTAACAAAGAATTATAAAGATTCTATAAGAAAAATCAAACAGAATGGAAATTCGTCCATAATTCCGAATTTTCTTAACGATTACAAAATCTCACTTTAAAATTGTTCAAATTTCGCTCTGATTTAACTAAAATTGGCATCCACAATCGAAAAATGCTTCGAATTGCTACTGATTTGATTTTTAACAAAGAATTATAAAGATTCTATAGGAAAAATCAAACAAAATTCAAATTAGTCCATAATTCCGGATTTTCTTACCGTTTACAGAATCTCACTTTAAAATTGTTCAAATTTCGCTCTGATTTAACTAAAATTGGCATCCACAATCGAAAAATGCTTCGAATTGCTTCTGATTTGATTCTTAACAAAGAATTATAAAGATTCTATAGGAAAAATCAAACAAAATGCAAATTAGTCCATAATTCCGAATTTTCTTACTGTTTACAGAATCTCACTTTAAAATTGTTAAAATTTCGCTCTGATTTAACTAAAATTGGCATCGACAATCGAAAAATGCTTCGAATTGCTTCTGATTTGATTCTTGACAAAGAATTATAAATATTTTATAGGAAAAATCATACAGAATGCAAATTATTCCATAATTCCGGATTTTCTTACCGTTTACAGAATCTCACTTTAAAATTGTTCAAATTTCGTTCTGATTTAACTAAAATTGGCATCAACAATCGAAAAATGCTTCAAATTGCATCTGATTTGATTCTTGGCAAAGAATTGTAAATATTTTATAGGAAAAATCATACAGAATGCAAATTATTCTATAATTCATAATTTTCTTACCCATTACAGAATCTCACTTTAAAATTGTTCAAATTTCGCTCTGATTTAACTAAAATTGCCATCAACAATCGAAAAATGCTTCAAATTGCTTCTGATTTGATTCTTAACAAAGAATTATAAAGATTTTATAGGAAAAAACAAACAGAATGCAAATTATTCCATAATTCCGGATTTTCTTACCGTTTACAGAATCTCACTTTAAAATTGTTCAAATTTCGCTTTGATTTAACTAAAATTGGCATCCACAATCGAAAAATGCTTCGAATTGCATCTGATTTGATTCTTGACAAAGAATTATAAAGATTCTATAGGAAAACACAAACAAAATGCAAATTAGTCCATAATTTCGGATTTTCTTACCGATTACAGAATCTCACTTTAAAATTGTTCAAATTTCGCTCTGATTTAACTAAAATTGGCATCAACAATCGAAAAATGCTTATAATTGCTTCTGACTTGATTCTTAACAAAGAATTATAAATATTTTATAGGAAAAATCAAACAGAATGCAAATTCGTACATATAATTCCGAATCTTCTTACCGATTACAAAATCTCACTTTAAAATTGTTCAAATTTCACTCTAATTTAACTAAAATTGGCATCAATAATCGAAAAATGTTACAAATTTCTACTGATTCGATACTTGATACTGAATTATGAAAATTTCGGAAAATTTAGTGGGAAAAATCAAACAGAATCGAATTTGTGACATTTAAAAAGGTCATTTTTTCAATCCATAATTAATTTCTAGTTACTGCTAAGTTAAATTTTGCACCAATCAAACCCTGAGCTCTCCTTGAAATGAACGATTCTGATTGGCGAAAGTCTAAGTAAATCCCAGTTCCACAAATGTGTTTTAAATTCGCTGATTAATTTGAATTTTACGGACTACTATTGGTCCATCGCTAATCGAATATAAATTTCCTCCAATAAGAACAATAATTGCTATTCTCTAATTAAATATTTATTTGACGTAATTAAATGTTAATTGTCGATTGGAAAACTGGCTAAATAGTTTTAATCAAAACTGTTTTTGTACACCCTGTATATACAATAGTTATCATCGAGTTTTATTATGCGAAAAACCCTAATAACTAACACCTGGTAATGTCTAAATGTTTGTGCAATATTTTATAATTTATTGATAGTGTAAACACTTTTTGTTAATTATAAATCTTATAATGACCGATTAATGAGGTTAAAGGAATGTTACGAAAATATTTACATGGCATTTTTATATCAAAAAATTGTATACTTAGTTTGCTTAAAGTTATCTGCAAGCATTTTACAACCCTTATATAAATGTTTTTCTCTTTTCTAAATTACATATTTTTTGTTTCGCAGATACTTAGATGAGCGATGGATTTTGACAAGGATCCAACCCTGCAGGAATGGACTAGGGAACAACCATTATCCGTTCTTGCTTTAGATAGTGCTGATCGGGCTGTGTTAAGAATTGCCGGTAAGTGAAGTTTTGCAGAAAAATAGGGAGGGGACTAAAGTGGCTCAGCCTTCTTTTCTCGAATTTTTAAAAATGTCCAACAATTCAGTACACATTCTGTATATGAAACTGAACAGTAGATTAAAAGATTTTTTTATAAAGATCCTGTCGGTTTGTGAACGACTTTTAATTAGCTATAAATAATTCAGCGACGTTTACAGATTTAGAATTAAAATAGTTAAACCAAAATAATTTCGTACAATTTATCATCATGGTATTTTACTTTTTACATTATTGTTTCTCGGCAAAAGGATAACATGACCTTGAACTTAACAACAGTTTAATCTGGAGGTACTCTCACTAGAGCAATTTACAAACAACTTGAGTTTTTTTAACAAAAAGAGATATTTGAAATTAACTATAATTTTCCGTATGAATTTACAATAAATAATTTTTGTTGTAGTATTTTGTACATCATGATTTTTTACACAAATATTTTTTTACAACTTATTGAAGGTTCATCATGAAAAAATGTTAACTATGCTAATTTGTCCCAAGACGAATTCTGTGTACGGCCCTGTTGTTAATATTAAGTCGTATTTGTTTTAATGTTGTTTTGTAATTATGTACCAAGAACATTCTAGTGTGCGTATGTAACATAAGTGCTAAAAAAACAGAAATACCACCGCAACTTGATCGTCATCATTAACTTCATGAGAAAGTGACAGACACTTGAGAAGCTCAGATGATGAGTGTCTCTTATGTTTTACGTATGATTTATTTAAAAGAAATTTTTATATTTGCTCGATTTGATAAAAGTGTTTATTAAAAATATCATATATTGATTTAGCGGAGTGGAGCCTGTCGAAATTGTTTAGTGCGACAATAATAAATGATTCTAAAAATGTGTTAGTAAATTATACATGTCTGAAGTTAATGTTCTTAATTCAATTAAAAATTAATAGACGATTTTTTTTTTATAAATATGTGAAAGATGAAAGATTCTAAATAACTTACTTAGATTCTTAGGTATGAGAAGATAGGACTTACTATAAAATCCTATTTTACCTAAAATCCTGACTTCAGCAAATTTAATTTTTTGTTCAGTTAAGAAATTTTAATACTCTGACTAACTGTAAAGCTACGAAAGCTACGAAAGAAAGTCAATTTCGGCTTTGTTCTGTTGCTTATTGACTCAACATGTTTCACGTGAGTCATTTAAATATGGTACTAAATTAAATTTAGCACAAAGTTCCTGCGGAAATTCCCCGAATCTTTGCCTTACCATGGACCAAAAACTTATAATTTGCTAGAATAAAAAAATCCGCCATATATTGACTTAATGTATTTCAGGTGTAGGACATATGTGTTTGGATTTGAGTCATTGTATTCCAGCTACCATGAAATTTGGCGTGTTTGCTTTAATTACATCATCTCCTGATAGATTCCAAGCCTAGTAGATTGAGTGTTATCGTTATTCCATTCCGATTTTATTGAAGTGTGAAAATAAATTTGATTGTGTTCGGATTATTTGTTATGGTGAATATAATTGAAATTGTCAATACATTTTTAAGGTTTTTTTATTTATAAAAAAAATAAATAATTTAGTGAAGATTTGAAGAGATTTTTTTATACAATTTAATTAGCGATATCTAAAGTTGTATTAGTATTTCACTCGTAAAATTTTCAGTTTTATTTACGCTTTTTTCCCAAACAAAAATATTGTGAAATGAGCAACTACGAGCCCTAACAACTAAATGTTCGGACAAAAGTAAATTTAATTGTCTTTTTTCCATACGCGCAAAAGTTATCTAAATTAACTTCCATAATATTGATGTTTTTTTCTGTTATAATGCCAACATTTAAAAACGTAAATTTCGTAAAAATCCGCTCGGCGGTTCCAAAACTGTGGCACTTTAACCCAGCAGGATGGGAAAATTGTAAAAACAAGGAATTATTATTTTCTAAACGTTGGATCTAGTAGTCGGATTTTTATGAAATTTATTTTATTGCAAAGCTGGATGTTGGTTTTCTTTACAAAAAAATTACACAAGTTTTTATTTGGTGATTTTAGGCATTTATCGGAGCTTCAAAGTTGCACCTTTAAAAATGATAAAATTTTCTTGTAACTGTTTTAAAAAATCACAGTTTTGAAACCGCTGGTTGGATTTGTGTCAAAAAACATTTAAATCAAAGCTCAATAATCGTACTATATTGAAAAATCTTGAAATGTTAATATGATTTTTTTTTGCAATTTTTTCGAGTTCCACAGTTCACTTTTCAAAAAACGTGTTTTTTGAGGGTGCTACCTACATTAAAATAATCACAGTTTTGGAACCACTGGTTGGATTTTGGTAAAATTTACTTTATTGCAAAGCTGGATGTTGGTTTTATGTACAAAAAAATCCCCAAGTCTTTATTTGGTGATTTTAGGCATATTTTGTAGCTTTAAAATTGCATTTGAAAAATGTGACGTAATTTTCTAACGGCTGTTTTTAAAAAATCATAGTTTTGGAACTTGGGGAAAACGACATAAAGGTGCTTTCATGGCCCTCATCTATTCCGGACTTAAATGTCATTGAAACTCTTTGGCATAAAATTAAACGTATTCTTCGTAATAATCCACCAAGAACCATTGGGGACTTAAAGACCAAAGTAGAAGAAATTTGGGACAGTTTCACGCCAGAATTGTACCAAAGTTTGATAAATACAATGCCTGCTAGAATACAGGCAGCTATTAAAGCAAAAGGAGACGTAACCTCTTATTAATGGTCCTAAATTAAAAATTATCCCAACATTTAGTTGCAAATTCATTTTGTAAAGTTTGCTAATTATTAAGGTTAAAATATTGTTAAATCAATAAATAATTTTCTTCCATGCATAATATTGTTATTAAGGCTTTATCTTATTGTATTGTTAGGTGTTTACTAATTATTTGCGTAAAATTTCCAGTTCTCCTTTCATACTTCAAAAATTTACTTTTGTCCGAACATTTAGTTGTTAGGGCTCGTATACTAAGGTGAAGAATGCATTAATTAAAATTCAATTGTGCTTCATTTTCTAAGGGGTGAAACCAATTCTTCAATGGCAATGACCAAATAACAATTCTCTTTAACCATTGTTCCTATTTATTAGTTTCTTACACAATCATCAACAAAAAAATCGCAATATTAATGACAAAATGATGTCACATCTAGTTATCGCTAATAATAGTTAATAATTACTTCAAGGTGTAAAGTTGCTTTTCAAGAACAAAAATATAACGTTAATTTCTTTGTATTAAACGCACACATATATAGGAGAAAAGCAAATCAATTTGGCATGCCATCAAACCATAAGGTTTTCATTTGTAATTAAGCCATCAATGTTAGAAAGTCAATTATTTGGTGGTAATTTTATACAGTTGAAACCTTGATTGATCGATTTGAAATTGCCCCATTTGATAAGAGTCATGGACGCGAGGGGGAAAATTAAAAAACGGAACACAAGGAATTCGTTGTTTAAAAAAGCAGGTTTTTTAGGAATTGTGTGATAATGAAAGGAAATTTACAGGAAATAACGGTGTGGGAATGTTACCTTGATATATTAGGGGTTTTTCCAATTAATTTTTATGCTAATAAATAACAGAGTTTAGTTGTTAACCGTATTAAATCAGATTGAAATAAATAATCAATATCCTATGGCTTATGGGAATTATGAGCAATATTAATTGCTGTATATTTTTAAATTTGTCGTATCAGATTAATTTTTCTATCCTTGAATACCACGAATAATTAGGAGATTCCTTCAATAAGAGATCAAATTTTAAATTAAAAACTATAGAAAAAGTAAAAGTAACACGGAGGTTTGTGCAAGGATACTTATTTTCATATAATTAGCCAATTTTGGAACCACTTATTACATATATTAAACATAATATGGGTTTTTTGGGAGAGACACTTAAAATAATTGCACCTTTTTAGATTTGATACAATTTCCAAAGTTTTGCTGTCTCAGAAAACGAATCTTTCGTTTTTTGGGCCTTTTCTATCCAGTTTCCAGCAAGTTTTGGTTGTTTTGGTCTCTATATTTTTGATTCAAGCCCAAAAAAAATACGGAATGTCTAAGAAAATTCGATTGGGTAATAAATTTTATTATCTCAATATAGTTTCTAAATCCAAATAAAAAAAAACAGACGATTTAAATCATTATTCATATGGTTTAAATTTGTGGCTCAATCGCTTTTCAAATGATCGAATCATCGACTATTCGGATTTTAAATTAACTCTCTATTTTCTATTTCATCCATGACATTGAAAGTTGCAACAGTTACTTTAAAACAATAAAAGCAAAATTAACTCATACCTACCTACATTGAATAATGTATAACCTGTACAGTTAACTGTGTGAGTGGTTTACTAAAAAACATATTCTTAAGGAAAAATAATGCATACGCAAACAATTATGACGACGCTCCTGTTCTAAAAATAATCTACAATAATAACATTCATGAATAATAAGCTTAGTTTAGTCCAAACGAAGTTTCGTTTTTCGTGTTGGTTTTTTATTCAAGTTTTGTTTTGTCCAAGGTTTATTGTACAAGTTTCGTATTATTTATTTCACTGTTAGAATATATGTCAACCTAGTCACCAACATAATTTATGGTTTTAACCATCAAGGAATCCAAGGAAAACATTTTTTTTACATGTTTCCTAATCGTAACCATTTTTACGTAAACTTTCCAACTAGATTTGGGTTTAGATTATTAGATTCCGTTCGATTCTCAGACGCACCTGCATCAACTTGCAAATATGTAATAATAATAATAATAATTAACAGGATACGAAGAGGAGCTATGCAATAAATTGCTCACGCTCCAATGAACCTTCACAAGATAATGGGATTGTCGAAAAGTGGCTTAAAACCTGAAATTACCACAGAACAGAAGAATGTAAACAAACGGTTGTTAATTCAATGCAAATAAGTCTTTCAAGGGTACTAATTGAATGCAATGAAGACAATTGACAATAATTTAAACTTGAATCTAACACAACATTAAAACTGTGGATGACGCACTAGTAATTAACCAAAAACACATCAGGATTTTTTTGTCTCTGTGTGTGTGTCATCAGGTTCTATAATTGGAATCATCCTCCTCGTGGTGCGATTCCTGCTGATGGTGCTAGAGCCATAAACGGAAGTTCCTCCACATAGTATGTAGACACGCACTATAATAAAACACGAGTAGTACAAGACAGCAAACATCTGTGAGAATTTCCCCCATAATGTTGTTGTAATAATAGCTGTGGCTTCCCAAAGTTAGAAACTGCTAGATTTGTACTATATCAAAATGTACAAAAATAGACGTCGTGAAAAATACAAAGTTTAAAACGGAAGGGAAAAAGGGCGGCGTTAATGTTTTTTATAGAAAAATTCAATTTCTTGAGAGCATCTTCGACCTGTTGAAAAAGTGAATTAAAATAAAGTTTTTTCGGGGAAGTCCTTTGTCTTAATTTGTAGTATGTATAGTCTCTACTACTACTGGTCGCAATTTCCAGGAAACGACCATCTACTCCTAAAAATTTGAGCCAATTCCAAGCGATTTTTCGTTTGAACGCAAGTTGCAGGTCTCAAACCGTAGAAAGAATTGAACCAACTTTTAGCAGCAAACTTTCTTATATTTCAAACTTTAGATTAGATTCACGTAGATGGGGCTTAAAAAAGAAAGTAAAATTGTGAAGAAATATTTGGCAGACATCATCACCAAATCTAGATGTAGTATTATAGAATTGGTTGCACTAGTCCCAGTTATAGGGGCAAGTGCAGTAAAAATACTTATTTTCGTAGCCCATATTAAAACTAGATTAAATTAAAAGGCACTAGTAAATTAAATAAAAATGTTGTCCTAGTTGCATTTTAAAAGCTTGTATGCCACTCGATAGTTTACCTGTTTACCTTTTAACTTTCTGGCCGCATTTACCTTGTATTTAATTTTTGATCTGTGATGAAATTTTGGATCACCTTTACAGCATTTTTGAAAAGACGCCACAAATATTTGAGTAAATTTTACCTCCTGAAATACAGGTAGATTTTTGTGTTCTCGCTTTGCGTTTTCGTATATAGGTACCCAAAACTAAATTAATTTTACCAGCAATTGTAAATTTTTCACAGGTACTTAAAAAACAAAAAAAAATGCGAAAATTATCATAAAGTTATTTAGGTCATATTATTTTTAGCTTAATCAATTCGCGTCGGATGTAAACTGTTTACTATCGTACAATTATTATTAATAATGATAATAACACATTAATAAGTAAGTAAATAATTCGAAATGCATATCAATGAAGTTGTTGAACTATTTAATATCGTGCCGGTCTGTGATTGCCGGATTATTAGAACCTGCGAGAAGGGCTGTATGTACAATTAAAGAAAGATAGAACCAAAAGCTAGTTCCCCCACTGCCAACAACCAGCTGGTGCTAGTGCCTGAGAAAACTACGGCACTAAATTGCATTCAAAGGGTCCTTGACCTTGTGGACTGCAACCGATGCAACTTGGATGTGTTTAGATAGATCAGTTGGGTTGCAATACAAAAATACAATGGAAATCCCAAAGCATCTACTGTAATTTCGATTTTATGGCCATCAGGGGCACCCGATTTACTGCCAATCGACAATTAATTAAATAATAAAATTAAATAAAGCATTTTGTGACTTGACACTAGAAGGATTATAAATAAAATATAGAGATGCACAGTAAAATTAAACTTGGTTGTGTAATCCAACAGAACATTTATTTTCCAATTAACTTCCCAAGTTGTTAAATTTACGAGTATGATAGGAGATAATCATTTTATTCAAACGTGATATGCCTGAATATTTTTTCAATTTTCATTTTATTTTATTTCCGTAATTTGATTGGGACTAAAGTATGTACACTCACTAAATAAATTTATCCGGTCTTTATGTGTATTACATATAATTATTATGACAATTATTATAAATATACCTAAAGGAAATCGTCAGGTAGTTCGTAACGAAATAATTGTAATTTTTAGAAGATGATTAAATATAATGAATTGTTTAGTGTTAAATTTTTTTTGTTTACTATTGTTGTCTTATGTAATAGTCATTATTTATAATAGAAGCTAATTGTTAACTTAGAGTTAGCTGCTTTACCAGTTCCAATGGTTGAAGCTCTGCACACTGGATGGCGCCAATATGTTCTTAACACTATTTTGTCTGTTCCACATTCATAATAATTATAATTAATTATTCAGTGTAATGCTATGCAGTTTAGTTTGGTCATTACATAAATCAATATAATATGCTGTGACTAGTACATAACTTAATACCTAAATGGGCTCAATTTTGCATTTTCAATATCTTGAATATTTTAGAGCACAAATTTCAGGCTTTTAATATGAATAGTAAAGCTGCATTTATTGTTTATATTTCTCTAAAAGGGCAATGTGGACATAACTAAGTTTAGATTATTTTCTCCAGAGTTCTAGGACGTTTTGCGTTTCGTCATTGGGTCCCCCAAATTTCGTCCCCAAGTAGAAGGCGAAATGTTCGGGGGCGAAACGTCTGCAAACAAATTTGAGCTCGACTACCTTGATCCATTTAAAAAGGTACTAATTTCAATAATTTTGAGCGGAATAAGTCTATCTGATATGTAGCAAATCAAAACTGTATTTTTTAGGCGATCATTACAAAAACGTTGATTTTATGACGCCTTTTACCGCCATAAAGTTTTACTTTTTTGTACACATCTGTCAGATGTTACTTTTTTGGGACAGAACTGTCAGAAACTGAAATTAAAAGTGACGGTTAATATTAAATTTGACAGGAGATGCTTAGGTTTTTAGTTGTCTAAGGTAACTATGTTTTTCAGCAAAATGTACAAAAAAAATTAATTTTGTGTTTGGTAACCAAATTTTTGAATTCTTACGTGATGATCGCCTAAAAAACGTTGTGTGCACCTCGGTCAAAAGTCCTTTTTTGGTCTCATCTGAATTGCAGCCTCGGCTAACGCCTCGGACGCAAACAACAGATTCGACCAAAAAAGATCACCTTTACGGCCTTGATACACAAATAACTATTTTTGACAGAATTTTCGTGTAAATCAGTCATTTTTCTGTATACTTCCAATTAAAATACAGTAAAAAAGACTTACCCTTAAATACGACTCACAATGTCCAAGAGGGTGACTGCTAATTTCTAGGATTGTAGGTACTCTTGCCTAAAACTTTTTTGATTTCTAGCAAAATTGAAATCATCTAAACAGCATTTTTTACTCACAAATCAAATGTAATAAAACTATTGTACTATTTGAAAAAGTACTTCTGTCATCTAGTGTCTTGTAGAACGTACCAAAAAGGACTAAATGGAAAATGTTTTTTATTACGGTAAAGTGCAACTGGTTGACCCGCCACTCTGTTGGTGGTATAAGGATAAGGTAATACAATTTTAAAGTCGTTTTGGAACGTGATTTGAAAAATTCTCTGAAATCCGTTAGATGAACTGTTAAAGGTAATTAGCATTAGAATATTTATGTATTTAACGTAAATATCCTCACGCAATATTCAAATCACACTTCAAACTTTATATATGGTGATTTGTGACTTTAGAAAATTGACACCACATTATCATTTGATGCTAGGAATCTCCTCGTAAATGAGAGAAGTTAAAAGTTAAATTATTAAAGTGTCGTCTCAATTATTTACTAAAAAAAAAAGACCCACAACCGGTACATGGTACATAAACAAACATCCTAGAACTTCCTTGCGGCGCTTCCTGATGTGTGCTTCTCTTCATTCAGCATTGATTTGTTGTTGTTTGTTGGTTATGTCGTCAGTAGACGATGGACGCATATCTCATAAAATGTACCGTTTAAAGACCTGGTTATCGATAATGGCAGTCTCTCGTGTAGATGAGCTGAAGAGGACAACAACCTTGAAAAACTTGGTGTTGGCTTCGCAGAAGGTGGTCGGCCAGCACTTCCCTGCCTGTGGCATAATAAAATTACTGAACAGGAGGGTCCGCAATTCAAATTCATAATGTGTATTCGGCGATTCGGATTCTTTTATTTGGACGTGGTTAAGTCGAGTTTGGTCAGTAATTCAAATTTTTGCAAAATACTGAAAATATATTTCATCTTGTGGGGTACAGAAATTGTAGCTCAGAAACCATTTTTTGGAGTTGAGGGTTCATAAACTAAATTTACTTGTGCTTGCTTTAAAACTAAGATGTCCTGAGTTAATAGAATTATTTATATACAGGGTGTTTTACAAATAATTTTCAAAAAGTTCCCTAAGAAATTGGCTTCATTTTTTAGAAAAGTCGTGTTAGACTTTATACCTCAAAAATATACCACCCTGTAAATAGAAGATAAAAATAAATGATATGGACTTTATTTACTATGTAATTACTATTTACAACACTATACACACTGATGTTTTGGTAAACATTAATATTTATACAAATCCTATGCTCAAATAACGTTTTCAAGATAGTCGTTTACAACTCTTATCATTTTATTCTCACAACTGAACAAATGTTTTATATTTTTTCTACAACATAAATCACATAACAGGTAGAGATTTTCTGAAATTAAAATATGTCCTGTTTACGATTTTTGTGTTTAAAAAACAAACAAGGAAAGATATAGGGATGTTTGTAATAAATTAGTTTTTTTTATTCCAAACTGATAAACTGATTAAAAATTTTGTGGCTTAAGGCCTTTATATCTACAATAATAATTATCCGATAGTTTACTTCAACTTTAGTTTGTATGATGAATGAGTAGATTTATGAATGAATGTTGTTATTGATAAACTGAAGCATAAATGGCGGATGCGCCAGGGTCAAATAAAACGCACATTATTTTAATTATTATAAACTAGCACTCAACTTTCCAATTTTTTCAATTTTTACAACAACCTTCCCGCTATGTATTGCTAATCGTCAAACGCAAACCCATACATAAATATCACAGAAAATCCTCCAGTTCCTGCAGAGGTTACCTAGTTGTAAAAAGCCGACTTATAGACGCAGTTATGTAAGCCAGTAGCGCATGCGCATGCCATCAGCTAAATACAGGTGACTAGTTTGCGGCGGACGGTAACGAGAATAACATGTTTCGAACTATCTACGTGGGCAAAATAAAATGAAAAACTGTTTATGTACTGTAGATATTGAGTGGCCGAATGGAATTTCGTGTGCCATGGATAACTAGACACATAAATTATTTGTTTTGGATGAATGTGTGTGTAAAACTAGTGTGCGGTGTGCGTTTAGCCTGAAAACAGCTGACAGTTGCAGCAGGAATGCTGTGTGTAGATATTGTTTTACAGCAGGAGCGCTGTTTATTAGATATGTTATCGTAATCCAGTGTTTTCAAGCGCGCAGGTTAGGTTTCGATTTATTTAAATGCTTAATTTCCTGAAAACTTTGCCAAAAAAGAAATGATTTCTGAGCTGAACACCAAAAATAGTTTGAGTAGATATTTGAGAACGCGTTCTACATTAGGTGCAATAAGAAAAGAGAGAGGTGGATTTTTTCTTAGGACAATTAGTTCGAATGCTGTTTAAGTATTCTGAAAAAATTATTATCCTAATTAGTTACCTATTGACTATAAAATGCTTTGTAAGCGTTATAAATAAACATAATAGCTAAAACAGCGTATAGTAGACCAAAAAATTGCATCTATAAATATGTAATATTATTTTATCGTATAGTTGCGCTTGTATAATAATGAAGTGATTAATCTTAATTGATTGATTTTATTCCAATTGTATATTTTATCATCATTTGCCATAATAAATATTTATAATTTTTTTACATCAGAAACACAACAGGTGCAATACGATGCTTTACTCGCACTAGTTAGTCTTCATTATATGAAATGTAACCATTAATTTCCAACAGTCGTCCTTGAGCAATTTATCCATATTTTGGTAAGCTCAAGGTTGTAGGTACAAATTAAAGCAAATAAAAAATTACATCATTGTCTTTTTCGATTAAAAAGTTCGTCGGTTTTGATTCATCAAAAAATATTTTTCTATTAGTAATTGAGCATTTTTAGGAGGCATTCAATTCTGTCATAATTTTGAGATTAGGTTAGGTTCTTGTCTCCTGATGATCTAACCCTAACCATTGACCTAACTGGAAATTACGACAGAATTGGAGTTAGTGTGAGGTTGTCAGGAAGCAGTAACCATGGCAACCATCTAACTCTAAATTGTGGCAAAACTTATAGGCGACAAATATCTTCAACTTCTCATTCTTATCATATTTGGAAAAATAGGGAGCCCTTAGTAAATAAACGGATATCCGGAGTGTAAAAATAAACGATAGTTTACTTTATGTCTTTCATTTCAACCATCAAGTGTTTTTGACTATGTTGACTAATCCTAATATTAGCTACGAAACAGGCTCAGAAATATATTCTAATCAGTTGTCCTCAAACTGGTTCTTTTGTCCAACGGTTCCAATTATTCGATTTTTCGGTTGCCAAGATCGTCTTCACTTTTGCCTTAGACTGTATGCAAATTGGTTTGGATGGTATGCAAAGCACATGACCTGGTCGTCCTTGGAGTTTCCCTTTTTTCTGAATATGGATGTATTAGCTTTGTCCGAGAAGCGCCCCAAGATATTTTGCTGCTCCATTGTCCTTTTTTTCCATTTAAACAATTTAGAAATAATCACGAAGGAAAAATATAATAGACAATAATGCGTTAGGTATATGTAGGAATATTGATTATAGAGGACAAGGAAAAAAGTGTTTTATTTGTTATACTATTTTCTGTTTATGTTAGTAAATAATCGGAGGTATTTCGAACATTTAAAAATAAATCAAACGAATTTTTTGTTAATCTTTTTAGATTAAATTTAATCATTTGTTTGGACAACTGATAAGACAGTAATTTGAAAATTTATTTTCAAGAGCTAAACTAAGTTCACTGATTTTTTTTCTGCATTTTTAGATATTTTTTGACACTTGGTGATGGATTACCAAGATATAATATTAACTTAGACTGCGATCATCAGTTAAAAATAGCTTTTATGACTATTAAAGAAATATATAATCGGAAAAACTGTAAAAATATCATATAACTGTTTTATATAGTAATTTATAGTTTTCAAATTTAGTAGGAAATAAAAGTATGCTCCTAAAACTTTTCTAATCAATCCATCGCCATTTCATTATCGCGTTAACAATAGTTATATTTTTATTACTGTTATCTGTAGGTATGTGAGATAAAAACTATAAAAACTAATGGTTGATACAAACATTATATTTCCGTGTATGTGGACATTATACAAGCTGTAAAAAAGTACCAAGCTAAAAAATATTTTGATTTTGTACTCGCAATTTAGGTGTAACCTTTTCAGATAATTAAATAAAAAATATCACAAGCACATAATAACATTGAACCTTCCAAATAATTATAAAAAATCAAATAATATTAGAATTCATGGACTCCCTACCTAAGACTGTATGTTTGGTTGCATAGCTAACTTGCCTTACCTGTGCTAGATTTTATCCTGAACCAAATTATAAAACAACCTAAACTCACACTTGGTATATTATAGTCGATGTATTTAATCATTTTATTGCTTTAAAATTACTTTGACCTGATGTACAATTATTCAATTAGCCCCGCATCAATTTTCTAAATTCCTCTTTTTATATTGCGGCTAGTTCACATGAAACTTTAGTTGCCAAATTGTTTTCATTGAGTAAAATGTTAAAAAAAACCCGTGTTGGTCCCCAAGATAAAAATATCATCATCAGAAATCAATGTAAGTTTCGTGTATATAATCTTAAAAATGCTTAGAAGACATCAGGTGGATAAACGTTGTACAATAATTTACGAGCTTTTAATGATACATAATCACATTAAATCATGACCAAATTAAGAATGTATAATGGGGTCAAGTCATTATCCAACGATGACCAACGAAACTTCTAAAATATATAAAACTAGATTTGGATTGAAATTGGAAAGAAGGAAAGTCAGTTTCACTCTCTATATTCACACAAACAAATCAAACCAAAACTAGTTTTGCGTCCCACGGTGGCTTTAGTTCGTTTTTGTCGCCATAAATAAATAATATTATCGCCATATGTGCCATCATTAAATGGTATTAGAATTTTCGCGGACAAGTTTTGCAATTTAATTAATTTACTCGTACGTATTCTATTTGTATTGGAAAATCGTACAGGAAACGCACTTGTCTTTATCATCTCAATTAAACGTGTGCTCAAATAGAATATTTGGGTATGTGGAGGACGAGGAGACCAATTTGTTATGTGACATAATTTATTAATACAAAAATAGTTTTATATTGATTGGCTAATTGGCTGATTGTGATGATTCTATGACGTGGATAAAAAATACTCCTCTATTTTAGACATCCTTAAATTTTTACAATATTAAATGGGAAAATTATTGTAACTTATTAGGTTTTTTTATAGTATGTACATCAAAAAAACTATAAAAAGGTTCGTGTATTTTCAAGAAAAATTATGCTGCCTATAATTTTCCATTAAAATTTTTCAGTTTCTCCCCAAGGAAACATTTGTAACAAAATTATACGCTTTCAAAGAGCACACAGGTGCTTTTGTTGTTCATTACCATATTATTTATTGCAATGTTTATTTGCGAAATGTCAAATACTTGCATAATTCCATATATAAATAAACTGTCTATGTAACAAAATGGTCGTATAATTTTGTAAAGTTTGTTTTTGGCACGAAATTGAATTAGTTATGGTATGATAATTCATATGTTTGCATCAGGAAAAAGAGGTTGTGCTAAGCAAGGAAGCGTGGGTCAAGCGGCCCACCTAAGCAAAAACGAAAACAGCACACCGAACACTCCATTTAGGGAAATTGTGGCCAGTTTGCTAATAAAACAACCCATAACTGCCCGATGACTACGTCATGGTTGATTAACATTTTCATTAGCACCCTGGACTGCTAAATTGAATACATCACAAACTTGTTTTTTTATAATACCACCAAATTTACATACAGTAATAAATATGTGAATATGATTATTAATATTAATTAATAATTATTAGAATAATTGATAATTACCTAGAGGCCTTTGTCCTTAAATTGCAAATGAATGTATATAAATAAATTATATATATAGGCATGGTATGACGTGTAGAAGAAAAAGCATGAAAGAGGAAAGTAGTACTGTGACTTTACCTTGCGTAATAGCTACTGCATGTCTTAGGATTGGAAATAAACGTGTAAATTATTTCAATTTTGTATTTTCTGTGATTCATTCTTTATTCTTTGAAGTCCATTCTAATGAATTCACTTCGCTTTATGCTAAAAATCATTTTGTCATATTGAATATGCAACTGAATTACCTACGTAATTTCTGAGAGTTAACAACTTGGGTCCTAAATGGCAGAAATTTAGAATTCTTCCAAAATAAGTTGCTGAAAAAGAGGCGTCTTTGATGTCGTGTTGGGGTTCTAAATTAACATTAAGATGCTTCAGTTTTTCACGTTGGACAGTGGCTCCAGTGTGAAAATTCAAATTTACATGTGACTGAACATGACTTAAACTAGTTTCATATAAAAACAAACTCGTAAACTTAAAATTGCAACTTTTTTGGGGTTTCTGGACCACTGGCCCCGCACAACCCACTCCATCCAGTTTTTTCTTTTTGATTACCAACAACTTCACAAATCGAATTTAACGAAACAACATAAAATTATTATTATTCATAATAATAAAACAATCCAACCTACGCGGCTTTACATAAGTAAGGATAAATAAAACCCCCCACAAAAAATTTGTATCTTGTTTGGTTTGTTCAACATAACCGAATGGAAAGTAATGTAATACCATATATCTCAACCTGTAATTCGATATGACGTCACTTGCTCGCATGTAGGATTCTGCCACACCAAATCTATCTGCATCTACTCTTAAAAGCGATTAAAAATTTTTATACATGCTATAGTGTGTGTGTACCTGGAATGTGTAATGTTACGTCATACATTCACACACACGGTTTTTAGTCATATCTCTAACACAACAGATGGTTTTAATTTGTTGTTGCAATGGAATGTTAACAATTTAATTACTGGTGTTTTATATTTGAAAAACTTATTAAATTAGTGTGGTGACTGTTGTTGCAACTAATTGAACATTTGTAAGTCGCCAAGGAATTAAATCATGGTAGGACTTCCTGTAGGCTTATAGAACTATTCTTGACAGCCACCTTGAGTATCTATTGGGGAATATTTTGGTATACCTACATCACTACATCAAACCTACAGCAGAACTTCATTTAACTTAAAATTTGCGACTTGGCGCGGGCACATTGAAAATAAATCTTCTAGTCCTTGCTCTTCGTATGAAGGACAAACTAGTATGAGGAACCCTAAAGGCAATAGAGTATAGTTCCGAGATTAGCGATCACAAAAACAATAGACACGTCCTCTTTGTAATAGGCTTTAAGAGACATTAAATAATATTTTAATTTATGACCATTTTAATCCAAAGGCCTTTTTTGGTGCAATCAAACCATCAAGCAAAAGATGCTGCTTTCATGCTCTACGTCACAGAGCGTTGTGTGATTGTGGCACCTACATTATGTAGATCGCTGCCTACCTGATTACACACGTATGTCCCATAAGTGGTCAGAACCGCCCATGCTCTCCGTGTTTACTTCTTTCAGCTGCCTGAACGGAGGAGAGTTCGTCGGCGATTGTGTTAGTGTGTTAGTTGCATAGATCGCAGTGTGCCGCGTTCTCGCGACTTTTGTGCCGTTCCGTGCCATACTTTTCCTTCTTATTGTTTTCTTTAGGTATATATAAATATTTTTCATGTAATTTAAGGGTGCGTGCCTAATTCATTCTGCAATTCTTTTCCGTTTCTTTTTTGGCAAAGTTTTAGCGGAAGTCCAAAAGTGGATGCTATAAGCTAATTTTTTTCTTTTTTTATAGTTTACCGATTTCCCTACGTTGCTTCGTCCACGTAGATTGTTTACATGTTAGATGTTAAGCGACAACGAAATTTGAAAACGAAACTAAACATCGACAACGATACATTCCTTAAAGAGGCTCAATATTTTTTTGAATAGGACTTTACTTTTACTAAACCTTTATGTGTTCTGGCGAAACTCATAAAAACAATTTGGAATCAATTACCATTAACACAAATAACAACGAATTTATACTCTCTATATCACTATAATAATAAGTACCTAATACGTAATTAAATCGAAAATCTAATAGAAATTTTGTTTATAATAATCATAAATAATAAAGTTGTAAGTGCTGCGATATCATCTATACCTAAATGATAATATAGTGTGTGCGTGATCGATTACTCAATGTTCTGAGTGTTAAAACAACAACAAACTAAAAATGTCAACGCAAAATTACTATAAGGAGAAGTTGGGTTTCGATCCTCGTGAGGCCATTTATACAGATGGACCTCCGGAGAAGTTCAGACGGACCAATGAGAAACCTCATGGATATGAGGAAAACCTAACCAAGTTTAAAGGTACTATATGGGATTTATTTATTGAAGCTACTTCAGGTATGGTGGTGGGATGATTTTTTCCTATTCTGTATTAAGCATGGAGTGGTTTTTTGCTGTTTGTACCAAATTGAGTGGTTTGTACAATTTATTAACTATGATGGTTTGGAGTTAAAAGGGAAATATTTGAGTAGTTTTCGAAAGTTTTGGTATACATGGTATGAAAATATTAGAACTTTCATTCAAATTTTAAAGCAAATTTAAGACCGCACACCAGCGGATAGAGGTGGAAACATAGACGAATAAACTCGCTCTAGAGAAGGAGCAGGGCACCAAAATGTCAGATTTCGTTTACTAAGAATATTTTGTGAGGTTAGGTTTTATATTATAACAATGACAATTATGACTCATAAATACTTTTAATTGTTTGTATTTGTTGAAGAAACACTTACCTACCGGCTTCTTTAATTTATTCTTGAACTTATAGGTAGACACTCATAAAATGTTAATGTAACCTCTTACCATAAGCCTGATTTTTCAGGCATAAGGCATAATATCTTACAGGCCATAGTATTTATTTTATTTCATTTAATCACACAAGTATCTAGGTACTTTTTTGTGGAATCAGGCACATTTTAATTTATAATCACTGCTGCTGGAAAACCTCCAAAATTTGCCTCTTCGCTCTTCTATTTTTTCCATCATAGGATCTCTTAAGGTAGAACTCCTTTTTTAACTGCCTTGGAGGGATTAGATTGATTTCCACCTTCGTAATTTCTCTGAATGCATTCTCTAACCGAAATATCTATAGACGTTCCTTATTGAAAATCATTTTCTTCTGCTTCTTTTCTAGACTTCATCAACATAGAATTATAGATTTGGATAATCTTGTCTTACCCTACGGTTCCAGTAACTCTTATCTATTTTCTATATTTTTCTTTCTGATTATTTTCAAATATCTCTTAAAAATTGCACCTATAGGCAATAAGCATCGGAACCTAGCGTAAGAGAACATTTTTCCGATAAAGTATCTAGATTTTGGACCTTGATTGGTCGTAAAACTGTTTGATTGCCGTAACAATTTTACGGTTTATTTTAATACCTACCATAATTTAGTTGTATGTAAATTTCTCTATTTGTGACATCCTTCAAATTTACTTATAATTTATAACATGGTATTAAATCTTTCGTCATTAATCCTATTACATTTGATGTTCGTCTTTTATCTCATTGGTCTTTGCATTGACCTTTAATTACTTTTTACAATTATAATAGTTAATAAACAAAGCTTTTAAAAATTCTAGCGTCTATTGTTTCCTAGTATTTATCAGAGACTAGTTTATTTGCATTTCTTGGATTTCATAACGAAAACAAAGATTTGATTATTTTAAATTAATTGGGTATGCTGCTTGCATTTGTAAGCACCTATTGTGTTGGGAGATTGATTATTTATCCTTAGTTTTTCAAATTTATCTTATATTAATAGGAGCATTATTTTCAGTAGATAGGTCGTCACTCTATCTCTGTCTCTACCTCACGTTCGCCTTGTTTTAGAGCGAGAGAGAGGGAAAGGGTCACTTGCATCTCTCCTCAAAATAATTCCATATCCAGTGGCAACTAGACAAGGTTTTTCTAAAACCTATTATTTTCCATTATTGCTGTTAAAGTTAAATTGTTTAGAAAATACTCCATCACCATCATTTATACAATTTATTTGCCTAATAACACAAACGCAACCTGTTTAATATAATAATTTTATGCTTTGTACCTAACTTGCCATTGATAATGTGTATTTGTCTAACAATAATTTATGGTAATTTTTATTTATTAACATTTGCCTAGTCGCTATTATACGGTCATTTTCTAACAGCTTCCTATCTTCTATAATGTATATTTAAGTTATATTGTTGTGTACATTAATTACTTACATAGGAGGTAATGTTTATTTTTGGCTGTGACTGTATTGTTGGGTCAATATTTTAATAATTATTTATAACTTTTTGTCATAAAGTGGGACAAATTCTTAAGCGCGTCATATTATAACATCCTCTGTGTCTGTGTATCATCACCAACTTACGGTGGTATTTCTATGAAAGCATTTTACGTATAATTCGCCGCTATATGGACCAACACCAACAACTGTACACAATTTAAATATTTTACAAAGCAAGCCTGTGTTAGCTCTAAGTTCTCTGATTCAAATACAAGAGCCAGATTGGATGTTCTAATCTTAATTTCTTGAGCAAACATAGTAAAGAGCTTATTCAGTTTTTAAAAGCAAAACGAGAAACGTCTGGCTGGGCAGTGGGCACATAAAACGTGTTTAAGGTTTTAATTTAAACTTTCACTTGATTATTTACTAAAAAAAATACAAACTGATATGATGTTGTATGTACTTAAGCTGTAATAGAACATGTGTGGTATGGTTTTTTGATTATTTTTTTGTTGGTGTTTGCAGACGAGCGAGACGCTGTACAGAAGAAAACCTTTACAAAATGGGTCAACAAACATCTGAAAAAGGTAAGTCACTTGCCCGCCCATCATCCTTGTGGGTTAATAAGTTATTGTGTGGCAGATATCCATATAAGTACGAATTACATTTCATTTTATTATGTGTATGGCAAAACGTAATCATATTGCTGCACACCTAATTCCAATTATTAATAATTAATTATTGCGATTACTTGATTGCTGATTATAAACAGTAGCTACACTTCTTATTAGAGAAACTAGATCATTATTTTCCTGTATGTGTACAGTATTTCCTCCCATAATTGTATTGAAACCGCTGAAAATCTTCCTGCACCCAGGGAAATTCTTCATCTTCCGTTCTCTCCAAAAATTTCTCTAGTTACAAAATTATTATACTCGTACATCTAGTGATAACTGTATTAAAAATTAAGTCATTATTATTTATTTATAACCAATTTCTACTCAACTTCTCCGCTAAACAGTAATTCCTATTCAAATTTTCAATGCAAAACAGTGTTGTTAGGACATATTACTTAGACACACCCGGTATATATTTGCATATCAAATATGTCTAAGTACAGCTGCCGAGTATTTAACGGCGCTTATTATCAATTTTACAACCTCTATCATGTGCTCTGAAGTGTTCTTGAAGTGTTTACATAGTTAACAGCTTTTAAAACTCGAGACCCGCCATTTAGTTTAGTTTAGATTGTGGTGTCTTCTTCAATTGGTCTAACTCCAGCCTTCAGCGTCCTCCAAAAATAGCAACAATAATCCTACAAATATTGGCTAGCCCCATGTTTACATAAATATAATAAAATTTATTATATTTAACAACTTTTTAGGAATTTTCGCAAATCAAACTTGGATATCCGGTCTTAAGCCAAACAATGTGGTGTAGCTTGTCAAACTACATGTAACAATAACCAAAGAAATTACTACACACATGGTATTCTGAAACAATAACTAGCCAACGGACGTGCTGAATTAGTAATAAAACCAAAGTATTTATATTTGTATGATTGGTTGAGGAACAAATACGAGCACGTTTGTTCCTCCAGCGCAAATCGGTGATTTCAGACTTCATCAGGATGATGTCAACGACATATACATACATAAGGTGCACGCCAATTATAAATAGAAAATTAGTTTTGTACACGACAGGCTGGAGGGCATGAAACCCAGAGACAATAAATACGGTGCCAGGAAAGTAATAACATCATACAAAAGGATATTTCAAGGAGTTCATTGAGGAGTATTGGAGTTCTAATGGCGATTTGACTTAAAATTTGGCAGATAGATGTTAGTTTAATAAAATTTACACACTGACATTTTAAATTTAGTTTCAATCGAGGGGGAAACAAAATTAAAGTATACTCTGTATTGGCTAAAATTTATATACATACACCTGCAAAAAAAATATAGTCACCTTATTCGACTAGAAATAAATATCACGTGATTAGCGAATAACATAAAGACAGTGACGATTTTTTGGTTATCTTGTAATTATACATCCGCTCCATACTCAAAACGCGCTTTTGATTTATTATTATCCTCCTTTTACGGATTTGATATAGTAAGTAAATCAGATTCCTACTAACAGGTGGAATAGGGACACCCTGTAATATGTGTAAATAGCGAAAAGTATAGAGCAATTTTGGAATTTTTATAAAAATCGTTAAAATGTTTGAAATCTGTAAAAGGAGGTTCAAAGCACAAATTACAAAAAACCTTCAAGCATGAAGATACTTAGGTAGAACATGGATTTTTTAAGACGATTTGTTAAAAACTTATAGGGCCAAGTTAAGAGCATTTTTGGAATTATTCAAACGATACAATTTATATCGTATATTATTTTTAGTTGTTATATTATAATCATGCAACTTTTAGTCTTATACAAGCTTGAAGTCGACTTTGGTAGGTTTGCCCATTCTTCTTAAAGTGTCCCTTCCAGCTCTAATACATCTCCTATAAATGTTCATTATGATTGAGATCAGGCGAGCAAGCGGACCACTTGGCCACTCCAGAACAATGGTAGTTTCTTTTTCCAGAGATTATTATGAATAAAAATAAAAAAACTTTGTAATAAACCAACTTAGCTTAGTTAATTCAGTATTCGGCGTTTTTAGTAGTGCATGGCGTACTCGACTCAATTTTGGCGCAACCTTTGCCTTAAGATTTCGTTAAAGAAGAATAGGTCAGCTTAGGTCTGGTATTTCAGTGTCAGTTTAAACCAAATTTGGGTAAACTTCGTTTAGAATATATACAAATTTAAAATGATAAAATTCACATTCTAATTGAAGTTTACCCAAATTTGGTTTAAATTGACACTGAAATACCGGATCTTGGACATTTTTTATGTTAGTAGATTACGAAAAGCAGACGTTCTATTATAGAGCTAGAAAAACCATCAGAGCTGGACTGTACAGGGTGGCCCATTTTCGAGATCTCAGAAACCGTAAGAGATACAGGGTCGGTTAAATTATAACAAAGTTGCGCAATTTGATGCTTATCAAAATGCTGTGTTGCAATTTGTAAAATTCCGAATAGTTTCTGAAATATTTTGAAAAAAACGAAATTTCATAAAGTGTTTTTTATTTTTTTCTGACGTTATTTGAAAACAAATTTTAAAACAAATAACACTTCGTCATTGCCACTTTTTATTCTCCATAATATGGCACTGTCAAATTTGAAATCCGACGTTTCGTCTTCCAGAAACCATCATCAACTTTTTTTTTTAAATACGGACCTGGACTTTTTATTTTATTTTTTGTTAACTTTGGACTTCCTAAAAGCTATGACCCATCACAAATTTTGATTTTCAAACGTTTCAATGACAAAAACTGACATTTTCTATATAAAAATATTTAATACGACACTATTTTTATAACAAACTATTTTTTCAAAATTCTAAATTAATTAGTTAGGTAAAAAATAAATATCTAAATTTATGATACTGATGAAAAGCTATTATTAACATTATTTAGTCAGAAGTAATAATTTGTTTTGAAAAGAGTGTCGTATTAAATATTTTTAAAAATACAGAAAATGTCAGTTTTGGTCATCCAAACGTTTGAAAATTAAAATTTGTGATAGGTCATAGCTTTTAGGAAGTCCAAATTTAACAAAAAATTAAGTAAAAAATCCAGGACCGTATTTAAAAAAAACAAGTTGATGATGGTTTCTGGAAGACGAAACGTCGGATTTAAATTTTGACCATGCTATATTGTAGAGGATAAAAAGTGGCAATGACGAAGTGTTGTTTGTTTTAAAATATGTTTTCAAAAAACGTCAGAAAAAAATAAAGATTTTACGAAATTTCGTTTTTTTCTGGTATTTCAGAAAGTATTCGGAATTTTTAAAATTGCAACACAGCATTTTGATAAGCATCAAATTGTGCAACTTTTGCCATAATTTAACCGACCCTGTATCTCTTACGGTTTCCGAAATCCCTATGATGAGGCTCGAAAATGGGCCACCCTGTAGAAATCGAAATGTAACTTATAATATAATCTCCTTCTTCGCAGAAAATTCTTGCAAAAAAAGACATAATATGTTAGCGTTAGAATTGTAGTCCCAGCTCTGAAATTATTGTCATTAACATACTTTTACCCAATTATTTTTAATCTTACAATTAGTTGATAAACTAACACAAAATCTTATCATTCCTCCAACAAGCCGACAAACAATCATTTATTAGCTTTCTGTTGATACATTATTTCGCACTTTCCTTTGATCTAATGTTAATTGTTTAGCCCTAAACTTGAGCCTAAGTACCTATTGAAACTTGTTCAAGAAAAAATCTAACTCTTTGATTTTCAATTTATTTTGTGTCATGCTCAAATGAGATTAATTTTCGATTTATTCATGCTTGTTAACATATTAAATTCATATGCGCTAAGAAATCTAGCAAAATATATTGATAGATTATCAATTTGGTAACATGCTATATTGTAGTATGCTAGCCAACACCTTTTTAACGCTAATGATGCGGTAACGCTTCCAAACATCATCCATTAATTAATTTTGACATGAGCTTCGTGTTCACAAGCCATTTTTTATGAAACTCAGATTCGTGTTTTGATATTTTACATGCATAGAAAACTTAGAAGTAAAAATAGAAAATGAAACCCCAGCAATAATTGAAAAAAATCTTAAACACATAATGAAACCTTGTACGTTGTTTTATTATGATAAATGTAAAACAGTAATAACAAGATTAGTGCACCGTTACAAGTTGGAGGATTTTCGCACGGATCACCCATTGTTTCACAGAAAATGACGTGAGATGTTTTCTTTACCTGATGATAATGACCTCTAATCATGGTTGAAAAATAACACACTTTGTCGCTGGTTCTTCTGATTAAAAGCATAATCGCTGGTGCTTATAGACACACGTAGGCAAAAAGCCGTAAATAATAGTGTTTGTATCTATGAATCATGGTAATAATCTTACAAAGTTGATTCATTAGAAAATGTCTACTTGACCATGTTTGGCAAGCATTTCATTGTTTAAGCAAAAAAATTATTCATGTTAGGAGGAATTCCAGATAAAGCTAAAAGGCTGTTGCTGTTGTGTGGTTGATTCACTTGGTTTTGTGTGCAATCTTTAGGTATATCCGGATATAATAACTCAATCAATTCGTAAAGAGAAGGGATCGTTTAAGATGTGCATTCAGCCATGATAATGACCCCAAATAAACCGCTAATTGTCCACTAATCAACTTAGAAATACCACGCCCGTCACACAGAGAAATATTAATTGGGTATTATTAAAGCTAAGGAAAAAGGGAGTGTTTTTGGTGCACTATGTGCATCTAGTAGTTGGCACTCCTGTGCTTTTGGCCGTGAGTCAAACCTCCAGTTTTTTGCCTATTGCATTTTATATTATATCTAAGAAGGAAGTGTATCTACTAGTTTTTTCTGGACGTTATCTTATATGGTGGTCACTACACATACACAAGACCTTTCAAGATTGTTAATTAATAAAATTTTTATATTTTCTGCTGCTATTAGCATTGGAGATATATGAAGGTATGACGATAAAGCACTGAATAAAAAAATAATAAAAGCAATATTTTTGTTCCTTTGTCTCGAGAGAGAATTTAGTTAAACAATAACTGGATAGGTACAGGGTGTTTCGAAAAGGTTGGGAGGGCTGTATGAAGCCATGAAGACAAAAAAAGTTCCTGCTCCTAAAATATTTCGTTAAAAAGTTAATTTCAAGTTCTAATTAATTTTATATTACATTTTAGCTGTGTTAATTTTTTTGTTTCAAAGTGAAAGAAAAGTAACTAGAGATTTAGCTTTAAAACTTACCATGTTTAGTTTGAAAAATAATTGACATGATATATTATATCTATAAATATTATGTAAATTTTATAAGAAGAAATCAGGTTCTTAGCCTACAGTAATTAATAATCCACATAATAAATAAGAGCAAATTTACAAACTTTATAAAATGTAGCACTAAATCCTTGTGACTTACTTTGAGAACGAAAAAATCTCGACTTTATGCAAGGTAATAATATAGAAATTGCAAGTACGAAAATAATGACAATAATTAACATTCACAATAGCTGGACAAATAACAAATAGCGAAATTCACATAAACAACTCACTGTAGGTAAATTATCTGTTTACCTGGGTACAAGAACACAAAAAAATAAAATAAAATGTGGATCAAGGTTTTTATTTTTGTATTAATGACTACTAGTAGTGTATTTATATGCATCCCAGGCTAAAAATACCACATGTCAGACATGTAAAGTGCACTCAAAGGCCAATGTCATTGCATCATTGACCCAACGACATGAAGAATTGTAGAATTAAAAGAATGCTGGTTCGGGGAAATGAGGTTTGGTTAAGAAGGACTATTTAGAAAATTACATGCTTTAGTAGTCACATGACGTTCATGGTGCTTAAAATAAAGTTGAGATTGAAATTCACACTTTAAAAAATTTTGTACCTATTTTTTTTCTAATAGTTTTTTGTCTGTATAATAAATCATATGCAACAAAAGTGATCAAAGATAAATTTATTATACGAGCCCTAACAACTAAATGTTCGGACAAAAGTAAATTTGATTGTCTTTTTTCCATACGCGCAAAAGTCAACTAAATTAACTTCCATTATATTGATGGTTTTTTTTGTTATAGTGCCAACATTTAGTTATATAAAAACGTAAATATCGTAAAAATCCGCTCGGCGGTTCCAAAACTGTGGCACTTTAACCCAGCAGGATGGGAAAATTGCAGAAACAAAGAATTATTATTTTCAAAACGTTGGATCTAGTAGTCGGATTTTGATGAAATTTACTTTATCGCAAAGCTGGATGTTGGTTTTCTTTACAAAAAAGTTACACAAGTTTTTATTTGGAGATTTTAGGCATTTATCGAAGCTTGAAAGTTGCACCTTTAAAAATGATAGAATTTTTTAGTAACTGTTTTAAAAAATCACAGTTTTGAAACCGCTGGTTGGATTTGTGTCAAAAAACCTTTAAATCAAAGCTCAATAATAGTACTATATAGAAAGAATCCTGAAATGTTAATATGAATTTTGTTTGCATTTTTTTCGAGTTCCACAGTTCACTTTTCAAAAAACGTGTTTTTTGAGGGTGCTACCTACATTAAAATTAAAATAATCACAGTTTTGGAACCACTGGTTGGATTTTGGCAAAAATTACTTTATTGCAAAGCTGGATGTTGTTGGTTTTATGTACAAAAAAGTCCCCAATTCTTTATTTGGTGATTTTAGGCATATTTCGTAGCTTTAAAATTGCACTTGAAAAATGTGACTGTTTTTAAAAAATCACAGTTTTGGAACTTGGGAAAAACGACGTAAAGGTGCTTTCATGGCCCTCATCCAGTCCGGACTTAAATGTCATTGAAACTCTTTGGCAGAAAATTAAACGTATTCTACGCAATAATCCACCAAGAACCATTGGGGACTTAAAGATTAAAAATAGAAGAAATTTGGGACAGTTTCACGCCAGAATTGTACCAAAATTTGATAAATACAATGCCTGCTAGAATACAGGCAGCTATTAAAGCAAAAGGAGACGTAACCTCTTATTAATGGTCCTAAATTAAAAATTATCCCAACATTTAGTTGCAAATTCATTTTGTAAAGTTTGCTAATTATTAAGGTTAAAATATTGTTAAATCCAATAAATAATTTTCTTCCATGCATAATATTGTTATTAAGGCTTTATCTTATTGTATTATTAGGTGTTTACTAATTATTTGCGTAAAATTTCCAGTTCTCCTTTCATACTTCAAAAATTTACTTTTGTCCGAACATTTAGTTGTTAGGGCTCGTAGTCAGGATTGTTTAGAATCCAAAAATAAAAAGTTTAGTTCTAACCGAAGACATTCATCGCGTAAAAGTTAGGTTAGACCACAGATTAATAGACGAAAATAATCCTTTCGTGTCCACACCAAAACCGTCCTCTTTTCATCCTCCAGTTCCCTTCACGAACTGACCAGATCTTCGAATGAAACGAATAATCTTCATACATTCAAGAATTTGAAGCAATAATTTGTATAAATCGTTTTTTAAATCTGGACTTAAAACTTCCAAAATTTTGGTTTGGTAATATTAAAGTTGGGCGCCCTGTATATATCAACAACTTCTGACTTTTTCGTTGTTTTGAAAATTACCTTAGATAAATATTGAATTTATCTCATTGATTAAATAACGAAAAAAAATCTCACATAAATTAAACAAACAACATTTCGATCCAGTATATCAAAATGTCCATATAAATTATAATGAAACAAATTGCGCTATATTGTAGTATGTGATGGCGTAATTAGCAGACCTAAATACCATTGCAGAAGTTATTTTAGATGAAGAAAAAATAACAATGAATGCGGTGAATTTATCACCAGCATAAGTTGTGTATATGTGCGTGTTGATAACATTGATCTGTTGTTTTCTTAGACTGGATAACCTAATTGCACATACATGGTGGTATATTATATGCGTGATGCAACGAAAAATCGATGGGGTGATCGAAGATGATGGTCGTGATGGATTGCATTATTTTCGTATTTAGAATGATGAAAAAAATCTCTAAAAAGACATAATTCATCTAGTATTCTTCTTGAATTTATTTATGAACTCAAATGGAAATATTTGATTTGAAATTATATTAAAATATTTGAGTAGATTTTCAAAATCCTTTTTTGCCTTCCGTTTCTCTCATTTTATCCCAAAGGAACAAAATTACATGAAACTTTTTGTGTAAATTTCAGACTTACACGTGCCTACATGTTTGTGTAGTGGTCAACAATTCTCCCTGTTGTCCACCCTCAGTAAGTTTCAGTGTGTGATTAAATAGAGCGTATTTGCATGGTTTTTTCTTTTTACTAGAAATTTTGTTGTTTATGTATTACACGCTTTTTTATTAGATTGAGTTTTGGCACTGAATATTTCCCCACATATTTCCAGACAATATCTAATGTTTTTCTGGTTTTCAGGCAAGACGCCAAATCCGGGATCTGTTCGAGGATCTGCGGGATGGCCACAACCTCATTTCTCTCTTGGAAGTTCTAACTGGCGAACAACTTGTAAGTACATTGTAATAAAATACGTAATTATGGAAAATTTGGTAATGAACACGATTTTTTCGGAATTTTGGTTTTTGATAACTTATGTTAGTGCCATCGGCTTTAAAAAAATTAAAATCGCTCTTTTTAATGCAAAATATTCTCTCTAAAAGGTCTTTACAAAATCCTACCACAAGTTTTTGGGCTCAAATCAATTCGATTGAACCAAACATACCTTAGTCCAAAAGTCCTTCCTTACTGAATTACAGGGCGCTAAAAATATCTTTCCAAATCGTTTTTAAGTATATCTACAGAACGGTTTAAAGTAGAGACTTGAAATTTGGTGGGTTAATAAGTCTATAAGGAAGCTACAATGTGATGGTATTACAACCAAAATAATATTGTTCAGTGTCGTACTTATAGGGGAGGACTCAGTGTTTTTTTTGGATATTTTTTGTAGGGTATTAAATTTTTTTACAAAATAACAAGAATTATGATAGATACGCTCAAGACACGTAAAAAAGGTATACTTGTTTGACTTGCGTTAACAACTGTTTGCGAGATATTTAACTTCGAAATTTTTTTTGCTCTAGAAAACAATTTGTGACTTACCCTGCAAAGTAAAAAATATTGGGTCATTCTAATACAGCTGATTCTACGTCCAAAACTAAGCATAAATGGTTGTAGAAACCGACCCCCAAAAATGTTTCGTTACTAAAATACAGGGTGTTGAAAGATGTATTTTTTATTCGCCCTCTATTTTTTTTAGGTATATCTACAGAACGGTATAAGATAGAAATTATGCTTAGTTTTGGACGTAGAATGAGCCGTATTAGAGTGACACAATATTTTTGACTTTACAGGGTGTCACAAATTGTCGTTTTAATAGCAAAAAAATTTTCAAAGTGAAATATCTCGCAAACAGTTGAGTTAATGCAAATCAAACAAGTATAGCTTTTTTACGTGTCTTGAGCGTATCTATCATAATTCTTATTATTTTGTAAAAAAATTTAATCCCCTACAAAAATTATTCAAAAAAACCATGAAACCTCTTCGATAAGTACGCCACTGAACATTATTATTTTGGTTCTAATACCAACAAATTGTAGCTTCCTTATAGACTTATTAACCCACCAAATTTCAAATCTCTACTTTAAACCGTTCTGTAGATAACTTAAAAAATTATTTGGAAAAATATTTTTTAGCGCCCTGTAACTCACTAAGGAAGAACTTTTGGACTAAGGTATGTTTGGTTTAAACGAATTATTTTGAGCCCAAAAACTTGTGCTAGGATTTTGTAAAGAACTTTTAGAGACACCCTGTATAAAAAAATGTTAAAAGTAGAAGTTGAATATAGAAATATATAAAATAGCTCAAAATTTGGTACCTGTAGATTTTCAGTTTTCGCTTCACGTAAACTGTCGTTTCTGTATAATTATATAAGTAATAAAATTTATTAGAAAAACCTTCATCCTTGAAAGTACTTTTTAAATTTTCATGGAAGGAATTTTATTTTTGTCATAAAAAAGTCTCAGTACAAAAGATGTCAAGATTAATAGCGAGTAAACCTTATTAAAAATTATACTCTAAGGTAGTTTCCGTTTTCTGGAGATGATGTCATAGATTTACTAGTGAATTTGATTGGTCATAGTGACTACATTAACGATTTGAATACCAACCTGTAAAATCTCGATAACCCAACAAGGCTACAGAACTCATTTACTCAAAACATTCTGTGATTCGCTTTGTACAAAATGTAACTAATATAACTAATTAATACTTAGTTATGTAAGATTCAATTAAAATCAAATAATATTTGATGTGTTAAGTAAGTTATATGTATCTAAAAAACGAAAGCAAGCGTTAATAATTGACATGCCAAGAAAGTAGTTGGGGCCCTCAAGGACATGGACACGTTCTGAACTAAATCTGTCTTTTATTCAATGAACACTGGATGGATGAATGAATTAGCCGGTTAATGTAATCATTTGTATGTATGTAAGCTCCGCATGAAAATCTTTTCCAATTGTCTTATCGGAGGATAAATGCTAAACAAAACAGTTTCGAAAAACTCTGTCATCGCCTTTATAACATTTGCATAAACTTGATGGTTTTGTCCAAATTAAATTTACGATCATTTACATCACCATCCATTTGAAATTTCGTAATACTCCTTGGACGGATATCTTATGGCTACGTGGGGCCCCACATTAACTTGAACTGTCAAAAACAATGCGATAAATAACCGGTGTGGTGTGGTTTTGAAACCGTTGGAATTCTCTGTTAATTAATGACATGAATCATATTTGTAGCGAGCGAAAGCTCTTTAATTTCTTTTGTTTCAATGATTTTGGGTTTTTTACAGCCAAGGGAAAGAGGACAGATGCGTTTCCACATGCTGCACAACATTGATACTGCTCTACATTTTTTACGTTGTAAAAACGTAAAATTAGTCAATATACGTTCGGAGGATATTGTCGATGGTAATCCCAAGCTTACATTGGGACTTATCTGGACGATTATTCTGCACTTCCAGGTAAGAGCTGTTAATTTGCGCTTATTTTACTGTAATATTCGGCTAGATGTTACGTACTGTTTGGACAACAGCGAAATTCTCAGTTTAAAGTTTAAAGTAGACGCTTCGAAAGTTATTTTGCATTAAAGTAAAAACGCCTGGATTTGTTTTTTTGGCAAAAATAAATCCTGACAAAATATTTGTGTTTTTAACGCTAACTGTGATATAGACCCGTAAGGTAAGCTATCAAAAATTTGTACCTTCGGATAAATAATTTGTTGTTATTAATTTTATTAAATTTTTCAAATTTCCTGTATTAGTTAACAATATATGTACATAAGGAATTCCATATTTTATTTATCTAACCTACGTTAGATAATTCATTAGAATTTTTATTTAGAGCAAAAGTTTTTTAACCTTCAGATAACAAAAGTACACAATGCTGTCGTAAAACAATGAAAAAATTTCTCCGGAGTTCTACAAGCTCCAGTTGAAGAATCCGGTGCGTTAAAGTGGCTTCTAAGCAGTAGATGGCGCTGTAGTACAGTTTTACAGGAATTTCTTCAGGAATTTCCAATTCATACTTTTAGCAATGCATTCTATTAAATTATCATTTTTATTATTGCATAATATTGACTGAAATTTTCTTCCATTTACTACAAAAAAAAAATTAAATAAATTACATAAGAATCTAAACTAACTAACTAACAAACAAGGAAAAAACTTGCAACACATTTTATACAGATATATTTTAAGTTATGTAGAAAATTGTTTGTGTGGATTGGTATTCTTTTTTTTTGTGGAAACCCACGCCTGATTCGGTGAATGTGGTGGGCCATAAATGGGCGAAGACACCACTTTACAAACAAGCTTTTAAATTTGGCAATATTCGGTTGGGCAATGTTGTTAAATGGCTGAAAAGCCGAACTGATTGTAATAAATAAATAACTTGTAATATAGAATTTAAGTGTCGCTCGTTCTACCCACCCGCTTATAGAACCATATGGTCGAATTGTCACGAGGAATAATAAAACGTTTTCAATGAGAAATTTGATATGCGACACATTTGTAGGTATTCTAACAATAAGGTATTAGTGAGGTTTTTAAGGATATTAAGGATCAGGTTTTGTTTAAAGGAAAACTGGTGTGATATTTGGAATTAAATTAGAAATTGTGGACTGCGAAAGTACCTGGAAATTTGCGTAAAAAGTTCAAGGTTATACCATAAATGCACTTTGGGATTAACCTACTTATAATTAAGTTCAATATTTTTACAAAAAAAGCAAATTTATAAAATTCGATCAATAGTTCTAAATTACTGTATTAAAACATGCACTTGATGGTATCCACATTGCGGTTTGGTTTTTTAAATACAATTTACTCAAAAAGAAGGAAAATCGGTTATATTAGTAAATTTTGATTTTAAAATTTATATTCTCTAAATTTTTTACTTACGAGTATCTAAAATGGTCCGGGTTTGATTTTTTACAAACATGAATGAGTATTTTAAAAATGTCCAAATTTAGGGAGAGGATAAAGTTTTATTTGAATATTTTTCTAATTTTCATTAAAAGTATCCTATAATCTTGAAATTTCATCAGTTTGCCTTTACCAACTGTTAATAAAATTATACGAGAAAATTGAAAACAGCCTAGAAAATTTTAAGTTGAGAGATGGTTTAAGCTTGTACTTTTGTAATTTTTTCTAGTTTCAGTAAAATTGTGTTATAATTTTTAAAATGTTACAATTATTTCATTAGTATTTATTATTTTTTACAGACAGTAAAGTTATATTACCAGAAAATTAAAAAATCTTTAAATAACTTCCGAATTTAGGGCTATTTCTGAAAGTAGTATAATTTTTTCTAATTTCTTAAAATTATTTTAGACCATTAGAAAATTATTTAATTTTATTGCAAGATATTTTTTTACAGAAGTTATAAAATATACGAGAAAATTGAAAAAAAAACTAAAAATTTTCCTTTTTAGAGAAATTTCCACATTAAAAAAGTCTTAAAATTTTCTAAAATGTTTAAATTTTATAACATTTTGATTTTTTATAGACAGTTAATAATATTATGATTGTAAGAATCTTAAAAATCTGAATGTTCATGAAAAGTATCGAATTTTCCTTAAAACCGTCCTAGAATCTTGAAAAATATCTTTTTACAAATTTTTTTGATATGTGCAAACCACTTATTATATTTACCATTCCCATGCCCCAGCAAATTTTAAATTCCGTTTTTAATGTGCCCCATACACACAAATGCTTTCTAAATGTTCCAACCAGTAGATTTTTTCTTGATATTAAACCAACACCACACGATTCTGCCTACTCAGACGAAAGGAACGTTTTCATGCGGTCACGTTTTTATTTTTGCATCCCGTTTAACGAACCAGTTTGGTTCTGGTGCAGAGCCATAATAGTCCCGTTCCAAAATTGATTGATCTATAAATTATATAACTTGTTCAAAATATAATCCGATGATGCTGATTAAATTTCTTAGATTGGAATGTTTCCAGTTCGAAATTAATTAAGTTTTGTATATTAAAATGAATGTTTTAATTATAAGATTTTGTCGGGCAATTAGCAAACAATTCCACGGTAAGTTATACGAGGAAGTAAACAATACTCGTGTGAAATTTTCGATTTTTTACAATTTAATTATTTTATCTTTATATAGGTAGGTTAACTGCCGTTCAAATAAATTGGTGTGCGAACAAAAACATTAGAAGTAGATATTTTTCAAAAATTTATCTTGCACGTACTTAAAACTCCGGCTCCTTTTAATTATTTTAATTACATGATGTGTTTTTATTAATAGTTAAATATGCAACACATGAAGTGTGGCTACATAAAATATTTTAATTAACTTCCTCTCTGCATTAGCAAATTAAAGACGAGGCAAAAACAATCTTCACGGTGCGGCTGAGTTTTTAGGCAACAGAGCGGAGTTTTTGTACAGTTACGGAATAAACTAGATGGATCTTGGTTCTTAGCTAGTAATTCTGGTTAAATCCAGGTATTTAATTAAAATTACAAACAACAACCAAAAAGTAAAAAAATTTCAAAATAATTATTTTAGTTTAAAAAGTCAAACGAGTTTATTCAAAATTTTAAATAAACAGTGAGAAAATTTACTGGAATCTTTACTTGACCTCTTATCAAAACTAACTTTTAAAATTTCAAGCCAAAATTCGTGTCCTGAATAAATTGCATAATCTTCCTCTCTGTACCTGCTGTTTCTTTCCTCATCCGATGTGCTCTTGTGATAATTCGACAGAGTCTGACGGCGTGCTATTATGCTTTGCTAACCAACTGAAACAGAACTCTTGCAAGGTGCATTTTAAATAACCCTATTGTCATTATTGCTATTATTATAAACATACTTACCGCAACTGATGTTGTTACTTCACGTCACAGTCTTTTACAGTTAATTCAAGTTAAAAAAAAATTATTAGTGGACATATATTATACTAAGAAGTAAAATAAAAATGAAATGTTGTGTTATTTAATTTGTCAGTCAAAGTAGAGTGAAATGACGTTGGTCCTTGCCTTATTTGCACCGTGTATGTGAGCCAGGTAGTTTCCGGTCTCTGACGTGCCGTGTTTCCGTTCAGGCAGGTGCCACTCGAGTTTGTTCTTTGTATGGCTTCGTCATTTCCAACAAGCCCACAATAACTTTATGCTGTTAAATAGTATTAAAATTTCTTGTTTTGATTTTATGGGGAAAATGAGGAAAATTTATAGGCATTTAATTTTTTATACAATGATTGTGACTTCAAAAGTTCAAGTTTTTCTCAAAAAACAAATAGGAGTTAGCTTACAGCAAAGTGCCATAAGTAAAGATTAAGTTTCGCTAATCAAAAGAGCAAATGTGGCGAAAATTTACATGAAATATGGAATTGGTTATAAATTTTCAGTTGTAATTTAGAGCAAAACATTGCGAGGAATGCTAAATTTTGCTTTAGGAAATTTATACTTGTTCAAAGATCGACTAATGGCTAACGAATTAAGAAATAATATTATCTTCTTCATGCTTCTTACAACATTTCCCACGGTACTTTTACTCAAAATGAAAAATTAGTAATTTAGCGTACGCTATTTATGCTCTTACTTTTAGAACTCAATTCGTGTATAGTTCCTACTTTCTATCATACATAGAATCAACAATAATTATTATTAACAATGCACCAAATCTTTTTTTTTTTGGCTTTTGAGGTTTTGAGAAATTAGTAAGTAGACGTACTAATATTACAAAAATAAATGACTACTTTTTCATGATGGAGTTTAAAGGTACTAAGTTTTTGCCAAAGACTAAATTTTTTTAAACTGTGTTTATAAAAGTTACGCTTATTGAATTATTTTTGAGGTTACTTGCCGAAAACAACCTAACCTAACCTAAAATAAACTTTCTGTCGTAATTTTTTCAAAGAAACTACGCAAAATATGATCCAATTGAAAATTTTCAAGTATTTTGAAAGTTAAGCACTTTATTAAATTACTCGTTGTAAAACTGATTTCTGTATCAGAATTTGCGATCATAGACTTGAATTTATATCATTTTTGTCTATCCTACATTTTAATTTTCTGATAATAATTTCTTATATTTTTATAGTATGTAATTCGATTTTTGAAAAAAAAATTAAAATCTGCATGTATTTGAGATAAATGTGATTGTTTCATAAAATTTACGATGTTTAATTCATGCGTCATAGTAGTGAAGTCATAAAAATTAAATATTTGCGCCTTTACTTAAGTTGTTTGATAAACCGTCATCTTTAATAAAATTCGTCACCCTTACCACAATTTTTTCCCATCATCCGATTTTTTATGGATAATCTGTAGGGCAATTTTTTGTTTTAGTTTAAAATCAACCGAAAAATTTCATCACCTAAAATTTAGTAACACATTGACCTCAAGGTTCCCCTACACATATGGACATACATCTATCACAAATAATTTCTTGATCCCTCTTCGGATTTCACCGAGCGTGTGCACAATTTAACACGCTATTATCTTGGAAATTGATCAGATAATTGTGTTGGCCTTTGCCATTACCTAATATAAAAAACGGTACGCGAAACATACTTCGATTTAATAAATAAAATGGAATATCTGTCTGTCAATCTAAAACGGCGATCGATTAGGCGCCGGGTTCTAATTTTAATAAATAACAACTCAATGGCATCAGACATTTACTAGTTGTGCTTACATCATCACTGGGACACTTGGGTACCTTTTGTTGAAGTTGTTACGTCGTCTTACAAACAGTTGGATGAGTGGGCGATAAATAAATATTCGTGTGGATTAAATTGAGATGGAAAAAAGAATTTTGGTTACACCTCAAAAGTAGCAAAAAATTATTTAGGTATGCATAAAGCATAAAGTGTGTAGGTACAATAAATTGCATAGAAATTCTAAATAATTTCGAAAAGATTCTTAATAATTTATTACTAATCCACAAAAACAAATAAATCTGCATACACGTAGTACACTTTTTTGAAATTGTTGTAATTTTTTCTTATTACAATAGTAGCTTATATTCGTATCTACTTGTAGTCATAATTATCTTAAAAAAGCAAAAACATTTATGATGAATCCAACAAAATAATCTGGCTTAAAAAAATTACATATTTTTTCCACGTGATAGTGATAGGCCGGCATTGTTTGATTTTTTGTAATTTTTCTATGGATTTGGGATAATAAAAATGGTATAATGAAACAAGGTAATTACAAAATGACATCACTACCTCATTTAGATAGGTACTAGTAAAATTTGCGATAATTTCAAGCAAATGGTTTAATTTTTTTTTGCCAATAAGAACTGAAGGGGTGGAGTAATAATTTACTTTAATTTTAGATCGATTTTAGATACTTTTTAAAACAGTTAAATTCCAATGGTTCTAAAATAAATCCTGTATAGTTTTTGTAATTTATTTTTAGAATAAGAAAGAAAGATTTTATAATTTATTATGTCAAAACCGACTGTACTTTCATTTCGATTGACCTTAATCTCGAAAATTAATTACCACAAAAATTTATATAAAAACAGCTCTAAAGTGGTTCAGTTTAAATTTTGTGAGGTTAGCACAATATTTTAATTTAAGAAATTAAAAAAACGAATCAGTGTTAAAAATAGAACATATTTCCATCACCCAGTACATGTGTCCCATTTTACTACATTAAAATTATAATAAATAATATAATATAGTAAATAAAAACTAAGACAACAATTTATTACTATCATCCACACCACTGTGTACATTCAGGAGAAAATTGCGGTATTAAAAGCTTATTTATGCAAATATAGTGTACTAAACCATAATATTTTTATCACGGAAATATTAAATAATAACTCAAATTATTAATGTTAAAGTGTTAAAATTGATTTTTATTCCATTTCTTCTTTCGTTGGAATTTACCTTGAAACACCCCCGTTGACTGTATAGTAAATAGGGCTACACACCGCCACACAGTTCTATTTAAATCAATATAAATAATTACGCATGGACAATATGCAAATGAAATGTTTGTTGTTATAAGTAACCACATGCACGTCCAAATATGGCAAAACGCCTGAAATACTAGCAAAGTGAAAGAGCAAACATATTTTCCACTTGGTATGTGTTTGTGAGGCCCCCATAAACCCGCCTGCGTTCGGCCCTGGCATACCCACACAATGGAGTTCCCCCACACCTGAAACAAGGCTAACTAAAGTCGGACCTCTCCTCGCAGTATTCACCGGTTCTCACCTGACGTAACACCTGCGCACATTCACAAAACCAAATGTAAACACCGGAGCGCCCAAAATTTATTCAAATTTCCTCCTCGCCTTCAATTTTATATAGTTTAGATTGTTTTTGTTTTGGCACCAATCACAACTGTTCAACCATTCGACAAGTGTGCTCAACAACCAATAGTGCGTCGTGATTTTGACGTTTCAAATGTCACAACACCAAAACATTTGAATGTTGAGTGTGGTCAAGTGCGCGCAACCAAAATCTAGTGCACCACGACTTTACTGTGTGTTGTGTTCTTAGTTTATCTTATCAGTACAATTTTGGATTAATTAATAAATGTTTGAATTACCACCATCATCATTATGTACCACTTTGTAAAAGACACCCAACAAACCAATAAGCGGCTCTTCGTGCAAGGTACCACCGCCGCTCCCAGTGCTATTAAAGCAGTGGGTCCGCCAATAGTAACAAATTTTTCGAGTCCAAGCGAAATTGAGCAACTTCAAGCTGTGTGTACGAAAAAACGCTTATCCACAGAAGTCTTGGGTAGCTCTTTTGAGTCTACTAAGACTAGCAGACGCGGCGAGGATGGCTCAAGAAGGATTACCACTAGAATCGTACGAAAAGTGACCACTTTAACCAGAGGCGAGGAAAAGCGATCTGCTCAGGATTTAATTAAACAAGGGGCTGTTAGAAGTATACAATGTGCGGAGGATGTGGCTAGAAATTCGGCGATTACTCAAACGAAACGAGTCAAGGTTAGAAAATGGATAAAATATATGTAATTTTCGAGAGATGACTTCGGTTTTTCGTTTGTTTGCCCTTTTAATTTATGACAACAAACAAAGGTTAAATGTTTGTTGGTTGCGGTTTGCGTAAGAATGTGCTATTAAACAAAAAATTTAACGCTACACCTACACTATAAAATCGCTGTTTATATAGCGTGCTAATTTAATTTGTGCGTTGCTTAGACGCAAAATAGTTTTCATGTTGGCGAAGATTAAAAAACAGTCATTGAAAAAGTAATTCATTTGATTGTAAAGAAAAAGAACGCTGAGTGAGATCTTGCAAGGTTTAAGAGATCTAAAAAAGTGTCTCTGGCTGGAGACTTTTGGATTATTTTGAGATAGCTTAAGGAAAATCATTCGAAGCAAAATATACTAAACGCGAAAAATTTGATGTTTATAGTGTCTTCACGTGGTGAAGTAGTAACGTGACATTCATTTGCTGTAAAATTCAATTTTTAAAACTTTTTGAGTCCTAAATATGCATAAAAATAAAATCAATAAAAATAAAAATCAGTATCGTAAAATATTATAAAAAAAATTTTATTTTACACCAGAACAAAAATTAATAGTACTTATAAGTACTTAAGTACCTATATTTAAAAAATGGGCCTACACGATAGATGACACATTTTATTGAGTTGGAAAAACCCTACAAATTTTATAAAAAGCTTTTCTTGATTATCAAAAATAGCAAATCTAAGTGATGGTCAAAATATAGTAATGGACCCCAACCCTGTCCAAGCGACTTTCATGAGGGCCCAAAGTAGGATCCTTGTGTCACTTCCAACATTACTACTTTTCTTAACATTAAAACTTTTTCCGCACCTCTTATTAGACAAAAAATAATTACCTAGAGTAATTTAACATAATTACCAAAGCGCTTTACACCATCTTTACCCATTAATCACGTGCCATCGGGTTAAAAAACAAATTATGGAGCTTAATTAATAACATGGACAAATTACATAAGGTTACTATTATAATCGTTATTAAACTAGCTGAAGCGAACACACACCAAGATTGTTTTGTTGGTAAACTCTCTCAGACTAGTCAGACCCATAGAATTGTTGTAAAATACACAACCTCGAATTGTGACAAAATAAGTTGTATTGTTTTTCAGTATGTAAAAATAAATCTCAAACAAAGATGACATCATCATACCTTGCACAATTAATTAGTATTCTTCGACAGTTCGACATATAAATACCTAACAGGTAGATACAGTTAAACTAGCTGCTCAGGAAGCTCCTATTTAATTGCGTCATAATTCTTTAATTATTAGTTGAAAGCATCTTGAGTTTCTTTCGATCAATCTGAGAGTTATTTCAAATCCATTTGTTGTTATTATCGTTAAAATGCCAACCACATGTTGTGTTGTTTTTCAAGAAAACTAAACTAGAGAAAATCTATTGCGATTATCAACAATATCAACCATCCAATTAAGGTGATGTCTACCTCTATCTTTAGCTGAGCCTGTGGGTTGTTTGGTTTTATTTGTGTCAATGTCAAATAGTGTTATAATAAATTTATTTACTATAATTCTTGCAAAAGGTGTACGAGATAAATTAAAGATGGATTTTTTTATAAATACATACAACAGTCAACAGTTTTCTTAAAATATTGAAATAAAGTTTAAAATGTTAAGTGGATGGCATTTCAATTATTATTACTAACTCTCAAACATGCAAGTATACGAGTATTGTAGGTTAAAGGTAAAAGGAGAAAATTGCTAAACGGCAACAAATTAAAAAATAGGGCATTTGAGGAAATACGCACGAAACATCACATTTTTCGTTAGCTGAACAGAAAGTTCTTCAAAATTTGAATATACTAGAATTACAATTATTTTCAGTAGACATGTGCGGCAAATTATACTTCTCCCACACTCTTAAGAAGATGAAAGGACATGTATATTAAAAATAATCCTCATGGTATTAAGTTTCCTCTTTAAGGGAGTTACTGATAGATTTCTGATTTAATTACAGAAAAAATCGAAATTTATGATAATTTGAACCCCATTTAAGGGTTAAAGACAAACATTCAAGTATTTGTATTTTATATTAAGTATATTAAATTCTTTTCACAAAATTCCATCATACAAGTAATATTCTAAAATTGCTTTATTTCGAAATAAAACAGCCTATACGAGCCCTAACAACTAATTGTTCGGACAAAAGTAAATTTGATTGTCTTTTTTTTCCATACACGCAAAAGTTATCTAAATTAACTTCCATAATATTGATGGTTTTTTCTGTTATAATGCCAACATTTGGTTATATGAAAACCTAAATTTCGTAAAAATCCGCTGGGCGGTTCCAAAACTGGCACTTTAACCCAGCAGGATGGGAAAATTGTAGAAACAAAGAATTATTATTTTCAAAACGTTGGATGTAGTAGTCGGATTTTGATGAAATTTACTTTATTACAAAGCTGGATGTTGGTTTTCTTTACAAAAAAGTTACACAAGTTTTTATTTGGTGATTTTAGGCATTTATCGGAGGTTCAAAGTTGCACTTTTAAAAATGATAAAACTTTTTAGGAACTGTTTTAAAGAATCACAGTTTTGAAACCGCTGGTTGGATTTGTGTCAAAAAACATTTAAATCAAAGCTCAATAATCGTACTATGTTGAAAAAATCCTGAATTGTTAATATGATTTTTTTGCATTTTTTTCGAATTCCACAGTTCACTTTTCAAAAAACGTGTTTTTTAAGGGTGCTACCTACAATAAAATAATCACAGTTTTGGAACCACTGGTTGGATTTTGGTAAAATTTACTTTATTGCAAAGCTGGATGTTGGTTTTATGTACAAAAAAATCCCCAAGTCTTTATTTGGTGATTTTAGGCATATTTCGTAGCTTTAAAATTGTACTTGAAAAATGTGAGGTAACTTTCTAACGACTGTTTTTAAAAAATCACAGTTTTGGAACTTGGGGAAAACGACATAAAGGTGCTTTTATGGCCCTCATCCAGTCCGGACTTAAATGTCATTGAAACTCTTTGGCATAAAATTAAACGTATTCTACGCAATAATCCACCAAGAACCATTGGGGACTTAAAGACCAAAATAGAAGAAATTTAGGACAGTTTCACGCCAGAATTGTACCAAAATTTGATAAATACAATGTCTGCTAGAATACAGGCAGCTATTAAATCAAAAGGAGACGTAACCTCTTATTAATGGTCCTAAATTAAAAATTATCCCAACATTTAGTTGCAAATTCATTTTGTAAAGTTTGCTAATCATTAAGGTTAAAATATTGTTAAAACCAATAAATAATTTTCTTCCATGCATAATATTGTTATTAAGGCTTTATCTTATTGTATTGTTAGGTGTTTACTAATTATTTGCGTAAAATTTCCAGTTCTCCTTTCATACTTCAAAAATTTACTTTTGTCCGAACATTTAGTTGTTAGGGCTCGTAAATGTCTAAAATATACGATGATTTTAGAGGCGATATCGTTTTAAATCAGCATACTTTTTGCGTCGCTATTAAAATTTTACAACAATGTACTTTTTTTAATAACTGTTGTCCGTGTTTATAAAAATTCATGATAGTCATTAATTAAAATAATTTCTGCGCAAAATGAGTTAAGCTTGCAAATTTTGTATACGAACTTTAAATTTTAATTTTTGTGCAGCTGAGTCTGGTATTAATTAGATTAATTTCTTAAAATATTTTGGATAATTATGCTGCTTTAATTTTATATTGTCATAATTAGGTACTAAAATTAGAATAAAAATACCCTACATTATTTTGCTTTCAGCTTGTACCTACTGACTTAAAAATATTTAGATATTTTACATTATTAACTCAATTTGGGAATATTATCGCATATTCTCATAAAGTTGATTAATTTTTAAATGTAACCATAATAACTTTTGTATGTGAAATTATTGCTGCACCAGTTTAGTGATAAGTTATTTATATACTTTTTTAATATACAGGAAGTAACAATTATAAGCATAAAATTTCGTGAAAAAATTACGTATTTAAGTGAAACATTTTTCGCCGAACAAAAAATTGAAAAAATAGTTTTTCCCTTACAAGGCACATTTATTTGAAAAAAAGAATCACATTCAACAAACTTTGCTTTTGCTTTACAAATTCAACATTCCATCAGAAAAATATCAGAATTCTGCGGTACAATTTTATTCAACTATAAACATTAAATTACAAATTCACAATCAATGAATGCAGTTGCCTTCACGCCAAACTGAGTAAAATGAACCGTTATAGAATTATCTTGGTGTGTTACAAACATGATAATAGGCTAAAGCTAACTAATTTAAAACTGTATGCATTCCTTCGAGTGTTTCTTTAAAACCAATAAATAAAATAAAGTTTAGTAATTGATTTAATTCACCATTTAGTTTAGTTTTTAATAGAGAAAAATCGTTTGTTTATTGGATTGCCTTATTAATAGTGTACGTGGTAATGGTATTTACAAGCATATGTACGAGTACTACAGGAAATTATTTGCTAAGTTAGATTTTTCCGGTGCGAATAGTTTCCTTTTCCTGTTAAGCTTAAGATAGTTTATACAAGTTTAATTATTAACACTACACCATAAAAAGATTATTTAAAAAACTTTCCTTATCTTGCAGATATCCGATATAGTCGTCGGACAAGAACCCAACGTTTCCGCTAGGGATTACCTCCTGAGATGGGCCAAACGCACCACACATAAATACCAAGGGGTCCATGTTCAAGATTTCACCAAGTCCTGGCGAGATGGTTTGGCCTTTAGTGCAATTATCCATCGCAATCGGCCTGATCTGCTCGACTGGCAAATGGCTCGCTCTCAACGGGCCAGAGAACGTATGGAAACTGCCTTCTATATTGCTGAAAGGGAATATGGAGTTACCAGGCTTTTAGACCCAGAAGGTAAAAAACAAATTGAAAAATAATTTAGCACGAAATTCTATGCAAGAAATAATAGTTTTCTCGAAATAAAACTCGCCTTTGTTTCCATTATCAACAATTAAATCGAATTTAATTTATATTAATTAGTCAGTTAAAACTAGAATATCCCGCAGGTTTACAAATTAATTATACATTCAACTCTTTGTTCTATTCCGATCGCTATTTATAATTCTATGTATTTGTACAAGTAAGTCAATAAGCATAATTAATCATAGTCATAGAGTAATAACTTAATAACCACTTTGTAAACATTATTTATGATTATGATTGATTTTTTACTACAGATGTTGACACTCACGAACCCGATGAGAAGTCACTCATCACCTATATATCTTCCCTACACGAGGTATTCCCCGAACCACCGTCCATCCACCCCCTGTTCGATTCCGGTGCCCAACAACGCGTCCAAGAATACCGCGAAATTGCCTCAAGCCTCCATATGTGGATGCGCGAGAAGCACAGCTTAATGCAAGATCGCTCTTTCCCACCGACTCTAATCGAAATGAAGAAACTGGCAGCCGAATCAAAACGCTTTGGTACCGATGAAGTTCCACCTAGACAACGCGATAAACAATACTGCAATCAATTATTCCGCGATTTAGAGAAACACTTCAAAACTGGAGAAATCGATGTGGAGCCTGAGCTCTATATTGATAATATTGAGCGAAATTGGCAGCGTTTAATGGTGGCGTACCAAGAGCGCGATCGGCATATCATCGAAGAGATCAAGCGGTTGGAGAAGCTGCAGAGGCTTGCTGAGAAGGTACATAGAGAAATCAAACAAACCGACTCGAATTTGGATACGATTGAGCGTTCGATTGAAAACGAAGCCCGACGCATTGAGCGCTTACATCCGTTCGATGCGAAGAAAATCGCCGATCAAATCGATCAAGATTTGACCGTGACCGAACAAAACATCCAGTCGCTTAAGGCCGATGTGAGTACTTTACGCCACGGCCGTTATCCCCAAGCTAGCGACCTAGACAAACGCGTTAATAAACTCCACGAGAAATGGGTGCATCTTCGCCACCTATTGCACAATAAAATCGTGGGGCCTCTAGCCAACATGTCTTTCCCAGTGGAAGAACGCACAGTCACCAAACATGTGCGCACAGTACAAGAAACCCGCAACGTGGACACCAATCCGCATTTCCGATCACTTGCAGAGCATATTGAATGGTGCAAAAACAAACTGAAGCAGCTGAAGAAAGCTGATTATGGTAATGATTTGGCTTCTGTACAAACCGAACGGGAGTTCCATCAGAGGGAGCATAAGCAAATCGATCAGTTCCATTCGAAGGTGGAGGCGTGTGTTAAGGCTCGCCAGTATTTCAACGGGGAAGAGTTAACGTTGTACAATCAACATTTAGGACAGTTGCAGAAGATTTATGCGGAACTTTTGGCGTTCTCCACCAATCGAATGACGGATTTGGAGAGCTTGTTGGACTTTGTCCAGTCTGCCACCAATGAATTGAACTGGTTAAATGAGAAAGAGGAGATTGAGGTGACCAGAGATTGGAGTGATACGAAATTGGATGTGCGTTCTGTTGAAAAATATTTCGAGGTAAGTTTTGTTATTGATTTTGATATTTAACCTGCCAATACAGGGTTTGGTTTGCAATTTTAATAAACAATTGATGCGGTACTTCGTATTTTTGAGGTTTCTTTACAAACTCTGTATTCGAAATTTAGAAAAATAATTTTCGATTAAATGATCTATATTTCATTTCATGGAGCGATGGTTACTATTTCATATAAATTACTACTCCTATTTATTATTTTATTAATTATCTATTCTATTCAATCACAAACAGCAAAGTTACGGATATTTTTACGAGGTAATAAAACTATATGTGTGTTTGTGTGTCGCTTTATTAAATTGACAATGCTTTTCTCACGCGTTTTTGTCGTTTTTATTCAAAATTCATTTCAAGGATTTGATCCAAACAACAATTTATTTATTTTATTTTTCTTTAAAAACTATTTGCGCCACTTAAGATTACTAGCTTAATTTACACAGCAAAGCACACAAGAAACCCTTAAATTTACGTTAATTAACTTGCGTTTATTCCTCAGCATCTAATGAGCGATTTAGAGAAACGCGAAGTTCAATTCAATTCCGTTTTGGAGCGTGGTGAAGTACTCGTCATACAAAACCATCCGGCAACTAAAGCCATTGAGGCCCACATGGCTGCCATGAATGCTCAATGGGCCTGGCTGCTCCAGCTCACTCACTGCCTAGAGACTCATCTACAAAACACCAGGACTTACCAGCAGTTCTTCAAAGATGTTCAAATTGCCGAAGAGTGGCTCAAAGAGTAAGCTAATATTTTAATGCGAAATACCCTTTACAACTTTATATTTTATAGGAAAGACGAAATCATGAATAACGAATTCAGCCAAGGCGATTTTAGTTTGGATATTGGTGAGCGCCTTTTGCAAGGCATGCAGGCTTTACGAGATGAGCTCAATACTTTCGGTGATCAAGTGCAGACTTTGACAGTGCGTGCTCAAGACGTAGTACCATTAAAACAGCGTAGGCAACCCGTTACTAGACCAATCAACGTTAAAGCCATATGCAATTACAAACAAAATAATGTAAGACTCATTGAGTTTAAAATTACATTATCTTAATTTATTTCCTTTTTTTTAGTTTGTAATAGAAAAGAACAAGGAGTGTACCCTAACCGACAATTCTGGCCGCATCAAATGGAGGGTCCACAACGAAAAAGGCGTGGAATCTCAAGTGCCTGGTGTTTGTTTTGTTATTCCACCTCCAGACAAAGAAGGCCTGGACGCCGTTGAACGCCTTCGAAGACAATACGATCGTTCCATCGCCTTGTGGCAAAAGAAACAACTAAGGATGAGACAAAACATGATTTTTGCAACAATCAAAGTGGTGAAAGGTTGGGATTTACCGCAATTTATCGCCATTGGAGCCGAGCAACGAAACGCTATTCGACGCGCGCTTAACGAAGACGCTGATAAACTAATGGCAGAAGGTGATCCTTCTGATCCACAACTGCGTAGGCTGAAACGCGAAATGGATGAAGTCAATCGTCTTTTTGATGAGTTTGAACGACGTGCCAGAGCTGAAGGTAACTCGAGTTTTTTTCATTAACATGAATTTAATTAAGGTTTTTTTTATAGAGGAAAGTAAGAACCAAACACGAATCTTTAACAGCCAGATAACATCTCTTCAACAAGCGCTTGATGAAGCCGAACGCGTTATCCATCAAAGGGTGTTGTCACCATTGCCTCGAGATATCGACACTCTCCAACACATGGTCCTTGAGCACAAAGAGTTTGAGTCCCGCCTGCAGAATTTGGAACCAGAAATCGAGCAAGTTAAAGATACTTTCCGCTCGATCACTCTGAAGACGCCACAACACAAAAAAGACTTGGAGAAGGTTCTGGATAAATGGAAGAGCATTTGGAACATCAGTAATTTGTATATAGAACGCTTGAAATGCATAGAGATTGTATTGAATGGCATGGAAGACGCAGCACAAGTTATTTCTGAGTTTGAGAATAAACTGGCTCTATTCGATGAGTTACCAAATACTAAGAAAGGTTTGGAGCAAGTGCATGATGATCTTTTGAAGTTAGAGTCCGCTGTTGGTCAGCAGCAAATCGTTATGGATCAGCTAAATGATGACTTTGATAACACCAGGAGATTAACAGAGAAATCCAGGCCGAATCAACGTGGCCCTCACTCAGATGTTGAGCGATTAGATAAGGAAGTGCAGCGTTTGAATGGTAGATGGAGCAACGTGTGTGGTCAATTGGCTGATAGGCTTAGAGGTTGTAAACAAGCGTACGATATGTTGAAGAACTACGGAGAAGCTAAACAAGTTGAAGACTCGTGGCTGGATGAACAATATGGAAAACTCGAGAATTTACAGCCGATTAAAGAGCGCGCTAAGGAGCATTTAGATGCAACTAGAGTAGGTTTTTTAACGTAAAGTAATTTACTTACAGTATAAAATATTTGGTTTTTCAGAATTTATTGAATAGCGTTTGCGAACGAACTCCCAAAATCGAGCAAGTCAACGTCAACGGTGGTCGTTTCATACGGGAGGGAAAGGTAAATATTGAAGACCTAAAATCATTGCCCATTTTTTCTCTGATATTAGGCATAGGTTAGATGAGTGTGTGTTTGAGGATTATTGAATGTTTGTCGAAATTTTTTATCGTATGTTTTTATAATATGTTTCCTATCCATAACAGCAAATTTATTGATGTCGTAATCGAAAACTAATCGGTGTTGGAAATTTTTTTGTATAATTCCCAACAATAAAAGGTAATACATAATTTTAAACAATATTTCCTACTTTATATTTAACAAAAAAAGATAATTTGTAAATAATTTTGATGCTTGTGCTTCGCTCTTGGGGGTTGGGGACCGTCTTAATTATTCTACGGTTTGCTCTAAGAACAGTCTTCTGCGCTTCTTCATCTTTTTCTTACTGTCTCTATTCCGTGTGTCATCAAAAGTCTCCAAATATTTGTTATTAATACTATACATAATATAAACTGCTCTATTTTTATCGTATATTTACATTACACCTCATTTACACATTGAAATTATCATTTGATAACAGCCAAAACTAAATATATTTATCAAATGCTAATTTTCTTATTTCACGGCATAATCGTTCACATATCTATTTCTAAAAGTGTGCCCTATTATCTCTTATTATTTCATACACACACAGCTTCATTTGAATCCAGAAAAAATCGTACAAAAAACCATAAAGATTTAAAATTTAAATATATTAAATCTCACCAAGTGCACTGACTAAAACTAACAACTGACCCCTAACCTCTAACCCTAACACCAGATATGGAGCAAAGGACTGCAGAGGTTCCGTGAGGCACTACTCGAGGCCCATCCCTCCATGGATGCCAACACGGCGTTCCGGAAACCAACTGGACTATCGGGAGCTGACTTGGTTGCCCAGGATTTGGATGAGTTTAATCAGCGGTATCAGTATTTGGTGGATGAGCTGTATTTGAGGCTGAAGGAGATTGCTGCTAAATGTCCAGGGGATATCGTCACATTGGTAAGGTGTTTTAATGTATTAAAATTAACCGGAAGAAAATTTATAAAGTTTTGGATATTTTATGAGTATTTATAAGGAAACAAAGGCAAATTTGGAAGTGAGAAGATGTGGAATTTTTGAAAGATTTTTATTTCGTTTTTTTAATTTAAAATTTATAATTGGCTCTAAAATTTGGAACTTTTGACAGATTTTCATGTTGTTTAGATTTTTTATTACAACTTCTTTCTGGCTATGCAACAAAACAAACCGGATGAAAATCTGCAAATTTAACGATATTTTATAAGTTTTAAAAGTAATAAAAGGCAAATTTTGAATTTTTGGGCCTAAAATGCAAAATTTTGAACTGAATTTTTTTCTATTTGGATTTTTTAGAGCAACTTATTTGTGTCAATCTGACAAAACTAACTAGACCAAAATTTGCATATTTTACGACATTTTATTGCAGATAAAAGTACTAAAAGGCAAAATGTGGAATTTATGACGGATTTTTCTTCCGTTTGAATTTTTTAGTACAGCTTATTCGTCTCTATGTAAAAAAATAAACCGAGAGAAAATCTGCAAATTTTACGATATTTTATGGCAGTTAAAAATAATAAAACGCGAATTTTTTTAAGTTAAAGGGCAGGCTCTAACATTTTCTACTTCAGCTTTATGTAACAAAATAAACCTGGAGAAAATCTGCAAGTTTTTCGATATTGTAGGACAATCATAAGGAAACGAAGTAAATTTTTTATAATTGACTCTAAAACCTAAAATTTTTCGAAATCTAATAAGAAAATCTTCGACCTCAGATTCGATTTTCAGTGTATTATGAAACAGTGATCATTAAATATTTCCGTGGCAAAGAAAACCTAACGTAAAACCCAAAATGAATTAACCTTGGTCTAAATATTCCCCAAAATTAATGCGAAGCCCAACAAACTCCTCGCCATGCTTCACCGATTAAATAAAATTTATGCTAGTTCTTGACTCCTTGCCGCACATCCTTTACAATAGTGTAGATTAATTGAATGAAGCTTGCCTTGACATTTATTTGCTCAAAATAAAACGAAACCAAACAAAATTATATTCTAAACAAAATTAGACAAATGTGCAGTAAATCACTTTCACCTGGTTCATTCATAAAATTCTTGACAACATGCAAGCATATTGTACGTTGCCAAAAGTTTTGACATAGTACTTAAAAAAAGTGTGATCTAATCTAATATAATAATAAATTAAAGTTGCAACCAACGTCAACGTTATTTTAATAAATTACACTTCAGACTAAATCGTAATTTGACCGCAATTTTTAATGCCTTTATTGGCCTTGGGGTACAATTTTTCTGTATTAATATTAATAAATAAAAGCAGCGGTTCAGATTGCTTAATTTTCTGCTTAAAAGATTACCTCATCTTTTTATTGTGGTGTATAAACAGGTGACATAATTTGGTTAAAAATACCAGCATTCCAATGAATATTACATATTTTTTTCATATTATTATTATTACTAGTATTATTTAGAACCCTGACTTACTTACAATAATTAGATTTTTTCCTTAGATAAACTGCATTAAGCCCCAAGACAAGATGTTAGTTGCTTTGCGGTTTCTTGCAAGTTTTTATTGTACGATTATTCCATTCCTCCCACATAAGTTTCCCAATAAGGCAGCGCAAGAAATGAAGTTATAATAAATACCTGCGTTGGCAATGGCAAAACTACCCACTTCTACAACCCACACGAACCCCTTGAAATACAATTGTGAGTGAATTTTTGAGCAGGAAGCCACCCTAGGACCCTAGCTACAAAAATATTTAGAGGCTCAAAAACCTATTAAGTCATTTTCAAATTTCGAGTGGTTACAACTGGCAACGCCGCTTTTCCCCTAACTTTTTGGCGGTAAACCAAAATTGAGTTCCCGAGCTGTCTACATTGGTACCTATGTCATAGATAAATTCAAGTCATTTATGCAATAAAATAATTCCCAACAATATCACATCAATCCTAAAAATAGCTTGTCAACAAATTCAATTTCACTATAGTGTTATATGGTGCCGTGCTCAAGGTTAGATTAGAACAGTTCGGAGGCGATCGAAGCCCATCGGCATCGATTCGTTGAGAATTTCTAGCGAGATCCGCAGTATAACGTGAAGCGCGCTCGCGGTTTATTCAGAAATATATCTTTAGTATTATTTTAATTTTTTTTATAACGGATTTAATCTACATATATTTGGATTATTTTTGTGCCTACACAGTATTGGTTAAAAGACAAAAATAAATTGTGTTTTGAAACATTGATTAACTTAGTTATAGTTTGTGTTAAAAATTATAAATTTAGTGCTAATTAGAAGTTTGAATTTGAAGGTGAAATTAGCAAAACATGGAAGATGAATATAATTTTCGTTATGAATTGGAGAGCGTACCGTGGGGCTCTTGGACGAATGGAGTTAGTACCAAATTTAGTTTTTATCTACCTACCAGATGTACATAGTTTAATTTTAGTACATTTACCAAAAATGTTGCCGGTTACTCGTTTACCGGTTTGTTATCGCTAAAAGAATTTATTTGTGTACTTTCGGCTTACAAAGTATTGCTCTATTTATTCAAGTGCAAGCATACTTTTCGTTGTTATGGCCCCATTCACATGTTTCTGTGTCATATTTTAAAGTTAACATTTCCAACTGTTCTATTTTCGTTTAAGTAGACGTACGACGAGACGAGTTTCCTGAATCAATATTATCCTGCCGGGAGTTGTCGGAGGTTAAGGACGTGGCCAGATGAAAAGAGCTATTTTAGTTTAGAATATTTTTTCAGAATTAGCACTTAGTTACGCGAAGAATGAAAATTATTTATGTACAGTAGAATAAGTAAACTAAACTCGCTTTAAAAAAATTATTAACTGGATAAATTTGGAAAAAACGCTACTTTTTTGGGTTTAAAACTAGAGCTATCAAAAAGAATTTTATATTAATATGCCGGTGATGATTTCAACTTTCCATTGAGGGTAGTATTATTTTTTAATTATTTAGGTGTTTCTATTTTTCAGATGAAACTAATGTTTCAGTATCTAATAAAATTGTATAAAAAATATTTTTCGTTCTAAAGAATCAAAATTAAATACTGATTATGTAATTAAAATAATCTTTTTATTTCAATTTTGAAGTGCTGATATAAATCACAATCTAACATGAATTTCGTAACACTGAGTTTGATATTTTTTAGGATATTCAAAAAATACAGGGTGTTCGCTAACTTCGTTATTATTGGAGCTACAAAGTCGGTTAAATTAGCAAACTAGTAGCATTTTTTCCGCTGATTACAATAGTGAAAACAGAAAAACAATTGACCATCTGGTTTTCGAAATATTCACAAAAATAACATTTTTTTAAATGGAACACCCTATATATTTTTGCAGAAATCGATGACAAATTAAATTCTGTACAAAAAATGTCCCTAATTTTTTTAGATTATAATTTAAAATAAGCGAGTTATTTTGAAAAAAAGTTTGCAATTCTTTAAAATCAAGTAGCCATAAAACGGAATAGTAATTTATTAAAACCAAACAATCATAATTTTGAATTTAAGCAAGTTGAAAAAAACTTGAAAAAATTACGGAAATATTACTATTTTATTTAATATTTTTAATATACAGGTGTTTGCGCAAATTGGTTCATTATTGCTAACTTTGTTATTATTGGAGCTACAAAGTCGGTTAAATTAGCAAACTACTAGCATTTTTTCCGTTGATTTTAATGGTGAAAACAGAAAAACAATTGGCCATCGGGTTTTCGAAATATTCACAAAAATAACATTTTTTAAATGGGTCACCCTGTATATTTTTGCAAAAATCAATGATAAATTAAATTCTGAACAAAGAAAGTTCTTATGCCTTTTTGACAATTATTTAAAATAAGCGAGTTATTTTGAAAAAAAGTTTTCAAAGTTTTAATATCAAGTAGCTATGAAAATTATAATTTTGTAAATTTTCAATATTTCCGTAATTCTTTCAAGTATTTTTCAACTTGCTTAAATTCAAAATTATGATTGTTTGGTTTTAATAAATTACTATTCCGTTTTATGGCTACTTGATTTTAAAGAATTGCAAACTTTTTTTCAAAATAACTCGCTTATTTTAAATTATTATCAAAAAAAGATGAGGTAATTTTTGGTATAGAATTTAATTTACCATCGATTTTTGCAAAAATATATAGGGTGTTCCATTTAAAAAAATGTTATTTTTTTGAATATCTTGAAAACCAGATAATCAATTATTTTTATGTTTTCACCATTGTAATCAGCGGAAAAAATGCTACTAGTTTGCTAATTTAACCGACTTGGTAGCTCCAATAATAACGAAGTTAGCAATAGTGAGCCACTTCGCGCGAACACCCTGTATAACTACAACTTTTATGTGTATAATGAATTAAAATAAATTAAGGAATACTTTTAAAGATATCAGAAAAAATCATAAATTTCAAAATTCCCGTATTTCTCCCTCTATTAATGGATGTATAAACTACAGTTACACAATTGCTCTATTTTTGCATTTTAGTAGAAAATGAAAGATAAAAGTGATATAAAGTTAGATTTTTCGGAAATTGTTAGAAATTCTGGTTGTAATTTACGGTATTCTTCAAGGAGCTTACTTGGGGTCTCAGTTATAGTTAAAAAGAGTTGAAGAGTTAAAGAACAATTTCTTATAAAAGTATTTAGGTTAGATTGATAAATTTTAATAAAAATTATGTTCTTCAGGGAGCTACATTGAGCCCCTTGTACCTTTTAGAAACATGACTTGACTGTCAACTGTTCTCAGAATAAAATAAAATTCAAAGTGATACAGAAACATACGTCTTTTATCCTTATTTTTATTGGATTATTTGTTTATAATAAACTAAAATGCCTTACAACATTAAATTAGTAAATTGAAGGAATACTTTTAAAGATCGAAAAAAATCATAAAACTTCCGATATTTAGCCAACTAATAATGTTACGTAATTGCTCTATTTTTGCTTTTGATCTCCACCTTTTATCCTTATTTTCATTCAATTTTCCAGCGATTGGTCGAACAAATGCAACCAGAACCCTTCCGAACATTCCGCACAGAGTTCCACATGAGCAGCGCTAGTGAACTAACATCTACTTACACTACCACTACCCACTACAGTAAACAGTGAGTTAAATTCATCTTACTTTAAGGGTCAAATTGATCCTGATGTCTAAGTCTAACTAAATCTTTATCCCGACTTTATAATAGGTACATTCAGAAACAAACCAAATCAGAAAATGGCACCACCATCAAAATCCCAGACGACAAAAACTCGAATCGCCTCAAAGACGAAACAGATAACACAGTAAATGGCCGACCGCCCGATAAACACACCACGTTAACACAGATAATTCAGGAAGCCCCCAAATGGGGCTCCAGTATGCAATTTACGGAAATCAAGTCGTTGAAACGTGTGCATAAGGTGCATGAAGGTATTGGAACGGATTCCATAGCGGATATTGCAGGTGTTACAAATCCTTACACTGGCGAAAGGATGACTATACGCGATGCCATATCCGAGCGCATCCTTGATGTGCGTACTGGAAAACTAGTATCATCACCAGATGGTACGCAAGTGACCATAGACGAGGCACAAAAACGTGGTCTAATAGATGCAAATCTAGCAGAGAAACTGCAAGGTCCATGTGATATCAAAGAAGATGGACGGTATTTAACACTTTTGGAGGCGATTCAAAGACAGTTGTATGAAGCAGAACAAGGCTTCATGGACCCCTCGGAGAAGAGAATAAAGGTAAACTCCACAACGATTAATCAAGCTATAGACGATGGAAAGGTTGATGTAAATTCTGGTACCTACATGCTAGAATCGGGAGAAGTAATTGATATTAAAGAGGCATACAAACGAGGTTACCTCCTACAGCATACGGAAGTTAAACTTCAAACCGGTGCCTTACCCTTAACTGACGCTATAAGTCAAGGTTTGATAGATGAGCGTACTGGTTGGATTGTGGATAGAAACTCAGGGAATAAATATCAAATAGACGCGGCAGTTAAATCTAATGTAATCGACGGTGATATACGCGAAATTTACGATCCGAAACACCACAACACCCTAACAGTACTCCAAGCACTTGACAAAGGTATTATAAATCCTAAACTAGGTAAGTATGTGTTAGGTCTTGAAAAAATCAGCTACTTGGAAGCGAAACGCAGACAATTTATTGTAAAACCCAAAACGTTACGCGATTTAGTTGACGAGGAACAAATCGACGAAAGCGGGAAAATCCTATCAGTACACTCCCCAACTAAACTAACATTACTCGAAGCAACCCAACGAGGCCTCCTCGATCTCATCTCCATGAAATCCATACTTAATATCCGAACTAATAATCTAGTAACCTTAAGCGAAGCTCTACAAGAGGGCATCATCCTTCCCAACACTACATACCGGAACAATGTTACAGGCGAAACTCTCAGCATGTCCGAAGCCGCTAGTCGTGGTTATATTTTTTCCGTAGTACGCAAATCAATTTTTGATGTCGATGGGTTCCAACCTCCCGACAAATCCGATCATATTAGTTTCAATGCGGCCACAGTTAAGGGTTATATTAGTCAAAAGAATGATGGTAGTTTGTTGGTAAGTAAAAAAAGTGGTAAATTGATTCGATTTAGCGACGGGGCGCAAACAGGCGAAGTAAAACCGGAAGTGCTTGAGATGTTGACGCGAAAAATCGGAATTGTTGATGGAGAGGAGCTGAATGTACTCCAAGCGGTGTTTCGTGGTTACATTGATCCTAAAACCGGGAATTTATTGGATGTTTCCAAAAATAAAGTCGTGTACTTGAACGATGCTATTGCTCAACATTTAATCACACCTGAGGGTGCCGCGCTTTTAAACAGCTTGCTCAACTTGAATGTCACCACGAAAATCACTCGGACTTTTGTTAAACATTACGTAACAGTTACAAGTAAAGACATAAAACAAAACATTATTACATACACAGAAGCACTGCGATTGAATCTGATAAATAACGAACACCAAACTTTTAGAGATCCTGATACAAATCAAATTATCCCGATTGTGCAAGCCATAAGTGAAGGGAAACTAGCACCAGATTCGCAAAGCTCGAGCTACACTGGAGCTATTCCAAAGAACTCTTCATCTGTAGTCACCTTGGTTTCTAAAAGAATAGATCAGACACCCTCAAAGGGTTTGGAGAAGCAAGTTTATGAGCTCCCGATAGAAGGTTGGGCGTTAAAGGACGCGATTAATCAAAAATTATTTGATCCAGTGACCGGGCTTTTCATTATACCTGGAACAGATCGCTTGGCTAGCTTTGAAGAGTGCGTCCAGTTGAAACTTATCAACCCTTCTTCAGCCGTAGTGGTAGAGCCGATCAATAAACGAAGGATTAGTTTAGCACGTAGCTTGGAAAAAAAAGTTTTAGACTCGACTGGTCATTATGTAACCCCCGATCAAGGTAAAATTACCATGCGAGAGGCGATTACTCAAAATTTAATCTTGCTAGAAGAGCAAATGGACGTAGAACAATCTAGCCAACGCCTACTGCAAATTACAAAAGTTGAAGGACAACCCGCAAAAGTCGAAGTTTCCACCGTAGTCGACAAGAACCCACCAGTTTACACTGAAGTTATAATATCCAAAGCCCAACCAGCGACTCCGATACAAGTCCAAACTGGAATCATCTACGATCCGTCTTCAGCGCTTGTTGTTAACACTGAAACCCAAGAAGCCGATGATGTTCTTACGGCTGTTTTAAATAACAAACTACCAGCAAGTACTGTGAAAGTGAAAGACCCACATAGTGGTAAGGAAATGAGTATAAATGAGGCTATTAGAAAGAATATTGTCGATAAGGACCGTGGTGATTATACGGATAAAGCTGGGCGCAAAATCAGCTTAAAAGACGCCGCGAAATTCGGAATATTAACAGTCGTAGGTGTTCCACTGCTTGCTGGACAAGGCTTAGTGAAAATCATCAAAGAAACGTTCGTTGTAGATCCCGGAACTGGTCAACAAATTACAGCTGAAGAAGCCCTAAATAAGGGAGTAATCGACAGGCCAACTTATGATACACTACAAAAAGATGCAGTAATCGAAGCAGAACCAAAAGTAAAACCACTGGATACCACAGCAATCAGTTTAGTAGATGACAGTTTCCCTAGCGAAGCCGATAAAACCCGAGCTAGAATTACAATAGAACCAACCTACAAAGTGAAAATTGGTAGAGCACAATCACTAAGCCCCGAGCGTGAAGCTAAGAAAGTCGTGCTGCAAAAACTCCGAAAGCGCATAGTAAAACCTCACGACGCCATTGAAAAAGGCATAATTGATGAGGACACTGCGAATCTTTTAGAGAAAAAAGAAACTTTTACTACAGCCGACGGTGAGAAACTCACGCTACAAGAGGCTTTAGAAGCCAATAAGCTTGATGGTGCTACCGGAAAAATCATCGACCCTCAACGCGGCGATCTTCTAACAATCAACGAAGCAATCTCCCGTGGTTTTCTAGACCCTGAGGGCACCAACGAGCTGTTAGTGCCGTTAAATCGCAGCCTTTCCATTCCGGAACTCTTCCAACAAGGACTCATAGACCCCGAGAGCCAGAAAGTCGTACATCCTGAAACTGGTGCTCATTTGACTATTAGCGAGGCAATTGTCTGTGATATTGTTGATCCTTTAAGTACCTTAAAACAAAAGGGTGATAAAATGACATTACAGAAAGCGTTGGAGAGTGGCGTTGTAGATGACGAAAAATCTATTGTGAATACTCCTAAGGGTACCGTGGTGCTCCAGGACGCAGTAAAAGGGGAAATTTTCGATGTGGAATTGCCGGTTGGTCCAGAAAATCTTCCACCAGCTGGAATGACGTTCCCAGTTGCTTTAAAGCGTGGCTTAGTCGACTCTGAAAACAAACAAATCGTACATCCGATCACTAAGGTGACGATTCCAATAAAAGAAGCAATTGAAGATAATTTCCTTATGGCAGTGCCTTTTGCCGTTAGCCCCGATTCAGTTCAAATAGAAGACGCTTTAGATTCCAAGCTAATAAACTCGGAAAATAGTACTTTTACGGTACCTAGCACTGGGGAAGAGCTTCCAGTTAGCGAAGCCGTTGAAAAAGGCTTGTTGGTTATTAAGCTACCATCTGGTACTTCGCAGCCAATAACAACGCGTACGGAAACTGTTAACACTATTCATACAGTCACAACAAGATCAATTGAACTAAAATCAGGTTATGCGATGTTGGATAAAACCCAAGTACAAAATTTGGAAACCGGTCAAGTAATCACAGTTGAAGAAGCTAGAAAACGCGGCATTATCAGCGATTTAAAGGAAGTGCAAAGCACCACAACTGTGAAAGATATCAAAATGTCATTCAGCGATGCTCTAAATAAAGGTTTATTAGATATGAACGCTGGCACTTATACCGATCCCAAATCAGGTGAAAAAACCACCATAAAAGAGGCATTACAACACGGAAAAATCCTGGCTATCCCAGCTGTTACCACTACTTCGCAAGTGGTTACAGAGTTGAACATAGGCGAAGCCTTCGAGACAATCTACGACGAAACCTCGAAACAATTCCAAGACCCCAACGATGCAACGCGTAAACTAACCCTACAAGAAGCAATGGAAAAAGAGATAATCGACCCTAACTCGATGGTATACGACGTGGACTCACAAAAACCCATTACAGTGGAACAAGCTATAGATAAAGGTTTAATTGATGCGAAAACTGGCGAGGTGAAGGATAGTACTGGACGTAAAATCAATTTTAAGGAGGCGACAAAGAAAGGTTTGATTGCTGTGTTGGGTGGGTTGTCACTTCCAATTGTTGCGCCAGTTCTGGCTGGAATGGCAGCTGTTAAAGCTGTGAAAAATTTGGCGGAAGTTAAGCATGTAACATTCGAGCAAACCCCCGCGCCCGCACAAAAGCATACTATTGTCTCGGTGACACTTGAATCAACACCAGTAGAAACTCTTTCAATACGCGATGCGATAGTTGACGGGAAAATCGAACCGAAAGTCTGTAGAATTGTGCATAAGAACAAAGAGCTACCATATACAGTACAAGATGGTTTGGATCAAAACAAACTAAATCCTTTGGATAACATACAAGTGCAAACTAATTACCAGGTGATTCTAGTGGATGAACCTCAAGATTCTCTAGTTATTTCCAGGCATTTAACAAAAGAAAAACTAGCACAGTTGGGGTATTTCGATTTGGACGCACGAATGTTCCTCGATCCTACTTCGAACACTCACATTACTTTTGAAGAGCTTGTGTATGATTTAGGTGTGTGTGATCCTACCACGATTTTAGTTAAAGATCTCAAACAGAAAACTCCAACGTATGTTAGTTTAGACGAGGCATTTACACGTCCATTAATCGACAGAAAAACTGGATATATGGTGGATCCTAAAACTGGTAAACGTGTAGGGTTCTTTGAAGCGTTGAAAATCCGATGGATAATCCACGTGGATGATAAACCGAAAGCTAGATATGAACCTTTGACTCTAGAGGAGATTGTTGAAGGAGATAATTTTGATAGCGTAAAAGTCGAGGTTGTAACAAATGATGAACGCGTACCACTAATCAAAGCTATTACTAGTAATATTATAGACCCCAAATCTGTGTCAGTTAAAGATCCGAAAAACATGCAAATCGTGCCTTATTACGAAGCAGTAGATAAGCAAATCGTTGATCCTCAAAGAGGCGTATTACACTTTGCTGAACAGAAACCGATTGAATTTTCCGACGCTTTCCTCCAAGGTTTGATTTTGGGTACCATAAAACCGATTTCGCTTCAAGCAGTCATACATAAAGGTTTGTACGACCCGCAAACTTCTAAAATAAAAGATCCGCTTACCAAACAATTACTACCAATATCCGAAGCAGTTAATCGTCGGATAGTCGATGAGAAAATTAGCGAAATCAAAGATAATCAAGCGAAAAAGTTCGTGGATTTAGCAAAAGCTCTTCAGATTAACCTAGTGGAGCCCACCGAATGTAAAATTAAAGACACAAAATCCGGTGCGTTGGTACCTTTAGACAAAGCGTTGGACATGCAGTTAATCCAAACTAAACCAGTAGTATTCGACTTGTCGCAAGTTATTTTACAACAGTATTACAACCCCAAAACCGGCTTAATTTTGAATCCTATAACTGGTGATGAAATAACCTTACTGAAAGCTATTGAAGATAAACTAGTAGACCCAGCGACCACTCGCATAAAAGACGATAAACGTAAAGGAAAAATAGTCCAAGTGCACGAAGCTATCCAAAGCAATTTATTAGATGCTGAACGAGGGGTTTTAACTACTCCTCTTTTGCCTTTAGACCAAGCATACCTGAAAGGTTACATCTTAAGTACAGTCCTTCCGTGGTCGCTGCAAGAAACTCTAGCGCAGAAAGTTTACGATGCTAAAACTGGACAATTCCTCGTTGGAACCGCACAGGTAACTTTAGCTAAAGCCATTGCAGATGGCGTAATAAATCCTGAGGTTCTAACAATAAAACATCCAACATCAAACGATATTATCACCTTAAACGACGCCATTACAATAAAACTTATAGACCCAATCAAAGGCCAGGCGATTGATCCAGTTAGTAACTCAGAAATTAACTTGTATGATGCCCAAGATCGTGGAATGGTAGTACCATATAAAAGCCAGATATCCCTACCAGAAGCTGTGTTTAAAGGTTACTACGATCCAAGTACTGGAAAGTTTATAAATCCGAAGAACAAAGAAGAGCTGAAGACAGAAAGCGCTATTAATCGAGGGTATTTGGACGCTACCTCGACTCTAGTGACAATAGACGAGGAAATTAGTACGTTTGAGCAAGCAGTTTACGAGGGAATTATCGATACTACCGCGGGGGTTGTTCGGACTTCTCATGAGGATCCAGTGGATTTCAGCGAGGCTTTCGAGCAAGGTTTCCTAGTGGAAGTCCGTCCACCACTACCTCTAACCGAGGCAATAGCTAAAGGAGTGTACGATGAGGACAGTCAGTTATTCCTAGACCCACGCACTGGCGATTTACTGACATTATCCGAGGCTATAGAAGTGAATTTAATCGATGCTGAGTCGGTTAGTGTTAAAGATACCAAATCAAACATCTGGCGTAAGTTAACTTTAATCGATGCGATTCACAATAGTTACATTGATGGTAATACTGGAAAAGTTAAAGATTTTACTAAAGGGGATAGTTTTGAGGTTACACTGGCTAAAGGGTTTGAGTTGGGGATTTTAATCGATAACAAAGCGGCGATTTCGCTTCAAAGAGCGATACACCAAGGGTTGTATGACGAGGAGAGTGGTAAAGTTTTGGATCCCAACACCGATAGGAAAATTACCCTACACGAAGCTGTGAGAAAGTTCAATATAAACCCGCTTTTACCTTGTTATTACCACAAAAAAGACGGGCGCTTGTATAATTTAACAGACACATGTCGCTTGGGGATAATCGATAAATGTAACGGAACTTTCAAGGAGCCTTACACTGGAAATGTGCTTAAACTATCAGAAGCGCTGAATAATGGATTAATCGTCGACATCGAAACCGCTAACTTCGGACTGTACGAAGCAATCCAAATGGGACTATACGACCCTAACGAGGGGCTTCTAGTACATCCAGCTACTGGACGCAAGTATAACCTCAAAGAAGCCTATGAGGTTGAGTTAATAAATCCAGTTACCTCGCTAGTAAAGAACATGCAACACAACAAATACCTCCAATTACCAGCTGCGGTTAAAGCAAATATAATCGACGAAGAACAAGGTTTATATGTATTACCACATGGGAAAACCATCGATTTATTGGAAGCTAAACAAAAAGGTTTAATTGTAACAGCTCGAACACCTTTAACCTTAGAAGAAGCTGTTGTTAATTGTTTGTATCGTCCGGAATCTGGGAAACTCGCTGATCCAGTCAATGGGGAATTCTACGACTTATCTCAAGCGCTTTATAATAACTTCATCGACCCTACAACAACTGCTCTTAAAGATCCAAGTAACCACGGGTTAAAATCTCTACCTGTTGCTATAGCTGAAGGCAAGATCGATGTGGAAAAAGGACGAGTGTTGGATTCGAAATCCAAGAAAACGTATAATTTCGACGAGGCGCTCAAGAAGACTCTATTAGTAACTTTAGACAAACCCCTGGAGAACGTCGTGGTGGAAACTAGACGAGATGTGCAGAAATCAACTAAGGAGTGTAGTTTAGACGAAGCTATAAGGTTTGATTTGTTGGATGCGCAGGTTGCTTGTGTTAAAGACTTGCAAACAGGTAGGTTTAAGACAGTAGACAAAGCAATAGTAGACAGACAGTTAGACGTTAATAAAATTGTAGTGTTCGACACCCAAACAACAGTAACTAAACCATTAATCGTGATTTATGACCAAAATACCTCGATATATCTCCGCGAACCCTTAGCGTTTAGAGCAGCAATTGATGCGGGTGTACTCGATGTAACCACGGGTAAATTCTCGAATCCACAATCCACTCTTACGCTTAAAGACGCGATTACTTACGGGTACTTAGATCCGGACACGGCTCTGATAAAAGATTCCAACAAAAAGAAACTAATCAAGCTTCCCGAAGGCTTTAGGAAGGGCCTTATAGACGCCGATAAAGGCAATGTGCTAGACACAGCCACGTCCAAGCTCTACTCACTACCAGCTGCTTTAGACAGCGGTTTACTCCTAACACCTAATCGTGGATTCACTTTAATTGAAACCATCACCTACGGAGTGTACAACCCAACCACTGGTTGTTTCACTGATCCGTTTGTTATTACGAATATCATTGATCGGAAAAAGTTGACTTTAGTGGATGCCATTGAGGCAAATTTGATTGATCCCAGTAGTACTGTGGTGAAGGACAACGAAAGTGGTGTTATTGTGCCTTTGGTGGGGGCTATCGATGAGGGATTAGTGGATGCAGTTGGGGGAAGGATCCATGACAAAAGTGATAATAAGCAGATTGATTTTATTAAAGCGTTGGAGAAGGGGTTGGTGCTGCCGGCTGAACAAAGGGTGAGTTTTTTTATTGTTTTAAGGCTGTGGCGTGCTTGAGTTGATTAATAAGCTACAAACAGTTGCTTGCACGAGATTCATTTTGCTTTTTGTGTTGAGGTTAAAATAATTTATTAATAATAGGAAACGAGTTATTTAAAGCTTAAGTCATCGAGTGTTATTGAGCAGTATGTTTATATGGTAGAAACAAGGAAGAGTTTTTGGAAGCAAGAGCACGAATACTGTCTTAAACTAAGAGAGCTGATTCTTCAAAAACTGTCTATAATAATAAAGATCTTTTAATATTTTTAATATCTGAACTAATAGTCCTTCAGCTAGGGGTCAAAAGGTAGGAAGTAAAAGCGGGATGAGACGACGCAGTGTTTTCTGAAGGTTTTTTGGTCGCTGAATCCGAATCCGTGCGTCGTTGTTCAATAAAGTGGTGTAAACAAAAGTTTATTAACAATTAATTGTTTAAAACGCAATAACTCGAAAAGTATAGATTTTACCGAGCATTTTACCAAAAAAAGTTTCAAACAAAAGTTGTTCAAAATAAAAAGACTCTCCGAAAAGTTCATATGGTATTTTGTCATAAAGTTGCTCGGACAAAAGTTATTAACAATTTATTGTTTAAAATGCAATAACTCGAAAAGTGTACATTTTCCAAAAAAAGTTTCAAACAAAAGTTGTGCAAAATAAAAAAACTCTCCTAAAATGTATGCTTTTTGGTTTGTTCCGTTTTAAACAATAAATTGTTAATAACATTTCTTAGAGCGACTTTATGACAAAATACCATATGACCTTTTTGGAGAGTCTTTTTATTTTGCACAACTTTTGTTTGAAACTTTTTTTGGTAAAATGTATACTTTTCGAGTTATTGCGTTTTAAACATTTAAACAATAAATTGTTAATAACTTCTGTTTGCACCACTTTATTGAAAAACGACGCACGGATTCGGATTCAGCGACCAAAAAACCTTCAGAAAACACTGCGTCGTCTCATCCCACTTTTACTTCCTACCTTTTGACCCCTAGCTGAAGGACTATAACGTCGCGTCGGTTAAACTAGGAAATAATATTTTAAAAAGGATTTTTTTAATATCAACATATTTGTTGTTCAAGACTAAAATAGGCGTAAAGATAAGTGAGGCGCTGCCAAAGTCAACAAACTCAGCGGACGTGATATAATTTTATTTACTAATAATTTAAATATTTAATACTAAAATATTAAGTAGCATGACGAATGGTCGTAAAAAAATATGTAACAAGACCCAAAAATGGTTCCTACTCTTTTATGGTTGTAATTTCGTCCACATTCAAAACTATGAACCAGACAATAAAATTGCAGGATAAAATCACAACCTTATTCTACATGTAAACATATTGCATGTCATACCACAATCGAAATTTTTTAAAATTTTCCTAATACCACGTAAACCATATAAACTGACCGAATAATTTTTTCCAGCTTGTGAAGCCCACATGGGGGGAGCTTATCATTTTTGTTGTTGGTGGTCCCCTGCTGCATACATACTCAAAAAAATCGTGCATATACAAAGGCATTTTGACAGCCGCATTTGCACCTTACCATAACATCCCTTAAACATACAGGAATGGCTTGAAAACAATAATAGCTTATTTAATATTCATCCGATAGAAACAGTTATAAATTTCGAAATACGTTACTACGTCTTTTATAGCACTTTTTATTTCGCTAATTTTTTCGGGTTAAATAAAACGAATTTCGAAATTTGTGTTACTTGAAATATCATAGTCTTTCCATTGTCTATAATAATATTAATTAATAATTATAACTCGAATATTAAGTTAAATAAATTAATAAATTAACGTCAGGATTGTTTCGGAACTAAATTTTAATTAAAATGTAATCTTTATTAATTAAATTAAACACGATTAGAATTAAGGTTTTAAATATTTTGTTGTGTATTTGTGTTTCACCATTCGCACTTTCTAACCAATTTAAAGCAACAAAATATTTATTCTTTTAATATTATTAATTACTTACCTATATTATTATAATTTGTGTAAACATAATTTCAAACTAAATTGTTTTGTGTTTATTTTTTATAACTTGTGTTTTATCTGAAACAAAAAACTAGGTTTGTTTTTCAGGTTTGTTTTCACATACACACGTAGGTAACAAAAACATGTTTTCTCTATTTTTTGTCTACTAACCAAATATCAAAAAATCATGTTTGTGTGTGCGCGCGCGCGCTTTGAATGCATGTGTTAGGTCTAGGGTACTTAGCTCTATTTTTGCCTGCTCTCCACCTTGATTTACTAAGCAATCAAGGTTGATTTAAATTTTTCCATGTACCCGCTTTTTCCAATCCAAACTAACTTTATACTATTTACAGCAAGCCGTTGAGGAAAAATATAAACTCTGCGACGAAACTTTATCGAAACTTCTGCAATGGATAGGCGAAGTAGAAGACCGCATTGCCTCCCAAGATGTCATTCATGAAGTCGAGGAAGAATTACGCAATCAAATCAACACCATGAAACAAGTACGCGATGATTTAGATCAACATTCAGCGCAAATTTCGCATTGTGGTGAGCAAGTCAGACAACTAGTGCTCACTGCTGGTGACATCCTCTCTAAGAGCGAGGTATCTGCTTTGGAGAAGAGCGGAAGAAATTTGAAGAATCGCTATGATAAAGCAGTGGATCGCACTGAGCGTCTCCTAAGGCGTATGGTAGCTGCCAGAGATGAGCTAGCTAAACTAAAGGGCGAGCTTAATGTTTTCTCGACTTGGTTGAGCAAAGCTAGGCGCACTTTAGAGGATAAAGAAAGGGCTTTAAGTGATTTGCAGCGTTTGGATTCCAGTGCCGACAGTACAAAGGAGTTTGTTAGCGATGTTATTGCACACCAAGCTGATCTTAGATTCATTACCATGTCTGCGCAAAAGTTTGTTGATGAAGGAAAGGTAAAATATATTTAATACTTAAAAACATTATTTACAAATGTAAGTATATTTTTTCATAGGAATATTTGACAGTTCTAAATGAATTCCGTACTTCGTTACCCGCTCGCCTCCCACATATTGAGCCGTATTCATCTCAAGACTCGCCAGTACGCAGTGAAGTGTCTCTAGTTACACAACACTACCGCGATTTGTTGCACCGTGCCAATAATCTCTCTGATCGTTTGTCTGGAGTGGGTGGTAAGCAAAGGGATTATTCTGATGCTTTAGACAAAGCTAAGGCTTGGCTAAGGGATGCTGAACCTAGAGCTAATAAGGTGCTCAATGAACCTATTGGGGGTGATCCGAAAACTGTTGAAGAACAACTGCACAAAGCCAAGGCTCTTAACAACGAATTTTTGGCTAATGGTCGCTTGATTGATAATGCTAAACAGGTATGTATATACGAGGGTAATAAAAATAATTATAACAATAATTTTTTTTCTCTGCAGGCTACTGCTTCTCTATTAAGATCCCTAGAAGGCCAACTCTCTCCATCTGAAATATCACGTTTGGAGGTCCCAGTAGTGGAGCTTGAAAACAAATACAACCAGTTGAGCAACGCGCTAGCCAATCGCTGTCAAGAACTAGACACAGCTTTAGTACAGTCACAAGGTGTACAAGATGCCCTCGATGGTTTGATTGACTGGTTAAACCAGTCCGAAAATCAATTCAAAAACATCCAACGTCCTGCATCGCTGATCAAAGAGCGTTTGGAAGAACAACTACGCGAACACCGCGTTTTCCAAGCCGACATCGATTCGCATATATCCTCAATTGATTCCGTCTATCTTTCCGCCAATGAGCTGATTGTCTCTTCAAGCAACGCTCGTGTAGCTAAGAAAATCGAATCCAAACTAAACGATGTTAAAGCTAGATTTGAGAAATTGTTTGACCGTACTCAAAAACGCGGTGTTTTCTTGGAGGAGGTAAATCAAGGCTTGGGATTATTTAACGCACAAGCAGCTCAATTTGAACAGTGGTACCAGAGCATAATGGAAATGATTGAGTCGCGCGATTTCTCTAAATTGTCCATCGAAGAATACGCGATTCGCATGCGTGACATTGCCGCTAATCGCGACGATAATCGCAAGTTATTCGACGAGGTTATAAGAATTGGAAAGGAGCTGCTTAACAAGCGCGATGTAACTGACACAGCTAATGTAAGAGATCGCATTAAATCACTGGAAAATCAATGGAAGGAGCTTGGTAATCTCCTGGATGAAAAAGCAAAACTATCCAAGTTACGTTCGGAACAACTGAACGCCTACGAAGGACTACGCGAGCAAGTTAATGATTGGTTAAGTCGCATGGAGACGCGAGTAGCTCGCTTGGACATCGTAGCAATCGAAATTGAGACACTTAAAAAGCAATACGAAGAACTCAAGCCTATTGCTAAAGAATACAAAGATTACGCTCCTACTATCGATAAAATAAACGACATAGGAAGTGCTTATGATAATTTGATTCGTGGTGAGCGTCCTGATTCACCTGCCAAACGCAAATCCTCCTACAGTCCAACTAAGCGTCCTACACGCCGCCCTTCACAAGACAACCGCTCTCCAAGTCCAACCAAAGGCATTAGTCCTCTGTCGCCAGGAGGTTCAAGCGGATTCTCCTCAAGGCGCTCTAGTCAAGACGGGTTCCACCTCGAAGAACTCTCACCAATTCAACAACAGCTCTCTGAAATCAACAACCGCTATTCTATGCTGGGTGTCAAGATTAACGACCGACAATCAGAAATCGATTCCATAAGGGAAGAGCTTAAGAAGCATTTGGATAATTTGAGAACACTTGGAGGTTTCTTAGATAAAGTGCAGAGGCAACTACCAAAAGACACAGTGCCAAACTCGAAAGATGAAGCTGATAAACTCAACAGACAAATTAAGCAGGTGCTAGAAGAGATGTATGAAAAACAGTCGTTGCTTGATTCTACTAAAAGTCAAGTTAAGGATTTGTTGCGGCGCAAACAAGGTGCGGTAGGCGCAGATGCCCTCAACGATGAACTGGAGGATGTTCTGTCGCATTGGAAGAACTTGAGCGACCACTTGAAAAATCGTATTAGGTTCATGGAGGACATGAAAGAGTTCCACGACACCCACGACTCGCTTTCTTCGTGGTTAGCCGCTAAAGACCGCATGTTAACTGTGCTTGGACCAATTTCTACTGATTCACGTATGGTGCAATCTCAAGTGCAACAGGTGCAAGTTTTACGTGAGGAATTCCGCACGCAACAACCTCAGTTACAACATTTGATTGACGTTGGCGACTCTGTTTTATCTTACTTGGATCCTAGAACACCCGATCATCAAAAAATCAATACAAAACTAGCTAATATCCAGAAGCGTTGGGCTGAGTTGTTGGGTAAACTAGAAGAACGTGCAGATTCGCTAGGGGCTGCAGCTGATACCAGTCGCGAGTTCGATGCTCAACTTACAAGACTTCGTGATGCTTTACAAGGAATTTCCGATAGTCTTGATGAGCTGCCTTTGGATAAAGATCCGGAAGAACAGCTAAGAAAAGTGGAGAATTTGGAAAGACAGTTGGAGGGACAACGCCCACTGTTGGCTGATTTAGAGGCAGCCGGTGCTCAGTTGTGTGATGTTTTGAGCGATCCAGCTTCACGTGCTGATATCCAAGCTAAACTAGCGCAAATTGGCAGGCAATATAATGCCTTGCAGAAAAAACTTGATTTAAAGAAAGCTGAAATTGAAGGTTCTTTACGAGATGGCCGACAATTTGAAGCTTCATGCGCAAAGACTCTTGGGTGGTTATCAGATGAGCTAGGATCTTTGTCTGAACGACTACTGATTTCAGCTATACGTGATGTTTTGGAACAACAACTTGCGCATCACGAACCCATCTACAGAGATGTGTTGGCAAGGGAGCACGAAGTTATCATGCTGTTAAACAAAGGGCGAGATATGTTGGACAGAAACAACCGAAACGACACTAGGTCCCTACAAAGAGACTTAGATAAAATCCAAACCCAATGGGAGAAACTCAGGAAGGAAACTGTAGACCGACATACAAGACTACAAACCTGCAAAGAGCATTGTAGGAAGTACTACCAGGCTTTAGAATCATTCCTGCCTTGGTTGCGTCAAGCTGAAGACCAACTAGATACTCTACGCCCATCGTCCTTCCAGCGCAAGCACATAGAAAAACAACTGAAAGAGTTGCAAGCATTCCGAAATGATGTATGGAAAAAATCTGGCGAATACGAAAATACACGCTCTCTAGGTGACACTTTTGTATCGGCATGTGATGTCGATAAAGAAGTCGTCAAAGGTGAATTAAACGATTTGAAAGAACGCTGGGATAAACTCAACAACGACTTGATTCTACGCACACAAGCTTTGGAAGACCAATCACGTAAACTAGGTGATTTCAGTGAGAACCTCCGAGATTTACAACATGGTTTAGAGCGATGCGAGGACAAACTAGCGTCGCATGATGCTTTAGGTGGCGCAGCACGCGATCCTAAACTATTAGACCGAATCAAGGCACTCAGAGAAGAAACCGCTAAGCTTAAGAAACCATTACAAGCTGTGCGATTACAAGCTAATGATTTAATTACCGAAGCCGCAGACAATGGTATCGATGCTAATCATCTTAAAGACGAAGTTGACAGTATTGGTGATCGCATTGATGATTTAACAGCTAAACTTGATGATCGTTGCTCTGAATTACAGTCAGCTGCAACGGCTGTTACGCAATTTAACGAACAAGTCAAAGGATTGTCGCATGATTTATCAGGATTAGAAGCTGAGTTGGACAACATGAAACCACCAGCAAGAGACGTGAAGACCCTCCATGGACAAATCGACGACGTCCACCGACTGTTAAGCAAAATCAATAAAGCCACCGACGACGTTGCTGACGCTATTCATGCTGGAGAACGCCTAGTTGACAGTGGTTTTGCTCCAGATACCGCACAAACCCGCCAACAAGTCGAGGCGCTTAAAAAACAGTTAGGAAAGTTGGATGATCGTGCTCATAATCGCGAGAAAGACTTGGAGGCTACTTTGAAGAAACTCGAAGATTTCTACGTAGGTCATTCGAATGTCATTCATGATATCCACGATGTAGCTGAACAATTACGCAAACTGAAACCTGTAGGTTCTGAAGTGGATACTATTAGAGCACAACAACAAGACTTTAAGAAGTTCCGTGCAAGAACTATTGATCCTCTAGGAAAACAAATCGATGATTGTAACAAGTTTGGCCAAGGATTAATTCAGTCGGCTGCTTCAGGTGTTAACACCAGCAATTTGGAAAAGGATTTGGAGAAAATGAACGAACAGTGGAATGGTCTTAAAGAGAAAGTTAATGATCGTGAACGCCGTCTGGATGTAGCGCTTTTACAATCCGGTAAATTCCAAGAAGCATTGGATGGCTTAGCTAAATGGCTTACAGACACCGAGGAATTGGTCGCAAATCAAAAACCACCATCCGCCGACTACAAAGTAGTGAAAGCTCAGCTACAAGAACAGAAATTCCTAAAGAAAATGCTGTTGGATCGCCAAAACTCAATGTCATCATTATTCACCATGGGTAACGAAATCGCAAAGGAAGCAGAACCAGCCGAACGTAAAGCAATCGAAAAACAACTGAAGGATCTAATTGGTCGCTTCGATGCTCTTACTGAAGGTGCACAAAAACGCACTTTAGACTTGGAGCAAGCCATGCGTGTTGCCAAGGAATTCCAAGACAAACTTATCCCATTGCAAGATTGGTTGGATCGCAGCGAAAAGAAAGTCAAAGACATGGAGTTGATTCCTACGGATGAGGAAAAAATTCAACAGAGGATTCGGGAACACGACGCCCTTCACGGTGATATTCTAGGAAAGAAACCTGACTTCAGGGAGCTTACGGATATTGCCTCGAATCTTATGTCTTTAGTAGGGGAAGATGAGGCTAGTACGCTTGCAGATAAATTGCAAGATGTTACTGATCGTTATGGTAGCTTAGTGGAAGCTAGTGGTTTAATTGGACAACTCTTGCAAAACTCTAGACAAGGTCTTAGACACTTGGTTCTAACTTATCAAGATTTGGCTGCGTGGATGGACGCTATGGAACAACGTTTAGCTAGATACAAAGTCCTTGCAGTTCACACAGATAAACTACTAGAGCAAATGGATGATCTTACGAACTTAACAGAGGATATTGCTGGGCGGCAAGGTGATGTCGATGGTACAGTGGACGCAGGGGTCGAACTTATGCGTCATATCTCCTCAGACGAAGCACTCCAACTAAAGGATAAACTAGACTCGCTTCAACGCCGTTACAACGAATTAACATCTCGTGGCGCCGATCTTCTGAAACATGCTGAGGTCATGCTGCCACTGGTACAGAAATTCCATGCCAACCACAACAAACTGGTCGATTGGATGCAAACAGCCGAATCTATATTACAATCAGCTGATCCTAGTGAAGCGGATATAGCAAGGCTGGAAGTAGATTTACAAGAACTTCGCCCAGTACTCGAGACTATTAACGTGCTAGGACCCCAACTTTGCCAAGCTAGTCCTGGGGAAGGCGCAGCCACTATTGAAGGTTTAGTCACCAGAGACAACAGACGATTCGATGCAATTGCCGAACAAATTCAACGACGTGCTGAGAGGATTCACCTTGGAAAACAAAGAGCTCTGGAGGTGACCGGTGATATAGATGAGTTGTTAGAGTGGTTCCGTGAAGTCGAGGGACAAATCCGCGATGCTGAAAAACCATCCGCTGAACCAGATTTAATTCGAGTTCAACTTAAAGAACACAAAGCTTTGAACGATGATATTTCTAGTCAAAAGGGTAGAGTACGCGATGTAATTAGTACAGCAAAGAAAGTTCTACGCGAAAGTCCCCCAAGCGAAGACATGACGCTTATCAGAGAGAAAATGGAGGACCTACGCGAGACTATGGACACAGTTTCTGCTCTCAGCTCAGATCGTCTAGGCATTTTAGAACAAGCTTTACCTTTAGCTGAGCATTTCCACGATACCCACAATGTTCTTGCTAACTGGTTGGCTGATATGGAGGAACAAGTCTCCATGCTTGCCATGCCTTCACTTAGACCTGACCTAATAGCTCAGCAACAAGATAGAAATGAAATGTTCTTACAATCCATCAACGAACACAAACCTTTGGTAGACAAACTAAACAAAACCGGCGAGGCTTTAATAAGATTATGCAACGATGATGACGGTTCTAAAGTCCAGGAGTTGCTCGATAGTGACAATGCACGTTACAATGCATTGCGTTTGGAATTACGCGAACGCCAACAAGCTTTAGAGCAAGCGCTTCAAGAAAGCTCCCAATTCTCCGACAAACTCGAGGGAATGTTACGTGCTTTGTCTAACACAGCTGATCAAGTAAACAACCAAGATCCAATTTCGGCACATCCACCTAAAATCCGCGACCAAATCGACGATAACGATGGAATAGTCGGTGATTTAAACAAACGAAAAGAAGCGTACAACGCAGTGAAACGCGCTGCAGATGATGTAATAAACAAAGCAGGTAATCGCGCTGATCCAGCTATAAAAGACATCAAGCGCAAACTCGACAAGCTTAAAAATCTGTGGGACGATGTACAAAAAGCCACTCAAGATCGTGGTAGGTCCTTGGACAGCGCTTTGGAAGCTGCCACGAAATTCTGGAAGGAATTGCATGCTATCATGGCGACACTTAAAGACTTGGAGGACTCGCTTGTCAGTCAGGAACCACCAGCAGTTGAACCTAAAGCTATCCAGAAACAACAAGTAGCCCTACAGGAGATCCGGCAGGAGATTGACCAAACTAAACCAGAAGTAGATCAAGTGAGGGCATCTGGAAAAACTTTGATGAAATTGTGTGGTGAGCCCGACAAACCAGAAGTTAAGAAACACATTGAAGACTTGGATCATGCCTGGGATAACATCACGGCTTTGTATGCTAAACGCGAGGAAAATCTTATTGATGCCATGGAAAAAGCGATGGAGTTCCACGAGACATTACAGGTAATTTAGTTTTAATATTATTTTACCACCCACGATTAATTTGGTTTTAACACAGAACTTGTTGGCGTTCTTGACCAAAGCTGAAAGCAAGTTTGAGAAGATGGGCCCGTTGGGTTCGGATATTGATGCGGTGAAAAAGCAGATTGATCAACTTAAGAAGTTTAAGGCTGAAGTGGATCCGCATATGGTGAAAGTAGAAGCTTTGAACAGGTAGGAATTTTTCAGTAATTCGATTTATTTTGTATTATATTCTTGTTATTAAATAAACAGGATTTTCATAGAACTCCTTTTCTAGCCTCTTTGAACATCCTGTGTTGTAAAATTATTTCTATTGGTGCAATATTTACTAACATATATTTATTTTTCTATTTATTTCTGTTCCAATGGACTTCAGGAGTCTTATCAGGCAAGGATACTTTAGATTTCTGCATTGCAATTGCTATTTGTGTTAACGCAATTTTGTTAAGCATGCTTCATGTACTTTTTTGTAGCGCTTTGAATATAAATCGAATGAAGGCATGATCTAAAAGGTGAAACTGCTGTCTACATATTTTTGTGGATTTTCTCCAAGAAATTGCAAAAACCATCAAGTGGTTTATTCGTACATTAATTGTTTTTTGTGTGTACAGAGTGCGACGTACTTGATCGGATTACAAGACTACATATTTCTTAATGATTCCAAGTTAAGTCGTGAATGTCGTAATCCCATCAGAGTTATCACATCCTGTACTTGACCAGTTCGCTTTCTTTTAAAATCGAAAATCAAAACCACTGATTATTTATCCCGCTTATGGTCTTTATATTATCTGCTTTACATGTTTTACTTGCGTGGCTTTTAAACGACATTAAATACCAACAATTCAACCACATCTAGTTCTGTTTTGGTATTTAATTACGCCCTATTATCTCATTACCCCACACACTTTTTACCTTTTGTCTTTCTCAACTTTAGACAAGCCCAAGAACTTACTGAGCGCACTTCGGCTGACCAAGCAGCAGCTATCAAAGAACCATTAGGTGCTGTTAATAAGCGTTGGGACGATTTGTTGAGAGGCATTGTGGAACGTCAAAGGCAGTTAGAGAATGCTCTATTACGTCTAGGACAATTCCAACATGCTCTTAATGAATTGTTGGTTTGGATCAGCAAAACTGATAAGACTTTAGATGAACTCAAACCGGTAGCTGGTGATCCGCAAATTTTGGAAATTGAGTTGGCTAAGTTGAAGGTGCTTATCAACGATATACAAGCCCACCAGACTAGTGTGGATACTTTGAATGATGCTGGACGGCAGATCATCGAAAGCGGTGAAGGTAATTAGTGTATTAATTAATTTTTATGCTTTTTCATACAAAAATTTCCTAGACGAAGCCACAGTCACCCAAGACAAACTCAACACTTTGAACACCCAATGGCGTTCCCTCATGCAGAAGGCCGCCGATCGCCAACGTGAACTCGAAGACGCCCTAACCGACGCCCAACGTTTCAACGCTGAAATCCAAGATCTCTTGGCTTGGCTAGGCGATGTAGACGGTATCATAGCCGCTAGCAAACCTGTAGGTGGCTTACCAGAAACCGCTAGTGAACAACTAGAGCGGTTCATGGAAGTTTACAATGAAATCGAAGAAAACCGTCCAAATGTAGAAACAGTATTAGCTAAAGGTCAAGAATATCTGAAACGTGGCTCTAACGCCGCTTCAAATCTCCAGCATAATTTGCGTACTTTGAAACAGCGATGGGACTCAGTAACAGCTCGTGCTAATGATAAGAAGATCAAATTGGAAATTGCTTTGAAAGAAGCAACAGAGTTCCATGAATCGTTGCAGGCGTTTGTGGATTGGTTGACAAATGCTGAGAAGATTCTCAGTAATTTGAAACCAGTTTCACGAGTGTTGGATACGATTCAATCACAAATTGAAGAGCATAAGACCTTCCAGAAGGACGTAGGGGCTCATAGAGAAATAATGTTGGCTTTGGATAAGAAAGGCACACATTTGAAGTATTTCTCCCAGAAACAAGACGTGATTTTGATAAAGAATCTGTTGATAAGCGTACAACATCGCTGGGAACGTGTTGCTTCTAAATCAGCTGAGCGAACTAGAGCATTGGATTTGGGATATAAGGAAGCTAAGGAGTTCCATGATGCTTGGTCTGGCTTGATGAACTGGTTGGATGATACCGAACAATCGTTGGATGAATTATTGAACGAATCGATCGGAAATGATCCAGAAAAAATCAAGTCGCGCTTGGCTAAACACCAGGAATTCCAACGGGCGCTATCTGGCAAACAAGCTACATATGATGCCGTTATGAAAGCTGGGAAACATCTAAAAGATAAAGCTCCCAAAACAGATGAACCAATTATCAAACAAATGCTGATTGAGTTGAAATCCAAGTGGACTTCTGTATGTAATAAAAGCGTGGAAAGACAAAGAAAACTCGAAGAGGCTTTGCTCTACTCCGGACAGTTTAAAGATGCTATCGCGGCTCTATTACAGTGGCTCAAGCAAGTTCGCAAAGAGCTATCTGAGGACAGTCCAGTACATGGTGATTTGGATACTGTTAACCACTTGGTGGACATTCATAGACAGTTTGAGAAGGAACTGGAACACCGCAACGAACAAATGGATTCTGTAATCCGTACAGGACAAGAATTAGAACGTAAAGCCAGCTCTAAAGCTGATGCTAATCAAATACGCGGACAACTTAACGAGTTGAATGATCTGTGGGAAACCGTGTCTAAACTCACGCATTTAAGAACAGACCGACTGCGTGAGGCGCTTAAAGAAGCCGAAAAACTCCACAAATCAGTTAATATGATTTTGGATTGGCTGTCTGAAGCTGAAATGAAATTGCGCTTTGTTGGAAACACACCTGAAGACGAGGCGACTGCGTATGAACAACTGCGTGCTTTGGACGAGTTCAGAGCCCAACTAGGCGAGAAGGAAATTGAGAAGAACCAAACGTTAGATTTGGCGCACAGCATTCTAGCCAAGGCACATCCAGACAGTATTAACGTCATCAAAAACTGGATTAAGGTGATTCAATCTCGATGGGAGGAAGTTTCACAGTGGGCGCTACAACGACACCAGAAATTAACCACGCATATGCAATCATTGCGTGATTTAGATGAGTGTTTAGAAGAGCTAATACAATGGTTGCTTGGATTGGAAAACACGTTAATAGCGTTGAAGCGCGAGGAGCTTCCAATGGACATTCCAGCGACAGAGCGACTGATTGCCGATCATAAGGAGTTTATGGAGAATACGCAGAAGCGACAGGGCGAAGTGGATAGAGTGTGCAAGGCTAAACAAGTGAAACCTGTGCAAGGTGCCAAGGAACCTGCGAAGAAGTTTGGAAAAGGAAAAACACCCATGTAAGTGGATTAGTATTTAATTTCATGCATGAATGTTGCACTGTGTTTGGCATGTTATTTATGTTTTGTGTTTGTCTTTTTCACCGTTCATTTGCTAGTCGTGGATCACAGCACGATATTCACGAAACCGATAGCTATGGCTCTCTTGGTCGCAAACAAAGGTATGTCACTGCACAACTGTTTTTTCTAAATATTTTAGTTGCACTTTGTTATAAATAAGTCTTAGCTTCGATTTTTTTGAGGTCATAAATATTTTATTTGAGTCTCTGTAAATTAATGTTTTATTGGTTCAAAAACTAATGACTCATTTATATTTAAGATTTTGATTAATAATGGCTAAGGCTTTTGCATTTTTATTAGAAATATTTTGTCCACTTTATCATATCTTTACATTGTGTTATTGTCTGTATGAAATGTGATTTGCTTTGCTTGATCAGTTTTCTTTTGCATTATTTATAGCTTCAAAGGATCTAGAGATATGCTATCGCACAGAGGAAGGTACAAAATCATTTATACCATTTTTTAACAATTTTTCTGACCCGAATAGCTTTTTGTTTGTGTTATTAACTAACACTGTAACATAATCGTTAAACAATAAAAAATATAAAATATACAAAAATTCTAGTAACAACGTGTTTACTATATTAATATTTCTAAGAAATGCTTTACATTTCAATGTTTAAATTTAGACGAAAATTATCCTCACTAGACATCCTTAAATGGAATTTTAAGACCTAACGATAATTTTTTTTTGTTAATCCCACTAATTAAATTTGTTTATTTAGCTAGTAGACCGGGAGCTGAATGGAATTGAGTATGCATAATATGAGGACCGCATTTTATCAATTGATATAAGCTCATAACAGCTCAAAGATTAATATTTTGGATGTTGCCGCTCCATCATATTTTTTTTCGCACCCCTTTTATATTTTTATATACAGGGTGGTAAAAGTTAAACTTCATTAACTTTGGGGGGTGATAGAGCATCAAAAAATAAGTAGACTTTAATGAAAAAACTTTGCTCAAAAATGTTTTATAACAAAGTATAGGATAAGAACTCGTTTTGTTACCATAACTTCTAAACCACTCGATCGATTTTCATTAAATTTCGTACACAGAGTAATGTAGTACATTTCTAAGTAATGATGGGGTTTATTTATAAAAGAAAAATGTCCAGTGGCGTAGATACTGGGGGACTGCTCTACTTTTCCCATCCAATCTTCGACACCACTGGATATATTGCGAAGAAATTTGAATCTGTCGCTCTTATAATAGTCATCCACGATTGAGATTTTGGTTTTTTAACTAAGTCTCCTGTTGTATTACAAAACAAACACGACTCGTTCGGTTTTTTTCTTTTCAAATTGGACACTTGAAACGACATTTTTTCACGTTTTTTTGAATAAAACACTTTTAGGTAATCAAATACCAGAAAAACATTGACATATAACAGGCACATAGGTACAGCGCATTTTTGGAAATTTTGGCGCCCTCTATCTTTTTGGGAACTAACTACAGAGAATTGAGCGTAAGACAAAAAATGTTGCAAATTTTGAGCTATACAATTTTTGTCTTTACACTTTTTTCCTCCGACCAACAGAACATAAGGCAAATCCAAAAATCGATTCCAAAAATTTTTCTAGGTGGCGGGGATTCCGAAACAGGTGGGGATACGCCAACTTGAGATTTTACCTTTCGGACCATCAGAAACAACATTAAAAATTCAGCCTACCCGCAAGTTTTTGAATCTCAAATATCTGATTGACTGTAATAACATAATAAGAGGGCGAGGGAATTGAAATGGACCATCCGATTTGCCGGCAACATGATTTTTTTCATTATTTAGGGTCTCAGATATAAGAATCCGAGCATAATTGCCGGTCCTCATATTATGCATACTCAAGTACCTTTGGCGCCTGCACTATAGTAGTTAGAGTTATGTGTTCGATAGTGTTGCATGTTGCTTGTTTTTTGACAGCCGAGCCAGCCCAGGCCGTGAACTCAGCCCCGATCCACAATTGCCCCATATTGGGCCACGTTTCCCACCAGCAGGAAGGTACAGATATTATATATAATAGAAAACCACCCAGACATTTTTCAATATCTTCAATTTACATATTGCAATTTGTCTTGGCGATGTAGTGATAACACTTCGGATTTTCCGCTTTGATTAACGAAAGAAGTAGGGAAGAATCGAAAATAGCTCTATTTTTATACTGTATTCTAGAGCTTTTAAAACAAACTTGGCAAATAACCTTTCTGGTAATATACAGGTAACACTAGCAACTCTTGTAACTAGTTCTATTCATAACTCACTCTGTTTTATTGTTGCACAATTCTAACATTCCCCTCTCTAATTCGCCCCACTAATTTGCGTTTGTATCTAGTGAACCGGAATTCCGTGCACCAAGAGTCAAATTCCTGTACGATAAATGGCGTCATGTTTGGATGTTATCCTGGGAACGTCAACGTGAACTCTATGATCATCTGGCTTATCTGAAGGAGAAAGAAAAGGCCGACAACTTCTCATGGGATGATTGGAGGAAACGTTTCCTTAAATTCATGAATTACAAGAAGTCTAGGTTGACGGATTTGTTTAGGAAAATGGACAAGGATAACAACGAGCTTATACCAAGGGATGATTTCGTCGATGGCATTATTAAGACCAGTAAGAATATCGTATATATTAATCTACGATTTAACTTGCGTTTTTCTTTTAGAATTCGATACGTCCCGCTTGGAGATGAAACACGTGGCCGATATGTTCGACTTGGACAATCGCGGTTTGATCGACTGGAAGAAGTTCATAGCCGCGCTGCGTCCCGATTGGGAAGATAAGGCACCGGACACCGACGCCCAAAAGATCCATGACGAAGTCAAGCGACTGGTAATGTTATGTACATGCAGACAAAAATTCAGGGTGTTCCAAGTTGGAGAGGGCAAATATCGAGTAAGATTCTTAGTATTTTAGAGAAGCATTGTTATTGAGCGTTTTGTTTGTAGTTCGGCGAAAGCCAAAAATTGCGTCTTGTACGCATCCTCCGCAGCACTGTAATGGTGCGTGTGGGAGGTGGGTGGGTTGCTCTTGATGAGTTCCTCGTGAAGAACGATCCGTGCAGAGGTATGTTTTATTTTATATATTTTTATACATTACACGTTGTGTAAATCCAATTTACACTTCGTTTTAGTGAATTTGACACCACAAAAGTCAGAGAGTAAGATCTCAATTTGAAACAGATTGTTACACAAATTAATCAATACAAGGGGCCTGTTTAACATTTTTAACAAACCCCAAACCACAAAAAATAACGTGCTCCAAAAATAATTATATATTAATGGATGTTCAATTGCAGCAAATTCACATTTGGTGCAATCGGACATGAAACTATTTCATCCGCTTCTATTTCTTGTCATACTCTAATAATAAAACAGGAATAATATAATTTAATGTATATTAATAAAACCATAACATGCACATACAAATAATATGCGTCTCTCTCCTGAGTTTTAATGATATAATATAATAATATGCCTTAACAATTTATATTTATGTACACATTTTTACTTGCTTTGTGCTTTTATTTATCATGTTGGAATCAAACGCAAAATCATTATTCCAAAATAATATTTAATTGTATCATCGCTATTTTATTTCAGACTGAAATTATGCAAAGCATTGTAATAGAATAGTGTAATAAACACAAAATTGTTCTAAAAGAAATTCAAACCACACAGAGAAGTAATTTAGTTAAATGAGGTTTGAATTTTTCTAAGAACAGCTTCCAGTATAATTCACATAATTATTTTACTAATAGATTATTTCTGCCCTTATTTTCCTTTTTTAACCCCCTACCACTGCCCTTTGTACAATATAATTTTATATTTTTGCACATAAATGCAACAATTTAAATCGTTGTCATTTGATTTTGCTTACGTGCTTTACATTATCCGTTTTTACGTTATCAAATCATCGCTTTACTTATTATATCATATAAAAAAATTTAAATAGTTATGTTAGTTTTACCGTTGCCTCACCCTGATATACCTGAACAGCACGAGCCCTGGTGTCCCCTTGGTAAGAAAATGCACGTGGAAAATAATATTTCCAGTTGGAAATAAGATCACTGGAAATATTATTTTTCTGCATTGTGGTTTGTTGATGTTAATATTTTTTTTATACTAACATATACGGTTTTGTGGTTGGTTTTGTGTTTTTGTATGTAACATTTAACAAAATTGGCATGTGTTGAATAATATTTATTTTTAATAGACAAACACAACACTTTTTTTTTGTTTTTCACTGTGGTGATTTAGTTTTAGTTTTATGCAGTTTTGTTTTTGGGTGTTATCTAACAGCTGGTACTTGGAGTAAATGGAACATGAAATGATTTGATGAATCAGTTCCAATTTCTAAAGGTTTCCTAAGGTTTCCAAAGATTATTTTTAATTTAAATTAGTTTTTGATGTTTTTTCAAATAACACCATTGCTCAGCTTTAAAATAAAGTTTTTTTGACAAAAATTCAGCCAGCGAGTCCTAAATTGTCTTTAAAACTTTAACACTTGAGAAAAGTGATTTTTGAAAGTGCAATTTGGAACAGGAGAAAACGCAGAAAAAAATCTTATGAACAGTCCGTAATTTTATCTAAAGTAATATCCTCATTCAGCTTTGAATTAAAGGTTCATTGACAAAAATCCGACCAACCGTTCCAAAATTATGACTTCATAACAATAACACCCCAAACTCGAAAAAAGGGCAATTTGGGACACAGAAAAAACAGAAAAAATTCATATGAACAGTTCACGAGTTTTTTCTAAACTAATATACTTATTCAGCTTTAAAATAAGAGTTTATTGACGAACATCCAACCAGTGATTCCAAAATTGTGATTTTTAAAACAGTAATCCTCGAAATCAGAAAGTGCGATCTGGGACTCAAAAGTATAATAAAAAACTCATAAAAACAGTTCATGATTTTTTTCTAAAATATAATTCAGTTTTGAAATACATAAAAGTTTATTGACAAAATACCAACCAGCGGTTCCAAAATTGTGGTTTTAAAATAATGCTCTAAAAATGCGATTTTTGAAAGTGCAATTTGTGGCAGAAAAACACTGAAAAGTTCACATGAACAGTTCGTGTTTTTATTCTAATACATTCTCCTCATTAAAATGCGAGTTTATTGACAAAAATTGGACCAGTGGTTCCAAAATTGTGATTTTTTAAAATCCTTGAGAAACTAAGTTTTGAATGGGCAATTTGGAATTCAAAAAAAATTATTCTAAAAGCCCTAAATTGAACACCTTGTAATCTATACATTTTTAGCTGGACTTAGGCTTGTATCTGTTTTTGTTCAAAATAGTTTTAGACAAATAATTTATATTAAAACTGTTCAAGTACCGCCTTGTTGGTTTCACTGTATTGTAAATATTGCACAAATAGTTTGGAGGCATTATTACAAATATTTAACACCAAAAATGCTTGCAATTAGTCAAAAACTGAACTAGTTGTTAACTCTCCAGTCTATTTCCTGCTACATATTTACTAGTATACACAAAACTCTAGTTTAGAATTATAGCAATTTTAGTATGTTTGCTTATTACGTTTTTTTTTGTTTGTTTTTCTTTCTCTCTCCACAACCGTCCTTTTCGCAAATCCCGTTTTCCTTTTTCTATATTTCATACTTACACACACAGCTAAAGGACGCACGAATATCGAACTGCGTGAACAATTCATCCTAGCCGACGGCGTATCGCAGACTATGACCGCGTTCAAGCCAAAAACATCGGCTTCTAGTCCCGCCTCTGGTTCCTCTGCATCATCACTCCGCACTCCTCAAGGGCCAATCACCAAGGTACTGCACCAATCCAAAAATACCATAAAAAAAAGTACAGAAATCGTCTGCATTCTCATGGGTGATTTTTGCATCGTAAAGCACGTAAAACGGGACAAAAAGGGACCAAATCGGAAATTTTTTACTCTGGTTCTCAATTATTTAACAGTTTTTTGACACGTTATGGTTATTTTCATTTTTGTAATACTGAAACCTAGGATATATTGAAATAATTTTGAGACGTCCCCATTTTTAATTTGTCACAATTTGAATTTTTAGTTTTGTGATATCACCACTTTTTGTCCCGTTTTGTACAGTAGCATTCATTTAGTGGAAAAACGACCTTTTTGTATTCTGCACAATGTACCCTCTTCTACATATCTGTATTTAGATGCACTTGGCTTTTGGTAGTTCTGTTTGGCAAAACCACGCCCACGTAAGTACCTTGCATGTTTTTTTGCACTATAGATTCCTGATTTTTCATTAAACAAAACAGGTAAGTTGATTTCCTTTTTATTATTATTATTTTTTGTTAAGCTCAGGAGATTACGCTTAAAATTTGGACGTGTTGATATTTTTTCCATCGTATAAGTGCGAATTTGATGAAATTTCAATAATAAAAATTACCAATTTACCATCTACATAATATTATATATTTTTTTGGTTTTACTAAAAGTAAGGTGAAAAAAAATTGTGAATATCTACTACTTATACATACACTTAGTGTGTTTTTGTGCCGCTGCGCTGGCTAAATAAAATTGTTTTGCTTTAGCACAAAATCTAGTTTAGTACACAAAATTCTGCTATGTACATTTTGGCCGTAAACTTGACAATTTCAAAACAATAAACAGCCAGGTTTGACCATATTGTTACTCAATGGGGATTTATGTTGGGTTAGAGCACACCCAACACAACAATCTATACACACCATACACACACACACAATGAATTCTAGATCTAGATGAGTGACCAAATTATTTTTTCGCATGTCCGCTTGTTTAGCTCACGAACATATGGCGGAGTTGATGCCTATATTTGATGAAATAAGGGCCAGAGGAGAGGTTGGCAATGCGTATCCTTTGCATGTTGGCTCAACCGCCGGCCCCACCTTACACTGGGCTCACGTAAATCCAAACACCTGCTATTGGGTAATTACACACTACAATCGAATTGTCCGCTTGCGTTTTCAGTAATTTATTTTGTGACGTTTTGATTTTGGTTTTTAGCACACACTCGGTGTGGGGTACAGATTTTTTTTGTAGAATACTCAATTAACAGAATATAAATTATAGACTTTTAGTCAGATTTTAAAATTATTATCTTCATTCTGTTAATTGATGTATATTTTGCTAGTTAATATAGTTCACAAGCCAGTTTTAAACACAGGGTGTTTTGTTTTCACCCAGCTCTAAAGGGGAGCATAGAATAATAAATATTAGACCACCCTGTGTTTTAATTTAAAAATAAACTGACTTGTCCTCCGCTCTACTTATTTAGCTTGGACTTGTACAATATCTTGTGGATAAAAGCCTTAAGCTGAAAAATCTAAATATTGTGCAAGTCCCCCTCTAGTTTAGGTGCATGTGCATGAATGTGTGTCTTTACTTCGATTTCTTTTTTTGCACCCAATTTTTACGCCCGACAAATAAATAAATCGTTGTTGAATGAATGTAGTGCCAACAAAATATATTAAAAAAACCAAAAATATATATACCGATTTTGTAATAACGTATTTTGTTGTGGTACTATTTATGATTGTTTTTTGGGATGGATTGATTGATGCAGTTGCTGTTATTGGACCTGAGAAAGATCACCACAAATTGTTGTACCTTTCACAAGTGCCTATGGTAGGTATTCAACAGGTAAGAAGTCGAGTTAAAAATTTCAAAAATTGTCTTTAATGTTCAATTTTAATTTTTGGAAAATAAATTATATTTACGTAATTATTGAATAAACTATTAAGTACAATATTTTTGGTTCCGAAGATTGTTTTGACGTCCCCAGAGCAGGTAAGCACTGTACTGGTGAGTATTTTCATGTGTTTTCAATTTTTGGTAGTTTTTCTGTTTATGATTTGGTTGAATTTTTGTAAAAAGGATCTTTGGTTTAGTTATTTTACAGGGTGTAATCCAAAAATTTTTTGTGGATCCTGGATTACCCAAAAGAAAAATATTTGTCTCCAAATTAGCTTAACTACCTTTAATCATTAATTACACCCTGTAGTACCTAGTTAAAATAGAAATTGTATTCTACATTCGCAAATTTCAAAAAGATTGTTACATCTGCCTCATTTTTTATTTTTTAATATAAACAAAACTTACTCCAAAAATCCTTACTACAAATAAATGTTCCAAAAAATTTCAATTACACCAACTAATCAGACTCTTTCCACTTTAAAGGTACGCGAACGTTCCCAACGTTCAGTTCCAATGGGCAGTTTACCACGTGCCTCAAAGTCTTCACTATCAGCTGGAACACCAGACTCTCTATCGGATACGGAAGGATCATCGTTGCGAACACCTCGACGTCCTTCCTATAGATCCAATTTGACACCGGGAGGTTCCAGGAATAATTCCAGGCCGGCTTCGCGTACTGGCAGCCGACCAGGCAGTAAACCACCATCTAGATATGGATCGAATCAATCTTTGGATAGTACAGGTAAGGGATAGAGCAAATAATAAAAATAAATAGAATATAATAAAAAAATTATTAATTAATCGCTTAATTAAAGTATGGTTAACCTACTAACGAATAAGTGTTCTTTTGTTTGTTTTTTAGATGATACCCCCTCTAGAATACCGAGGAGAACAACACCGACGACTTCCGGCCGTAGTGCCTCGACTTTGTCTTCTGGTGCCAGAAAGACCAATGGCACGACAGGATCCAGACCCCGAACTCCCACAGGGCTCTCATCGCCTGCTAGCCCAGCTGGCCGGTAAGTTATTTCTATATTAAAATTAAAATATTAAAAATATTTAATATCATCTTGCATCAGTTACATTAAAAGTGTAATTAACAAATTAATTGCATAAAATAGCAGCTTATTAAAATTTTAAAAATTAGTACATAATTAGTAAATCAGCAAATTAACTAATATTGGGGCATGTTATAACAAAACCGTAGATCATCGGGGATTCCCAGAGCATCATCCATACCAACCTTAACCGGAATAGCTACCCCCAGGTAAATTTTATAATCTAAACTTAAAAAATTGGGAACTTATTATATTATTACTGAAGTTATTTAGAGAACGAATAAAATAAACCAAAAGTAGATATTGCATGCGGGAATTCAACAATAGTAGAGGACGATGGTTAACAATTCCAATTGAATTTTATTTTTCATACATTTGAATATTTACAGGGGTAAGAAACCAAAAGAATCCTTCCGATTGAAACCAAAAGATGGTGATGAGCAGTAAATTTTTCGTTTTTTAAAGGTAGACATCGTTCAAAAATTCGTAAACGATTATTTAAATCATAACACCACTAATGGCGAAAAAATAATTTAAAGGGATTAAAGGGCGATGAAATTACCATAATTATATTAATTAAATGTATTTTAGAAAATTAATTATTTGATTAATATTGTAAGGTCTCGCATACCGATTTACAAAGGGGCAAGCGGGGATACTGATCCAGAGTCTCCCTCCACGTCAAGTTCATGTTCTATGTCTTTTTCTTCGGGGTAATGGTTTCTTGTTTTGGTGTCGTTTTGTCTTTAGTGTGTGGTGCATGGAGTAGATTGTATTTTATTGAAAATTACACATATTGATAAATAAATCTAGTAAAAATGTGTCAATATTGTGTGACTAATGAGATAGTTTGATGTTTTTTCCGTTTTTTCCAAATACTTACTAACATTTCTCTTCGTTATTTTCGCTGCGTAAACTAACAGAACGAAATCTTCAGCCAGTAAATCAAGCAAGTCGAAAATACCTATTTCTGCGCATACTAGGTAAACAACTGTTAAGTGTAGTGCATGATGGTGTATTCCACATTATTGTCTCTTTCATTTGTTTTAAAATGTTATATGTTTCGCATGTTGTGTGTTTGTTTTTACTAAACTAAAATAATTTGCACTTAGAAACTAATATTTTTTTATAAAATACATATATTAGAAAAGAGGCACAAAATCTCGTTTCGTTCTAAATAATTCAAATGAACGTGCAAGTTCAAGTTTTGCGAGGTTTGTGGTTCTTTTCTTAAACGTACACTGTGTCCCAATTTGCTTGTAATTGCAGGGTATCTCTGTAAGTTGTAAAGATAGAACTTTGCGATTTTCGCGAACCTTTGCCACTCTTTCGTTAAATTTTTAATGCCGCAAACAGAACTAAGCTAACTTGTTTTGTTTCTGAGATACAGGGTGAAAACGAAAATTTTCACTTTCTGGGGTGCTGCCATATCTCATACACCATGTAAGCTAGAAAAAAAGTAAAAACTGTTCTAGATAGATATTTTGCGTAGAATCCAGTGGCGTACTGGAAAAAAAATTGTTTTGCACCGTTTAAGAGATATGACCCAAACTTGGTCTTTTTTAAATGGAACACCCTGTATTTTTTACTCTCACTAAATTTGTCTATTTTTTCTTATTAAAATGATGTAAACAGTAAGCACTTTAAAGTTTAAAAAATGCTTTAAAAAAACAAAAACCTCCTTTATAAATCAAAAAAATTTAGTTGGCCATGAAAATCGGGGATAAAAAAATATTTACAAGCAACATGAGACACTATATTAAATTTAAAAAAAATAAAAAAGTAAAATATTTTCTTAAATTTCATTGTTTATTTATAATGACCGTTAAAAAATTTTAGTTCGCTTTTTGTTTCTATTTTACTAAGATAAAATAAAAATAATATTAATATTAAGAGTTTTTAATTTAATATAGTGTCTCATGTTGCTTGTAAACACTTCTTTATCCCCGATTTTCATGGCCAACTAAATTTTTTTGACTTATAATTGGGTTTTTTGCTTTTTAGGGCATTTATTAAATTTTAAAGTGCCTACTGTTTACATTATTTTAATGAGAAAAAATAGACAAATTTTATGAGACTAAAAAATATAGGGTGTTCCATTTAAAAAAGACCTAGTTTGGGTCATATCTCTTAAACGGTGCAAAACAATTTTTTTTCGAGTACGCCACTGTATTCTACGCAAAAATATCTATCTAGAACAGTTTTTACTTTTTTTCTAGCTTACATGGTGTGTGAGATATGACAGCACCCCAGAAAGTGAAAAATTTCGTTTTCACCCTGTATCTTAGAAACAAAACAAGTTAGCTAAGTTCTGTTTGCGGCATTAAAAGTTTAACGAAAAAGTGGCACAGGTTCGCGAAAACTGCAAAGTTCTATCTTTACAAATTACAGAGATACCCTGCAATAACAAGCAAATTGGGACACAGTGTACAGTAGAATTCTAAAGAAATTATAATAGCTTACGTATATTTGATATAGAGAGATTTTTTTGTTAATTTAAATCACTTTGTACCAGATAAACAGTTTTTGATTGGACCTTGTTTTTTTAACACACTTGGGGAGAATTTTTTTTACCAAAACCCCTTCTTTAGAAAAACAGCCACCATTCAAAATTTAATCAATTTTAACAACTAACTAGCATGTATGTGTGTTTGTTTAACCACAGGACGAGTGGAGCCAAAACAAGGCAGGTGACAATCGCCACAGGGCCAAATTTACGGACCGCAGCTAGGTAACAAAACTAAAATTTAACTTTTTAACGTGTGGTTTAGTGTTAGTAGTAGTTGCTTATAGTAGAAATATTTTCGTGTTTTAATTTGATTTGTTTGTAGGACCCGCACACCATCCGGTTCTAACACCCCTATACCCCCGGATCAACAAACAGCAGTTTCAAGACTGTTGCGCAAAACATCCGGGGCATCAGACACTTCCACAGGGCAAGCCCGGAAGAAACCTACCAATATCGCTGATCGGGAGCCATTTCGATTGTAAATTTATAAATATATAAATAAGATTTGTTTTATTGTTTAACTTATTCCAAAACTTACTATGACTGACATTATATAAGTTGTTTTTTAGAGCTTGGTCTGTGTGAGGAGGAAATTGTTCATATTTTTGTACATTTAAATTTTTGTTATATATATTGTCGTATCATCTAGTAGAAAGTCGCCAGCTTTGTTCTGGATGGTGCGCAAACATTGTTGCAATGTTTGACAAATAAATTAAAATGCACCTTTTGTTAGTTATCATAACGAATAAAAACTAAGTCAGTAATAATAATAATAAATATTGTTTGCGCAAGTCTTGTCATTTATAAAATTAGTTGCCATATACTTTAAAACATAAAATCAATCGGGATACCGAATTAATTTTATTTTAATTTTTTGGTCTAAGTGTACTTCCCTCCGATGTTCAATACAGAAAATTTAATTGTATATTATTGGCAATGATTTGAAGGGACCATTATTTTTTTGTATTATCTTTTTGTTAACTTATAAGTATCTACTAATTTTATCTAACTTGCTTTACACAAACCATACAAAGGAAACATATACATATATTTATTAACTAATTTTGTTGCTAGTGTAAATGGAGTCGAATCTAGCATATTTAAAACATACAAAATCAAGAAAGTGTGATGATTTACCATCGGGAAACTGTTTCGAGCTCAGGTTTCATAATTCGCCAGTGTGAAATTTGAGTGCAAAAACAAGTTCTCTATATCTTTTTAAACTATTGAAATCTGTATTGCTTTTGTATTATTTAACTATTATTATAATTGTTGTTTAATGAAAAATAAACTAAATTTTATTAATAATTTTAGTAGTTTTAATAACGCTAGTTGAAAAAAAAGTACAATAAATTACTGGATTGAAATCGATTAAATTTCAGTAGACTTAATCGCATAAAATATATATTTTTTTATATCTAATTTTCTATATTTACCAGTTTAGAGCTAGATATAAATCTAAACTATTGTCTTATTAGAACATTGCAACTCAATTCCTTCTTGATATTGTAGCATGATTAAAAGATAGGTACAAGCTGCCCCGAAAATCTAAAACAGATAATTATTTAATCAAGGTCTATAAAAAATATGAAGCGCTATTTCGAGCAAAAATTCTTCAGTTTTATCTTAAACACATATTCTCCCAAATTACAAAGTAGCGCCTCACATTTTTATTATATTAATTTGGTGTACAGGGTGGGCAAAATTCGATGTTTTTATAGGGTAACTTTTAAACCATAAGAGATATTGAAAAACTGACCGCGCATCGTCGAGCTCTTTTTTTGACAAACCCTTGATGGCGAAGTCAAAATTTAGCGATCGTCGTTTGTTTGTTGAGAATGCAATGGTGTTAACAGATTTTGAAAATGTTTTTTTATTTTTAGATTATGACATACATTTTTATTTTTTTATATGGAAGTCATAGTGGGCTGTCACTTTATTGAAAAGAGCATTTTTTTCTCTTTTCAAATATATATAATATGTAGGGTCTATTCCTTCAATTTTTTCTTAAAAAATCAAAAAATCTAAAATTTTGGAATTAATAATCGCATATTTATCGCAGTAGACGAATGTCATGATGAAAACCCTCGGCGCGCCATTGAGATCCAAAATCAGGGTTGGTTTGGTTTTAGTGTTTGGTGTGCCTTAATAAAAAATCAAGTTTTGGCATATAAGATTTATGAGGGAAATCTAACTGGTGAACGGTACTACCAATATTTAAATGAGAAAATTGTTGATGAATATTTGGACAATTTATCGTTCAGCGATAGAAGTCGGTTCTTCTTACAACACGATGGTGCATCACCTCATAATGCGAGATCAGCTAGAGAATTGCCTAACTCAAAATTCACATATAATTGGTTTGTTACCAATGGGCCAGTTAGATGACCACCAAGGTCGCCTGATTTGACACCTTTGGGGACATATTAAAGATAATTCATATAAAAGTAAAAGTAGAAATACAGAAGAACTCAAAGCCAAGTTTACGCAATGCCTTAACTCCGTGTCAAATATTAACATTTCGAATGCACACAGAAGTGTCATGAAAAGTATATTGCAGTTAATAGACATAATTTTGAACTTTTTCTTTGAGTTGTTTTATATAGATATTAATTTTAGATAGTGTCGTGTTTATATGTATGTCGTTTGTTGTATTTTCATTTTTATTATAAGATTTTTTTTAATTTAATTTCAAAAATTTAGATTTTGTTATTTTTCAAGAAGAAATTGAAGGAATAGCCCCTACATATTATATATATTTGAAAAGAGAAAAAATGCTCTTTTCAATAAAGTGACAGCCCACTATGACTTACATATAAAAAAATAAAAATTTATGTCATAACCTAAAAATAAAAAGAGATTTTCAAAATCTGTTAACGCCATTGCATTCGCATCAAAAAAGTGCCTTAAGAACGTGCAAACGCTATTTCTCTAAATTCACAAACAACCGAAATATAGACTCAAATCGAAATCTCAAAAAATCGAATTTTTGGCCATAACTCGAAAACAAACGACGATCGCTAAAATTTGACTTCACCGTCAAGGATTTCTCAAAAAAAGAGCTCGACGATGCGCGGTCAGATTTTCAATATCTGTTATGGTTTAAAAGTTACCCTATAAAAACATCGAATTTTGCCCACCCTGTACATGATGTTCTAACACTCGGATAAAATATCAAGTTAATCATATTCTGCATAAAAAGATTATTTTTCTCTATAAATCGGTGCTGAATTATCAACTTTTTTTAGTGTCTTAATTATGGTCACTGAGCAAACTGTACACCTTGTACACTTTTTCACACTATTTTATTTGCCTACCGTAAAAAGTAACGTTGCATCTATCGTAAATAACCCCACAGCGGAAAATCGCAAAGGTTTGTGTAAAATCTGCTGCGAAAACACGTACAACTAAAAATCTTTCGTTAGATCAAAAAACGAATTTCCCATGTAAACTCACTTTATCTCTTATTACTTTAACACTTTCTTGATACAACACTTTATGGATAACAATACCAGTATTAGTTGCCTGAAATCACAAAAATTTACTTGAGTTGGGTTTATTCATTATTGCAAAATTTTCAGTACTTCTTTCGATGTTAAATGGCAAACAATAGCCACGTGCAGCATTTGTAAAGTGAACAAACATGTCCATGTAATCCAGTTTATGGAGGAAATCAAATTTTTATTTACCTAAAAAAAACTTTTATGGTACGTACAAGAAATTTGATTAACTATACCAGTTTCTCGTAGTAAGTGTAAAATACTGAAAAAACTAAATAGAGAAATTGCACTGTAAACGCAGCTAACATCTGAACTGAGAAAACTTTGTCGAGTTTCACCCCGATATCATTTAGCTTATCATGTGCCTCCATTAACATTACAATCTTGTTGTACCGGTGCATTTTTTGTTGTGGAATTATTTTATCTAAAACTAACTTTATAAAGTTAAACCTTCTTAATAAGGCGAGTAGTCTTCTCACCAAATTCGTTATTTCGTACCACATCTTCAACTGGCCCAAATTTGGGGATTTCCCGATTAACCAAGACAAACCGCTCGAACAATAACTTCACAAACATCGTATACTGAAACTCCAAAATTAAAACAACTAAAAGTGGAAACGCAAAAGTAAATAACACATTAAACGTTATATCGAAATAAGTTTTAATATACAGAAAATGCAGCACAACTTTAATCGTAAGCGCCAGTAATCCGGTACAAACGATTTTATTTTCATATTTAAATTCCTCAGAATATAAAATTTGTATGTTAAACGCTGCGAATAACTTGTCCAACTCATTCAAATCATTTAACGTGTTGGCTAGTTCGGTATTTTTCAAAATATTGACGATGTAGGTGGTAAAAACGGCGATTATATTTGTAGTTAGTTCGAATACCATGCCAATGCTTGGCACGCCAGTAATACGCGCGTTTTTGTATGTCTGCATTACCACATACAAAGAAAATATAAAATAGCTCAAGTATAATAATGGAATACATAGTAAGGCTATGTGGGTGGTTAGTTTGCTTTGGGATTTCGGTTTATATAGAGAAGTTAAACCGAAAATAATAGACACCACTAATATTGGTTGTATGGAATCGTGGAGAGTCATTGTAGAAATAGAATAGAATATTTGGTCCCCCAAGTTAATATTGTTTTAATTTAGATGATATCGTGCGTATAAGTCCATAAAAATTTAATGTTATGTCAGATTACCTATGTAATAATTCAATATTTTGATTACACTTTAATTAAGTATTCATTTGATCTAAAATTGGTTTTATTTTCTTATAGGTTCTCATATAGGAGATTGTACTAATAATTAATATATAAGAAAGTCATCTGTAAAATCTGTAATATTAGTTAGACATTATTTATGCAAAAAAGCCATTCAGTGTTTGATCATTTTGGTTTTATGAAAAATTAATGGCAACAGTTTTGGAACTTCTGTTATAGCTTGGAATTTTGTTTGTTACAGTTTTGAATTTTGTTTGTTATAGTTTTGAATTTTGTCTGTTATAGTTTGTGGTTTGGTCTGTTATAGTATGTAATCTTTGTTGTTATAGTTTGTGAAAAATAAGAGTATATAAATTAAATGGTCGTTAAAATTATTGACTAAAATTGTTGGAGTTTAAGATTTATGATTTTTGAAAAAAGTTATTTTTAGCTCCCAAACTATAAGGATTAGAGCACTGATTTTTTAGAATCGGTATAAATGAAAGTCTGTTGTACTTGCAAAACGAAATTTCAGAGCTGTAGTTTAAAAAATAACTAAATTGTGGCGTTATTCCCCAAAAAAATTACTGAATTGTACGTAAAATTATGCTTTTCTCCTGTAGTTTCGAAATTGGAGCTAGCACGATAATAAAAGTTTGCTACAAACTAAATCCTTAAACCATGTAACAATTTTTAGGGTTCTATATTAAAATTAAATATTTTTTCCAAAAAATTCCATTTAATTAGATTTCATTTCCACGTCCTGTTGAATTTAGGTTATAGTTTGGAATTTTCTTTGGTATAGTTTTGAATTTTGTCTGTTATAGTTTGTGGTTTCATTTGTTATAGTTTGTGAAAAATAAGAGTGTATAAATTAAGTGGTCGTTAAAAGTATGGGCTGAAATTGTTGGAGTTTAACATTTATGATTTTTGAAAAAGTTATTTCTTTGTACACACTATAGCTCCCAAACTATAAGGATTAGACCTCTGATTTTTTAGAACCGATATAAATGAAAGTCTGTTGTACTTGTAAAACGAAATTTCAGAACTGTAGTTTAAAAAATAACTAAATTGTGGCCTTATTCCCCCAAAAAATTACTGAATTTTACGCAAAATTATGCTCTTCTCCTGTAGTTTCGAAATTGGAGCTAGCACGATAATAAAAGTTTGCTACAAACTAAATCCTTAAACCATGTAACAATTTTTAGGGTTCTATATTAAAATTAAATATTTTTCCCAAAAAATTCCATTTAATTAGATTTCATTTCCACGTCCTGTTGAATTTAGGAAAATTATTCGTTTTATCGTAGGTACTATTTAAACATTCATATTTTTAGGTAATCTCCATTTTTCCATCCCCTAAAATCAATGACAGTTTGATTAGATTCTAATCTCCACAATCAATCGAACTTAAACTAAACCAAAGCAATTTGTTTCAATCCATTAACACACTGAGCAAGATGTTCTCTACGCCACAAAATTTCTACCACAGTTTTTGGCCCACTTTTTTCTACTGTACAATTTTAGGCCTGTTCCCAATGATTCCTATAAAGAAAAACGGGAAATTCGTGTTGTACACATCGAAAAAACTGCATCTAATCACAGTACTAGTGATATCACTTTATACCTTAATTATGATCCTGGTTATAGTTGGAAGAAAGAACATCGTTTCTGGGAAAAATTACTACAAAAAAACCAGCACCGTTTCGAATTTTGGATTGAATTTTCAGTTTGACTCGGGAGTTTTGCTATTTTATGTCTTAACCATCACCAGTTTCTTCATGACTAAACACGCGAAGATTGTACTTGAGTATATTTTTCGTATTGACAACATGCTAAAAAGCATTGGGCAGCAATTTAAATACAAAAGGGATGTTATTTATCAGTTTGCGAATTTCACCACTGGGTTTTCAGTGATTATTGCTATAACTTGCGTGCAAAACTACAACATTTACAGGGAGAATCTTAGACCGCTTCCGAGTCTTATGTGGGTGTTGTTCATCTTTCCTATAGGCATAAATAGTGCTGTGGATAATCAGTTCAATGCAATAGTTTACACGATTTATAAGCGATTTGAGATGGTGAAAATGCAGCTGATTGATATCAGTGAAAAGCGAGTTTTAGGTGACGCCAAAAATTTAGGTAAGCATTAATTTGTTAGAAGAAGCTAAAACAACTTTTAGCCTCGATAGCTGTAGACCAAATAAATGGAAAAATCGACACTTTGATGAAAATCTACAATATGCTTTGTTTTTCCGCTAACAAAACAAATCACATGTTTAATATACAGTTTTTACCAATGCTTGGTCAACAATTCTTTCTTTTTATCTATCCAATATTTTACTTCTACTACATGGTGAGTAATAAATTCTGGTTAGCGTGAAATTTAGGAATTTCGTTGTAGTTTTCACAACGTCCAGGTTCTGCTATTTTGTGGGCCATGTGGGGAACCCTCAAGGTATCTGAGGTGGTCCATTTTTCGCTCGTCTGCCATCTTGCAGCCAGGGAGGTAAAATTTAAGATATAAAAAACAAAGTTCTTATTTAGTTGTTAGTTTAGGCTACCATGGTGGGAAGAGCTATCCATAAAATACTTATTTTTAACGAGAACAGAGAAATACAAGAAAAGGTACATCCAACTATCTGCATAGACACTTAACAAATATAAAAATTTTAGCTAATGATTTTTTCGCATCAAGTTCTACACAACAAATTTTCCATCACTTTGTTTGGATTGTTCAATATTGACGGATCTTTGATCTTTAATGTAAGATAAATTATTATAGTTTCGCTTCATGAAAAAATCCCTTAAAATTTCAACTTTTTACTACTTAAATAATTTTCAGATTGTAGGCTCCACCACTACTTTCGTGGTGATAATGATACAATTCCAAGAAGCAGTAACACCAAATTCTTGCTACGTTAACGCAAATAGCACTGTGGTTCTACCACACTAAATTACAAACAACAAAAAATTAGTAGCAAAATAAATACAGTAGCAAAAATATTTAGATTTAATTAGTTTTATAATTTATTTAATTGTGGTTTTGATGCCTAATTGCAAGTATCAAAACGGTTCACTCTGAATTAAAAAATTACATAACACTAACAGATAACTCTTTTTTACTGCTAGCGGCCCACTGTAACTTGTTTAACCTTCATCAGAAGATTATATCCTAATAACAAAATAATCAATGACGTACCATGCCTAATTCCCAATTCACATATAAATTAATTCCACCGACTTAAACAAAATTAAACACAAAATGTACTCCTCTCGCGCGATATACTTCGTCCTAATAATCTCCTCAAATTATGTCCAATCTAAAAAACCTGAATCCGAAGAAACGGTTATAATTATTGGTGCAGGTGCAGCTGGCATATCTTCAGCTCTCCAACTGATAAAACACAACATATCAAAAGTTCTAATACTAGAAGCTGAAAATCGAATTGGTGGTAGAATCCACAGTGTAAAGTTTGGGGATGCTTACGTGGATTTGGGTGCGGAGTGGTGCCATGGTCAAGGTAACAACATAGTTTACGAATATGTGAAAGATTATAATATTCTAGTACCGACGAACTTTACTCGTGGTGTTTGGTACCCTCGTGGAGTTAAACTCCCTGATGATGTGTACAAGGATTTGCTCGACTACTCAGATTTTATATACAATACAGATGATCTCGATAACAATGAGACATTATCAGAATATTCCTCAACTGGGGACTATTTTACAAAACAGTAAGCATGAGCTATTAGCAAATTACAGACTTGATTATATTTCTATCTAATTTAATTTTAAGGTATAGTAAAACTGTCGTAGAGAAGTACAAAAATGACACAGCTAAACTAAAGCTAGTCGAAGAAGCGCTTCCATTATTGGAAAGTGAAGTCTTAGGAATGGAAAGTGCATTTAGTTGGTTTAATGTATCATTGAAGAGCAATTATGTTCCTGCTCTTGGTCATCAAAATCTAAACTGGAACGGTCTAGGTTACAAAACAATCCTCGATATACTCATGGGAAAATATCCAGATCCAACTAAACCTGGACCACTCGATGATAAAATCCTACTAGGAAAAGAAGTGACGAAAATCGATTGGTCATCCAGTCCAGTACAAGTTACCTGTTCAGATGGATCTGTCTACACAGGCGATTATGTTATTTTCACTCCATCAGTTGGAGTACTAAAAGAGCAACATACCAATTTATTTACTCCTGCATTACCAAATAAGACAGTCACAGCAATAAACAACAAGGGAATAGGTGCGATTATCAAGGTGTATTTAGAATTTCCAAACTCATGGTGGGAGCCCGTCAGTGGACAAGACACGTTTACACTTATGTGGAATACTGAGGAAAATCAGAAGCTTCGCGAGAAGTATCCAGAAGGGCCTATTCATGTAAGAAGCATAAACTAAACGTTACGATTTTCTTTAAGAATTTTTTTTAGGACGGTAATGTTTGGTTGACTGATTTAAGATATTTTATGCCAGCCGAAAACAATTCTAAAGTGTTAACTGGATGGATAACAGGACCCATGGTGCCGGAAATCGAAAAATTATCCAACGAAACTATTATAAATGGTTGCATGTATGCATTGGATGTCTTCTTAAGCAGTAAATACAACATTACCAAACCTGTTAACATGTTACGGTAAAAAACCGAATTTTAATCATATATTCAAAATAATAATATACTCATTAGCTCCTCATGGTACTCCAATCCACATTTTCGTGGTACTTGGTCTTACACCAGCACAGCTGAAGTTGATGAGGACGGATCGTTGAAAATGTTGATGACATCAGTTGACGACGAATCTGGAAAACCTAAGATTGTGTTTGCTGGGGAAGCTTTACATCCTAAGTATTCCTCGACTGTTCATGGGGCGATTGGAAGTGCTGATTATGCGGTTAAAAAAATTCTTACAGCACGTGGTGGGAAGTGAAAAGAGGCATGGAGATAGATTTAGTTGTAAATAAAATAATATTGGAAAACGATTAAATGTTTGTTTTTATTTTTAATAAATTGGGATTACAGCATTATCACTTGTTTAAATTTTGAACTCATAAATTTTGAGCTTCACACTTTTTGTACATATTCTTCGTCTCACATATTCGTTTGGCGACTTGTCATTTGCTTATCTGTATATAGTACAGGGTGTCCCAATTTATATCGTCAGGATTTCACCAGTCGATAGTTTAGCGAAAATTGAAGGTGGTTTGTCTAATAAACTATGGTCGAATGTTGCTTCCTTTTTGACGTACACGCCATTAAAGAAAATAAATTATTTTAAATAATTTCTTATAAATCAATAACAAAAAAAGTTAGTCTTCTGAAATTTTGCATATATCTTTTTTTTTGTATTCTCTTATTAATAGTGGTTGCAATTATTTTATTTAGAACACAGAAGCGTACGTACGGGTTTCTTCAAAAATATTTTATTGAATAAAACGTACGCCACTGTTTTTTTTTTGCAGCATCAATATGCAGAGAGTATTTTCCGTTCAATTTAGAAACTTTTTCGTATCTTATAATTTTTGATAACTTAACTAAAAATAACCTAATAGTACAGTAAATAAGGGAGAAAAAAAGGTTTCAAATAGACTTTTTTTACCCTACAGCCAATTTTTGTAGAATCTTCTAGAGGGTCACCCTGAAAGTTTAAAACTGAGTTTGTGTATTCGTAGACCCCGCCCTTTCTTCACCAGCCCTCAATTAAGGGTTGGATTTTTTTGGTTATTGAATAACTTTTTTCCTATTAAATTTTCGAAAAAAAGACTCAGTATAAAGTTGTAAAGAAAAATATTTCCTACAACTTATCTTCTAAACTTTTTTGATATTGTCGATATTTAAAAAGTTATTCAACAAATAAGTTGAAAATTTTGGGGAAAGAGTAGTAAGTAGTAGTAGTGAGTAGTACCTAACTAGAGAAAAATTTCCCTAAAATTTGCAACTTATTTGTTGAATAACTTTTTAAATATTGACAATATCCAAAAAATATTAAAAGGAAAGTTGTAGGAAATATTTTTCTCTACAATTTTGTACTGATGCTTTTTTCGGAAATCTAATAGAGAAGAACCTCCTTAATAAATAAGAAAAAAAAAGTTAAGTTATCAAGAAATTGTAAGATACGAAAAAGTTTCTAAAGTGAATGGAAAATACTGTCTGCATATTGGTGCTGCAAAAAAAAGCCAGTGGGGTACGTTTTATTAAATAAAATATTTTTGAAGAAACCCGTACGCACGCCTCTGTGTTCTAAATAAAATAATTGCAACCACTATTAATAAGAGAATACAAAAAAAAATCTATGCAAAATTTCAGAAGTCTAACTTTTTTGTTATTGATTTATAGCAAATTATTTAAAATAATTTATTTTCTTTAATGCCCTGTACATCAAAAAGGAAGCAACATTCGACCATAGTTTATTAGACAAACCACCTTTAATTTTCGCTAAACTATCGACTGGTGAAATCCTGACGATATAAACTGGGACACCCTGTATGTAAACACACTTGTTCTTTTTATAGCTTTAATTCAAAAATTAACAAAAATCTGTACCTCCAAACTTAACTATAAACAATTTCTTTAAGTAATAAATGTAGATTATACGACATTATTTAAAACTCATCCACAAAAAATATTCCTATATTTAAAAAAAAAATTCGTAGCTGTTTTACTTCCTGTATTTTGATATTGAAATGGAATAAATAAATAAATATTTTGCACGGTATGGTAAATATCTATGTAAATATGAAAACATTCCGCTTCGAATTAAAATATTAACAGATAACTTTTAGCCTACTAAAAGGCATTCACATTATAGATGTAGTCACGTGACAAGTATATGCAAACATAATAAAAATAAAACCTTAGTTCTTATTTTTAAAATTGAACTGTAATATGTAGCTGTTAATTCGTTATTAAATTATCTTACATATCTTAGGCTTAGAAAAGCGGTGTGATGACAGTGTTTTAGTGGTCACGTCAGTGCATTTATAAACTGGATATACCATATTAATTTGTTTACTCTTCATCGTAAGATAACATCCTAATATCCAAATAATTGATGACGTACTTTGTCCAATTTACATATAAATTCATCCCATCAAACAGAATCAACTAAACAAAAAATAAATCACAAAATGCACCTCTATTACGCGATCTATTTTGTGCTAATACTCGCACATTTCATCGAGGCTGAAGAAACGGTTATAATTATTGGAGCAGGTGCAGCTGGAATATCTGCAGCTCTCCAAATAGTAAAACACAACATACCCAAAGTTATAATATTGGAAGCTGAAGATCGAATTGGTGGTAGAATCCACAGTGTAAAGTTTGGGGATTCCTATGTGGATATGGGTGCAGAATGGTGCCAGGGCCACAATATTGTTTACGAACATACCAAAGATTATAATATATTAAAACCGTCGAATTTTACTGGTGGTGTCTGGTATCCTCGTGGGGTAACACTTCCTGATGATGTGCGAGAGGATTTGCTGAAATTTGTAGAATTTATAATCAATACTGTAGATGATGCTCAACCAGGATATTCATCAGCTGGTGACTTTTTTACAAAAAAGTAAGCATAATACGAATATTTACAGAATTTAACTATACTTTAACTATTAATCCTTAAGATACAGTGAAAAAGTCTTGGAAAAGTACAAAAATGACTCGGTCAAACTAAAGATAGCTGTAGAAGCGGTTCCATGGGTGGAGAGTCATGTTTTAGGCTTAGAAAGCGCGTTTAGTTGGTATAACATATCGATGAAAAGCAATTTCACTCCTGTTGAGGGTCACCAATATCTAAACTGGAACGGTTATGGTTATAAAACAATCCTCGACATACTTATGGGAAAATATCCAGATCCAACTAAACCTGGACCACTCGATGATAAAATCTTACTCGGGAAAGAAGTAACGACAATCGATTGGTCATCCAGTCCAATAAAAGTAACCTGTTTAGATGGAACAGTTTACATAGGAGATTACGTAATTTTCACTCCATCACTTGAAGTACTAAAAGAACAACATAGTAGTTTGTTTACTCCGGCATTGCCAAACAACACAGTCACTGCAATCAATAATATGGCAATAGGGGCTGTTATCAAAGTCCAGTTACAATTTGAAAACTCGTGGTGGGAGCCTGTAAGTGGAAACGATACGTTTTCATTTATGTGGAACATAGAAGAAAACCAGAAACTTCGCGAGAAGTATCCAGAAGGTCCCACCCATGTAAGCTGTGTTGGTATCTAAATGTTTCCAAATTTCAATCAAATTTTTCAGAATGGTAACGTTTGGTTGACTAGTTTGGGATATGTAATGCCAGCCGTTAACAACTCTAAAGTGTTAACTGGATGGATTTCAGGACCTATGGTACCAGAAATCGAAAAATTATCAAACGAAACTCTTATAAATGGCTGCATGTATGCACTGGATGTATTCCTAGGCAAAAAATACAACATCACGCAACCTATTAACATGCTACGGTAAAAAACTTAATTTTAATCATATATTCGAGATATAAATATTTTTTGTAGCTCTTCATGGTACTCCAATCCACATTTTCGTGGTACTTGGTCCTATGTTAGTACAGCTGAGGAGGCTGCAGTCGATAAGTTCGGATCATTGAAAATATTGATGTCGTCAGTTGATGACAAATTTGGCAAACCGAAGATTGTTTTTGCTGGGGAAGCTCTACATCCAAAGTATGCCTCGACAGTTCATGGGGCGATTGGAAGCGCTGATTATGCGGTTAACAAAATTCATAAAGCACGTGATGGGAAGTGAAAAAAAAAGTAATTAAATATTGGAAAACGATAAAACTGTTTAGAGTGTTTTGGGTATTGATTTTTCAATAAATTGTGATAATCAACAGTTATATTTGTTTCAATTTTGATTATACTTATCTATAATTTGAACCTTTAGTCCCCTCATCAATGTTTATAACTTTATAATTATTATGTTGTTACTGTCAATGTGCCAAATTAGTCAATCTGAGGAATAGCTAGACAACTAGCAATCTTTAGAATCCCAGTCTCTAATCACCCCTATCTGTATGGAGATTCTGAAAATGCGTCTTAAAAAGTTGCCAAACATTTTTCCCAAATATCTTTAAATTTCAATGTTCGAAATTATGGTGAATGCGCCAGTTTTTAAAATAGTACAAGTCAACAGGGAAAAATCTGTGCATTTTTAAAGAGGACTCGAAATTCAAATTGCATATTGTGAAGTATATCGAGACTAAGTTAAAACTCGATTTGCGGGACTGAAAAGTCGGTGGTTCGTCCGCCAGCTTGGAAAAAGGAGGTGAAATGGTTTTTCCCTGATCTTCCGAAATCTATAACTTTATGCAAAAACTATAAGAATAACTTTTGGTTGGAAGAAGAAAGCTACACTTTTCTATATATAACTTTTTTCCGGGCCATGCGTATTTAAAAAGTTATAAACAAATACGTTGCAAAAATTAAGGGTACTTCTTTTTTGACGGCTGATGTTTCGCGTACGGTTGATTTTACGGAAAATTTACATCAGTTACTTTTTGTAGAGCAGTTTTCGACGAAGAAGTAGGTGTATAGTATTAACCATTTGTATAATTGGTTTGAATCTGATAGCGCTCGAAACCCAGATATCTCCACGAAGCCTCTCGCAAATATTACTCTGATTTTAGGAATACAGCTGCAAATAGCCGCCGTCGTCCTCATCGTCATTTATACATATTATATTATATTATACATTTATATTCTCAAAAACATGGCTCAGAAAAACAGTTTTCCGCGAAGAAAACAGAACAAATAGAAACAGCACTCTGGAGTTTTTACTATCGACCAGCAAAAACGGAAAGCGATTATTTGCTTTCGTAACACTGGTTATGATGTTTTAAAAGCAGCAGTTTTATACGAAGACAAAAAAAAAAGATCCCGCTGAAGAAACGAAAAGAATTGGCTCTAAAGCAGCAGATATAGTTACTTACAGTATTGACTTCGATATAGAAAAATAGCAACTTTTGTCGGCAATATTTGTTTATGAGTTTCTGAATATGACAGAAAAAGTGACAAATAAATGGATACATCTACCATAATACAGGGTGTTCCGTATGTTAAAATTTTGGGAGTATAAAACAGACTTAATTCTAACACTAAAAAATTCAAAAGTGGTAAGGTCAATCTTCATTTGTTTTGAAGTTACAAGCCTTTGAAATTCGTAACAAGTTTTGTTTTTTCAGTGATATCTTCTAAACCGTTGCTTTTATCGGAAAAGTAGTTAACAGCAATTATGTAGCAAAAAAATCCCCATATTTTTTGTCTAAACAAATACCTACACTCACCTCGCCCCGCATTATTGTTTAAACAAAAAATGTGCAGATTTTCTTTTGCTACAAAATTGCTCTCAACAAATTTTCCGGTAAAAAGAACGGGTTCGGAGATATAACTGAAAAAAGAAAACTTGTTGTTAATAATTTCAAAAGCCTGTAACTTTAAAACAAATGAAGATCGACCTACCACTTTTGCATTTTTTAGTGCTAGAATTAAGTCTATTTTATACATACTCCCAAAATTTGAACATAACGGTATGGAACACCCTGTATATACGCATTTATCATTATTGATCTGGACATACCTGCGTTTGGAGCGCTGTCAATTATACAAATGATTAAATATCATACACTAACTTCTTCATCGAAAACTGCTCTACAAAAAGTAACTGATGTATATTTTCCGTGAAATCAACCGTACGCGAAATATCGGCCGTCAAAGAAAAACTACCACTAATTTTTGCAACGTATTTGTTAATAACTTTTTAAATACACATGGCCCGGATAAAAGTTATATACAAAAAGTGTGTATCTTTTTTTTTTCCAACCAAAAGTTATTCTTATATAGTTTTTGGATAAAGTTAATAGAATTCGGAATATAGGGGAAAAAATATCTCACCCCCTTTTTCCAAGATGGTGGACGAACCATCAACTTTTCAGTCTCGCAAATCGAGTTTAAACTTAGTCTCGATATACTCCACAGTATGCAAGTTGAATTTCGAGTCCTATCCAAAAATGCACAGATTGGTCATTATTTTGAACTCCCTATTGACTGTAGTAAAACTAAAATTTATGAAAAATATACACGTTGGATTGTAAAAGTTCCACAAAAACACAACCAGTATAATCAAACGGTTATTTATTATACAGGGTGTGCCAGAAAAAATGTGAAACCTCTTAAAGAGATACCTATTCCTTGACTTATTTTAAGATTAAAAGTCCGTATTTTGTCTAATAAAGCATTTAATAATTTTTTTATATCAAAATTTTGAAAAAATGCGTATATTATGGATGATTACAGTCTTTTTCATCAGTTAGTTTTACTTTTTTTTTATTTAATTTTATTTCCTTCAGTTTGTGATTTTTTCTGTAACTTGCCCCGTTTCATTTTAAACAAAGTAAATTTAATTTTAATTCAAAATAAGCCGCAAATCGAATCAAAAAACACAAGAAGCATTTTTTGTAGAGTGTTATTTGTAGATTTTAAAAAAACATAAATTTGAAGAAAATCACTAGCGTACAATTCTTTAATTTAAACAATCTAATATAATAAAGCGTTTTCCAAATTTTGGAAATTTTCAGATTTACAATAAGTCAAGGAATCTCACTCTAAAAGGTTTCATACTTGTCCTGGATCACCCTGTATATAGGTAGATATCTACACCTATTAACTTTACTCATAGAGATATTTTTACGATCAGACACTCGTCTTTCTTTCTTGCATTTAAATCTAAATGAAAAATTATTAAATAGAGTGACTCTCCAGTCTACAAATTTATCTACAAAAAAACAATTTTGTATACTTATTGATTGCCACTCGAGATACAATTCAATTTTATATTTAGTTCAATATCAGCATGAATGCAAATTATAGGAATGCTGTTTATCGAACTTATAGAAATAATTTAACGATAAATAACGATAAAATTTGAACTTTATATTTACCGGAACATTAACATTAAAAAGAATGTTATCTCTATGTTTTCGATGATATTTACAAGCAAACAATTCCAATGCAGTTGTTTATAAAACAGTAATTTCTCTTTTTATTTTAAAGTGACGTAGTTAAACGACAATAGATTATTAAATCGTCATGTAATTATACCAACCGCAACGAAAGTTATTTAGAACAGCATTGTGTTTTATTTATACACAAAAATAGACGATTTTACACCTAAATCCTAAAATAAGGAATTGAAGGTGACTTGGAATTGAAAAAGCGTCATCATATAAAGAATTGATTCAATGAGTCACGATTTGAGTCACAAAATTGTGCAATTTCAGGCAATAATTCGTCAAATCCTAACGAAAATCCTCCTTTTAGCTGATAATTACTAAACCCACTCAATTCTTAAACAATAAACAGCAATATTTATTCAAAATGGCCGTTGAAATTAAATGGAATATTCCAGTACAGCCGCATTGATTAAACCGACAAAGACAACCATACTCAATATTGTTAAGTTAGAAAAAGATCCAACGTTTGCTGTGCGGTTCTAGAACATAGCAACCGAATCAATACCCTGGTGGGATATCCAGGTTACTGCGTTGTCCTTCTAGAAACTCCTGGGGGAAGGAGAAATGTTATAAATACGGCGGGCAAGCCAGCTAGCGACGCAGTTGAAAGTTGTGTGGTGTTTGGTACGTACGAAGATTGAAGAAAGGTGGTTTGGTGTTGAAGAGGTTTGGGTTGGTGGTTAAAAAGGATTTGTATAGTATTTGTATCAATGTTAAGCAAAATTTCTTTATTGAATAGTTTCTAAATAACATTTACTAGCTTGCTTAAATTTTGTTACGGTTACTTAACGAGTTATTCCGCTAACATCTGGCCAATGTTGGCAGGATAATGTCGTTTTTCTTTATCGATTAACGAGTTAAACTAACGAATTGATTAGCAAAATTAGCAAGTAAAGTTGAAATGCCCCCAACGAAATTGGTGTCAAATATGTTCCGTTAATTTCAGAGTTTTGCCGTTAAAATCTTCGTAATCCAATATGGCGCCGAATTAAGGCGCGGTCGCCGCCATGATAGTCGCTCAGTCTCAGTCAGTCACGTAGACACTAATTGATACGCAATTCAACCGAGGCTAGTAGTTGAAACGAATAAATGGTATGAAATAATTATCTTTTAGAGAAAACACAGAGGGAGATAGGCATTTTTAGAATACCTACCTATACCATCTATGCTCTGTTGTATTGGGCCACAACATGGTTTGGGCCACTTTTATATAGATTTTTCTAGATCATTTTGGTACCGTTGAAGTGTGGAGAGGGCGGTTTAGTTTTTGTCTCGGATCAGGATACACACGTCCCTTGGTTAAACTTCGATTACACACGGCGCCCCCTTGTTCGAAATTTTGTGTTTTTGATAAGGTCTTGAACATGAAAAACTTGGACAGTTTTACTTTGATTTTTAGTGCACTCGTGACTGTATTTTTATAGATTATTGTTTTATTAATAATTGCTATATATAACTATATTACTAACTACATATTTGATATATTATTATAACTATTGAATATATTTTTTTAAATTATGCAAAACATGAAATAACTTTATTTTCTAGCTAATTTTTTTAAAACATCATGGCGTTTGTATTTTGAAAAAATTGAAACTTTGATAAATAAATATATTTAAACTTAATTACAATCAGGCGTTTCTGGGTTATTATTAGTTTAATTTCCTATTTTTATTTAATGCCTTATTAGCAGTTGCAACCAAATACCAATAATGGATGGTATAAAAAAAATCAAAAACAAAAAATATGCAGATTTTCACTTTCACGTGAAAGCTTCTGGTTTCCCTATTAAAAAAAATCTAGTAGTAGAAGCTTATATAATCATCTATAAGGGGGCCGTAATAAGTAAGTACCGCATTTTAGAATTAACTTGTTTTCTATGAAATAATTACTATTTAAGGTTTTTCTTTTTTTTGTTTCGTCACCGTTATAAAAGCCTTTTTTCTTTATACTAACAAATGCGCTGTTTTTTAAGTGAACTGGTACTTAGAAATAGAAATGCATGTATAAAATGTTATGGATCAGGCTTTTGTAGGTAGGTTTATGGGTGAAAAAGGTATACCTTTGGGGTGGGAGTAAATTTGAGATAGTTTATTTTTAAGGTAACGCACACAATATAAGAATGATTTTATGCGCAGAAAACATATGCAATAGTTTTTAAGTTGGATTTAGTCAAAATGTTTTAAGTTAGGATTAGATATAGGATTAGTAAAAATTGAGGGGTTTTGCGAAATAAACAAGCTATAATTACAAAAAAAAATAGAATTAGGAAAGGTAATAAATTTTTATTATGAAAAATAGTACGTAAGTGCGAAATTTGAAGGTTTTCTAGGATAACTACGTCGCAATTTAGGTACATACGCAATCTTTGTGTTAGGTTTATACCTACTATGCATTTGAAGTATTTCAATTTATTATAAATCGATATGAATAAGTATATAATTTTAAAAAATCTTATAATGGTAAAGTAGGGATTAATCTTGAATTAAATTTTATGTACAATAATTTTCGAAAACACTCGTTAGGGGTCTCATTTGCTCGGTCAAATATTTTGAAAATAGAACAAAAACGCTGAAATTAAACAAAAATGAAAGAAAGTAGTTGAATAATATAAAAAGTTTATGGTATATGACAAGAAATACAAATAATCTTAGATAAGTTCAAATTTAAATCATAAATAAATAGATTTTTGGAAACATATAGGCAGGGGTCACATTTTATTATGAAATATATTTAAAACTAAAGAAAGATGTAGTTTAAATCTCTAAATGATTAGAATTCTGGTATCTGTACTTAACTTTGAATGTTAATTATAAAATGCAATAGTTTTACATTTGCAAAAAATAGTAAAAAGAATATGATTTTATGGTGATAAGGAAAATATTACAAGAAAGGATAAATGCACATGACATGACAATTCTATTTTAATGAATAAGAATTAAAATTTCTCACAACTTTATGAGGTGTAAAAATTATGTAGGAGTTGGAAAAACAATTTGAAAACATGAAATTTAAATATGAACGGTTTTAAGTACTTCTTTGAAAATATAAGAATGAAGATGAAAGCTAGAAGTTTGACAATGTAAAATTGGTTAATATTTGAAGGTTACATACAATTTTTTTAATAAAAAATTCGCAATCTGTACTTGTACTTATAGATATGAGACTTAAGTAGGTAATACGAAAAATGATAAAAGAATAGGGTGTTAGGTGATAAAAAATATGCAAATTTTTGCAAAAATGTATGTATAAAGGAAATATGAGGTGAATTTTATAGTTTTAAACGGATAGATATACGAGTTTATTTAAAAATATTAGGTAGGGGTAATATTGTTTTGCAAGAAAACGTTTTTTAAAATATGAACAACCTAAATGGTTAAAATTTCAAGGTTTTATACAATTTTTTTCCAAAAAAAATGTAGTTTGATCCCACGTTGGTATAAAAAGCGGATTGTTTTTCATAGTCACTATTAAATTTAAAGATAATTAGTACCTATCTATAATTACGAATTTTGAAAATAGTACAAAAAAGATGAAACACAAATACGAAAGAAAATAAGTTAAAATACCTAAAAATGGTGAAAATGTTAAGGTTTTATACAATTTTCAAGGTTTATACAATTTTTTCCAAAAAAATGTAGTTTGATCTCACGTTGGTATAAAAAGCGGATTGTTTTTCGTGATCACAATTGAATTTAAAGATAATAAGTACCTATCTATAATTCTAAAATTTGAAAATAGTACAAAAAAGATAAAACACAAATACGAAAGAAAATAAGTTAAAATACCTAAAAATGGTGAAAATGTTAAGGTTTTATACAATTTTCAAGGTTTATACAATTTTTTCCAAAAAAATGTAGTTTGATCTCATCACGTTGGTATAAAAAGCGGATTGTTTTTCGTGATCACAATTGAATTTAAAGATAATAAGTACCTATCTATAATTATAAAATTTGAAAATAGTACAAAAAAGATAAAACACAAATATGAAAGAAAATAAGTTAAAATACCTAAAAATGGTGAAAATGTTAAGGTTTTATACAATTTTCAAGGTTTATACAATTTTTTCCAAAAAAATGTAGTTTGATCTCACGTTGGTATAAAAAGCGGATTGTTTTTCATGATCACTATTAAATTTAAAGATAATTAGTACCTATCTATAATTACGAATTTTGAAAATAGTACAAAAAAGATGAAACACAAATACGAAAGAAAATAAGTTAAAATACCCAAAAATGGTGAAAATGTTAAGGTTTTATACAATTTTTCTTCAGTCTGCCAAAATTAAACTCAAAATTATATGAGATTTAAAAAATTGAATAAATAAAATAAATTCACGAATGCTGAAAAGTGCATCAGAAACTAATTACGTAATTATACAGAAAAATATTTGGTAAAGGAATGAAATGTAAAGTTAAATATGTAATTATATACGTATCATGAATGTCGATATTTAAAGTTACATTAGTTAAACAAAACCCGTAATATAATTTACAATACATTACTATTAGATAGTTAGATAAAATATCATTGGATAATTATGCTGTAGTTGACAATAAAACTTTATTTAGGAAAAAAGTAAATGGTCAAAAAAGACCTAAGTATACGGAGTTCGGGCAATCTTCATCAAATTGCATTAATTTCCTGCACAATATATAGAACTAAAGTCATTAATGCGCAATGATGAGATAATATGCGAAACATCATTTTGAATTTGTATTAAATTTAAATGTTTCCAATTTCACTTTCTTGGATATTATTCGGTTTATTATGATATATCACTCAAAGACGACTTTTGTTCCGGCTAAATCTAATAAAGTGAAGTAGTCATTCATAGAATAAACTTATGCTAGAAGTAGTCATATTATCTCGCATTTTTCTGTGTTTTAATTTTGAAAAACTAACTGTAAAAGCACATCACGAACTAGATTGAGTAACACTAATTTATTCATTCCGTAGAACAGTTTAGGGCGTAACATGATGAGATAATATATGAGTAAGTACGACATGTATTATTTGTGGACATTCACTTTCTTGGGTAGCCGTACAATTATTTAATATTCAATATCAAAGACGACTTTTTTTCGGTTATATCTAATAAAGTGATTTAAAATCGGGCATATAATTAAATTAATATATTATCTCGCATTTACTGTGTTTTTTTAATAAATCGTTTATACGATAAAAAATTTTATTAATATAAACCGCCATCACTGGATCCTACTTTCTTAAATATCTTTCTGTAGTGCATGCCTAAAATTATATTATAATTATTATTATACAAAATGACAATCTTGAACCATTTTAAGGCACACTGCAATTATTATCTATAATACACAAAGTAGTTCTTCCATGTATGGCAAATATAAAATATATCATTGATATATACCTAAACACAATTTATTAGAATTTGTTTGTCTGCAAATTTAACACATTACTACCTTGCGCGTTTGCACCTTAAATTATACAAAAAAACGCACTGTATTTACTTAATTTGTGTCTAATAATAGAAAGCATGCATCGCCACTTTGCTATAATAATTATAAAACCACTTTTGAACAGGTTACTTAATTGTTGCATGAGTTGTGAATTTTCTGCAGCTTTCTGTTTGGAAAAATGCGGGTGTTGGCTGCAGACGCGTTTATAATAATATAATAATAATAATTACTCGTTGCTGTAAGAAAAATTGTCGTTTAAATAAGTATTATACCAAAACTGTGATTATTGTTATAATTATTTAACAAAATTCATTTAAAAAGTAGTTAACCAACTATGCGCTTTTTTTGTAACTTTACTTCGCTACACTCATAAGAGCGCATGCTGAAGAGGTCATCCTAAACCAAACCTTTGCCTTCTTATTTATCCACCTATCAAGAAGATCAAAATATGCGCTTATACCTACGCTACAGATTAGATTATAAGTGTTAGTACGAAATGATCGCGATTAGCTTCTTCAGCAACAGCAACAACAACACTACAAAGGCGCATATATAACTCTACTGATTCACTCTTAAATTCTCTTTGCCTTGGATGTCTTGTGAGCTTATGAGGTTGTTTTGATTAAAAAACGGTGAATTAGGAATAGTTTGGTTGACTACTTTGTACTCATTCATGTGCAAAATTTGCTATTTAGTACTTATCCAATGATTATCCTATGGTTGGTGTGGATGCATGTTTGTACATTAATGCACTTTAGGTGGGTATGGAGAAGCCTATTATAGTGGAAATGTTCAATGTGTCTGGGATTGTTGACGAAAGTTTGGTGTCTTTTGCAAATAGAAACTTTACTATCATTTAAGGAAATGTTTTTAAATAGAGTAAATTATGTGAATGTATGTAAGATTTGTCTAAAAACTCTAGTTTCTTGACAGTAAAATATAAATTATAGATAAACATACGTACGGAATTTTTAGGAATTTGTTGGTATCAAATAATTAGATTACTTACATTTGTTAAAATAAGTTTCGACTTTGAGTTAGATATAAATAAATTGAGGATTAGAGATTAGAAGTTTTAAAGGACTAAAATTATTTATAATATTCATAAACTATTATGTAATAGAAGTATATTCGTTTTATTAAGTTGGTTTAGGTTTTTTGATATAGAAATGAAATCTACATAAAAATTCTGGTTTTAAAATATAAGATTTTATGATAAAGTTGAAAATTTTACTACAAGTATATTAAGATAAAAAAAGGCTATCTAGGTGAGAAATAATATATATGGGATAATGAGTAATATAATATAATAGGTAGCGTACAATATCGATTTGAATTAATACGAAATAATTAATAACGTTTATCGGAATTTAAGAAGAAAAATCGTGGAGTATTGAAATAATAATAAAAGAAAGACGTGTACAAAAATCGTAATGGTTTCTTAGGAATTTTAAAATAATTTGAAAGGATGTATTATTATACAAATTTAAGTGAAGGTTTTAATTTTAGTACTTTGTGCAAGGATAATTGTAAAAATATTTAAAAAAACTAGGTTAAATATTAAGATATTTTCGCCGAAGTTAGGAAGGTCGACATGAATAAAAATAGAATTAAAAGGTAAATAGTTTACGAAAATGTTTTAAATCTATAAAGATACAAAAAGATTTTATTGTAAAAAATTATTATGAGCGGATTAAAAAGTTATGTATAAAATATATGCGGCCTAATATTTAAAATAAGTATAAGTAAGCTGGATTTTAAGGTGTCTAAAAAAAAGTAGATATATGTAAATGAATCAAAATGATATGGTACTAATAAATACGAAAGAAGAATTTAAAAAAATACTTTGTGGAAAATAATATTCAAATAAAAAAAATTATTGGCAGTGCCAAAATTGAAAATATAAACTTAGGAAATATTAGCTTAAATATAATAAGAAAGATATATCACAGATATTTTTTGGACGTTGCATTAACTCGAGAGGTATTATAAGGTTATAAACATTAAATTGATAGAAGGTATTGCGCATAAATAATTAGAAAAAGGTTTTTTAAAAATCACGAAAACTTGAAATGAAAATATAAGTTTTAACTAAAATACACAAATCCAATTACTCCTAGTAAATAACAAAGTTTTAATTTATACATACAACATGCATTTATGATTAATTTTATCGATATATTGCTAAATGTTAAACATTTAAAATGTTGGTGAATGCGCCGGTTACAAATCTAAAATTTAGGAAAAACTATTTGTTACAGAATCTTTAATAGGAATGTTTAAAAATACGCAAATAAATGAAAAATAAGAGATGTTGATATAGATAAAGTTATAAATTTAGTATGTAAATAAATGAAGTAACAATGATAGAAAGAAAGGTTTTCTGAAAATGAATACAGATAAAAAGGATAATTATTGGCAGTGCCAAAATATGAAAATAAGTAAACGAAGTATATATTAAAATGTAAGAATTATGTTATAGGTATTTTTAGGAAAATTGCATAGGTACACTAAACAAGTGTAAAAAATACAGAATTTAAGGTGATAAAAAGTGTTTTAAATGAATAATTCACGTGGAAAAGAAATGGTTATTTAAAGAAAATTGTGAGGAAAGAAGTAAAATGAAATTAAAATAGAAATTATACAGATACAGATGGTCGATGTACCTAATATAAAATATCAGGAGAATATTTTTCATACTATTTCCAAGACATTTATTTAGAATTTGAAATATAAGTCGATGATTACACAAGTTTTAAATTTATAATACTCATAAAATCAATGTATTGATTATTTTTAGCAATTTATAGGGACATTTTTAGGATTTGTAATTTTGGTGGATGCGCCGGGTTCAAATAAATCTTAAAATATTAAAACATACTTTTTTACTGACATCGTGTTCGTGCCAATTATTAAGTTCTAACAATTATACTAAAAGTGATTGATCGAAATTAACACATAGTAACTTTTTTACTACATCTTTTAACAGCTTATAAAACTGCTAGAGATATTCATGTATCTATTATTATGCTTTATATAATAAGATAACAAAATTTATAGAACAAAGTTAATGCACTTTAAGTTATGACAAAACAAAATGTACATTTTACCTAATAAACTTTCACTAATGCAGAACTATAAAAAATGCAATTATATAACAGATTTTATGCTTTAACTAAGAGTTTGAAGACATTGAAAAAATATGCGTATAAAAATTTCTAACTTCATATAGCTTTAAAAGCTTTCACAATTTATATCAAGGCAAAGAGCAATTAAAATGCGCCGGAAATTAAAATTATTAACTGAGTAACACTATTACTATTTTTATAACGTTTTTAATTTAAATAACTGCTGCGTCGTAGTCATTATGTAAACCAAGAAATTATATACATACATACACAGATTTCCTCAAATCGTTAAATTTGATTATTAATAAATATTGGTACTAAAATAATAGTTAATAAGGTGAAATTTAGGTACTAAGGTCGTATAAAGGAAGGAAAATTTTGTAAAAAACGAGGTCTATAACCCCAGAAAAATATGATTAACACCAAGTAAAAAATCTCCGTTACGAGAAAATAGAAAATAATTACAAGCTGGATAGAGGCTATTAGATTATAAGTATAAGTATAGGTTGTAAATTAGAAAAATGTTTAATAATAAGGAAATATTTAAATAAGACTTAGTGATTTCGTTTTTGCAATGTAGGGATGTTAGGGGTAAATTAGGTAAAAGTGACAAAGAAAATCATATGCTTATTTCGAAAAAAATCAAGATGATATTGAAATATTTACAAAATTAAAATGAAGAAAATTCAGGTATTATTAATAATAAATCTAAGGTCAGGTTATATGTAAAGTCAAAGTCAAAGATTATTTAAATATAAGTACGTACAACAAAAAAGGTTATTCTATAATAAACAAAAGAAATGACAGAAGGTCAAAAATAAACTGAAAATAATGTAGGAGTATGTGTTCCAAACTATAAGTTAACGAAAAAAACAATTTGTCATAATTAAAGGTATTCTACATGAAATCCAACGCATAAACGGATTAATTCTTGAAAAAATTTACCATAATTTATGTCTTAGTTGATAAGTATCGCACCAAACTGTTTATTTTTATGTATCTATTTGATTTTATAATATTTGTAAACCAATACTATTTTATTAATTCCACTTTTTTAAATCTTTTTCGGTGTTCTCTTACATATTTTTACTATTCTTCATCATCTCATTTTAATCTTTTTGTTATATACTCGTACACTTAATAGCTTTATTCCATTTGGAAAATTTCGCTATATTTTTGTATTAATGTTCACTAAAAATTTGTATGAAAGCTGCTAGAACCAGACAGTGTTGCATGGGTGGGTTTTGTGTATGTTGAAATTCAAGAGAATTCTATGAAACTAATAAATTAAAGTAAACGGTAAATATTAGGTACCTATTGTTAAGAATATGGAAGTTTGTTGAATTTGGTTTTGTTTAATCAGTGTACAATCGCAATTTAAACGCTTTCTAGTCCACGTTTAATAATAATTATGTCTATTTGTTATTTTTAATCCTTTAAGCATGTTTACAGCTTTATACTTAGTTTGATGTAATATTTCTTACAAACATATTTATTTATGTTTTTATTATAATGTAATATTCGGCATGTAAATTTTTTTATTCAATTTTAAATCTAATCTATACATAACAAAAATTAACTTTTATTTATTATATCTATTTATTATACTTTTTGACTATATTTTCCTACCATCATACAAACTTTTTCAATCAATTAATATTTGTTATGTTTCTAAATGTTTTCTTTGATTTTTTTGCACAAACATCCACAAACTCCTAGTACTATTTCGGATTTTTTGAAAAGTTATCGTGAGTAGTATCGTTTGGCTAACATGCACTGGGACCATCATAAAAGAATCTACATCATCATCATCTACAACAACAATACAAATAAAGTCAAGAAACAAATATTATACTTAATAATATTTCTCAATTTCAATCAAGTGGAAGATATAAATAGATAGATGCGAAATATGTCGGTTTTAGCTTAGGTACGGCCGGGTTTTGTCTCAGTGTTTTGAAGGTCACGATGCCAAAGCGATAATCTCAAAATTTCAACTATGCCTTAAAGGGTTTTTGAGTGTTTGTCTTTTAAAGTTTTGGAATTTTTAGTGTTTTCTGCTATATTATCCGTAAGTAGTTTTGGGTTCGTGTGCTAAACTTTGTTCGTTTTACTTTTAATTAATGTGCTATTATTCACAGAGGAGAGTAAGAAACTAGTTTATTTTTTTTAAATTGTGGGATTATTTGACAATTTATACTAATTTTTGCTTGTAATATTGTCTAAACCATCGGCTTTTATTCATGAGTAGATTTAGTTTGAAATTTATAACAAAAATTGTAAAATATTTGATATGAAACTAACCAAACAAAGGGTTTTATTAATATAATAATAATAAATAATGTAAATAATTATTTTATAAAGTTGATTATACCAAATTAGGATATTGTTGAGAGTAAACATGCATTGGAGAGAAAAATTATTTATTAGATTAATAAACTGTAATTTATGTCCCAAATAATGTAAATAATTAATTTCTTTAAATTGTTATGAAAATAATTTTGAATTTATTAGCTAGTGGTAATTGAAGCTTTAAAAAAATAGGTTAAGTTACCTTATAGGTCTCGTGTTAAATGTCACATTTTTAGATATTAGCTCAGGCAGGAACAAATCAAGCTACAAAATTTAGTATAAACTATCGATGTTTAGTAGTTATAAGTATATGAAAAAAAAACGTGGTAATTATTTAGTACTAAATAATGAAACCAAAAATAAGTGTAGTTAAGGGGCCCCAAACATAAATACAAAAATTATATACATAGATATAAAATAATTTTAAATTAGTGCTATAGGAAAAAGTAAATTCTATAAAAAACGTATTTATTAATACAAAACTGAATAAAATTAATATTTTTATGGGTAAAGCAAAATAAATAAGTGAAGGATTTATTTACAAGAATATCTAAAATTTTTAGAATATCGGTGATGAGAAAATCCCAGGTATAAACAACTGATACCTAGTTGGAAAATAATTCCTAAAAAAATGAATATTGATGAGTAGTGCGAATACGAGGTGTAAAAACATAAGCAGATGCGGAAAAAACATGAATAATCAATAGAAATAAATTATAAGAAGAAAGTGGAGGAGGGAGGGCCAAAACTGGCATAAAAAAATCAGGTTTTAAAATTATTGCAGATATTAAACAAAATATAGAAATAAGAGGTTAAGGTCTAAAGGAATATGTGTAGGTAGATAACTAAAAAATATATAAATTAAAAAGGAAGTGGAGGAGGGAGGGCAAAACAATTAAATTAGGAAGAAACTCATTTTTACAAAAATTGTAAACAAAAAGTGTAAAAGTTGCGCAATTATATAAAATATAACTACATAATTGTAAGTTCATATGAGATCTAACAAAAGATCTGTTGGTAAAATAAAAATATACAATATGATTTGACAAAGTCAATCATGGTTAATTTAGTAAATATTGTAGATAATATTCTAAATAAGCAAAAATTGCGGTTCAATAAAATTTGAAAAGATTTTAAAAATTTTTATATTTCTGATGAGATACTGAACCAAATGTAGAAATTGTAAATGAGAAGTAAGAAAACGAAATTTTTTAAAATCATGAATAATTAATACAAGTAAATTAAATGAAGAAAGTGGAGGAGGGAGGGCCAAAAAAAAACAATTAGGTTTGAAATCATTTGAACAAAAATTAAACAAAATTGACGAATAAAATATCTAACAAATTTAATACCAAAATAGAAAAATATAAGACTATTGGTTAAATTAATAAATTAACGTTCAGAAAAAATAAATTATGGTTTAACAAAAATTGAAAAAATTTATTACTTTTTTATATTTCTTGTGAATGATGCGGATAGTAATTAAAATGTATGAGAAGCGAGAATACGAAATTTTAAAGAAAAAATTACAGTAAAATAATATGAATAATTAATAAAAGTAAATAAAAAGAAGAAAGTGGAGGAGGGAGGGCCAAAAAAACAAATAAGTTTAGACGAAAATCATTTTAAGAAAAATATGTTAATGCGCTTATGGTAAAAGTTAAATAAACCTGATAAATAAAACAACATTATTGATTAATTAATATTTAACAAAGTCTAAAAATTGCGCTATTACATAAAATATAATTCAGTTCATGCAAGACTAATAGAAATTTAAGAAAATCTCTAATCCCAAAATAGAAAAATAAAAGACGATTGGACAAAGTAAATTATAAAATATATAAAATAAAATAAAAAGAAAATAAACTGAAAATGTTATAAATTAGTAAACAGAGTTTAAGATGAAAGTGGAGGAGGGAGGGCCAAAAAACAAAAAACTGAAAATTTAGAAAGTATACATTTCAGGATGATATTTATTTGAAAAAGTATCTAGTAAGTAATAATCGTTGCTGTGTTAATGATAGACAACAATCAATGAAAAAATAATACAAAAACGTTTCCCACAAATTTTATGTCACTATATCAAAGTAGAAAAGTCAAGGATTGTATTATATTTCAAATTAAATGTAATTCTCGCATCATGAAATATTAACACGTATAACATTTGACCTACAACATATTTAATTAATTACAGAGCGAGCCGAACGTAAAGCGAACGAACTCTAATATAGGTAAATCCTTGCAGAGTTCAGATGTTGAACAGAGGCCTCTCACAAGTCCCCATTTGATCCGGAGCTAAACTACACGTTCGATACAACGCATCTAATCCATCACAGAAATACAATTTAAATATATCGTAAAGTCACGAACAATCGACGATATGGGAATTTCCGACCTCATTTCGAGGTATTCCATTCGAAATATTTTACTATCAAGAATTAATGTTGTGTTTTTAGGGAACGTGATTGGCGTCTAGATTCAAATTAAGCGTAAAACACTCTGAAAAGGCTGATCGTAACATGGTCAGCCTTTCAGAGGAAACTTGTGTTGAACATGAAGCTCATCCTTGAAAGCAGTGAGTGTGCAAACTTAAAGGCAATTCTCGAATGAGGTTCGGTTCAACGCTGAAAGCGCAACGATGTTACTGTTGGAGTAAATCGACAAGGTGACTCAGTTACAGTAGAACCTACAAAGGAACGTCATTTAATCAATGTATAAAAGTGCCTAAACGGCCCTTTATTCATAAGATAAATGAGTTGAACTACTAGAGCTAGTGTCTTTTATACATAAGCCTTTTAGCTTCCTGTTATTAAGTCGGGATCGGACTAGAATCCAAGTTGAATCGTCCTATAAACCCTTCTATATAAGAGTAATCCTTAGGGACTTAGTTTCGCGAGACCCTTAGACGATACTCCAACTGACTCGTTGTGGAAACTTCTTCACATTCTACTTTAATAAGTTAACTGAGTTAACTGAAAGAGACTTCGTATCTTATATGAACCTTTTAGTTTGACTACTATATGCATTTTTTATGCCATTATACTATAATAACGCAGTAGAAAGCGGTTCAAAGCTCCGCCAAGATCAGTTTTCATGATCAAATCGAGTCAACTTGAAAGTGCTGTCTGGCCTTTCAGTTGAGCCTCAGAAAACGCTGAATAAGCGATCTAATATACTAATGTCTTAGCAAGAGAGAAACTTTGCGAATAATGCAATTTGATCGGCGCCAGAATGCTTCTGGATCGGCGGGATGAGGTTAGTATTGTTTTGGAAATATTATTTATTGTGTAAATGTTGGTAGTATACTGCAATCCTTGATAAATATTCCATTAAAATTTGTAGGGTAATGCGTAAAGAAATTACAGGAAATATCGGCAAACAAAAATTCATGTCGTATAGAAGGATCCCGAAATTTCTGACAAATGATTAAATAATTTCACAATGAACTAAAATTTATAGATATGCGTTAGGTGAGATAAAGTTTTGGATATTTTTCGTATAATATTTAGTCAGGTGTGTCATTAAAAGAAATCGAAACATTCCAGAAAAATAATAAATAATTCATATTATAAAGAATTTTAAGATTATAAAAATTATACAATAAACATGCGGAATTTTTCATAAATTATTAAAAAATTTATAATTTGTGGGTATACGTTAGGTTAGATAAGATTTTGGTTTTTTTTCTATAATAGTTAATCAGATGTGTCATTAAAACAAAGAATATGATATTAAACAAAATATAGAAATAAGAGGTTAAGGTCTAAAGGAATATGTGTAGGTAGATAACTAAGAAATATATAAATAATAGAAGAAAGTGGAGAAGGGAGGGCAAAACAATTAAATTAGGAAGAAACTCATTTTTACAAAAATTGTAAACAAAAAGTGTAAAAGTTGCGCAATTATATAAAATATAACTACATAATTGTAAGTTCATATGAGATCTAACAAAAGATCTGTTGGTAAAATAAAAATATACAATAAGATTTGACAAAGTAAGTAATATTGTCTAAGCCATCGGCTTTTATTCATGAGTAGATTTAGTTTGAAATTTATAACAAAAATTGTAAAATATTTGATATGAAACTAACCAAACAAAGGGTTTTATTAATATAATAATAATAAATAATGTAAATAATTATTTTATAAAGTTGATTATACCAAATTAGGATATTGTTGAGAGTAAACATGCATTGGAGATAAAAATTATTGATTAGATTAATAAACTGTAATTTATGTCCAAAATAATGTAAATAATTAATTTCTTTAAATTGTTATGAAAATGATTTTGAATTTATTAGCTAGTGGTAATTGAAGTTATAAAAAAATAGGTTAAGTTAGCTTATAGGTCTCGTGTTAGAAAAATGTCACATTTTTAGATATTAGCTCAGGCAGGAACAAATCAAGCTACAAAATTTGGTATAAACTATCGATGTTCAGTAGTTATAAGTATATGAAAAAAAAAGCGTGGTAATTATTAAGTACTAAATAATGAAACCAAAAATTAAGTGGAGTTAAGGGGCCCCAAACATAAATACAAAAATTATATACATAGATATAAAATAATTTTAAATTAGTGCTATAGGAAAAAGTAAATTCTATAAAAAACGTATTGATTAATACAAAATTGAATAAAATAAATATTTTATGGGCAAAACAAAATAAAAAAGTGAAGGATTTATTTACAAGAATATCTAAAATATTTAGAATATCGGTGATGTGAAAATCCCACAAAATAAAATTGCAGGTATAATAAACTGATACCTAGTTGAAAAATAATTTCTAAAAAAATGAATATTGATTAGTAGTGCGAATACGAGGTGTAAAAACATAAGCAGATGCGGAAAAATCATGAATAATCAATAAAAATAAATTATAAGAAGAAAGTGGAGGAGGGAGGGCCAAAAACTGGCATAAAAGAATCAGGTTTTAAAATAATTGCAGATATTAAACAAAATATAGAAATAAGAGGTTAAGGTCTAAAGGAATATGTGTAGGTAGATAACTAAAAAATATATAAATTAAAAGAAGGAAGTGGAGGAGGGAGGGTAAAACAATTAAATTAGGAAGAAACTCATTTTTACAAAAATTGTAAGCAAAAAGTGTAAAAGTTGCGCAATTATATAAAATATAACTACATAATTGTAAGTTCATATGAGTCTAACAAAAGATCTGTTGGTAAAATAAAAATATACAATAAGATTAGACAAAGTAAGTAATATTGTCTAAACCATCGGCTTTTATTCATGAGTAGATTTAGTTTGAAATTTATAACAAAAATTGTAAAATATTTGATATGAAACTAACCAAAGGGTTTTATTAATATAGTAATAATAAATAATGTAAATAATTATTTTATAAAGTTAATTATACCAAATTAGGATATTGTTGAGAGTAAACATGCATTGGAGAGAAAAATTATTGATTAGATTAATAAACTGTAATTTATGTCCAAAATAATGTAAATAATTAATTTCTTTAAATTGTTATGAAAATGATTTTGAATTTATTAGCTAGTGGTAATTGAAGCTATAAAAAAATAGGTTAAGTTAGCCTATAGGTCTCGTGTTAGAAAAATGTCACATTTTTAGGTATTAGCTCAGGCAGGAACAAATCAAGCTACAAAATTTGGTATAAACTATCGATGTTCAGTAGTTACAAGTATATGAAAAAAAAGCGTGGTAATTATTAAGTACTAAATAATGAAACCAAAAACTAAGTGGAGTTAAGGGGCCCCAAACATAAATACAAAAATTATATACATAGATATAAAATAATTTTAAATTAGTGCTATAGGAAAAAGTAAATTCTATAAAAAACGTATTGATTAATACAAAATTAAATAAAATAAATATTTTATGGGTAAAACAAAATAAATAAGTGAAGGATTTATTTACAAGAATATCTAAAATTTTTAGAATATCGGTGATGTGAAAATCCCACAAAATAAAATTGCAGGTATAATGAACTGATACCTAGTTGAAAAATAATTTCTAAAAAAATGAATATTGATTAGTAGTGCGAATACGAGGTGTAAAAACATAAGCAGATGCGGAAAAATCATGAATAATCAATAAAAATAAATTATAAGAAGAAAGTGGAGGAGGGAGGGCCAAAAACTGGCATAAAAGAATCAGGTTTTAAAATAATTGCAGATATTAAACAAAATATAGAAATAAAAGGTTAAGGTCTAAAGGAATATGTGTAGGTAGATAACTGAAAAATATATAAATTAAAAGAAGGAAGTGGAGGAGGGAGGGTAAAACAATTAAATTAGGAAGAAACTCATTTTTACAAAAATTGTAAGCAAAAAGTGTAAAAGTTGCGCAATTATATAAAATATAACTACATAATTGTAAGTTCATATGAGTGTAACAAAAGATCTGTTGGTAAAATAAAAATATACAATAAGATTAGACAAAGTAAGTAATATTGTCTAAACCATCGGCTTTTATTCATGAGTAGATTTAGTTTGAAATTTATAACAAAAATTGTAAAATATTTGATATGAAACTAACCAAAGGGTTTTATTAATATAGTAATAATAAATAATGTAAATAATTATTTTATAAAGTTAATTATACCAAATTAGGATATTGTTGAGAGTAAACATGCATTGGAGAGAAAAATTATTGATTAGATTAATAAACTGTAATTTATGTCCAAAATAATGTAAATAATTAATTTCTTTAAATTGTTATGAAAATGATTTTGAATTTATTAGCTAGTGGTAATTGAAGCTATAAAAAAATAGGTTAAGTTAGCTTATAGGTCTCGTGTTAGAAAAATGTCACATTTTTAGGTATTAGCTCAGGCAGGAACAAATCAAGCTACAAAATTTGGTATAAACTATCGATGTTCAGTAGTTACAAGTATATGAAAAAAAAGCGTGGTAATTATTAAGTACTAAATAATGAAACCAAAAACTAAGTGGAGTTAAGGGGCCCCAAACATAAATACAAAAATTATATACATAGATATAAAATAATTTTAAATTAGTGCTATAGGAAAAAGTAAATTCTATAAAAAACGTATTGATTAATACAAAATTGAATAAAATAAATATTTTATGGGTAAAACAAAATAAATAAGTGAAGGATTTATTTACAAGAATATCTAAAATTTTTAGAATATCGGTGATGTGAAAATCCCAGGTATAATAAACTGATACCTAGTTGGAAAATAATTCCTAAAAAAATGAATATTGATGAGTAGTGCGAATACGAGGTGTAAAAACATAAGCAGATGCGGAAAAAACATGAATAATCAATAGAAATAAATTATAAGAAGAAAGTGGAGGAGGGAGGGCCAAAAACTGGCATAAAAGAATTAGGTTTTAAAATTATTGCAGATATTAAACAAAATATAAAAATAAGAGGTTAAGGTCTAAAGGAATATGTTTAGGTAGATAACTAAAAAATATATAAATAAAAGAAGGAAGTGGAGGAGGGAGGGCAAAACAATTAAATTAGGAAGAATCTCATTTTTACAAAAATTGTAAACAAAAAATGTAAAAGTTGCGCAATTATATAAAATATAACTACATAATTGTAAGTTCATATGAGATCTAACAAAAGATCTGTTGGTAAAATAAAAATATACAATAAGATTTGACAAAGTCAATCCTGGTTAATTTAGTAAATATTGTAGATAATATTCTGAATAAACAAAAATTGCGGTTTAATAAAATTTGGAAAAATTTACTAATTTTTTATATTTCTGATGAGATACTGAACAAAATGTAGAAATTGTAAATGAGAAGTAAAAAACGAAATTTTTTAAAACTTATGAATAATTAATACAAGTAAATTAAATGAAGAAAGTGGAGGAGGGAGGGCCAAAAAAAAACAATTAGGTTTGAAATCATTTTAACAAAAGTTAAACAAAATTGACGAATAAAATATTATGGTTGAAATTTAGAATATTAGGGACATTTTATTGATTAAAAACTTAACAAAGTGTAACAATTTATGGGTATACGTTAGGTTAGATAAGACTTTGGAATTTTTTTCTATAATAGTTAATCAGATGTGTCATTAAAATAAGAATATAATATTTAAGTGCACTTACAACTCTTTAAAAAATATTTAAATTCGCACTATAATATTAATTTGAAGAAAGAAGAGAAATTATAACAATGTTACTTACTTTTTTAATAGCAATAAATAAATATTTTTGCTCTACACTATGTTAAGATTTCTTTTAATCTTTATCTGCGTTTATACTTTTAATAATGAATGTTTAAATATAAATTCATGAGTGTGAGTAAATACTCAGAGATAAGAAATATTAAAAATAATTATACGTGAAGATGAAAGAGGAGGTGGGAGGGCGGCAATTAAAAAAATGCCGGTAGCTTCATTTTACATGTTATTTATTGTATTTAAAATAACATTATTTAAAATACATTTCAATAACATTTAACTTTGATATATTTTTTTAATCCAATAGGTCTTCAGCCTACAATACAATATGATATATTATAAAATTGTCTATTTTTCCATTTATTGATACAAAATGAGAAAATAAACTATTCAACAAATTCCAAGGACTTTTTTTACCCCTGCACTTCTCCTTTTTTATTCCTTATTATTTTTGTTAGCAGTTTCTAGTTGAATCAATATGAATAAATAAGTAGCAGCAGAAGAAATTACCTTTGAACAGAAACATAAATATCAGTTTTTTTTAATATTAAATTATACTTTGTATAATAGTTACAGTGTAAAATAAACTCATATCCAAAACGAAGAAATTGCACGCTGTAAATTTGAGATTTATGTGAAGTAACTGTTTTCCAAATAAAATTATCTGTAACAATATAAGCTGCAATTAAAAGTATCTCTGCAATTAGTAAAGGTAAGTTCAAGTTGTTTACTTGTATATTATAAATACCAGCAAGTCATATAATGGATTTTAGTATTAGTTTAAAAAAAGTTAAAATTGTATATTTAGTTTTAATTCTAGACTTAGCTTCTTGAAACTTATTTGGTACCGGCGCATCCGCCAAAACTTGAATTGATAAAACTACTTATTATAAATATCAAATTTCAATTTTATTTGAAAATCTAAAGTAGTGTCTTACAAATTAAATAATATTCATCAACAAGAAATTTCAAAATTGCTCTACTGATACTATATTTTATTTTACTTACACTTTTAGAAGAGTACCGATAAAAAACATTCAATTTGAACATAATATTCGCAGTATATCCAGCCTAAAAAATAAAAATAAAATTTATCGCTATCAAACACACTTTAAAACCATACTTCGTTTGTTGTAACAGTACACACATACGAAACCACAAATATCTGCAACAACTTCGACAAAGTCCACACAAGAGACGTACCAACCTCATACAAATTCGGTTCCAATTTATAAACAGAATTCCGAGTCAGTCCATTAAAACAAAAATAAGTTAACGTAGTAAACGACACAAATTCCAAAGCAATATTCGCCAAAATCTGCACGGCGAAAGCCTGATTTATCGCTCTTCCAACCATACATAGTCTTGCGTGGATTTTTTTGAAAGCTGTTACATTAAACTCTGGATCCTCCACGTGCTGTTCTAATAAATATAGTAGGGAGCTTGTCATAGTTTTGTCTTTAGTAATTAAGATTAGTTTGTGGTTGAGTAGACTAAAGCGTTGTTTGAGTAGGAGCAGGCAGGAAATGAATTGGCATTCGAGGAAAGCGTTGACTGTTAAGGGGATGTAGCACATGAACCAGCAGAAGGTGGATAGGGTTCCGACGTTGCGGAGGAACATGTTACAGTTTAGGTGCTCCATAGTGAAAAATGCTAGGAGAATAGTGCAGACGTAAGCTGGAAACGTAAACTATTATGTATAGTAAATCATCGTTTTAGTTTTGTGGTCTTATACCTACCTGTAATCCACCTAGTGCTTTTTTCATAGTCCACAGTTAACTGTAGCCTTCTTAACTCGCCATCCACCTCATGCAACTCACCTATACTCGAAATGAAACTCTTCTGCCGAAATAAATTTACCACAATTGATAAGAACATGACCCCAACACCTGAATACAGTTGGAATTTATCGATGCCCCGTGTAACGTTACTCTCATCAGAGTAACTGATCCTGTTTCGTTCTTCAGCTGCCCAAATATAGTAACCTATTAAATTGTACTAAGTGTCCTATTATCAAGTTTTATATCTAGATTCTTACCTACAAAAGATAGTAAAAATATTAGACTATAAACGATACCTGGTATTGAAACGGAATAGGAGATGGTTTGCTTGGTTTTTTTGATTTTAAAGGAGCTGAGACCTAGTGGTTTTGTGATTAAGTAAACTGGCAGCAAACAGTCGTAGATGTTAGTGGATGGTTTGAAATTTTGTCGTAGGATCTTCACAAAAGACATTTTCAAGGTGTTTGGTTTGGTTTGGTTTGGTTTGGAAACGACAATTATTTTCTATTGATTTGTTAGAGATTTATCCAGATTACACCACGACTAGTGAGTGATGGTTCATTAAGATCACGTCAAAATTAGACTGCATATTGTAGGAGGTTTTTCTGCAGATCAATATATCTAGAATAATTTGCCAGACGCTTTTTTATTCCTTATATAAAAAGTACACTAGCGCTTATTTTATAAATTAAACAAAGAGTTTCTTAGAACAATTATAGTTTAGCTACGTTGCCAGTTCGAATTGAATTAAAATTGTCAGGTAAGTTGTTGCTGTGCCTAAAGCCTAAAAACGATAAAATCATTATAAAATTCGTTTTACCATAAAAGTTGTACCCCATAAAAAAGCGTCATGTCTACGTCGAAGAGTTCATAGGCTGTAAAACGAAATTTCCAGTGTAATATTTGCTTAGCGAAAGAATTTACCTGAAAGCAAAGTTGATTTATCTCGAAATTGACTATTTTTGAATATACCTCAAAAATCATTTTTGGTTCATATCGGCTTCCAAGGCCATACAACAATTCGCCAGTTTTATGAGCCTAAAATTTAAGATTCGATTATTTCAAGGTCAAAAACTTTTGTAATTATAATTTTTTTCATGTGAAACTCACCTCGATTTTTGTCAAATTACCAATTAGTGAAATAACCAAAATATCAGTAATCTTCACTATAGCCGATGCAATAATCGCGATAATTTTATAACTAATTGCCTTGTTCTTCACAACATACTCCTGTAAGTTATGAAAAGAAAGATACGCGTAATTTGTAGACTCCATAAACGCCATAGCAGTAATCACTAGAAGTTGCAGCGAGAAAAAATCGTTAATCATCCTACCAATTTCGCATAGCTTAAAATGCAACGCCTTCAGTTGTACTAACAATTCTAATTTTGTGTCTATTTTTGGTTTCACATAAAGTACACCTTTCCTCCTAAAATTTTTATAAAATTCATTTAGAGGTGCCAGTCTTTTAAGTTCGTTGTTAATAAATAAAAATCGTTGTCTAAGAAGTAAGGCATAAGATAGAAATATGCATTGTTGTATGGACTTGATGGAAAATGTCACGAAGCACATCCAATAGCAAAAGTAGATGCCGTGCTTCTTCATCATAAACAAAGTACAAGCTGCTAGTTCAAGACTTAGCACTACTAAAATTGTTATTAAAGCGCCAGCTAGAAAGTTCAAAATAACATAACGGCTTCTTGTAGTTTTTTTTTAAATACAGGGTGTCCCAGTTTATATCGTCTGGATTTCACCAGTCGATAGTTTAGCGAAAATTAAAGGTGATTTGTGTAATAAACTATGGTCGAATGTTGCTTCCTTTTCGATGAAGAAAATAAATTATTTTAAATAATTTGCTATAAATCAATAACAAAAAAAGTTAGTCTTCTGAAATTTTGCATAGATCTTTTTTTTTATATTCTCTTATTAATCGTGGTTGCAATTATTTTATTTACAACACAGAGGCGTGCGTACGGGTTTCTTCAAAATCATTTTATTGAATAAAACGTACACCACTGGTTTTTTTGCAGCACCAATATGCAGAGAGTATTTTCCATTCAATTTAGAAACTTTTTTGTATCTTACAATTTCTTGATAATTAAAATTTTTTTTTTTATTATAAGGTTCTTCCTTATTAGATTTCCGAAAAAAGCATCAGTACAAAGTTGTAGAGAAAAATATTTCCTACAACTTTCCTTTTAATATTTTTTTAATATTGTCAATATTTAAAAAGATATTCAACAAATAAGTTGCAAATTTTAGGGAAATTTTTCTCTAGTTAGGTACTACTTACTACTAGTACTTACTACTCTTTCCCTAAAATTTTCAACTTATTTGTTGAATAACTTTTTAAATATCGACAATATCAAAAAAAGTTGTAAGAAATATTTTTCTTTACAACTTTGTACTGACTCTTTTTTCGAAAATTTAATAGGAAAAAAGTTATTCAAGAAACAAAAAAATCCAACCCTTAATTGAGGGCTGGTGAAGGAAGGGCGGGGTCTACGAATACCCAAACTCAGTTTTAAACTTTCCGGGTGACCCTCTAGAAGATTCTACAAAAATTGGCTGAAGGGTAAAAATAGTCTATTTGAAGCCTTTTTTTCTCCCTTATTTACTGTAGGTACTATTAGATTATTTTCAGTTAAGTTATCAAAAAATTATAAGATACGAAAAAGTTTCTAAATTGAATGGAAAATACTCTCTGCATATTGGTGCTGCAAAAAAACCAGTGGCCTACGTTTTATTCAATAAAATGTTTTTGAAGAAACCCGTACGCACGCCTCTGTGTTCTTAATAAAATAATTGCAACCACTATTAATAAGAGAATACAAAAAAAAAAGATCTATGCAAAATTTCCGAAGGCTAACTTTTTTTGTTATTGATTTATAGCAAATTATTTAAAATAATTTATTTTCTTTAAGGGCCTGTACGTCAAAAAGAAAGCAACATTCGGACATAGTTTATTAGACAAACCACCCTTATTTTTCGCTAAACTATCGACTGGTGAAATCCTGACGATATAAACTGGGACACCCTGTTTACGTACCAATTGTTAGCATCATGGTTTTTTTATAGTGCAAATCTCCCCCCATAAGCAAAATTTGGTCGTCGCAACGGGCTAAAGCGTTATTACTTTCCACAATTAAATGCTGCTTTTTGGAGTTTGTGCAAATTATCACAACAATCGATAGAGCTACTGCGAAAAAATAGCAGGATTGTACCGCTGCGGAAATTCTATTAACTCCTGTCATGTTCAAGTCGTCTTTTTCAAAAAAAGCATATACAAAATACGCTGAAAAATGTATGTTAAAAAAATTGTGATTGCAGATGTGTTAATTTACCAAGCAATATCGTTAGAACTGTGTATGAGTAATACGTCCATTTTTTCGAAGTGGTGTACTTTATTTTTCCAAATTTGTCGAAACTGTGCGGTTGCAAACCTATCAACTGGCTAATTATCCTTAATGGTGTTAGTGAGTGGAATAAATTCATTACTCTAATTATTTACCATAAACAAAAGCATTATTTGGTTTTTTATTAATTTATAACATCAAAATGATTATAACTGGTATAGAAGAGTAACACACATTTATTGATAATAAAAATTTTAATGTAATTGAACAAGTGTTTGTGTTGTTTGTGGTTGTTATATTGATGATTTTATTCTAATAGGTTTTCGAACAATCAAAAATGTGTTAATAATAATAATAATAATAATGTCTAAAGACAGGTTTTTATGTGATTACTTTTTGTCAATGTTTAATTGGAACTGAACTATAAACACCATGAAAGTCACTATGTCACTCATAATCTAAAAAAGGGAATTGTGCGATTGGGGTCAAATTTTCCAAAAAAATTGTTACGAAATCTCAATTTGTCTTACCACTATTAGGTAATCCCACTGTAACGGATAGAGTCCATTAGCAGTAAGTCTTACTTTTGTCTGACGAATTTGCAGGGCAAAAATTCGGATGTCGTCCTGCAAATAATCCTTGTAAATGGAGTTTAGCTGTACTTCATGTACGCAGTTTCCAGTTTCTAAACCCTGGAATTATTTAAATTTGTACCAAGACAAAATTAGGTTAAAAAGAGATTTAAATAGCATTCAAGATTTTCATACTAAAATGTAGCCAGCAAGATTATTCTGTGTTTATTGTAGGTTTGTTCAGGTTTTATTTCCTATAAATCAACAAGATAACGCCTGTGGGGAGTTCAAATTTTTGTGCATAAGTTTCACTAAACGAAACTCAAATTATTATCTGTAATTTTATATTTTTTGTCTAAGCTAATCTCACATAATAATACAGGGTGTCCCAGTTTATATCGTCAGGATTTCACCAGTCAATAGTTTAGCGAAAATTAAAAGTGGTTTGTCTAATAAACTATGGTCAAATGTTGCTTCCTTTTTAATGTATAGGGCATTAAAGAAAATAAATTATTTTAAATAATTTGCTATAAATCAATAACAAAAAAAGTTAGCCTTCTGAAATTTTGCATAGATGTTTTTTTTTGTATTCTCTTATTAATAGTGGTTGCAATTATTTTATTTAGAACACAGAGGCGTGCGTACGGGTTTCTTCAAAAACATTTTATTGAATAATAAATATAAAAAATAAAACGTACACCACTGGTTTTTTTTGCAGCACCAATATGCAGAGAGTATTTTCTATTCAATTTAGAAACCTTTTTGTATATTACAATTTCTTGATAACTTAACGTTTTTTTTTCTTATTTATTAAAGAGGTTCTTCCCTATTAGATTTCCGAAAAAAGCATCAGTACAAAGTTGTAGAGAAAAATATTTCCTACAACTTTCCTTTCAATATTTTTTTGATATTGTCAATATTTAAAAAGATATTCAACAAATAAGTTGCAAATTTTAGGGAAATTTTTCTCTAGTTAGGTACTAATTACTACTACTACTTACTACTCTTTCCCCAAAATGTTCAACTTATTTGTTGAATAACTTTTTAAATATCGACAATATCAAAAAAAGTTTAAAGGATAAGTTGTAGGAAATATTTTTCTTTACAACTTTGTACTGACTCTTTTTTCGAAAATTTAATAGGAAAAAAGTTATTCAATAACAAAAAATCTAACCTTTATTTGAGGGCTGGTGAAGGAAGGGCGGGGTCTACGAATACACAAACTCAGTTTTAAACTTTCAGGGTGACCCTCTAGAAGATTCTACAAAAATTGGCTGTAGGGTAAAAAAAGTCTATTTAAAGCCTTTTTCTCCCTTATTTACTGTACTATTAGGTTATTTTGAGTTAAGTTATCAAAAAATTATAAGATACGAAAAAGTTTCTAAATTGTATGGAAAATACTCTCTACATATTGGTGCTGCAAAAAACCAGTGGCGTACGTTTCATTCAATAAAATGTTTTTGAAGAAACCCGTACGCACGCCTCTATGTTCTAAATAAAATAATTGCAACCACTATTAATAAGAGAATACAAAAAAAAAGATCTATGCAAAATTTCAGAAGGCTAACTTTTTTTGTTATTGATTTATAGCAAATTATTTAAAATAATTTATTTTCTTTAATGGCCTGTACCTCAAAAAGGAAACAACATTCGACCATAGTTTATTAGACAAACCACCTTTAATTTTAGCTAAACTATCGACTGGTGAAATCCTGACGATATAAACTGGGACATCCTGTATAAAAACGCAGATTTTTCCATTATTTATTTACCTCAGTTTGTATCCTTTGGGCAAAGTACAAAACCAAAATAAACTGCCCCGAGCATCCAAAAACAACATTAAAACCTCTAATGAAAAACACCATCACATAACTCTCGTTTTCATGAGATTGCCTAACGATAATAAACATATCAAACACCCCTTGAATCTGTTCAATCATCACCAATGCCAATATATACGCATAATACTTGGCAAAAGTCTCGTTACAAATCTTCAAAATTTCACATAAATTCCCATGCAACAATCGCGCCAAAACAATCTTGTCTCTGATCTCCCCTATAGTCTTCTTTTGCACATCCACTGAGGTACCATATTCCTTACGTTTCCAATTCCGCATCAATCCCCCATCAAAACCACCAAAATTTGGCAGTACTTTGGTAGTTTTGGTCAAAGAACGAATAAATTTGTTGAGGAAATTGAAGCGACCATGCAAAAAGCAAAGTAGCACAGTGTGTTGTAGCATGAGAAAAACAGTGGAACCTTTGTAAGTTAGTTCTAGAAGCGTGCTGTAAGGTACGCGTTTTAGCATTGTAAACATTGCTAGGATTTTTAGAGAATTGTACAAATAAGTCACGATGAAAACCAGTAGAATATAATTGCGTCCTTTTAGTACCTTCCCCTTTGAATTGAATTGTACCTGGAGGAACTTCTGAAAACATCTATCGAAATCGTTTAGTTTTCGGAAAATTTCCACGTTTTTGTCGCGGTGGTTATAGGAGTAAATCAGGATGACGAAGAGGACAATTGAGTTTACTATCAGGACTATATTATCCAGTAGTATGGTGATGGTTGTTTGCAGCTTAGGGAACGCTACCTCCACGATGGTTATAGTTTTATACACCAGGAACATTTGGATAAACAATATGAAGCTCAAAGTAATTACGAAGAAATGCTTTTTGAAGGCAACAGGATAAAGCAGAACTTTTGAAATTTGTTTAATTGGTTTGTATAGTTTGTAGACATTATCCGAGGTTTGCATTATAACAATAATAAATATCACGTGCGGTGGTAACGATAATAAATTACAACAGTGTGATGATTACATGTGATTGTAATAAACTAAAACAATTTGTAAGATCTCACTTGGTGATAGTTTTAATTTATGGTGATATTAAATTGAATGGCGATTACAACTAATGTAATAACTTCGGTGACTGTCTGGAATTAATCGAAATTGTATGGGTGTTTATTATTTAGAGATTTGTAATAACACTCACCCATAAAAGTAATTTACCATCAGGAGTCAAAAAACCCAAGAAATAAAATTTGAAGGGTTTTTGTTTTAACTGGTACGAATAAGTTATTATTCTTTCAGCCAAGGGCTGGTTGAGGTTGTTATTATTTTTGTAAAATAAACGATGCAAAATTTGTCCGGTTTTCGAGTACTACAAATTTGTTATTAGTCATAACTTATATAATGTTAAAATTGTTAGAATTATCTATTTAAAAGAAAAATTCCAAGCATGTGAATCACTACTAACCTCACCAGCAGTCGCACTGCAAATATTGCAAACCAAATTACCAAAAAAACACAGGTTCAAAAAGAATATAGCAGAAATCATAGGCGTTGATATGCTTTTTTTATAACTGGGGCGAGTAAAATAATGTAACCAATACAACATTTGCACGTACGCTTCTCCAAAACACATAATAAGGGATCCCAATAAAAACAGAGCAGCTGCTGAGGTGAAATTCTCTGCAACTTCGTAGATTTTCTGCTGGAGAAATTGAAGCACTCTACGAAAAGACACAAATTCTGTCAGGATCTTTACCCTTCGTCATTTCACTTACTTTAAATTATGCTCCAAACACATCTCATCCACACCTCTTGCAAAACCCCTCCGACGAACCACACAACTAACTCTAGGTTTTCTCAACAGTAAACCTAGCGCATCATTAACAAGCCTAAAGCGGTTCCTCAGTAAATTAACAACAGCGACCAAGATGCAACATCGATAGATAGTTGGAATCATAAGAAAAAACTTCAAATTTAGCGATCGTCGTATACTACACTCGTAGAAGCAGTAAGAAAGAATCAAAAGATAAATCAGATTTGCTACCCCAGCTACACGAAGCAATGTTTGCGCTCGTCGTTCTGATTTTTGATGTACAGGGTTGATTTTAAGTACCAGAAAAGCTTGGTCTATGTCGTTGATACCACTTAGAGTGTCCACTTGGAGTTTCTGAGAGTTGTAGTAGTAAATTTGGTAGAAGATGAAGATCATTCCAGTGGAGACACATTCCATAGTACTCACTTGAAAGACAGTTTGTTCTTCTGGGAAACTGTACCAGATATTAATTATTACTATTGTGGTGGCTACGAGGTTAAGTAGTTTCATTTTCCAGGTGTTGTCGACGATATATTGATTGGTTTTATTGCACCAGGTGTACTGCTCTACGAGGTAGATTTTGCCTATTTTTAAAAACTGTTTTAGATTTTGCAAGGATTTGGAATGGGATGTGGACATTATACTCGTACAGTTCAAGTGGGAAATAAATTGGATGCAATGGATTTTAGTCAGTGAATTATGATTTTTATCTCACAATCAGTGACAAGGATGATTAATGTTGAAATTTCAAATAGAGTATTCGTAAATTTTAATGTTAGCTAAACTGGAAAAATGTTGGATACAAATGTTTCTTTTGCATGTTGAAATTCTAGCGAAAACGCAAATAAATAAACTCTTATGCAAAAAAATTTACATCGATAAAAAGCCACTTTATCGCACTAGAGTGCAAAAGACCTCTGACGCTTGGAATGAAAATGATATACTTTAGCCAAATTATTTGTTGGAAAACTTACTTTATACGAGCCCTAACAACTAAATGTTCGGACAAAAGTAAATTTGATTGTCTTTTTTTGCATACGTGCAAAAAATATCTAAATTAACTTCCATAATATAGATGATTTTTTCTGTTATAATGCCAACATTTGGTTATATAAAAACGTAAGTTTCGTAAAAATCCGCTCGGCGGTTCCAAAACTGTGGCACTTTAACCCAGCAGGTGGGAAAACTGTAGAAACAAAGAATTATTATTTTCAAAACGTTGGATCTAGTAGTCGGATTTTGATGAAATTTACTTTATTGCAAAGCTGGATGTTGGTTTTCTTTACAAAAAAGTTACACAAGTTTTTATTTTGTGATTTTAGACATTTATCGGAGCTTCAAAGTTGCACCTTTAAAAATGATAGAATTTTCTAGTAACTGTTTTAAAAAATCAGTTTTGAAACCGCTGGTTGGATTTGTGTCAAAAACCCTTTAAATCAATGCTCAAGGATCGTACTATATTGAAAAAATCCTGAAATGTTATAATGATTTTTTTTGCATTTTTTTCGAGTTCCACAATTCACTTTTCAAAAAAAAGGAGACGTAACCTCTTATTAATGGTCCTAAATTAAAAATTAACCCAACATTTAGTTGCAAATTCATTTTGTAAAATTTGCTAATTGTTATAAGGTTAAAATATTGTTAAATCAAATAAATTATTTTCTTCCATGCATAATATTCTTATTGTATTGTTAGATGTTTACTAATTATTTGCGTAAAATTTCCAGTTCTCCTTTCATACTTCAAAAATTTAGTTTTGTCCGAACATTTAGTTGTTAAAGCTTGTATAAACTAAAATTATTGTAATCACTTAATTAGAGTGTTGTACACAAACTTTATTAAATAATCAGTTACTTCCACTCTTGTTTTTATACAATATTAATATTAAACTGAATTGCTACTATGACTAATATAATAACCTCATTAAGTATCTGAAACGAAGCAAACAAATTATGTCAAAAATTGTATGTTATAAAAAATACAAACCCATAAAATCAGTTCTCTATTAGGTGTGACAAACCCCATAATTTGAAACTGAGACTGCTTTTGTATTAATTGATAAGAAAATGAGCGGATTTCATTCACAACTTTTTGATTTCTTTTGTTGTTGAAATATAGTCGATGCACTAGTCGACCAGTCTTCAAATACTATAAATAGTTTTAAAAATAAGTCGGTTTAAAATTTCTTCTGCTCTTACCTCTTGAGAAATATCATTGCAGAGGTATATAAAATAATTGCCAAATATTAGCATATTTACTATGAATATTATTGTAAGAGCAAAAGTGAGTGGGTTGGAAAATTCCAAGCCGTTAACGATCAAATTGTACCAGTATAAAATTTGTATGTAGATCTCGCAAAAAACTAGAATAATTTCCATGAAGACGAATGGACCTCCTGCACGTTCGAAAATTTTCGAAGTGTCGCAGATTTTTTGGTGGATTTCTCGGATGACTCTAAGAAATTTATATGTAGAAAAGTAGTAATACATTTTTGGAAAACTTTCAAGGGTTAGTTCCTCACCTTAAATTATGGGTCACACACAACTCCTCCACTGAAACCACCCCATGTCTCCCCTCCCCCTTACACCCAACACAATCTTCCGTGGTATTCCCCCTCAATTCCACCAAAATCCTATTAATAATTCGAAATCTATCCCTCAATACAGTACCAACCGCAACAAACATACAAGTTTTATATACAATCGCAATCATTGGTACGAACTTGAAAACCAACGACTGCCTCACCTCGCACCCATCAAAGCAATAAGCAAGAAGAAATAAATAAAACACATTCGCCATGCAAATCATATGAAGAATAACATGCACATATCTCTCGGATTTTTGATCAACAGGATCGACATTCAACATTGAAAAACTTGCATCAATGTCGTTTATTCCTGCATACGTGTTGATTTGGTGGTTCTGTACGGAATAGCAAAGCATCAGGGCTGTAATACAACATAATCCAATGCCGATGGTTTCCATTACGGCGATTTGGTTATTGAAATTGAAGCGATCAGGTGGGAAACTGTGGTACATGTAGAAAGTTGTGAAGAGGGTGGCTGAGGCATTTAGAAGTTTTAGGCGATAGGAATGATCCACTATGTATTGTTTGGTTTTGCAACACCAGGTGTATTGTTCCGCTAGGAGGAATTTTCCTAGAGTTATGAAGAATTTTAAATTTTGAACAGATTTTGAAAGCATGGCACGTCCGAAATCAGCTACTATAGTAATCTAGTACTTCAAGGAAAGTGTTAGTTTAGATTTCTGATCATTATTTTGATTGATTGTAATAAAATACAGTGGACACTTTTATATAAATTGCTGATTTATTACTCGTTTCATTATAGACCGGTATGTGAAAAGGTTAATTGTGTAGATGTAGAAAATTTTTGTTATCTATAACACTAAAGATAATGAGGTAGTTTAGTGAAATAATAACCTCAATAAGAAAATTATCATAACATAACAATTTGAATTATCGATTTCCGACTACAAAATAAGTTCATTTCATGCTATTTTCATATATTTTATTGTTACAGTTAATTTACTATTTTTATTTATCAAAAAGTACGAAGGAGAGAATGTAGTTGAACTATTTAAATTCACTTTGGATTCTTTCTCGTTATCTCGAATACATTTCCTTGATTTTCCTAAACTATTTTGCTTGCTAAATGTGGCCCTGTTCTAGACTAATTACAAAACGGGACAGATGTATAACAGTTTAATAAACTTAATGCGTTGCATTCCTATGTCAAAGAACGTACACAGTGTGTGTGAGATTGAATAGTAAGTTCAGATTCTTTCGTGGTGACCTCGAGGATATCGCAGGGATGGCATCGGAGGCCACTCCGACTTCGTTGCTCAAATAAATGACTTTGCTCGTGTATGTATTATTTGTTTACGTCTTAAAAACGTTGTAAAATTAAAAAGATTGTAGTTTTTTAGGTTGCAGAGATAAGTTAATCTACCTAATTAAAATGTAAATATTACTGCCAGTAAATTTTGGCATAATAACAGAAGACGTATGTAACGAAAATTTTAAAACTAAGTAAATAAACAGTTTCACCTGGTACTTAATACGATAATAAGTATTTATTTAGATTTATTTTTCAACGAAGTACGCGTTAATTATATAGGAAAACCCAGAAATGCCTGACCACATAAGAAGAATTTACGCATAGATATTTCCTTCAATTTCCTAGAAATTATTGCAATTAAATACAAAGTGTTTGTTTAGGCTTTATTCATATTATTTCAGATATTGAGCGGATCTATGGTAGTCATGACGTCACAACCAGGATCGGCTTTAGGTTATCTAATCATATCTATACAGGGTGTAAATTGGCGTTATTATACTTGATCCCATGTGAGGCAATATGGACTTATACGAGCCCTAACAACTAAATGTTCGGACAAAAGTAAATTTTTGAAGTATGAAAGGAGAACTGGAAATTAAAATAATTAGTAAACACCTAACAATACAATAAGATAAAGCCTTAATAACAATATTATGCATGGAAGAAAATTATTTATTGGATTTAACAATATTTTAACCTTAATAATTAGCAAACTATACAAAATGAATTTGCAACTAAATGTTGGGATAATTTTTAATTTAGGACCATTAATAAGAGGTTACGTCTCCTTTTCCTTTAATAGCTGCCTGTATTCTAGCAGACATTGTATTTATCAAATTTTGGTACAATTCTGGTGTGAAACTGTCCCAAATTTCTTCTATTTTGGTTTTTAAGTCCCCAATGGTTCATGGTGGATTATTGCGTAGAATACGTTTAATTTTATGCCAAAAAGTTTCAATGACATTTAAGTCCGGACTGGATGAGGGCCATGAAAGCACCTTTATGTCGTTTTACCCAAGTTCCAAAACTGTGATTTTTTAAAAACAGTCGTTAGAAAATTACGTCACATTTTTCAAGTGCAATTTTAAAGCTAAGAAATATGCCTAAAATCACCAAATAAAGACTTGGGGATTTTTTTGTACACAAAAAACCAACATCCAGCTTTGCAATAAAGTAAATTTTACCAAAATCCAACCAGTAGTTCTAAAACTCTGATTATTTTAATGTAGGTAGCACCCTCAAGAAACACGTTTTTTGAAAAGTGAACTATGAACTCGAAAAAAATGCAAAAAAAATCATATTAACATTTCAGGATTTTTTCAATATAGTACGATTATTGAGCTTTGATTTAAATGTTTTTTGACACAAATTCAACCAGCGGTTTCAAAACTGTGATTCTTTAAAACTGTTACTGGAAAATTTTATCATTTTTAAAGGTGCAACTTTGAAGCTCCGATAAATGCCTAAAATCACCAAATAAAAACTTGTGTCACTTTTTTTGTAAAGAAAACCAACATCCAGCTTTGCGATAAAGTAAATTTCATCAAAATCCGACCACTAGATCCAACGTTTTGAAAATAATAATTCTTTGTTTCTGCAATTTTCCCATCCTGCTGGGTTAAAGTGCCACAGCTTTGGAACCGCCGAGCCGATTTTTACGAAATTTACGTTTTTATATAACAAAATCTTGGCATTATAACAGAAAAAACCATCAATATTATGGAAGTTAATTTAGATAACTTTTGCGCGTATGAAAAAAAGACAATCAAATTTACTTTTGTCCGAACATTTAGTTGTTAGGGCTCGTAGACTACAACTGTCTGCTTTATTTGATTCTTCAGTGGCTCTATTTCGGTTTAGAGCATTTATTTTTCAAGTTATGGCGAATTAAGACGCGTGTGTTATCACAATGGTGGAGATTCGCCGATGAAATATTCTATTTTTGTAGATACAGCTTAAATAAAATTGCCAAAATTTATCTTGGGGGTTTAAACGTGAATTAGCTTAAAAATCGATTAAAAAATCAGGAGATTAACGATCTGAATTAAGCTTAGGCCAAGCCTGGAAATAGACTAATTATAGCTTAATTCTGATCGTTTATCTGGTAATATCTTAATCGATTTTTAAACTCACGACATAATTATTTTGTAAAATTAGCATAGTTTCATATTTAGTTAATAGAAAAAATTAATGGCTAAATTTCGCCTCTGGAATGACGACCTGAAAACCGCTCTTATATATATAATAATATTAAGGGCGGATTTTAGAGGCAATTTACTGAAAATCTCGTTAATGTCTGATGATAAAAGTCCACGGATATGGAGTTTTAATGAGCATTTACGAGAAAAAATTAATCCTGATAGTAAATATGTTTTAAAAAAAATTGACATTAGTGAAACCATAAAATAACAATGTTATAAGAAATTGTAATAGAAAAATGTTAGCTCCAAATTCGAAACCATTTCCAAAGAGTATTTTGATCCAAAACAAAAACAACCTTCAATATTAAAACACTACAATCTACATAATAGAGTGATAGAGACGTAGTAGTTGTGTACACTTTCTTTTCTCCCATTACATAAACATGTTTACGAACTTCACCTTACCCATCAAGTATATCAAAGAGAAAATTTAAATGAGGTGCAAAGCCCAGGGCCGCCCAAATTACCCATAGTCCATAGAATTAGCAAGGTAATACCCCAAGAGAAACAGTGAAAGGAAATAAGTTCAATGTCGAAAAATATTCTGTGGCTGTGTAGCCAGTGATTAATTCTTAATCACAAGGTGGTATTCGAACCAGTGTGTGTTTCACTGTGATGGTGTGCGCGTGACAACCGTATGACTTCCATGCATCCATAATCGGGGAAAAAATTTAAACTCGCCGGTTTTTCCGTTAGTTTTAGTTTCCAACAGTAAACTTGGATAATACAAAGAAAACCGAGAATTACAGAAAGTGTATTAAAATTAACTTTTATACAACGTATTTTAAATTAATAATTTAATGCAAATGTTGCACTAGATTTTGGGTTTTATTATCTATTATATTTTACTGGCCAAGGTTGGAACAAGGAACAAGAACATTATTCTTGGAAAAAATTGTTTTCTCAAAGTCGCTGTAGCTGGAGAACTGGTACTATGTAGGATGTGCAGGTATGTTTTTACATTTCCGGTGACACTATCCTATATAAAATTATGAAAATTTAAATCAAATGCTATGAGATTTCCTTGAATTTGAATGTACTCTGAATCACTCATTAGTTTCAAAGCTATTCCAAGGAAACATTTCAAGCGTAGCTTTTAAATTTAATAACTATTGTTACAATGTTTCTCGTTAAACAAATTAAAAGAGTATTAAAATAAAATTGTCCACAGACAAAATTTAATTGATGACTATAAATTATAGGAGTAGGTATATTATTTCTGTTTCCTGTCGATTAGTTTTGAATCCCGAGATTGTTGTAATTTTAAAACAATTATCTATAAGATAATTATCGGTATGTTTATCTGTTCCCCCACCACTCATCAGATTTAAAGTAATTACTCTTACAATTTTCTAGCTACTGTAACTGTCGTAAAACCATAAATGTGCGGCTGGATGTTGGTGAAGACCATCGATACCTACGTGAAAATCCATTTTATTTATAATGATGTAATGGTGGTATTTTTAAAGTGGCAATAAATAAACTACAAACGTGTGTGATCAAAAGTCTATCAATTGCAGATGATTCGTGCGACGTGCCACTATATTGATAAATTCGTCACGAACAATAATTAAGTGTAATATTTCCTACGACCAGCATTGTATTATATTATATCATATCAGACCATAAACATAATCTTTCGTCTTACTAAATCATCTCTCGCACGTGACGATGCAAATCTTATCAGTGTACTATGACTATAACAGCATTTTTTTATAACAATGTGCTAGAGTTGAGGATTTATTGTTAGTGTAATTTACCTCACAATGTGCAAATGTTGCCAGCAGTAAGTAGATTTATTAGCACTTGTATGTGTATTAATATGTGTGATAGAGTTTTATTTTATTTTAATTAGCGTCGTTTATTGGGAGCATGAAACTATTTTAGAAATTTCCAATAATACAAGTTTTTAAAGTTGAAATTTGTTTGTGTGCCAAGTACAATAGGCGAGGTAATAAAAACTTAATTTAGATATAAATCCGCAAAATGTGCATACTTGAATTTAGTTTTGCAGGAACTTGTTGGTGCCAACTATAAATAAGTACCTAACGATTATTGCGTTCAGATTTTAGGAATTAAATTATCTATCGATATGTTTCAGAATGTTGATAGCAACAATTTTCTTAGAAAATTCTAGTAAAGGCGAAATAGCGGCAGATTTTCCGTAAGATAAAAAAATTTAATCCAATTCTCACGAGTCTCCAGCCGTTACGAAAAGGGAGAAATTATTCAGTTAGATCCTTTATGCGAGGCTAGAGATTTACTAAAGCCCAGTTTTTCAATCGGTAGTTGTCCTTAACTATAAGTTAAATTTCTTAGATTATATTATTATATAATATTAATTAATATTTTCTAAAAAAGGCTGCATGTCGAATATGTTCGTTTTCAGCGCCTATTTTTATCTCTAACCTCACAGAAGGGAATTTTATCATTAAGCAGTTGAATTTTCAAGATAATAGTGGTATTTATATTTTTGACTCAGTACTCGGTACTCGAATATTCTTTACCAAATTGAAAACTTTTGATTCAATTTTTAGTGTTTTTAAAATTCTGCATCTGAAGAAATACATCACAACTTATTAATAAACAAGAACTTTAAGAGGGCACCATTGGAGATATTTTTCAATAGAATACGATTTTCATGTAAGCGTAAGCACACTAACCTCATATGTGATTTAATTTGTAGAATTTATTTTTTCTGCAAGTACGAGTATGAATAAAAAATGTGAGAGCTGAAAAATTTATAGATAAAAAACTTCAATAACACTTTTTTTGGCACGATGTGACTGAAAATATCAGCTATTTAACTAGGCCTCATTTTCTATACACCCTGTGCAAACGGCATAATGCCCTAAATTTTGAATCAGTCAAATATTTGACAACTCAAAAATAACATCGCCTTTAATTAATAAGTTTTTGTAATGACACTTTTAAGCCTCTACAACTAAATTAGAAAGAAGATGTACGATGCACGACAAATTGAGCAGTTTTTTGCTAACAACAAGGGCTAAACTATTTGGGTAATGTTCAGGTACTTTTCTAATTATTGTCACGTTGATTTATTATTAATTCCTGCAAAAATTTTTATGTTGTAAATTATTTCTGATTTTACCCAAAAAAAATTGTTAGTAAACAAGAAAACCTTGCCTAATGGTAATTACAATCATTTATGCAATCTCATTTTACCAAAACAGGATGCAACAATTACTCATACAAATTTTCCATAATTTAATCTCTATTTTTTGTTTCTATTATTCAGTTGTATGGAATCATGTTACTGGCACCTAATAGAAAAGCGCTTCTGCTTCGACGAGAGTATAGCACTGTACGAGGAACCCGAAAAAGAAGAAAAAAACAACAACATGTTCGACAACATGGCATTTTACGATAGCGTATCTGTGATAGCTGGCAGGGCAATAGTAACGATAGATCCACTACCAGAAGCCAAACCGATCATCCAACAACCCATTAGAAGACTGATAAAACCAGAGAAAATTGAACCTGAGGAAAAAATCGAAGTACCATTAATTATAGATGAAGCCCCCAGTAAAGTTGCGTCCGATGACGACGAGGAACAGCACAAGGACGAAGTCGATAACATTACTGTAATAATCCAGCTGTGGCATTAATATCTTTAGATTAATTACACTTTTTATTCTAGTTATTGGACATCAAGGTGCTTAAGAAAAACGCCAGCACAAACGATATTCCTGAAGCCATTGGTAAGCTGCAGGAACAAACCACTGAGAAAATCAGTCAAAGCACTGGAAACCTTCTAGAACCACCCGATATTCAACTACGTAAGAAATCGCTTCGAGAACGCCGCATGTCTAAGAGTTTATACTTAAAACTGGACCTACCTAAAGAAATCCCTATAATTCGCCAGCATTCAATGCCGAAGTTTTACTTGGATACCCCCGAAGACAACCAAACTGAGTCCACGTTGATTAAACATCAATCAACAGCCTTAACCAGTCCGCTTACAAGATCCAGTGGATTTATTTTTGATTTGTATTCAGTGGTTCAAATGGAAAAGGCGAGACATCAAAACGTGCAACATCCCCCACCCCCGGCGCCTATCCATCGGGAATCATCCAGACTGGCGCTGATTAAAGAAAAAATCAAATTGCGCAAAACAAAAAGTAATCTAAGTTCCACAAGTATACCTCACTCTAATTATATTTGAATCTACTGTTTTGTCCGATGATGTGTGCTGTTATGTTTGTGTCGTGCAAAGCAAATTAAACTTCATGTGTAGTACACTGTTTTAATAAATAATTTTTATTATTTATTCTAGTTAAAGAAAATGTTACGGAAAACAAGTCTGCGTGATAACAGTACTTAACGAACTATGACTGGATTTGTTTAAGTTGTATAAAATGATTTTAATTATGTAGTGTTTAGATCTAGAGCAACTAAATTTCGTTCCATCTTGTTCATGACTCATCAACAACAACGTCTGCATCATCAGATAGTGGAGGTGCTTGCCCATCATTGGGATCTTCTTTTTCCTATTTTTAACAAATATTTATTTTTATGTACATATATTTACCTACCTAATACAATTTAAGTCAAAAATAATAAATAACATACCAATTCCATTAGCTCTTGATTCAACTTATCCCTGTAGCTTCTATCGAAGAAGTGGCACTGAAATTGGATTGGGTAAAGATAATTGGGATAAAACATGTAAACTTACCTTGCACAGGCCAAAAATTAATAAAGCCAGAAGTGATGCGCCTAAAACTGCTGCGACTACATAAGCCCAAAGTGGTACACTTTTTATGTTTTGTACATAAACTAACGTTGTGGAATGTACTGTTAATCTAAATAGAATTACATTGAGTGGTCTGGTAGTTGAGTGAAAATTCCAGAACTTACATTTGGGATTTCTGCAAAAGGCTAGCTGTAGAAGTTAAAGCTAGGATATCCTTGATTTTCAACTGGTGCATGTATTTATTAGCTAAAAAATGTCGTACTTAGTTCTCTAGACTTTATTTTTAATTTTTTAATTCAAACCTATTTACCTAACAAATTGACGTTCACTTTGAATTTAATCAAAAACTCTGCAGTTTCGGATTTGTACAAATAACCAGAGGTACAGAAGACTTGAACACAATTGGAATTTTCTTGTAGACAATCTATTCTAATTGTTCGGTTTTCTGGTGCTGGTAATGTGGGTTGTATTTGATTGTCACTAGTACTAGTGATTGGATTTTGGTTGCAGATACTATCTATTCCATTAAGTGAACTCTAAAAAGTGTGGCAACCCAAAATATACAAATAATACGCTTAGAACCAACTTGAATTATTTAGTACTCACAGATACTTCCATTACGTCTACTGTATCACTATTTTCGAAATTTTCTCTTGGTAATTTGATGGCTAAGTCCAATTTCACAGGACTAGGCCCTGAATTCCCCACCGTGAATTTATGTACAATGAAACCAACCTCCTTAGTTTGACCACGTTTGTATTCAAAATTTTCGGGGGTGGATGAACTAGAATTAAAGTTTAAGTTGTAGGTACAAAATATAAAATAAAAATTGTCTCACCTCTCCATATATGGAGTGCTTTGAAAATGAACTGGAATTTTAAATAGAACTCTACTGTTGGTCGCATTTCCGATATTTCTTCCTAAACTTCTCACTTGAAAATTAATGTCGATGCTTGGATTGTCTGCATTCAGTTTTTCGATATCAAATTTAAAACTGAGCTGTAAGAAATTTTATAGAGGAATGTAAGTCTAACCGAAAACTTTTCCGAAATTTAATAATTATCATCCCTACATACCGTTTTGTTATTATTTAAGCGTTCATTAACAGGACAAATGTAAGTAGTATTTTTCCGGTAGCAACTCCTCAAGTTCCGCAGCTCTATCCCTTGGGGAATTTCAATCGTCAACTCGCACAAATAGGCTGGCTCACCAGTATTTTCTACACGAACATCCAGATCGAACTCTGTTTCCACTCCAAAAACTACCTGTGATCTATTAAGTACGACATGTTAACTTAATTTTATAATATTTCATTTGGTCTTACAAGTCTTGAGCTTGGATAACTTGGAGTGATAAGTTAGTTTGACAAATATTGTCACTTCCACATCCATGTGAGAAGGGTATTAACAGACTTGTGGGTTCACCATTTCCTAAAACGTCCGATTCATTCGTTTGTGCCTTTAGAATGATTTTGAATGGCGATATATCTTTGAAGACGTTCTAGAAAAAAAATTCTTCTAACAAATTCAATTTTAGTTATATGTACCAGTATGGCATGGTATATACTAAGTACTAACTATAAGTTGTATTGTGGCGTTACTACACAAATTTATATTACTTCCTCCGCGTAACTTCGTGTCCATACCAAACCAATTTCTACCCCTTGCATCCAAAATCACTTCAGTGATGAAGGATATATTGTGCATAGTTCTACTTTTCCTTCGTGGCGCGTACAATAAACAATATTCCACCACAAAGTTTTTTGTATCGGTTTGTAAAACGCTTATATTGCTGCGCAACTGCAATTTATAATCAACGATGGACTTTGAGCGTATTACAAAAACTTGATCACTTTTATACGCTCCAATGGCAATATCTGAAATAAGTCCAAGTAATAAAATCTAATAAATAACTAATAGTACCATTGTAGCCATTGTAGTCCACGTCAGCTCCGTTGGATAAACCCAAACCAAACCCGTTGATGTTTCCAGGTGTTGGAACATTGAGGCTTCCAGGGGTGAGTTTCTGAGCGAAGCCAGTGGAGATTCCTGTTGTGGTTCCTTTGTAAATATAGACAGCCCCCACACCATTATCTTCGTTAGGTGCGGATACCGCTATGTCTGTTAGGAGAAGAACTAGAAAATTAAGTTACTTGTTGGAGTAACTCACCATTAAACGAGTCTAGATCTATATCACCAAGTTTGGAGATAACTGTTCCGAATCTGGCACCAGTTGACTTGGAACCCAGAAGTATCACAGGAGAATCAAATTGACCCTATAAATGGAGGATAAATTATTAAACTATTTTACTTATTTTAAAAATACAAATTTAATATACTTCTCCTTTATGCCTATAATAATAAACATAGCCTTCGTCCCAGGTTTTCCCAGCTCCCATTGGAGCTCCCACAAAAAGATCTTTGTAGCCATCTCCATTTACATCCTCCGCTAATAGTGCAGCTCCAAAATACGAACCGGTTTCCTCGCCCATAAAACTACCTATTTCCTGGAAATTGCGCCTGTATATGAAAATTCTTACCTAGAACAGTTCAGATCAGCTTAAGGAGTTTAGAATTTAAAAAATTACTTTTCCGCGTAAATATGAGTTTCTAGGTGCTCCTGCTACATACCAAACTACCCCGCTGTTTACAGAAAAATAATCAGCAGTAACTTTGTATCCTGCAAGTAAATTTATAGTAAAATTTAGGATATTTTAGCATAAGTACCTAAATATCCTGTAAAGTCTTCGTTTTTTCCATTTGTTGGTGTGACGAGAGCTAGTTTATTTTCCGGTTGGATTACAAGAGCCCCTTGAAGTTTGTGGTTTATAAAAAGGTTAAATTTATGTAGTTTAACTTACCGATCCATTCTCTTATTCCTGGAGCTCCCATAATTAAATCTCCAGTTTCCTAGGGTATAAATTTTAAAAATATAGTTTGGTTACATCGAGTACATACCTTTAAATATTTTATATCAAGTCCTGCCTGAGCCAAAGCAGCGTAGTGAAATCTTGAGTTACTTTGATCTAAAAAATACATTTTCATTCTTTTTAACGTGAAAAAAAAACTAAAGATTTAAAATATCTACTAAACTTTATTAATTCTCACACTCTTTTCTAAATAACTTACCAAAGTTTTCCAAAGGATATATCGTAGATACTCGCCCATAAAAGTCAATTTTATAGCACACACCATTCAAAAAATAATCCCTTCTAGTTTTTCGAATTGTTTTCGGAGCGCAAGTCTAAAGATTACATACAGGTAACTAGGTATTAGAAATTTAAATAAATTACATACGAATATATTTCGGTTTCCATCACTTTCACCATCCACTACACTTCCTAACCAATTTCCAAGAGGAGTAGATGGCATTTCCCCTAAATTAATATGCTAAAATCTACCCTGTACGCTAACCAGATAAAACTTACCAGTTGGAATCGTAAATTTTGTACAATTGCTTTGTTGTAAATCACAACGAAAGATTGAACCACCAGTTTGTAGTCGAGGATCTTGTTTAGGCGCTCCCACAATAACTCTAAGAAAATGCCGATTTTTCCATATGTATAAATGAAATTTTAATTAAAATACTTACGAAGGAATAATGCTGTTTTGCAACATCACGGCGTATCCAAAGTAGGCATTTTTAAGGTTTGGTACATCAATAATTTGGACATTGTTCGTATCAAAATTGTAAGAAATTACAAAATTTAAATTTATTAGTAGTAGTATACAAGTCAAAATAAACATGTTGCTGTTTATATCTGAAATTATAATGGTGTATGAACTTAAAGAAATTGCACAGGAAGCCACAAGCTTAGGATTCGGTAATTATATCGTTAAATGTGTATAGGAAAATATGGATTTGTTTCCTGTGTAGATTAAAACAGCGGTGAAACTTTGGCGACAATTTTATTTCTAAGTATATTTATAGTGATTATTATTCGATGGATTTTCCTTCAGCAATGCATTGAATAAATGAAGAAGTACTTATTTTATTTATGAATACTTCACAATCGAGATCTACTTATTGCTAACATCTACGAGCCCTAACAACTAAATGTTCGGACAAAAGTAAATTTTTGAAGTAGGTATGGAAGGAGAACTGGAAATTTTACGCAAATAATTAGTAAACACCTAACAATACAATAAGATAAAGCCTTAATAACAATATTATGCATGGAAGAAAATTATTTATTGGATTTAACAACATTTTAACCTTAATAATTAGCAAACTTTACAAAATGAATTTGCAACTAAATGTTGGGATAATTTTTAATTTAGGACTATTAATAAGAGGTTACGTCTCTTTTTGTTTTAATAGCTGTCTGTATTCTGTATTCTATTTTATTTATTTGTATTTATCAATTTTTGGTACAATTCTGGTGTGAAACTATCCCAAATTTCTTCTATTTTGGTCTTTAAGTCCCCCAATGGTTCTTGGTGGATTATTGCGTAGAATACCTACGTTTAATTTTATGCCAAAGAGTTTCAATGACATTTAAGTTCGGACTGGATGAGGGCCATGAAAGCACCTTTATGTCGTTTTCCCCAAGTTCCAAAACTGTGATTTTTTAAAAACAGTCGTTAGAAAATTACGTAACATTTTTCAAATGCAATTTTAAAGCTACGAAATATGCCTAAAATCACCAAGTAAAGGCTTGGGGATTTTTTTGTACATAAAACCAACATTCAGCTTTGCAATAAAGTAAATTTTATGAAAATTCAACCAGTGGTTCCAAAACTGTGATTATTTTAATGTAGGTAGCACCCTCAAAAACACGTTTTTTGAAAAGTGAACTGTGGAACTCGAAAAAAATGCAAAAAAAATCATATTAACATTTCAGGAGTTTTTCAATATAGTACGATTATTGAGCTTTGATTTAAATGTTTTTTGACACAAATCCAACCAGCGGTTTCAAAACTGTGATTTTTTAAAACAGTTACTACAAAATTTTATCATTTTTAAAGGTGCAACTTTGAAACTCCAATACATGCCTAAAATCACCAAATAAAAACTTGTGTAACTTTTTTGTAAAGAAAACCAACATCCAGCTTTGCAATAAAGTAAATTTCATCAAAATCCGACTACTAGATCCAACGTTTTGAAAATAATAATTCTTTGTTTCTACAATTTTCCGATCCTGCTGGGTTAAAGTGCCACAGTTTTGGAACCGCTGAGCGGATTTTTACGAAATTTACGTTTTTATATAACTAAATGTTGGCATTATAACAAAAAAAAACCATCAATATTATGGAAGTTAATTTAGATAACCTTTGCGCGCATGGAAAAAAGACAATCAAATTTACTTTTGTCCGAACATTTAGTTGTTAGGGCTCGTATAAGAATTGTTTTAGCCTCCTGAAGACTCAACACTCGCTTCATTAGTGTGTCCTTCGGGATCTTCATTGTCCTAAACAACAAAAATATACACTCCGTTTAAATCTATTAATTATCATAAGTACCAATTGCATTAGCTTCTCCTCCTTCAGTTTATCCCTGTAATTTCTATCGAAGAATTTGCACTAAAAATTTTTGAAATTAAAGTTTTAATACAGATTTTCCTAAGTCGTAAACTACCTTAAACAAACCAAATATAAGCAAAACCAACAGTAATACACCCAAAAGTGTTGAAACTACATAGACCCAAACTGGTACCGATTTTTCACTTGGTATAAAAACCAACGTAATGGAATTAGCTGTCATACTAAAACCACAATTATAAATTACCTAAGGAAAGTAAGCTATACTTACGTATGAGTATCCTGTAAAAGATACGCTGTGGAAATTATGGCTAAAATATCCTCTTTTCCTTTCTGGTACTTCACAGCTACGACAAATGGACATAAAATAAATGGTTCTTGTATAAATACTATAACACTTAATACCTAGACTTCTAGCGTTTATTTTGAATTTTACCATAAAATCAACGTTCTGGCTTTTGTACAAATACCCAGCGTTACAAAAGTACTCTAGACAATCGGATTTCTCATCTAGACAATCCAACCTTATTGTTCGATTTTCTGGTACTGATAATGAAGGTTTTAGTTGAGATTCATCCAAAGGTATTACAGTTGGTGGATGATTTTGATTGCAAATACTGTTAATGCCGTTTAAGGAGCTCTAAAATAACAATAAATAAAGGTACAGTTTTGTTATATTTCAAAATATTTACAGTAACTTGCACTACTTCCATTAATGTAGTGTTACCAGTTGGGAATTTGATTGGTACGTCTAGTCTCACTGGACTTGGTCCGGAATTTCCAACGGTGAATTTGTGTGTAACGTAAATAATATCATTGTGACCCGGTTTTTTATATTCAAGATTTTCTGGAGTTGATGAGCTAAAATTAGAATAAGATTATCTCCTACTATATCTACCTTATCTTGTTTACCCTTCCATGTAGGGGCTGCTTTGAAATTCAACTGGGATGTTTAATGTATCCGCATCATGAGCCCCTTCTTTATTTCTCCCGGAACTGACCACACTAATATATATGTCGATGTACTCAATATCAGGACTAAGATTTTCAATATCGAACTTGAGATCAAACTGAGAGAAAATTTAAAAAGATACTTAGTAAAATATTTTTTACTTACAACTTTATATTCCAGTAAAACATCACTAACTGGACAAATATATGTATCATTCTTTAGATTACAGTTCCCGAAATTCCTGAACTCTATTCCCTGTGGAAGTTGAATAATCATCTCGCATTGGTATGCTGGCTCACCACCATGATTCGTAATAAGCATGTTAACATCTAGTTCCTTATGTAATCCATAAACCACGGATGTCCTGTTTATAAAAAAAATAGTCAGATCTCAATTCAGTTTACTTAACTTACAAATTAGGTTTTAGGTCAATGTTTAGATTAGTTTGACAAGTATTATCGTCTCCACATCCATGAGAAAATGGAATAGTCAACTCAGCGGATTCACCATAAGCCAGAAAATTCGCCTCATCAATTTCTGCCTTCATCAGAATTTTAAACGGCACTGTAAAATCCTTCACGCCAATCTACAATAAGAAGGTAAATTTTAAACTGTAGTTAGATATACCTAATAAGAAGAAATTTAAAAAAACTCACGTTCACTTGTACTGTTGCCATACTACATACTCTAGTTTGGCCTTTTGCACGTTGTTTTTTCACCAAATTTGTTGTAGTACTTCCTCGTTTATCCAAAATAATTTCTGTGGTGAAGGATAAGTTTCGGGGGCTAACAGTATTTAGTCGAAGACTGTACAACAGACAGTATTCAAGCCCAAAAATATTAGAACCAGTTTGTAAGGCCGTAATGTTCCTGTTTAGATATAGTTTGTAATCGACTATTGCTTTCGATCGTACAATGAAAACTTGATCACTTTTATAGGCGCCAACTGCAATGTCTGAAATTTGGAAGAAGCATTATTATTATTGAGTGTTAAACGCAAAAAATTAACATGTTACCATTGTAACCATTAGAATCAATGTCAGTTCCTCTAGATAAACCCAAACCAAATCCTTTAATATTTCCTGGTGCTGGAACATTAAAGCTCCTAGGTGTCAGTTTTTGACTGAACATGGTCGAGATTCCATTTTTTGATCCTCTATAAATATAAACAGCCCCCATTCCATCGTTTTCATATGGCGCAGATATAGCTACATCTATCAGACATAAAATCACAATTTACAATAAAATAAAAATTTCACTAAATACCATTAAATGAATCCAAATCAATGTCTCCTAATTTGGAAATAACAGTACCAAACCTCGCACCAGTCGACTTCGAACCGAATATCTTTACAGGTGCCTCAAAATTACCCTAAGGAAAAATTTTTGAAATATAACTGTATTTTGGGAATATTTTTTCAACTACTAGTCGTTTATTTTGGTAGTAGTAAACGTATCCTTCCTCCCAAGTTTTCCCGGCTCCCATTGGAGCTCCGATAAAAAGATCCTTGTAACCATCTCCATCCACGTCCTCGACTAATAGTGCAGATCCAAAGTACGCACCGATTTCCTCGCCCAGGAAATACGCTATGTCCTTGATTTTTTCCGTAGTTCTCAGATCATACTTAAATATTCTTACCTGGAAAAGTTTGAGTCATCATATTATAATTACTGACTTAAATGTGGTATTATTCACTTTTCCCTTTAAAAATGAGTGTCGTGGTGCTCCAGCTACATACCAAACTTCGTTGCTGTTTTTGGAGAACTTATCAAACGCAACTTTGTAACCTTAAAAAAATTGCTTTATAAACGGATGATTGAGGTGTTAAGAAGTACCTAAATATGATGAGGTGTCTTGTTCTTTTGGTTTATCAGTTTTTGGTAGAAGCACTGCGGTGTTATCCTGTAGGTTAACAGTCATGATGGCCCCTAAAAGTAAATTAATCAATTTCCAACTGGAGTAGTTTTGTTAAATTTACCGTTCCAATGTCTAACACCTGGACTTCCTAGAACTACTTCTGCAGTTGACTAAAATGAAAATTTATTGTAATCTAATTTTTGTATTGTATTTTTAGCACCTCTGAATATTCTAAGTCAAATCCTGCTTGGCCATAAGCTGTGTTAAAGAAAAGTTGTCCGTCATCTGACAAACCAATTGATTCTGGAAAAATAGTCTAGGCTCTAGATAATCAAAAATTTTGTAATAAATAACTTGCTTACTTGTACGTTGTAATGGAATTATTGTACTTCTTCGATTAGTTTTATCAAAATAGTAGCAAATTCCTTTCAAATAATAACTGGAGCCTTCCGGCTGTATTTCATTTGGTGCACAAGTCTATAACATTCCAGAACCTGAAATTATTGTATAGGTAAATAAATTAAATACATACGAAAATACGTCCCTCTCCTCCATTCACCACAGACCCTAAGGAGTTACCATTACGCGAACTATTGTGAACTAAAATCACAAAATTATAAACAATAATACAAAAATCTACATCAGGGTGTTTTATCTTACCAGGTGGAATACCAAAATTCGTACAATTGTTCTCTTTTAGATTACAACGAAAAAGTTGTCCGCCTTTTTGCATTACAGGATCTTGTTTGGGTGCTCCCACAATAACTCTATAAGTAACAATTTTAATTGAAATTACCACATATCTACAATAAGGATACTTACGAGGGAGTATTCTTTTGTAACATGACAGCATATCCGAAATAGGCGTCTTTTAAATTTGGTACCTGAATAACTTGAACATTGTCCGTATTGAAATTGTAGCTATGGACAATGTGCACATAAAATATAAGAAAATAAACAGTTTTGTACATTGTAGCTTGTTATATTGTGCAGCCTGTAACACTAAAATTACACTGATTTTAGATACCTACACCGGAAACCATATTCATATTCATACTGATAATGTTTTTTTAAGATTACGCATACATCTCCAGTCGATTTGTTGTGTATAAATATAAGAATAGGTTGGTGAATTTGTTTAGTGAATCATCAGACAATACGGTTCTTGTAAATTTTGGAATATAAAATATAAAATTGAAATCAATGTGTCAACAATAATAATTTACTTTAGGTAGGGTTTATTTATGTATATTTATGTCCTGATAAAGGAAAAAATGTTTATATTTTTTTATACACTATGTAAAATATGAAAATATTGTTAAACGTATCCGAAAATTATTTTGGATAAGAAGTAAATTTTATCAGCATATAGTAGGTATTCACTTTTGGAATTGAGGTAGATGAATACATATATCGAGTTTCTCAAATTCTCATAAGAAATAAATTATCAAAACAACCACAAAAGTATTACTTAATTAAGTTTAGTAGAGGAATATTTTTTAATGCTGAAAAATATATGTCTATTGTACAACATAATAAAATAAGGACTCCATTTCGTCATAAGTCCAAAATCCCTTATTTTGAGTTTATTAGCTCAAAATTTGTAAAAAATAAATAAAACCAATAATTTTTGGCTTTTTTGTGTCGAATTACTATAACAATTGATTAATGAGATAATATAATTTAAAATATAAGTCCAAGTTGTGGTCCGCATCTTGAATATAAAGTTTTTACCGAAATTTTGAAAAAAAATATCTGATGTGTCCAACACATGACTTTCTTATACGGATAGTACCACAATTATTTTTCCTAAAGAAATTAAATTAAATTTCTTGTAAAAATCGTGTTTAAATTTTGAGGGTTTCCAGCAATGTTCAAGTGCTCTGTCGCACTTATTGCAATACGCATAAATCTGTCCTTGTCCCACTCATTATAACCGAATTTTACGACAAAAAGTTAATTACTCACTTAAAAAAATCTCCCGGATAAAATCACATGTATTTATTCATTATTATTGTTTTCGGTACCATAGAAACCAGTAAAATAAAAAAAATAAAAAAATGGTCGTTCTGGGATTCGAACCCGCGACCTTCCATTTGGCAGCCAAGTCCCTTGAGTCACTAGTCTATCTAGACTGTCGGATTCAACAGCTATGAGAAATATAAGTGTTTTAAGGAATTTTTTTTAAAATTATTTTGACTTAATTTCAATAAAATTCAAACAAAAGTTGTTCAAAATTCAATTCTAAATCAATGTTAAAGAATAAAAAATCTCGTAAATTGTTTATTTTTCAAGATATTCCAAAAAAACCTAAAAATGTCTTCAGGTAAGTGTCACTTGTGTTGATGCTAGATGAAAATGATTTAATGTGGCACCCACAAATACTTAAAATGTAAGCCACAACATTTATAACTAATCTCCTAATGTTTAAAAACAGAAAATAGCATATTAGTTTTTTAAAATTTGGCTTATTTTTAAATATTTATTCAAATAAAACCGCGTTTGCTACATTTCAATTTTTCAAATTCCGTACAACCTTTTCATTGGTTAAAATCTTGCCGCGTGTACATTGTGACCAACACAACCCTTCCAGCAACTGCAAAAATTTTCCATATTATTCACGTCTACGCGGCAGTTATTATTTAAAAAACTCGCACCCAAACACTTTTTTAACCACTAGCAAACACTTCAATTGCTAATAGCACTAATAATAGCATTTAAAACAATAAAAATTTCCAATTTACAAAGTTGGTAATAAATATCAAAAGCCACCGGCGTTTCGTATTGGCGCTTTGCTTTCGCTTGTCGACTTCGGTGTTGCTGTTGTACTCGTTCGTATTCCCGTTCGTTTTTACAGAAGCGGATATCAATCTTTTATACGCCGCCTTGTTTTATCCATTGGTGAGTAAATTTATTTTATATGCTAAAAGTTCATGAAAAAATATGTAATAATTCGTAGGGTTTACTTAATATTGTGGTTGTTACATAGTAGCAGGGTTTGTCTGTAGTTAATTTGTATATAATTTTTATTGAATTGTTTGCAACGATGGCCGCCTGTTTTCAGTGAAACTGACGCCAAACCACTGTTTAATAATTAATATAAAATAACTCCAAGGATTTGATAGTGTGATTACTAGTTTTTTTACTAGTTTTCTACTGTGGGTATTACTGTACAAAACGGTTTTGGTTTTAATAGAGAAAATCGTGTTCCCTCAATTTTTTTTATGTGAGCTTAATTAATTTATGGCTTTATTTCAAGTTTGCCGCGCAAGACACATTTACAACTGACGCTAGATCGAATTTTAAACCACACAAAAATCGTGTTTGTGATTTTTGGATGAATCTCAAGTTCTCAAGCAAAACTCAATATTTACACAGTTGGTGCGTTTCAACTATACAAAAATTTATTTGCAGACAATCGTTTGTGAAGATGTCTGACGAAGAAGTAGCTACTACCAAAAGGGGCCGTAAGGCACAAGACGCCCCCAAGAAAGCTCAAAAAGTAAGTGGAAATTTTGTTAGTACACAAGTAGTTTTGGCAATATTTATTGCAGATGCATTTAATTGGAAAACGAACATGGCAAAAACGTTGCAATTTATTTCCAAGCATACCTTTACTGTTTGTTATGATAATAGTTTCGTCATTTTGGTTGTACAAAATAAAAGGCCCCGACTCGTCGTCGATCAGTTTTAAACGCTTTGTTAAACATCGTAAACCCAAACATCTTCAACATCACAAGGATGTTATAATTAAAATACAGAACGATAAAATCCTGTGGTTGGAAACTAAATTATTGGAGTTGGAATACAACACAACGTTTTATAAAGTTTGCATTCGTAAATGTTTGTCGAATGGTAGTAAACACAAAAAAACTAAAAACAAATTACTTGAGGGTTAAAAATCATATTAGGTACCCCACTAATTCCTGAACTAACTAATTGTAAAGGTCTGTTTGGAAGTGTTTTTATTAATAAAACCTAACATAACTTTCCACATCTACTAAAATAGGAGAAACCTGAGCCAGCGGAGAGTACTGAGGAAGCACCCCCAGCGAAACGCGGCAGAGGACGACCAAAAGGCTCCACAAAGAAGAAGGAAGCGAAACCTACAAACGGCACAAGTAAAAAATAAATATCTAAACAAGTCCTCAATTTTTAATTATTATAATTTAGGTACTGCCAGACGCGGACGTTCTAAGAAAACTAAGGAAGTAGAAGAGAAGGAATCAGCTGAGGAAAATGGTGACAAAAGCAGTGCTGAGGAAGAGGATGAAGACTAACCTATTTTCGGGTTTTATCTCATAATAATAAAATAATACTATCGTGTGTAACTTAATTCTAATCTCACATTCAATCCATTCCATTTTACTAAAATTTTGTAAATACTCAAACATGTTCAGTTAAATAAAGTAGGAATTTCGAAAAAGTAGTTTTATTTGGTTTCGATGAATCCAATCAAGTACAAAATGTCTTTAAGTTTGAAGTAAAATATCCAAAATAGTTGATTAGTTCTACTTTATAATTTTGATGTATGGTACGAATTACGTTACGACCTATGACACAATTTTATGTAAGACAAGTGGGTTAATTATTGCACTTGTAACATTTGCCTTCTGTAATCCCTCCAGTCAAATTTGAACATAATATAAAGTAACTTAACGAATGGTGTTTCAACCTAGAAAATTCGGTTTCAGTCTAATTTCCTCGAACCAGTCCTACACTAAAGACTTGATTATTTAAACACAAATATAAACAATAGAACATTTATTACATATTAAAATTATGGATGTACAAAAAATAAATTACAAGTTAATTAAAGCAAGACCTTACGAATATGACTTAACAATATCTAATTTTAAAATTTATTAAACCATTACTTCCACTGCATTCATTAAAAAAACCTAACATTCGTTTATATCAGATTCAGGGGGTGTAGTTATAGCCCTTCTAAACAGAAGAATATGAGGTTCTGAAAGAAAAACACACATTAATTCGTCGTAAGGTAAAACTAATTATAATTGTAAAAGTGAGGTCTCAGATAGGTCCTTAGTGCCGACCGAACCAACCAAACTTCTCTGGATCTGGACACTTACCAGGTGTATGTGTCATGTAATGAATCCAACCCCTACTCTGTTGTACGCCGATACCTCTCCATTCATCCTCGGACATTAAATGAGTTCTAGGCACATGTTTCATAAGTTCTTTTGGCAGAACTACATGTCTGTAACACAAGTAGATTCGTATAATTATGTTGACTTTCACAAATAAAAAATAATAAACGTGTGACACCACGCCATGTAACAGGTATAAAAACCTCACCTGTACTCGAACTCATCATCGTAGTATTTGTCTGAGTAATAAATATTACGTTGTACTTCTTCACGATTCATTTTCATAACGTGTTAATTACTTGGGACGGTACTGAATATGCTGGGCACAAACTTCTAAAATTGTTGTCAGTTAATTTCAAACAAAAACCAAGTGGCAGAAGCCGTTTACTTTCTAGTTGTGAATTTAATTGTGATACCAACATAATAACATAAAGTCACTACAAAATGTAATAACTGCCTGGTTGTTGCCAACAAAACTCAAAGATTTTTCTTGATGATTTAAAAGTTGATTGTATATTTTTATCTTTATACAGTGCCAAGTTTATATTTTATGCGCAAATAAAGGCATGAGATCACGTTGTAACTTCATTTACAAAATAAATTAGTACACTGGACCTACGTTGGGTAATCAACGCATTTGCGTCTTCTTCATAATCAAACGTTCTGAAAACGTCACTATGCAACAATGCAACTTGTAGTATCAGTTGCCTAACCTAACTTTTTGTTGTAATTTATTGAATACGTTTTAATTGCGATTATCGGAGTTACGGTATAATATTTTGGAAAAATGCCGAAAACCCACAGGTAAACTTTGATTTTCCCTTTATTATAGAATAATATTCAATCATTAAAAGCTCTGAAACATTACAAATAATCCTATTGAACACCCTGTTATTTATATTATTATAGCCGCCGTGGTAGTAGGAGTCAATCTCGCAAACGAAGAGACGATAGTTCCGAGGACGAAGGAAAATCTAGCCGTTCCACAAAAAGTTCTAAGTATGACTCTCACAGAAACCAAACAAAATCACATAAAACTAAAAGCTCCCGCTCTAAACGAAGAGATAGTTCAAGTTCTAGCGATAATAGTGACCAGTCATCCGATAACTCCCTAGAATTATTGGAAAAACTAACAGACGAACGTTTGCGTCAGGTGGACCAAAAGAAAAAACAAAAAGAACAACTCAAAGCAACAGAAACAGCCGAGGAAAAACGCTTACGACGTTTATTGAAAAAAGAGGCGAAAGAACGTAAACGAAAAGAGCGTATGGGTTGGGACAACGAATATTTACACTACACTAACAGCGATAATCCCTTTGGTGATGGCAATTTGTTGTCAACGTTCGTCTGGAATAAAAAACTAGCTAAGGAAGGGCTTATTGGTGTCAGTTCGGAGGAACTCGAGGCTCGTAATCGTTTTAAACAAGAGGAGAATAAAAGGGAGCTGGAGAAAGTTAAGAAACGTCGGTTGGAAAGGGAGTTGGAACGACAGAAAAGGGACGAGGAGACGCAGTTTCTGCAACGCAGCAAAGAAGCTGCACAATTTGAAGAGTGGGAAAGGCAGGAGGATCAATTTCATTTGGAGCAAGCTAGATTGCGCTCGCACATTCGTATACAAGACGGCAGAGGTAAGAATTTAAACGAAATAAAAGAAAATCATTAAGTAAAATATTTTTTGCAGCCAAGCCCATCGATCTTTTGGCTAAGTATATAAGCGCAGAGGAAGAGGTGGATGCTGTAGAAATGCACGAACCCTACACTTACTTGAATGGGTTGCAAATTAAGGATCTCGAGGATCTAGTCGAGGACATCAAAGTATATAAAGAGCTAGAGCGTGGTAAAAACTTGGACTACTGGAGCGACATCACAGTTATTGTTGAGGACGAACTACAAAAATTGAGGAAAATTGAAAAACAAAACGATTTCGACATGGGAATTAATCGACGCGAAGGAATTCACCAAGCTGTTGCCACTGATGTAACCGCAGTTTTCAAAGGGAAAACCTCGACACAGCTCGCAGCGCTACAAAAACAAATTGAGAGTAAAATCAACGGGAAGGCCGATGGTATTGATATTGGGTACTGGGAGTCACTTCTATCACAGCTGAAGGCTCACATGGCGCGAGCTAGACTACGAGACAGGCACCAGGAGAGCCTACGTCACAAACTACAAGTACTCAAGGCGGAACAAGCTGTTACCACTACATCAGTTCCATCGGATTCGGGTGTTAGAAATTCCCCAGACGCAGTACCTGGAACCTCACAGGAAGACGACCACCAGTTCAGTGATAATGAAGGGTAAGTTACAACTTGTAGTTTACTCGATGAAAATATTAATTAAAGTTGCTGTAGGGTTGAAGAAGACGCCGCCAAAGATATTCTGAACGAGTGCTTCGACGCTTATCAAGCCGGTGGATACAGCCCCAAGTTTTTAAACATTGAGGACATTGAACCAGGAACTATTGTGGTGGGCGAAGTGGACGATCTTAAACGTTTGGAGTTTACCAGGCTTCAAGTTGTGGGAAGTGGGAAAAAAGTTGAGGTTGGTATAGAAACAGCACATTTACCTTTAAATCAACGAGATTTGGTTTTCAGAATGTTATTACTAAAGAAGAACTCCTGTTGCAACGAGAGGCTAGGAAAGGAATGGGAGATGACGAGGCTCAATTTTCAGTGGAAGCAGCGTTGGACAGTCAAGTTTATTTATGGTCGGATAAATACAGACCCCGCAAACCTCGCTACTTTAATCGGGTACATACTGGCTTCGAATGGAACAAATATAACCAAACCCACTACGACATGGACAATCCTCCACCGAAAATTGTCCAGGGTTACAAATTTAACATATTTTATCCCGATCTTATTGACAAGAATAGCACACCGGAATATTTTTTGACACCCTGTCCGGAAAATAAGGAGTTTGCAATTTTGAAATTCCACGCTGGGCCCCCGTACGAAGATATTGCGTTTAAGATTGTGAATCGCGAGTGGGAATATTCGTACAAAAGAGGGTTTCGATGCCAGTTTCATAATAATATATTCCAGTTGTGGTTCCACTTTAAACGATACAGATATCGTAGATAGAATAATCGTAAAATTAAGTTATTTGTAAGCTTTTACATATTAAATATATTGATTTAATTATGATATTTCATACTTTGTAAATAATACTTTTAGATAGTAAAATAAATACTTACATAATAAACAAAATTATATTTGTTTTTGTAAAATCTTTACTTGAATTTAAATCACCCTGTAGTTTCACAAACTTGTTTTTTTGTAATTTTACAAAAAATACAAATTGTTTGCAACTGTTGCAGCGTTGCAACAATAAACATAACCTTCTAATTTCATTGTTGGATTGTGGCTACCTTCACTCCGGTACGGTGTAGTTTTCATTTTCGCTCGCCATTAGAAGCTTGTGGTGAAAATAACCGGCATCCCTATTTTTGTAATAGAAATTAAAACAGCTTGTAGCATTTTCCTAAAATATAATTCAGAAAACACAAGTAAGTGCATTAGACGGTAACGAAATTTTATTTGAAATTGGTTTGTTTTACAATTCTGTTCACAAGAAACGCTTACATGCGACTGTTATGATGCCAACAATTCAATACGAATATTCACCGCATATAATTGAATATATTGTTTGTGTGTTGATATATTTATGTACGGATTAAGGTATTAGAGAACGTCGGATGGGTTTTTGGACAGAAACGCATTTTTTTAATAGTATAATTCAGCTTATGTATTGTAGGTTATGGCAGATAATGAAGATCTGGGATTAGGCGAGGATCAGATAGATTCATTTGATGACACAAACGGAATGCACGATGAGGCTTTGTTAAATGATACTGACGGTGATGGACAAGGTGCTGACGATCCTGAGTTAGAAGCAATAAAAGCCCGCGTACGTGAAATGGAAGAGGAAGCGGAAAAATTAAAACAACTTCAAAGCGAAGTTGATAAGCAGATGAACATGGGCAGCCCACCAGGAATCGGTATGTGTACTAATCAAAAATCAAACCAACACTCATGGTTCTATTTTCCGTAAACTTTCAGTGAGCCCCTTAAATATGTCTTTGGAGGAAAAAATGGAAGTTGATAATCGTAGTGTGTATGTTGGTAATGTTGACTATGGTGCAACGGCAGAAGAGTTGGAGCAGCATTTTCATGGTTGTGGTTCGATTAATCGCGTGACAATTTTATGCAATAAGTACGATGGACATCCGAAAGGTTTTGCCTATATTGAGTTTGGTGATAGAGACTCCGTGCAAACGGCACAGGCTATGGATGAGTCCCTCTTTAGAGGAAGACAAATCAAGGTAAGCAACGTAATTTCCTAATGTAGAATTAATTACCTAATGGAATGTTTGTTGAAGGTGATGCCAAAAAGGACAAACCGACCTGGACTGTCGACAACAAATAGGCCACCACGTGGACGCGGATCTTTCAGAGGAACCAGGGGCGTCAGTCGGGGGTTTTATACTGGTTACAGACCTATGCGTAGGCCAAGGTAAATGTTGGTGTACATCCGACACCAAAATGAAACAACAAACTTTATTTTTATTACTGTTTTACTTGTTTGTATCTGATTTTTCCATTTTCAGTGGATGAATTAAACTTGACTCAATTCATCTTAACTAAAAGTGAAAAAATCCTTAGCTGTTGTTTCCATTTTGTTTAAAATTACCTACTTGTGTCTTAATGAACTGATGTCTGCATTTTTAGGGGTTTCAGGCGAGGTGGTTATTTTACCCCCTATTAAGATGTTCATTCTTCGCCCGGTAAAGTAAGGACATCATCACATACACTTGTTTTATAAAAAATACACCCTTCATTGTTTTTTAACAAATAGAGAAAAAAAGAAAAAAATTGGAGCAAATAATTTTGATAGAAGAAATTGTTGAAAAAAGGAGACAGAACCACAAAAAAATCTTATTAATATTTAAGTATCAAAGGTGGAATTTGTCAAATTTTGAATGGTATCAGGTGTGAATGTGTATTACGTTTTTCGTGTGACTGGATAAATTACTGTATTTTTTCAACTTGATTGTTTATATTAATTTTTGGTACCTTCGATTTAATTTTAATAGGGTGTTGTTTTTTTTTGTATGATATATAATATTACAAGTTGCAGGTATCTTCGGCCTGTTTTCAAGGGTTCCATTTAATTATTTAGAAAATATAAAAAACATGTAAAAAATGTAATGTAAATTGAATAATAAATTGACATAATAATAGTTTTTCTTATATATTTAACTAGAAGTTAAAACTGTATATAACTAGTTTTTCACTTAAGGTGCATGTTTTGAATCTCAGTTATACATTTATTTCTATCACCATAAACAAATTTTTATTCCGTAGATAATGTTAGAGACATCCGAGTCAACTCCCTAACGAAATTGCTTTGAAAAAAAATATTTATGTTCCTATTTTTAAACTGTAAAATTATTTAACCACTTGTTTTAAGAAGCTTAGCAATTTTGTTAAAGATTGGACTCGATTGTTTGACTAGTCACCGTTTTTTCGCGTTCAGTTTAGCCCATTGGGCCAAAAAAATGTTTTTGCGCTTTAAAAGTAAATTGCTTTTGATTTAATGAATGCAAATTTGATTTAACTGCTGATTTGTTGGAGCTTTTGAGTTTTTGGCAATTTTATAAAAATTACAAGCCGCAAATCAAAAATTTTAACTAAACACTAACAAATCGACATTGGTCAAAAATGATTTACGAAAAAATATTGTATGCATTTATAATATTCAAAAAATTTTAAGGGGCAGGTGTAGCTCTAATAAAATCAAATATAAGTATTTTCAACATTCTTATTATTTTTTACTTAATACTGTTTTAATCTAGGCTTACGTAATAATAAATAAATTCTTACGCAATACTATTTATTCAAGATTAGACTCCGTTTCAGACAAATTACTGCCTGAAATACACTGTCAACTTTGTTGTTTTGGTTTGTTTTTAAACGGAATGACAAAACGTTGGGCAACGTATAGAGGTGGTGCATATCCCCCTTCATATCTTGTATCCTCGAACTTCAGCTCATATCGATCGGTATGCGTTTGAGGTGGTTTATTTACTAAGGCTTTATAGAAACATGTAGTTGTGGGATACAGAGCCATAACTAAAATAAAAACAATATAAGAATGTCTTGTTTTAGTTATTGATGCGTACCCAGAGCCCCTTTAGGGAAAAGTGCCGAAGGATCTGTTTCAGGATTTGCTCGCATTAAAGGCAACGGAATCACCCAGCGTTTGCTAAGAATATGCCTGGTTTTTTGGTTTTGTTCTTTGAACCTATCGTACACTTCGTATTTGTTTGTGTTGTGGTTAAAACCGCCAACCTCGGCCACTATCCAATTTTCTCCGTCTTCCTCGTTGATTTTTACATAAACAACCACCACATCCCCAACCTGCATCACCATAAATTTATTATATTTCTTAAAATTTGTGGAAAAATTTAAACAAACCTTCGCTATGTAGCTAGAGTCTGCAGGAACTGCCCCACATAGCGGAGGGGGTTTCTGGCCTAGTTTTCCGACAAACAACGGCAAAGTTTGGGCTGAACTAATGAGCATTCGCATAAGAGTGCCTTCCCTTATTATTTCTTTGTTATTCGAGTGCTTGGCCTAAAAATTATAATCCAAAATGAAACAGATTAAAATATCTTAATTTCCTTATAAAAATGTTTGTATTACTTGGAGCTATTGAAACCAACCTGAATTCTAGTCCGTTCATTTTTTATATTCCGAATATCTGTAATTGTATCTAGCGCGTTTCGAATCGCATCCTCTTCCTTTTCAGTGTAAGCCAGAGCATTTTTTAACAACGATTTCAGTTTCACCTGTAGCAGTATTTACAATAAATGAAATTATGGTAAAAATAATAAACTAAACTGCACTTACAATATAGTGCTGACTGGTTTTCTCTTCCGTTTGGTAATTCTTTAGTGAAGCCAAACTAAACTCGCTTTGTTGTCGTGCTTTTTCAATATCAAGCACCAAATGCTGCAGGGATTTAAGGCGATCTTGGATTTGTTGTGCAGCAATTGCATCGCCTGTTAAAGGCATTTTATTCGATCTATTATTTGGGGTTTGTTATTTTAAAGTGCTTTTGTAGTGCTATAGCGGAAAACCAGGAGAAGAAAACTATCGCCGCCAGAAACTAAAATAAGTACTTAAATGAGTTTTATAGGAAAGTTTACAAGTTATGTATTTACTTACAATATTGCATACGGTTTTGGTTGATAATTTCGATGGAATAATGTTAGAAAACATTGGCTTAATCGGTTTGTAATTAATTTATTAACGGCTCAATTCAAGTTTACATCTGCCAATGTTGACAGTTGACAGACAAAACCAATGAGTTAAAAGTTGGATTTTAGTTATAGACAGTTATTTGGGTGAACATTGCACACACAACACAAACGACGTAAATAAATAAATTTTTGTACGGGTAATGTTACAAATTTGTAGATTAATATTAACTGAATAGGAATGAACATTTATTAGTTACTATTTTAAGTTTTACTAATTTAATAAATTCAGATTGGGCGTCTGGTCTACTTTTACTAAAGTCTGTGTATAAAAAACAGTTTTCTTTATATGTCTTCGCGATTGTCCTGCAGGGGTCGCCAGTTAGAAATTTGTACTGACAGCAAATTTTCAATTTTTCCAGTCTGTTTAATCGTTTGATTCGTTCAGTATATTAATTGAATAGGAATGAAAATTTATTAGTTATTATTTTAAGTTTTACTAATTTAATAAATTCAAATTGGGCGTCTGGTCTACTTTTACTAAAGTCTGTGTACAAAAAACAGTTTTCTTTATACGTCTTCGCGATTGCCCTGCAGGGGTCGCCAGTTGCAAATTTGTACTGACAGCAAATTTTCAATTTTTCCTGTCTGTTTAATCGTTTGATTCGTTCAGTATATTAATTGAATAGGAATGAAAATTTATTAGTTATTATTTTAAGTTTTACTAATTTAATAAATTCAAATTGGGCGTCTGGTCTACTTTTACTAAAGTCTGTGTACAAAAAACAGTTTTCTTTATATGTCTTCGCGATTGTCCTGCAGGGGTCGCCAGTTAGAAATTTGTACTGACAGCAAATTTTCAATTTTTCCAGTCTGTTTAATCGTTTGATTCGTTCAGTATATTAATTGAATAGGAATGAAAATTTATTAGTTATTATTTTAAGTTTTACTAATTTAATAAATTCAAATTGGGCGTCTGGTCTACTTTTACTAAAGTCTGTGTACAAAAAACAGTTTTCTTTATACGTCTTCGCGATTGCCCTGCAGGGGTCGCCAGTTGCAAATTTGTACTGACAGCAAATTTTCAATTTTTCCTGTCTGTTTAATCGTTTGATTCGTTCAGTATATTAATTGAATAGGAATGAAAATTTATTAGTTATTATTTTAAGTTTTACTAATTTAATAAATTCAAATTGGGCGTCTGGTCTACTTTTACTAAAGTCTGTGTACAAAAAACAGTTTTCTTTATACGTCTTCGCGATTGCCCTGCAGGGGTCGCCAGTTGGAAATTTGTACTGACAGCAAATTTTCAATTTTTCCAGTCTGTTTATTCGTTTGATTCGTTCAGTTTACAAACACGACAAAAATTGGATTTACAACGACAATTACCTGTAATTTTGTCGTTGCAACTACATACGAAAACTGCGAAATTGAAAAAATTATTAAAAATCCGCATGCTCGCATGCGCACTCAAAAATGTTTTATTCTTGCTTAACTGAAATCTGACAGAGGTGACAACTAATAATCTTTTGCTAATTTCTGTACAGGTTAAAAAGACATTGTTCTTGTGATACATCAAAGAAGTTTTAAAGGCGTGCAGTCATGTCTGAAAATAGAGAGGAGATTCTTGCTGATTTTCAGGTAAATAGCATAAACATGTACTGATTCAACAGAAACGGAACTTCGTGCAGGTTAGGAGAATGACAAACAAATTTACTCAATTTTGGATTTTTTTTAGGCTTGTACTGGAATTGAAAATGTGGAAGAGGCTATTCTATGTTTGAATGAAACCAACTGGGATCTGGTGGTAAGCTATTTGCACCCAGTCGTAACTTTCTTTGTGCTATTCTTTGTACTTGTTTTTTTCATAGAAAGCTGTTAGTATGGCCATGCCACAAGAATCTCAGTCGTTTCAACCAAGAGAAGACCCTGATGTGATGGTCATCGATGACGATGATTCTAACGATCCAATACCTGCTCCACCTATGCCCTCAGAAAACTGCCAAGTAGCCCCATCAATGGATGTTGTTGGTAATAATGTTGGGCACTCATCTTCCTACAAATCCAGTACAGCTAATCAAATTGACAACAATCTACCATCAACATCCAGTGCGAGAATGATTAAATTTTATATTAAATACTGCGAAAGGACTATAACCATTATCCTGCCGGAAACTGGATGTGTTAGTAAGTATAGTTTAACGGCCTGGCGGATTTCAGGGACTAAGTTGCTTTTTTGTTACAGCTGATTTAAAAATAAACATACACAAAGAATTGAAGATTTCACCGTGTCGTCAGTTGTTGTCTGGTTGGGCGAGGATGGCGCAGTATGAGAATACACCGTTTTCACAACTTATGATAGCGGATGAAAATACTATGCAATTACAGGTTAAACAGAATGAAGGGGGGTTCGCTGCTGATGATGTGTAAGTTACTATTTATCTTATTGAGTAGAATTGGGTTATAAAAATCACGCAAATTGAGATCTAAAAATACATTTATACAATTATTATCAAAGTCATTTCAGTGATGCTCATAAAATTTTGCAACATTCTTTATTGTGATCTTATCAAACTAATTTCGATGCAATAAATTACCTGATCGGAATTTACTAGTGAAATTTTCTATACAATTATTTCATCAACACATTCTGTATTTTGTGGATGCCTCTATCATTTTCAAAAATGGTCTTTGCCTTTCCAGAAACGAGGTTACAGAAAAACTGAACGGAACTTATTTACTCAATATAAAATACGATGCAAATACATACAATCTAAAATATCAAGGGACGAAAACTATCCTAGAAGTAAAAAGCGATGTCTACACGCTGACAAGTGTGCATGTACGTAATCAAATTTGGAGTGGCTGGCCACCGAATATAGACGATAAAATCATGTTGGCACTCTCGGGAATCAGGTGCGTAAAATAATTTTGTTGTGGAAGAACTATCCCTCAAAATTAATGCACCACCCAAGAATTATAAAAAGTTTGAAGGTAGATTTTTTCTGAATCGTTGGTCCGCTTGTATGATAATTTTTTGACTTGTAATAACTTCACAACAACGATTTACATTCGAAATTAAACGTTTAATTCTATCTCTTATTAATTTCATTCTAAACTGCTGGCCAATTGAAACGTACCAAGCGAATTTTTAGGTTGAATTTAAAGTCAAATATTTTGAAAAGGAGAAAAGATATCAACATGAGGTTTTCAGGATTCAAGAGATAATTTTATTGCGAAAGCAATAGTGTGACCCGATTCTTTTACTTTGAGGTACGTTACTATCTACAGGGTCTTTTTTTCTCAAACTTTATACCTACCAGAATTCCACAAAATTTTTTTTATATTTTTTTGATGTCAATTTTTTTAGTCCCTGGTTAATGAGGAAAACAGCAATTTCTCAAAAATTTTATATCCCTCCTATTTTATAAGATACCGAATTTTTTATTAAATTTAATATTGTTGAACAGGTTTTTGCAATAATAATTATGCTGCTATTTTGAAAGCAAATGTCATCATGTGATATGTCGATAAAAAGGTAATTTTAAGTAGAATCTAATTCTTAGGGAAAAAAATATACAGGGTTGTTTTAAAAAAATTTGAAAGTTAGTAGGTGGCCCTTCCGATGAAACCGGAAATGTCATCAAATTGTTTTAAACGTCAAAATGATTATTCCTTTCAACAATCAAACCATGCCAAATTTCAAATTAATACAGTTAAATGTAACAAAATGATGGGGGTTGTAAAACGATTTCGTAGCCATCCGGTATACACGAATATGAGCAAATTTTTGAAAAAGTGAAAAACCCGTTTCGAGGATATAAGTCACTTAAACCAATGGTGAACATATACTAACTAAATTCCATTCTATTCCATTAAGAAAATAACCTCAAAAATGAATTAAAAAATTTACCAATTAGCGAACGTGTACCAATTTTTGATAAGCCACTGATTACCAATAAATTAATGAATGTACAAAAAGTGTACTTTTTATAAAAAAGCCATTCATAAGGTATTATAATCAACTACAGAGATTGGTTCTTACAAAACACAATACTGCCGAACGACAAAAGACAGAAAATATCAAATTTTCAGCAAAAACTCGGTATCTTATAAAATAACAGGGATATCAAAATTTTGAGAAACAGGTTGTTTTCCCATTAAGTAAGGACTAAAAAAATCTACATCAAAAAAATATTAAAAATGTTTTGTGTAATCACGGTAGTTATAAAATTTGACAAAAAAAAGAAGACTTTCTTTCATACCCTGTAGATAGTAATGTACTTCAAAGTAAAATAATCGGGTAACACTATCGTTTTCTCAATTAAATTATCTCTGAAATCCTGAAAACCGCATGTTGATATCTATTCTATTTTTCAAAATATTTGACTTTAAATTCAACCTAAAAATTCGCTTGGTACGTTTCAATTGGCCAGCAGTTTATATTTCTATCAAGATTGTTAAGGGAAAGATTTGGGGGTTGACGATCTTTAGTTGCTTACCAAGTAAATAAAACTGCGTATCTCCTCTAATAATAGAGATATCAAAGAGAAACAAAAAGGGGAATGTTAAGAAAAGATGAGGCTAGAGTTAGTTCTAAGTTGTAATTAACTGTTGTTGCTAATACAGTCCAGTGTTACGAATTTTCGGAAAAATCCAATTTTGTTGTTACACTCAGTAATCAAACAAAACTTAATTTTTCCTAAAATTCGGTAGCACTGCAACATTCCTGAGGAATCAACCTACAATTTAAAAAAATATACGGTCCAGAAAATATTTAACTTCAAACTTTTATTTGGTGCGTTAATTTTTAGTGTACTAGTTTGTGTGGAAGATGTTTCATAACTATAGAACTAAGTTAGAAAAGGGAAATTATAATAAAGTTTTCAAGTACAGATTTAAAAATCACTATCATAAAAAAATCGTAATTTTCGGAATTATTATAATTCTTACAAGTTGACCCTTCAAAAATGTTTTTCTATTTAATTCAGCTACCCCGAGCATAATTTGACTGTAAGCGCTCGAAGAGGTACTCAAATAAACCACAACAAAGAGAAAAAGTTAAACTCTCAAATTGTACAAATCGACAGTGACGATGATGAATTCGAGGATGCTTCTGAGAGTTTCACAGTGGACGATGAATATTTTGTTGACAACATGGCGACGAAACGGACAGAACCGCTAAGTATGTTTCAAGAAAGTTTTATAGTTTTTTGTACAGTGCTCTAAAGTTAAACTGATTTTAATTACTTATAATTTGTTGGTTTAGTTCCTGATAACATCGAGGATGAAATGTTTGGAAGTATCACCTTTTCGGAACAGTTTTCAGCGCGTTATGGTCACATTCATCCAGCTTTTTATCAGGGGACTTTGGATGATGCTATTAAGGAGGCCTGTTCGAAACCTGCAAGCGATGTTAGTGGTTTTAAAGAGTTTTATTTGAAAATAATCAATATGTCACTTTGACAAGTATTTGTGTATTTCAGAGAAAAATTTTGGCAATCTACTTGCACCACGATGCTAGTGTTCTCACGAATGTGTTCTGCACCCAACTGCTGGGTTTCGAGAGCGTCATGCACATGTTTGAAAACAACTTCATTTTGTGGGGCTGGGACATTACATTTGAAAGTAATCGCAATAAATTACAAACATCTGTACATCACACTCTGGGACCGACGGCTGCAATGAGTCTCAGAAACATCGCCATTGACCGTCTACCTGCCATCGTTCTTATTATGCGAATACGATCAGCAACCGAAATTTTTACAGTTGTACACGGTAATTTATTAATTTATTAAATTATATATCCACTTAATATTTTCTTCTATAGGAAATGTTGGAGTAAACGAACTGCTATCGAGTTTGATTGAAGCAGTCGAAGTCTTCACCGAGCACCAAAGAGTCGAAATAAAAGAGGAAAAGGAGCGTGCTGAGCGTGAGTTGGTCAAATGGGAACAAGACCAAGCTTACCGCGAAAGTTTAGAGGCAGACAGGTTAGCCCTATAGGCAACAACTAGCTTAGATTACATTTGTATTGGTTTTAGAGCGAAAGAGGAGGCGAAACGCAAGCTAGCTCAGGAGGAAACTGAGGCACGTGAAAAATACGAAAACGCGAAAGCTGAGGAGGAAGCAAGAAAAGAAGCACATAGAAGAGAGGTTGAAGCACAATTACCACCGGAGCCACCTCTGAGTCAAGGTGATAGTATCACTAAAATTCGCTTCCGCTTACCGAAAGGAGTGAACATCGAACGAAGATTTCAGACGAATACGCCACTTAAAGTATTTAAACCAACGAATTAATTTTTATGAATATAATTTGATTTTTATTGTAGGTGTTGTTAGATTTCTTAGTAGTAAAAGGGTATCCAAGTGATGAATTCAAAGTCATTTCTAGTTGGCCTAGGCGAGACGTAAGTAAGGGAAATTTCGCATTGGTATTTGATTTTAGTTTGATTGTTTTCTAGTTAACTTCTCTGGACTCTACGTTAACCTTAAAAGATTTAAATCTGTGTCCTCAAGAAACTGTGATATTAGAAGAGCGGTAAAGTTCTATCACATTCCTATGAACATTGTAAAAAACATGAAAAAATCGATTTTATAACAGCATTTAAATAATACACGCAACATAGATAAAAACTGTATTTTTAGTTTAATATACCTTATTATTTTGTTTTAGTTTTATTTATTATAACTCTTACAATTATAATTTCGTAATTATTAATGTATTGTGTATAAACCATTTTTTCGTTAATAAAATTATACATAAGAATTACGTTTGGTTTCTTCTCGAAATATTTTATTTATATATATATATATATTGAATGTGAAGTCTATAAAATAAAAATATGAGTCATCGAGGTGGAATTAAAGAATTCCACCAGTCTATGAGTAAGACTTTATATTTGATAATAATACAGGGTGTTAGTCTGCCTACGTAAATACTTTCTTTAGAAAATACTGATATTAAACTGAATTGTCCAATTTCTGTGATTGTATTAAAAAATTAAAAACAATTTTGATGATTATGTTAAATTATATTAAATTGCACATCCACTTACATTTCCCATGCAAACCCCGACTATATAAACCGAGCAAATTATAGTAAATACTAAATTATTTGAAATGTCACTGTACCAATTTATAACAATTTTACTAGTACTACAAAGTACTTCATGTTTCATACAAAAAGATTTAATTATGGAATTTTCAAAAAACAAACATTTCACAATTGGAACCATTTTTTTGTGCAGCAAAAAATCTGGTACAAATCTTATTTTAGTGTAAACTAACGGATAACGAACGCATTTTACAGAAAAAGTCCAAATGGCTAGAAATTTTTATAACAAAGGGCTACGATTACTTTTTGCTGATGTAACAATGACAAGCGATGTGGGAAAAACTCTTCAGAAAAACCACAACAATTTCGGGGTAATTCTAGATGGGGATTGCAAGACTTCACACGATTTCTTAAACGTAATCATTAAAACTTATAACCAATTTTAAACTGTTGAAGTTATTTTCAGCAAATAAATCAAAGCTTCTTTTTCGAAACTTACCATTGGCTAGTGATGTGCAATTCGCTCACTTTAGGGGTTGACATTTTAAACTCGACTGCCCTCAACATTAACTCTGATGTGCATCTTGCAGTACCAGAAACCCATAAATTTGAATCTTTTATAATTTACGATGTATACAATCCAGCTTATAAACACGGTGGTCAATTAAAAGTACATTTTTGGGGATGGTACAATAAAACTGGGGGATACCACCGAATGATGGACGATAAGAATAAATATTTGGTCAGGAGGAATATGACGGGGGCGACTTTTAAATCGGCGATAGTGGTAAGTTGGGTGATTAAATAATTTTTACAAAATTTCGTTGAAAAAAAAATTTGAATAAAAAAGTAATTTTTAAGATTCCGCAATTGTATATGGAATTGGAGGATTATTTGGCAAGCGAGGAAAATAAACAGATTAACTCTATGCATCGATTTCAAAGCGTTACCATAAATCACTGTAGAGATTTTTATAATTTTAGGTAAGAATGATCGTCTAATAAACTAATCCTGTATACAGTTTTAAGTATGTTAGTCCTAGTCGTCATTAGTAGTAGAATAGTAGATCTTATTTAAGAATAAAAGTTATTCGAACTATAAGTCGTATACGAGCATAACAATATTATGCATGGAAGAAAATTATTTATTGGATTTAACAATATTTTAACCTTAATAATTAGCAAACTTTACAAAATGATTTGCAACTAAATATTGGGATAATTTTTAATTTAGGACCATTAATAAGAGGTTACGTCTCCTTTTACTTTAATAGCTGCCTGTATTCTAGCAGGCATTGTATTTATCAAATTTTGGTACAATTCTGGCGTGAAACTGTCCCAAATTTCTTCTATTTTGGTTCTTTAAGTCCCCAATGGTTCTTGGTGGATTATTGCGTAGAATACGTTTAATTTTCTGCCAAAGAGTTTCAATGACATTTAAGTCCGGACTGGATGAGGGCCATGAAAGCACCTTTATGTCGTTTTCCCCAAATTCCAAAACTGTGATGTTTTAAAAACAGTCGTTAGAAAATTACGTCACATTTTCAAGTGCCATTTTAAAGGTACGAAATATGCCTAAAATCACCAAATAAAGACTTGGGGATTTTTTTGTAAATAAAACCAACATCCAGCTTTGCAATAAAGCAAATTTTACCAAAATCCAACCAGTGGTTCCAAAACTGTGATTATTTTAATGTAGGTAGCACCCTCATCAAAAAACACGTTTTTTGAAAAGTGAACTGTGGAACTCGAAAAAAATACAAAAAAAATCATATTAACATTTCAGGATTTTTTCAATATAGTACGATTATTGAGCTTTGATTTAAATGTTTTTTGACACAAATCCACTGAGCGGTTTCAAAACTGTGATTCTTTAAAACAGTTACTAGAAAACTTTATCATTTTTAAAGGTGCAACTTTGAAGCTCCGATAAATGCCTAAAATCTTCAAATAAAAACTTGTGTAACTTTTTTTGTAAAGAAAACCAACATCCAGCTTTGCAATAAAGTAAATTTCATCAAAATCCGACTACTAGATCCAACTTTTTGAAAATAATAATTCTTTGTTTCTACAATTTTCCCATCCTGCACAGTTTTGGAACCGCTGAGTGGATTTTTACGAAATGTACGTTTTTATATAACTAAATGTTGGCATTATAACAGAAAAAACCATCCATGGAAGTTAATTTATTAGATAACTTTTGCGCGTATGGAAAAAAGACAATCAAATTTACTTTTGTCCGAACATTTAGTTGTTAGGGCTCGTAGTATATAGCACTTAGATTTTCAGATATAATGTGCTGAAAATTTTTGTTAAATTATTTTTTGAGCATAAATATAAAACAGTTAATAATAGAAATTTGAAATTTGATGTGTTAATAAGTCGTTAATAAGTCTAACGACTGTTAAAATTTTTGCAATTTTAAGTCACTCAACTTTTTTAAATTAAAAATAACACCTCGTTTAAACCCCTTTTTAATATTTTTTCTTGGTTTTAGCCTCGACATGCAACGAACAGATTCCTGGGGCTACATCCAAGCCGATGGTCATTTCAACGGTTTGGTACGATTACTAGAACTGCGTTTAGTAGATTTCGGCAGCTCACCACTAATCTACAAATTAGACCGAATGCCCGTCGTAGACTACAGTTTTGGAAACTGGATTTTACGGTGAAAATTTAAAATATCACACATGCTTGCTGATAAAAAATATTATTTAGATCCGCATTTATTTATCGACGTCCTAAAGTAATCCCAGAATCGTATAAAATATTCCTTAGACCATTATCCAAAAACGCCTGGATAACAATTGTGGTTTTCATGGGGATTATTTTGCTGGCTTTGAAAATAATTTTTGCAAGTGAGAGCAATTTTTTGAGTAAACTGCATAATAGTGTTGATTCGTCCTGGAGTTTTTTGCTTTTGTTTACATTGGGAGCATTTTGTCAACAAGGTAATAAAAATAATTAAAAATCGTCGAGAAAAACTAGCGCTTTTTTATGTGTAGGTGCTACTTGTTATCCAAAGCTATTCAGCAGCAGGATTTTGTCTATTTTTGTGTTTCTTTTTTGCATATTAATTTATCAGTTTTATTCCGCAAGTATCGTGTCGTATTTGTTAATGGATCCTCCAAGGACGATTAATAATTTAGAGGATTTGGTAAACAGTAAGCTGCGTGCTGGAATAGAGGATATTTTGATCGACAGGGATTATTTTGTGGTAATAAAACATTACAAATTTATTTCTAAACCATCTAGAACATGCAGGTAGAATAATTATCTTTTTTATAAATTCTACGAATTCGATTTACATCTCCAAAGCAATTACATGTTTTTACGCATATTTTCTCAAGTTTCTATTTTAGCAAACCACCGACCCAAATGCGTTAAATCTGTTTCAATTGAAAATCAAAGGGGACACGAACGATTCCGGTTTCTATTCACCTGCTGACGGTTTAGATTTGGTTAGGCAAGGTGGTTTTGCATTTCATGTGGAAACCAGCACGGCGTATCCAATAATAGAAGAAACATTTTCTAATGAGGAGATTTGTGAATTGGAAGAAGTACAAATGTATAGAACACAACCAATGCACACCAATCTACAAAAGCATTCACCGTTTCGGGACATGTTAAACTACTGGTAGAAATTACTTGAGAATATTCACTAGATTTTTACTTGAAATTATTTTAGTATGCTGAAATTGGTTGAAGACGGGAACATGTATCGATTGAGAAAGTACTGGGATGCCAGAAAACCGGCTTGTATAGAATCAGCCAAGAAAACGGAAATCCACGTAACGATGAAGGAGTTTTTGTCTGGACCGATAGTTCTTTCCTTTGGAATTTGCTTTAGTTTGGTGTTTTTGCTTGGGGAATGTGTTTGGTTTCGTCGGAAATACATAATCGATTTTTTTTATGTCCCACAAGAGGAATTTATACAATACCCCTTTACAAACTAATTACTACCATTAACTGCTAATAGACTCCAATAACACGCTTTTATATTATAGTGTTTGCTTCTTGACTCCCACAAAAAACTTACGAGTACTTTACATGTTATCATCTATATTCATAGGATAATTTACTTGTCACATTGTTTTACCTACTACATATTGATGTCTACAGGATTTTATGATATGGGGCAATTTAGTGTTATAAGTGGAAGGTACAAGAACGATATTATGCAATTTATATTATCGTCTATAATTTGGATGCAATTATTTAGCATTATAATGGTAAATGGGTTGATGGAAAATGAAATAACCGAAAGTTACATTGCAGAGAAATCGCTTAAGTATGTCACCATTGTTGGATGTTTTAAAAAATCTGGTGAGCATAAAAAGTTTACTGGGTCATCTATTGGAAAAATTGGGGTGATTTTTATTTTATGTTATTATTGGTTGATCGTTAACTTTATTTACTAATGTAGTTTAAACATGAAATTATTTTGGTGAAGAAATGGGTTCAAATTCATAAGTTTAATATTTTTAAGAATTGGTTCCTAGATATATTCTACAGGGTGTCTCTAAAAGGTCTTTACAAAATCCTACCACAAGTTTTTGGGCTCAAAATAATTCGTTTAAACCAAACATACCTTCGTCCAAAAGTTTTTTTTTACTGAGTTACAGGACGCTAAAAAATATTTTTCCAAATAATTTTTTAAGTATATTTACAGAACGGTTTAAAGTAGAGATTTGAAATTTGGTGGGTTAATAAGTCTATAAGCAAGCTACAATTTGTTGGTATTAGAACCAAAATAATATTGTTCAGTGGCGTACTTATCGAAGAAGTCTCAGGGTTTTTTTTAATAATTTTTGTAGGGGATTAAATTTTTTTACAAAATTATAAGAATTATGATAGATACGCTCAAGACACGTAAAAAAGATATACTTGTTGATTTGCATTAACTCAACTGTTTGCGAGATATTTCACTTTGAAAATTTTTTTTGCTATAAAACGACAATTTGTGACACCCTGTAAAGTAAAAAATATTGGGTCACTCTAATACGGCTCATTCTACGTCCAAATCTAAGCATAATTTCTATCTTATACCGTTCTGTAGATATACCTAAAAAAGATAGAGGGCGAATAAAAAATACATCTTTCAACACCCTGTATTTTAGTAACGAAACATTTTTGGGGGTCGGTTTCTACAACCATTTATGCTTAGTTTTGGACGTAGAATCAGCTGTATTAGAGTGACCCAATATTTTTTACTTTACAGGGTTAGTCACAAATTGTTTTTATAGCAAAAAAAATTTCGAAGTTAAATATCTCGCAAACAGTTGAGTTAACGCAAGTCAAACAAGTATACCTTTTTTACGTGTCTTGAGCGTATCTATCATAATTCTGGTTATTTTGTAAAAAAATTCAATACCTACAAAAAATATTCAAAAAAACATTGAGTCCCCCCTATAAGTACGACACTGAACAATATTATTTTGGTTGTAATACCATCGCATTGTAGCTTCCTTATATACTAATTAACCCACTAAATTTCAAGTCTCTACTTTAAATCGTTCTGTAGATATATGTACTTAAAAAACGATTTGGAAAGATATTTTTTAGCGCCCTGTAACTCAGTAAGGAAGGACATTTGGACTAAGATATGTTTGGTTCAATCGAATTATTTTGAGCCCAAAAACTTGTGGTAGGATTTTGTAAAGAGCTTTTAGAGACACCCTGTATAATAATTGTCAGTAGACATGTGCGTCATATTCTCGTCTCTCTCAAGCAGTGAACGAATATCTCAGAGGAAGAAAGAGAGAGAATATGACGCACATGCCCACTAAAAAAATAATAGTAGGTATTGGTACATTATTATAAGATAGTTAAATATGAAATTGGGTAAAATCCAAATGTTTCTTTTGGAACTATTCAATATTTAGTAGCTTTTTATGTTTAGTTGTATATTAATCCTTTGAAGCAATAAATTATTTTATTATCTTATCGAGGGTATTATATACAGACTGACAAACATACGCAGCTAAACATGGATTTAGCAATAAAATTAACTTCTGAATTTTTCCAAACTAAATTTACCAACTTTTCAAATTATTTACCATAAATCCCTCTTCTACAGACCAAATTCGCTTGACAAAACACTTCATATTCAAAACCCAACGTTTAAGCATCCTAAACCAACCCAATCTACTCAACATAGAAGAATCTCTGAAAACCGACCATAAACAAATCGGAGTAATCGTAGATGGAGACTGCAAAAACATCACAAGTTTCCTAAGACAAGTAAATCACTTCTATTTATCTATCACCTATTTTACTCAAAACCCTTTTCAGAGTGGTACTTTAAACTTTTTTGATGTTAAGCATCACTGGTTGATTTTTAGTTCATCATCTAACCTAAGCGAACTGTTTGAAAATACAAAATTAAACATCAACGCTGATGTGCAAGTGGTGGTACCACAAAAAACCAAGTGGTTAGTAAATGATGTCTATAATCCAGCTAGTGAGCATGGTGGTACTTTTCAAAGTGTCATATTGGGGTATTATGATAAGACGGATGGGTACCAAGCTAGAGAAACGCAAAGCAAATATTGGGTGCGCCGAAATATGACTGGAGTAACTTTTAAGACCATCGTAGTGGTACTACTAAGTAAAAATCGTTAACCACAATAATTTTTCCTATTTATTGTAGCTACCAGTACCCTTCAAGGGAAGTTTAAGTGATTATTTGGCGAGCGACAGCCAAAGAGAAATCAACACTTTCAACAGATTCCACCATCGTCTTGTGCAATTTTGTTCAGATTATTACAACTTTTCGTAAGTAATTCCATCAGAATCAACCAATAATAATTAAATATTATTCACAATCACCAGCATGAATATCAAAGTGGACAAATCGTGGGGCTACAAAATCTCAGAAAAAAGTTTCGATGGACTTGTAGGCGCAATGGAAAGACACCAAGTGGACTTTGGTTCTTCCCCACTCTTCGTCCGGGAGGACCGAGCGACAGTCATGGAATATGGACGAAGAACATGGATCTTAAGGTACTAGTCCACTATCTTAGCTAACTACTTGACGATTATTTACAGGGCAGCGTTTATTTTTCGCAATCCCAAAGCCAAAACATCCTTGGAGATATTTCTCAAACCTTTATCGTGGTCCATTTGGTTATCCACGATATTCTCTGGTACTGTAGTGGTTTTTGCTTTGAAACTAAGTTTGACCTACGAGAAGATAAACTTGAGGAGTCAAGTGGATACTTCTTGGAGTTATTTGATTATTAGTACTGTAGGAGCTTTCTGTCAGCAAGGTAGAAGATTAAATTGAATTGAGGAGTACTTGATGGAATTTATTCTAGGTTCCACAAGAACACCTACGCTGATTTGTGGGCGAATCACCACGATATTCTTGTTTCTTCTATCCGTCATTATCTACCAGTTCTACTCGGCGAGTATTGTTTCGAATCTTTTGCAAAAACCTGCAACTGTTGTCCGGAGTGTTAAAGAAATATTGCAATCAACGATGAAAGCTGGTTGTGAGGATATTTTGTACAACCGCGACTATTTCAAGGTAGAATTTCTGGAGTTAAAACAAATAATAACTTTGTTATTTCAGTACACAATCGACAAACCTTCAAAGGATTTATATTATAAGAAAATTTTGGGGCCACGGAATACCTCGAATTTTTTTCCACCGGAATATGGAGTAGGTTTGGTGAGGAAGGGTGGTTATGCTTTCCATGTGGAACTAGCTACAGCTTATCCGATTATAAAGGACAGTTTCGGTGATAAGGCGATTTGTGAGTTGAGGGAGGTGCAGATGTATCGGACTCAGCCCATGCATGCCAATTATCAGAAGTATTCGCCTTTTCGGGATATGCTAGATACTTGGTAAGATATTTTGAAAAAAATTGTCATAAGCAAGTTTTATCGTACGAACTAAACTTTCATCGTGTAAATCTTTTTAGTTTGCAACGTTTGGGCGAAAATGGTATTCTATTCCGTGAAATTCGTCATTGGCACCCAAGCAAACCAGCGTGTATTCAATCTTCAAAGTCAATGGTCTTTGGCGTGGGTTTGGATGACTTTTATCCAGCATTAATCAGTTTGGCAGTGGGTTACTTTTGTAGTCTCGTGATTTTAGCAATTGAACGTTTTGTCTACAAAAAGAGCCAAGCCGATGTTGGGTATGCTTTATTTCCTTTTACCCCATAGCAAGGAAATCCTGAATTAGAATAGTAATTAGGTACCTGCTGTTGTTGTATAATAAAAATAACAGATTGTTACATGGAAAAATAAACGTAATAGTGCGTTTTGTCTGAATTTGTTAATTGTTATTGTTATTGTTGTAAGTTATTGAGACTTTCTGGGAAGTAAAAAAAAATGTAAATAATCAACTCGCTTTATTATATCGAGTGTGAAGCCTTGAAAGGTCCATCCATTGCCAAACATAAGTAGGACATAAAAACCTTGATAACACTTCCAATTGTTAATTAAACTCCTTTGATCATATGTTGTACTTATTTTTCGTGTATCCTTTAAATTTCTGCAGGGAAATTATCGGTTGCTTAAAATTGCACACGCGAAACCGTAAATTACCGTTGATTGATGTGCAATAAATATAAAATTTGGTTTTAAACTCAAAAACTACTTGAAGGTTTTTTTGTGTATCTGCACAAAGTGACGGTCGCTGGTATATGTGCTACAGTATCTTATAATGTTAATAAATTGGTGGCCTTGTTCGACTTCCGGAGGCCAGCTACTTTATTTCCGATTTAATTAAAATAAAAAATAGTACGTGAATATGGTGCTAACCCAAGGTTCGGAACCTTTTATGAGGCTAAAACACCATTCGATGTGTTGTTTTCTTCCATAATATCAGCAGAGTTGACTCATGGAAATTATCATCCAATTAGTTTGTTTATAATATTTTTACCATTACAACAATTATGTCATTAAAATTTGTATAATAGTATTGCGGAAGTTTATGCGTAATTTTGATTTGCCACCGGATTTTTTTTGCTGCAAACGCTTCTAATAACTAAAAAAATGTTGTTGATATTAAATTATTAAGCATCCTGTTTTTGTTTGGTACAAACCGAAAAGGATCATTTTACGATTTCAGTAATTTGTTATTTATACTAATTATTATAGGAATTGATATAAAAACAAATCCGGTTATAGTGTATAATTTTTTTACAAACGTAAATGAATCGAAAGTTAGTTAAATTATGTTTTACTGTTGTAAACAATATTAAACATGGCATATATGTGTGGACGAAAAAAATTGTTATTTGAATCATATTTATAATTAAATGGATTGCTGGCACTTACATAGACTGTTTGGGTTGTAGGATGACGCACTTTTCCATATTTGAAATGTTTTTATTTTGTTGTTTCAAATAAATTTAATGTGGTTAGTTGCAACAAAGTTTTATTTAAAAAAATACAACATAATTCTCGACTTTTAAGATTGAATTTGATGTTTAAAAAAAATCAGGGCAGCAGTGTAAAAACTAATAAAATATTAATTACTATTATTATAAAGATTTTTTATAGTAAATAAAGTGTGCTTTCTTAGATATAAAATGGAAAGGTGTAAAAAATTATTTATTAGATTATGCCAGTCTCAACTTTCCTTTTGTTAGTTCTAACAAATAAACTATTGAAAAAACTTTTGAGAACTTCAATCAGGCTTCATAATAAAATATAATCACCTGGTTCTTATATGTACCATTTCAAAAGTAAATGGTTGTTCCCTTTCCACCAAGAAAACCAGCAGTAAACGGTTCTAGTCGTCTCATCAAATTGCATTCGCGTGCCAAGTTAAAAAATCGGAATTAATTTGGAGAAATGTGATAGAAATCAGGCTAAGTTTAAACGGTTATTTTGGGTTTTAATTCAGAATTAAATAAGTTCATCATAAATACTGCAAATTATACAGTAAAATCACCCAGAAAGGCAACCTAATCTAATATGCCTAAATATTTGCCTTTTGGTAAAGTTATAATAAATTTCTGGATGTTTTTTTGGAAATATTCTACAGGGTGTCTCTAAAAGGTCTTTACAAAATTCTACCACAAGTTTTTGGGCTCAAAATAATTCGATTGAACCTAACATACCTTAGTCCAAAAGTCCTTCCTTACTGAGTTACAGGGCGCTAAAAAATATCTTTCCAAATCGTTTTTTAAGTATATCTACAGAACGGTTTAAAGTCGAGACTTGAAATTTGGTGGGTTAATAAGTCTATCAGGAAGCTACAATGTGTTGGTATTACAACCAAAATAATATTGTTCAGTGTCGTACTGATAGGGGGGGACTCGGTGTTTCTTGGATATTTTTTGTAGGGTATTGAATTTTTTTACAAAATAACAAGAATTATGATAGATACGCTCAAGACACGTAAAAAAGGTATACTTGTTTGACTTGCGTTAACTCAACTGTTTGCGAGATATTTAACTTCGAAAAATTTTTTTACTATAAAAACAATTTGTGACTTACCCTGTAAAGTAAAAAATATTGGGTCACTCTAATAGAGCTGATTCTACGTCCAAAACTAAGCATAAATGGTGGTAGAAACCGACCCCCAAAAATGTTTCGTTACTAATTAAAATACGATGTATTTTTTATTCGCCCTGTATCTTTTTAGGTATATCTACAGAACGGTATAAGATAGAAATTATACTTAGTTTTGGACGTAGAATGAGCCGTATTAGAGTGACCCAATATTTTTGACTTTACAGGGTGTCACAAATTGTCGTTTTAATAGCAAAAAAATTTTCAAAGTGAAATATCTCGCAAACAGTTGAGTTATTGCAAATCAAATAAGTATACCTTTTTTACGTGTCTTGAGCATATCTATCATAATTCTTATTATTTTGTGAACAAATTTAATCTCCTACAAAAAGTATTCAAAAAAACCCTGAGACCTCTTCGATAAGTACGCCACTGAACAATATTATTATGGTTCTAATACCAAGAAATTGTAGCTTATAGACTTATTAACCCAATAAATTTCAAATCTCTACTTTAAACCGTTCTGTAGATATACTTAAATAATTATTTGGAAAAATATTTTTTAGCGCAGTGTAACTCAGTAAGGAAGAACTTTTGGACTAAGGTATGTTTGGTTTAACGAATTATTTTGAGCCCAAAAACTTGTGGTAGGATTTTGTAAAGATCTTTTAGAGTTTTTTTAAATTTTTGCAAGCAGGTGCTTGATTATTTTTTTGCAACATCTCAAAGATGCTCGATAGGATTCAAATCTGGGTTTCGCAGCTGCCATCACTTGAATATTGACCTGATTTGCATAAAATGAGAATATCTTGGTTCTTGGATGATTTCTAGATAAAATTGCAGAAATCCCTATATTTTTTACTGCTGTTAGTTCATATTATTAAGTATTCATTTTCCATTTCTCGAAGGAGGTTGCCTAAAAAACATTCACCCTTTAAATTAAACACAATTCGAAAAAAGTGTGATTTTTTTGCAATTAAAAACTGAGGTTTGCTAATTTAAAGCAAATCATTAAGGACCAGTTGTATAAGCTAATGCAAGTACCCAAATAAAATTGCAAAACTTTCGTTATTTTAGTCAAAGTGCAAAGTGCGCTAAACAGTTTTATTAATTTGTAAATAGACATTAAGTTGGTTAAACATAAATGTATACATGAGGTGTACATCATCTTAATTGGAATTTAGTGTGTAATAGGGTCAAGATAATCCACTCATGCTTCACTCGATTAATATTTATCGTTATTGTTTTACCAATTTGTTCAATCCCACAAAACGCCTTGTCAGCTCTATTCAATTCACTGTTAATTAAATGTAATAGAGACAGCATTGCATCGTGTAGATAATTTAAATATGTACTAGAATTATTATTTATTAATATAACCACCACGTGAAAAAATGGCATCTTATATATTTAATTGGTTGTTTATAAACAAATGGCTTTTATGCTATAATCCTGAGCCTAATTATCATAATTACTGCAGTTTATTTGCCAACAGCAAACGTGACGAAGAGTATGAGGGTACCTAATAGAAATAGATATACATCAAGTTTTTGTAGCTTAGCTCGTCTACAAGAAATGTTTAAGTGAAAATCCTTTGTAGAGTAATTATAAATTTCAATATCACGTTGTAGGCCACGACTCTAAGCACCTATCTATAATAATAATTGTGTTGTGTTTTTTCTCCTCAAGACAATAATAGATAACCCAGATTTTTCAATGTCGATAAATTCTGTTCGGTTAAAAATCTTCCTGGTAAAACAGCCACGCAACAAGGTTAAGTCGATATGCCAGGACAACCACAACAACAACAAACAACACATTTTTATGCATATCAAATCAACGAAATCCTTGTATTAACACACGCCGGATATAATTTATATAGGAAGTAAAGTTACTTTTATTAAAAGCAGGAACAATGTCATAAGTCGTGGTATTTTTACAATTGAAACGAAATTGGATGGAAAAATATAAATGTTTACATGATGTTGTTTGTAAGATTTTTTTCTTGGAAACTAACTTATTATTTTTGCCTTGAAATAAGATTAGAAAAACCAAACAGAAAATATTTTACTATAATAAAATATTTAAAAAGCATAATAAACCCTCGATTGTATAACGACGGTTTGAAAATTCTTGTCGGATGGAACGAATAAATAAGGCTATTATTGCATATTCATTAAATGAAAATCACTAAAGCATGAATATTATATTTATTATGGTTTAATTACAATCATTTTTAATTAATTGCATCTTTATTATACGGTTATAATTATGGTAATCGAAGCTACATTTGAGTGGAATGAACTTAACTTATTACATTAGCTTGAAAAATGTTTGCTAAATACTTGAGACAAGATTTGAAGTATGTACCTAAATCCACAGAATAAATAACAAATAAAAACAATAAATAAAATAAAACCCAAAAACAGAAATGCTTTATAATAAAAAATGATTTGTCTAGCCGCTGAAAATTAGTTGATACCTAAAAAAAAGTTCGTCTAAATAAATAATTTCAAAATAACCATTTTTTGAAGATTTAATAAATATATTGTGGATTATAGTACAAATACTGTTAGGTTATTTGAAAAAACCGTATTAATTGAGCAATTCGATCATGAACAATAAAATTAAGTAAAAGTGCTTTTTTCTTAGAAAAATTGATTTAAAGTTGGAGGGCTTTTCATGGTCTTATACGTACGATTATCTATAATATTATTCCTAAAAATTATTTCTAAACTGGCATTATTCGTGGTAAAATGCACGTAGAGGTCACAATTTTCAACAATGAGGCTACCTAAATAACTAGATTTTTATAGTTAGTACCATATCAACATAAAGATTTTCGGGGTCGTTTCTATAGTGGAGTCATATTAGACAAAAAAAAGAGTTTTGTCAGGAAAAATTACCAACTGGCTGGATTTTTGTGTACAGCTAACATTGGGTCAAAAGATTTTTGCGAATATCTCCGTAAGATTTGCAGTCATGCCAAAAAGACCTATTATAACATTTGTAGAGTATAAAATTCCCCACAAAATTTTTCCGAAATCGCAATGGTTTTCGCGCTAGTGCTTTGTTAATGACTTTGTTTAAACATAATTATTTGCAACATGCAATGACTTTTGCGATAAACACGATGGGATTCCTTAAACATACCCTTAGATGTAAATTTACATGGGATTACAAAAAATTATTCATCATTTCTGATTTTTTTATATTTTTCAATATTGTAATTTGTTAACAATGTTAATTTTCATACTTCGAGGGTGCAAAAAAATTTTTTACAACAGAAAGATTTAAAGTAGGGTTCAAGTTCAAATAGATATTTCACATGATCACTTTTTTTATTCATTCATTTTCAGCGGAGTGATGTAGCTCCGCTGAAAATATTTTTGCAATTAGCAAAATATTGTTAATGTTTTTATATATTTTAAAAAATTTAATGATTTAAAAAGAAAATAATACCTACATTGAGCTGTTAAACAATCTTCTTGTTAAACAATCTTCTACGAGAGTTATGTAAAAAATCCCGATCGAAATTCATTGATTATGATGAAAAATGCAATAAATTGTTCATCAGCGGTGCTAATTGCAAAAATATTGTTAGTAATATAGCTCCGCTGAAATGAATTTTAACTTTTGACCCAATGTTTATACGAGCCCTAACAACTAAATATTCGGACAAAAGTAAATTTTTGTAGTATGAAAGGAGAACTGGAAATTTTACGCAAATAATTAGTAAACACCTAACAATACAATAAGATAAAGCCTTAATAACAATATTATGCATGGAAGAAAAATATTTATTGGATTTAACAATATTTTAACCTTAATAATTAGCAAACTTTACAAAATGAATTTGCAACTAAATGTTGGGATACTTTTTAATTTAGGAACATTAATAAGAGGTTACGTCTCCTTTTGCTTTAATAGCTGCCTGTATTCTAGTAGGCATTGTATTTATCTAATTTTGGTACAATTTTGGAGTGAAGCTGTCCCAAATTTCTTCTATTTTGGTCTTTAAGTCCCCAATGGTTCTTGGTGGATTATTGCGTAGAATACGTTTAATTTTCTGCCAAAGTGTTTCAATGACATTTAAGTCCGTACTGGATGAGGGCCATGAAAGCACCTTTATGTCGTTTTCCCCAAGTTCCAAAACTGTGATTTTTTAAAAACAGTCGTTCGAAAATTACGTCACATTTCTCAAGTGCAACTTTAAAGCTACGAAATATGCCTAAAATCACCAAATAAAGACTTGGGGATTTTTTTGTACATAAAACCAACATCCAGCTTTGCAATAAAGTAAATTTTACCAAAATCCAACCAGTGGTTCCAAAACTCTGATTATTTTAATGTAGTCAGCACCCTAAAAAAACACGTGTTTTGAAAAGTGAATTGTGGAACTCGAAAAAAATGCAAAAAGAATCATATTAACATTGCAGGATTTTTTCAATATAGTACGATTATTGAGCTTTGATTTAAATGTTTTTTGACACAAATCCGACCAGCGGTTTGAAAACTGTGACTCTTTAAAACAGTTACTAGAAAATTTTATCATTTTTAAAAGTGCAACTTTGAAGCTCCGATAAATGCCTAAAATCAACAAATAAAAACTTGTGTAACTTTTTTGTAAAGAAAACCAACATCCAGCTTTGCAATAAAGTAAATTTCATCAAAATCCGACTACTAGATCCAACGTTTTGAAATGAATAATTCTTTGTTTCTACAATTTTCCCATCCTGCTGGGTTAAAGTGCCACAATTTTGGAACCGCCGAGCGGATTTTTACGAAATTTACGTTTTTATATAACTAAATGTTGGCATTATAACAGAAAAAACCATCAATATTATGGAAGTTAATTTAGATAACTTTTGCGCGTATGGAAAAAAGACAGTCAAATTTACTTTTGTCCGAACATTTAGTTGTTAGGGCTCGTAATGACGAAGCGAAGCTGTACACAAAAATCCAGCCAGGTGGTAATTTTTTCCGACAAAAATTCTAATATGACTGGGCTATCAAGGGCACTAAGTCACTTTATCGAAACGCACTCTCCGGTCAAGATTAGGAAACCATCACCTTTTTGGTCTAGAAAACCTGAGATGACAGAGTTTCGTATTCTTGTCCAATATTTATAATAAATTGACCTCATTTCTCAAATTTACCTATCTATCCACATTTTTCATTTCCGTGAGGAAATAAACTCAAAAAACTAATTTCTGCTTCCAAGATAAATCATCACCGTAAGATTTCTTCATTTCATACAGTTCAAACTATATGAATGCGTAAAATAGAACACGACATTTCGAAATATCCTTTTTGATTAGACACATAAATGATTATGAAGGAGAAAAATTATATTAAATACCAACATGTTACTATATTTGTATTTGTCAGAATTTTTTAACACATTTACTATATACCTAGGTAGGTACTATATAACATTATTAGAAAGTCAATGTTTATAAATACAGCTACCTAGTTCAAAATGCGATATTAATTGGATTTGATATTTTTGCTACTAATTGTTATGGGGTCAAACTTCTCAGTAGGATTATTACAAGATAATAACGTGCAATTTGGATTTGAAATTGAGCCCCTAAAGGTTACAGTGCTAATAAAGCAAATTATAATCATTTCGTGAAAAGTTAATGTTATGGTACAAGAGCGACGTTTTTGCGCTACTTTTTCAACTACCTAAGAAAAAATTGTGTGGGATGTTCTACATTAAATTAATTGTGTAACTCCATTGTTAAACATTTTCAGAATTAATAAATAATTTGTTATGATAATTTCATAAATTACGACTGGTATTTTGCATATAATGCGTTTTTTATTCAGATTAACCACCAGAGCCAAGGTGGCTAAACTAATTTAGCACGAAAATTCGATACACTAACTCAATAAAAATATAATAATAATGGTACCATTTTGATTGATAAACTCAAAACTAAGTTAATTGCAACGAAAAATTCAAGGACTGCAACTAGAAGCATGTTTTTCAGTAATAAATTCTTGCGTCATACACAACGCACCATATACACAGTGGGTCAAATGAGGGCGTGTGTAAAAGATACAAGTACCTAGATATTAGATAATTGGCTGTCAATGTAACTACTGCAAAAATTTTATGCATTATTATTATGACATTGTACTTGTTGTTTTGGTTTGATTTAGATTAGCATTGTAAAGAGGACAAATGAATGAAAAGTTCTAATAAAATTTTCGAATTTGAAGAAATTGAAAAGTTCTCATATAATTTTTTTTAAATCTGCATTTGAACCTCCAAATTCGTGTCCTAGAAATTTTTCCAGTTGACCACATCTTGATTACTCATCACTATTACATAAACTAGTAAACATTACAAGAAAATATGCAGTTAGTCTATTATTATGCATCTATTACGCCTCCATACATATTTTCCAAGTTTCTGGAAAAATTACAAACGATGTAATAATATACGCAATGTCAAATGATGCAATGCAAATATGCGGAAACAAAACTCTTAAACCACTCGAACAATTATCCTGTGTGACATTAGATGTGTAAACTATGGTATTTTTCCTCGAACTTGATTCTTTGCTTCGCTTGGATGCTTTGCACTTGAAGATTTTAATTAAGCGTCTCGCTATACTGACCACACTCGGTCAATGTTTTGTTTGTGTCTATCTAGTGGTTACGGTACAGCACAGCTTGTACTAGAATAAGGTAGATAACTAAAATCATCATTAGAAATTATCTGTATTTTATACCACATGCACATCAAAAAAAAATGTAGCTCTAACAAGGTTAGACTAATTAGATAAAAAGAATAAAAAACGGTTGGTGTATATGTATAAGAACAATTAATTCAGTCTGGTTCTGGTTTATTCCATGGTTTGGGCAAATTATTATACTTAAATGTGTTGTTGTGGGTGGTTTTATAACCCTGGCCACTTTGGAAGTAATGGCTATAAAACTAATGGAACACTAATTAAAACGGTTGTACTTACTAATTGAAAATCGCCGTGTTTGAAACCTATATTTTGTTTTGTTTGGTTTTAGCGTTTGTTTATGGATTTTAAAAATTCTATTTTAATAATTTATTGCAGCTATTTTTCATTTTAAAAAGTTGAATCAGTAGCAATGTCACATCTGTTAATTTTTCCTAAATAAAATTAAAGTTTAGCTTTGAAAGTATAAATTTGGCTAAAAACCCAGTAGTGATTTATGAACTGTGCTTAATGATGTTTGGATCATGTATTTTTTTACGGACCTGGGTGTTTCTGTTAATAATCAAATAGACCAGTCATTCAAGCAAAATACCTAAGTACACAAAATTCCAAAAGTTTTGAAACTTAGACACAAGTTTGAAAACGCTAAAATAATATTAAGTTTAAATTTGCAACCCGTCCGGATGACCGGATCATTGTCAAAAATTGAAAAAACAACAATTTGCAATATCTTTTTGTACAAAATTACAAAAGTTATGCAAACTTGGACAAATGTTAAGGTGGCCAATTACAAATCTTCCATTGAGTTTGCAACCTTTTTTGTTAAACGGAATTTTTATTAAATAATTAGTAAATTTTGTTGTAATTCTTCGTACAAAATTCCAAAAATTATACAAACTTTATGTAATACTTATAATACAGTCCTGAACCCACATGTCAATTTGCATAAATTTTTGAGGAACGGAAGAATTTTTTTTTATTTTTTTATTACTCAGGGCGGTGAATTTTTTAACAAAGGGGGGTCAACAAAATGCAAAAGTTTTCGAACATGGTTGCAAATGTTCGTTACACGGGTACAGACTGTACTTTGAATTTGCAACCTTTTCATACTTCCAGAACTATGTTAAATTGATAACACCATGTAAATAATACCAGTTTCGTATATCCAAGAAATTGCAAAAGAGTTGCAAATCTCAAATTTTATTTGTCTATAATATTATTGAAAGTACTTCTCAATTTGCAACCTCATAGCAAGTCCGGAAAATATTTTTTTTTATTTTTTGCATTTTTTAGGCAAAATGGACTTGAAAATGCTTGAATGACTGGCCTAAAAATATACTAAACATTTAGGTGCTAAATTATGAAACCCTTTTGCGCTTTTAAAAAAATGACTAATGTTTCTATTAATTACATAGTTTTTCCAAAGCAAATTGAAATTATAGTATAATAAAACTCAGACCTTATACGCTGTTTTCTTACGTAGAAGACCTCATAGAATCATCATGGAACCTACCTATATAACAACCACGAAATTATTAAAATCCTAAAATCTAAATTTGCTAAATTGTTGTCTTACCTTTATCTAGAAGCCCCTTTGCTTTATTCCATAAAAACACTCCACAACACTTTTTCATTACTTAAAAACTTTATTATTATTAAACACTGAAATACTGAAAACACTAACATGTTCACTGAAAACCACGATTAAAACTACATAGTTCAATTAATTAGTTTCCGTTTGATTATAATAAACTCCGAAAATAATGCAAATAATGTTAATTATCAAGTACACAAGAAAGAACGCGTCGCAGAACTGGAATAAAGAAAATTTTTGTACACGTCCACAGTTACAAAAACTTTTTGCTCTGTGTTGGAAGGTGACTTATTTTTTGTTGCCGGTTTGGAAATAAGTTTTATACAAATATATTTAGATTTTGCTTTGAATTTTGATCTCTTATACGAAATAATGAGAAAGTATTTGAATGCATGAATTAGTAGAATAATTTTATACGATTTTAACTCACTTTATTTTTTAAAGCGATTTCTGATATTTTTTTCTATTGAAATTTAATAGAAATTCCTAATTAATCATTTTAGATTTTCAGAGATTTGCAGCATAAATAAGTCTACAATATTTTTTTAACAGGGAAGAAAAGTCACAGGTATACTTTGGCTAACCCTTAAAAAAATCTGATAAAATACTAAAATTTTTTTCTGTGCAAGTTTTAGTGGAACCTCACAACAGGTTCCAAAATTGTGATTATTTTTAACAAAAGTTACCTACAATAAATTTAAAAATCGCAATGCCGAATAAGTTCAGCATTTAGTTTTCCTAGAAAGCTATAAATTGAAGAAAATTGCATAGAAAATTTTTATAAAATCGACCGGAGAAGTAGGTTCCAAAAATTTTACCAGAAATTATACAATAAGAAAGCTGAAAATTTCGATTCAAAGATCTAAATATCTAAAAACTAATGCAAAAAAAGCAAATTTGATTAACTACGACTAGTAACTAGTACTAAATTAATTTGATGACGTGAGAGTTGGTTCTAAAACGATAACAAATTGCTGCAGAAAACGAATCTAAATATTTTATTTTCTATATTTAAAAACACTCCTCATCTTCCCAACCCAAAACATTTTCTCCTCACACACCTTACCCCCTAAACCGAATGCGTGTGAAGGTACACGACAATTTCATTTAATAAATCGCGTATAGATCAAGGACTGCAGCCAGATATCTAAAATCTAAAATTATAATATATCCTGCCAACAGCACGTTATTGTGACATTTTTTTTAATACTGTGTGGACACCCTACACCTCTATAATCTCGGTTTACAGCAGAAAGTGTCAATGACTTAGGTGAGGTTGGTTTTGAGAGCGAGGTGAAGCTGGCCGGTTGTTTGGTGGTACTGGTACTAAAAACATACATACAATCGTTGTTCTTATGGGCTAAATTCTGCGCCAGGAGCCCAACCCATAGCAGCAGGTCGAGAGTCGAAACGCAATTTTAAATGACACCTCACACCACGCTGTCTGAGCTGTCAATTGGATCAAGGCGACCGAGAAGGGACAGGCAGTACCAAGGATGGCATTCTGAATTATACATGGTGTTTTTTGTTTAGTTTCAAGTGTGACCCTTCTCATGTAGTAATAGTAATAATTACATAAATGCTTAATATTTTTTAAGTACCTATATCAACGTCTTCACTTATAGTGGTACCAAAATTTTCCAAAAATCCTCAAATTCAAAATGTTGTATGAATTTTGATTTAAGTTCGTTTCGAGTTATCGTGAATAATCTAGAAAAAACATCATTATTGAGTTAGTAATTTTCAAAATGTCCTTAAGTCGAAAAATTACGATTAAGTACCTACAATAATTAGTACACAATAAGAGCTAAAAAGTTGCTTAATCCTAATTGCCACGAATTTCTGATTACACTGTTTTTATTTTTAAAATTTGGTATACATAATTCAAGGTTTTTCTGATGTTTGCGCAGGTAATTCTTTAATACTTTGTTTTGATCCATTAGATAAACTTGTACAAAACAACTTATAATTACTAATAAATCAAATGGTATTAACACAACACACTTGCAATTCCAACCTTTTATGGTAAAAGTAATTAAAACGCAGATATTGTTTTAAAACACATATGTTTCAGTTTCATATTTATGGCGATCTTGAACTAAAACATAATTTAGTATTTTACTAGTTATAGATAAACTTTGAAGTGGATATAATATAAATTCGATTCAGATAAAATATGGAAACACAATCTACGAGTATGTATCTCTCTTTCTTCTTATGGAAACATTGCTGTACAACTTGCGAATGGCAACTAGCCAGAAATTTTATAGTCTGGGAGCTAGTGAATTTTTTTGGTACTAATTTTTCCAGTCAGCACACATTGATATAGTTAGTGTGATACAGTTAGTGATTCTAATAAACTAAATCTGAGTCTGGCAAAATTTTTCCGATGGGGTCATGGGTGGAAAATACAAATGAGTTGAACTTATTTTTCCAGTTATGAATCTTTTTGATTTACTAAAGTAGATCATAAGACTTACAGAAAAAGCAATCTGGCTTAACTGCAGTTGTGGAAAGTAGGCCTGGCTGAACTGATCCATAAATCCACTGATCGGAAAATCAGATCGATTTCTCGGATACGTTGCACTTATTTTTACATTTTTGAAACTTATTATACAAATCGATATTATCATGGCATATAGTTTAAAACAAGTCTGGCTGATTTATAAAATTACCAAGTGAGTCTGGCGGCACCTTGAAATTTACAAAAATAAAAAATTATTGCACTTATTTTCCCTGTGCTGAAAATTTTTCGCATGATAGTCTGTAGTATAATACCACGAAAAAAACCAATCTGGCTATTGTTTTCAATCACCAAAGTCTCGCCAGACTCTAGTTCGTAAAAACTTTTTGGGTACTTAGGCCTGAAAATTTTGAACTATAATAAATAAATAAACTCTTAAGAGGGTTCCGTACTCGATAATACGCCAAAGTAGTAGAATGTGAAACTACGAAAATATAAAAATGCAAATTACCCCCAAAATAGAGAGAAATAAGAGGAGAATGCGACGCAGGAAAATTTTATGATTTTTTTACACTATCTTGCCATATCACTTTATTTTTAGAGGGTTGATAAAAATTACAATCCTTTTATTTCAAGTTTTGCGGTGGTGGGGAAAATTTTATTTTGTTTCTCGAAAAGTAAGCAAGATAGACAGAAAATGCAAGAAACAAAAACATTGCATTTTTATTTGCTCAATCTGAAAATAATATCAAACTTATAAAAAAGCAGTGGCGTGCTCAAATTTTTCTTTAAAATATCTAGTTAGGATGCCCCAGCGCCGCCCCTGGAATAATTAAATTCAATCTAATTACATCAAATGAAGCCCTTTACTTGTCACTAAAAACTTGCCAAGTTTTATCCAAATCGGCCAAGTTGTCTTTGAGATACATATTTGAAAAGAAAAGGTTTTTTTTATTAACTTTAACACGCTGTATATCGAAAACGAAGCTTTGAAACATACATGTTCATATAAACTTTTGTTTTTATTTTTACAAGTTCTATCGCCTGTTAAATTTTCTCGATTATCCTTTATGATAAGGTAGGTACAACACCAATCATCTGTACAGGGCGGTGCTTCAAAAGTACACTAAAATATTTCAGGGGGTGATTCCTGAGATCATTCTAAGAAAAAAAGTCCTTATGAACATGGGTTCGAAAATGCTTACGCGCTGAGTTAGGTATAGTCCCTTAAATGTGTGACTCTGAGAAGGTTTTCATTTATTATCTCCGAAACTGTTCAAGGTAAAATGATGAAATTCACCACATCCACTAATATTTTTAGGTTTAATAAGATAGAATGTGAATCATTTTGAAATTTCTACCAGAGGTGGATCAAACCAGGGGGGTGGGGGGTTAAAAAAGGATTTTCGGACTCATGTTCATATGAACTTTTTTTCTTAGAATGATCTCGGAAATCACACCCTGAAATATTTTGGTGTATTTTTTAAACACCCTGTTTAATCGAACGTATATAGCATTATGAGCATTAGACGAGTCTAGCAGGGCTTTGTTGATCTCGCATTATAGCCAGACTGTATTTTAAGCTATTATTATAATGAAAACTGTCATCTGACAAATTTTCAGGACTACCAAAATAAGTGCAATTATTTTGTTAAAAAAATTTCAGTTTTTCACGTGCCAGACATATTTGGTGTGCCTACAGATCAGCCAGACTGTCTTTTTACTGAATTTTAGTACACGACTTGTTAGTAGAAGCATTTTCATTAATGTAAAAATAAGTGCACCGCATTTGTATTTTGAAAGGCATTTTCTGACTCAACCCATCGGAAAACCCCTATACATAATATAATATTTTTTATTTAGAATCACTAACTGAACAATCCTATCAGTGTTTGCTGACTGGAAAAATTAGTGACAAAAAAATTCACTAACTCCCGGACTATTAGTGAAACAAGTGATATGAGAATATGTAAGATGAAATGAAAGAAAAACAATTTGATCCCATAATAAAATCTATATAGTCAACTTAAACAAAGCCACATTATTCATATTTATTCTAAATAATCAAATGGAAATTTACAACTTACAATAGACCATTTACAATTAAATATATGTAAAAGAAAAACAATACCATCGTCATTATAGTAATACATAGATATAATACGTGCCTGGCATGGATTTCTTTCTTTCACCTGACGTGAAACAGTTTACAAAAATAAACCAAAACCACGCCATCAAGCTCGCTATAATTTAATTTAGTAAATGGCAAAAGCAAAAGATAAAGTAGCCAACAACCGCAAGCTTGCGATTGGCCGCAAAAGCAGAAATTTACAATAATAAAATATTATAATCTGCGGTGGCACACAGTGTGTTTAAATAAATGTTGTTAACTGGTTGACCTGTCATCGGACGATGGACTTGACTTTCCCTGTGGTACAACAACACACCATGTGAAATTCTCTATTAGAGCATGAGCAGAATTAAAACACTTTCAAATACATTCTTTCTGTTCGTGTATTAATCTATTTTGTCGCGCCTGATGGAAACACGAAGAAAAAGTGGAGCACATAAGCCACGAGTTTAATTTTTAATTGTAGATTAGTTTATTGGGTGGTTATTGTGGTTTTTAGCACAATTGCAGGGTGTGGAGGTATTAATTTTTAAATTAAGCTGTCTATTTATGAACTGTGGGAAAAACTGTGGGAAAATGTAATAAAATATGATTTTATGGTACATAAACTTGCAGGGAAACTTTTAATACCTACACTAAGCCTTACATTTGTTTTAAATAATGTAGTTATATTAGAGGTTTTCAAGAACAACGGGAGCATTAATGGGAACTAGTACGATTCAAACTGAACTAAAAGTTAGAATTTTCACATCAGTAGGTAAGAATACAATTTTAATGGTTTATCGTTTCTAATAAAATACAATTGTTAGGTTAGATCAGGTTAAATAGAGGAGTGTCTGGAAAAATTTATACACCTGAATTCCCACAATATTTCTAGGGTTTTCTTCAGTAAATTAAATACCTCAAATATCCCTAAGTTTATCTCGGTTTCACGCTTACACCTAGATCGAGATTATTTCAATATTTCCTCCAGATTACCTTCAGGTTGTATACCTTAAATCCTTAGCTTTATTATTATATAAGCTATTTCCCCTAAGTTTCGAGACAATTTTCGTTCATTTTGAAAAATTTTCTGGGGTTTGTCGGATTGTTTAAAACTATTTTGTCCTTATCAAAAAATTAACACATTTTTATTGAACGATTTAAAAAAAACTAAATTTCTTTTTGATTTCTCAATTGGTCGTTTTGAAATATCACTGGAATATCAGATTTTTACCTGGAATATAGTTACCTAAGTTAATTTTTAGTCTATAGAAAATTTTAAAAAATGAAGCTTACCTTTAACTCTATTTTGGCACAATTTTTCTTATAATAGTTTAGGATTTAACTTTTTCAATTTATCAGATCAATAAGCTTTCTGTTCATTTTATTCTAAAATATCTATGATTTAATTTATCGAAACAGTAACTTAGATAAAGTTATTACCATCGACATTTGCCATTCTTGTTGTCTCATTAATCCAACATCCAAAATTATGCTTATACGAGCCCTAACAACTAAATGTTCGGACAAAAGTAAATTTTTGAAGTATGAAAGGAGAATTGGAAATTTTTTGCAAATAATTAGTTAACACCTAATAATACAATACGATAAAGCCTTAATAACAATATTATACATGGAAGAAAATTATTTATTGGCTTTAACAATATTTTAACCTTAATAATTAACAAACTTTACAAAATGAATTTGCAACTAAATGTTGGGATAATTTTTAATTTAGGACCATTAATAAGAGGTTACGTCTCCTTTTGCTTTGGCTGCCTGTATTCTAGCAGGCATTGTATTTATCAAATTTTGGTACAATTCTGGCGTGAAACTATCCCAAATTTTTTCTATTTTGGTCTTTAAGTCCCAGTGGTTCTTGGTGGATTATTGCGTAGAATATGTTTAATTTTATGACAAAGAGTTTCAATGACATTTAAGTCAGGACTGGATGAGGGTCATGAAAGCACCTTTATGTCGTTTTCCCCAAGTTCCAAAACTGTGATTTTTTAAAAACAGTCGTTAGAAAATTACGTAACATTTTTCAAATGCAATTTTAAAGTTACGAAATAAAAAAAATCACCAAATAAAGGCTTGGGGATTTTTTTGTACATAAAAACAACATCCAGCTTTGCAATAAAGTAAATTTTACCAAAATTCAACCAGTTGTTCCAAAACTGTGATTGTTTTAATGTAGGTAGCACCCTCCAAAAAAAGGTTTTTTGAAAAGTGAACTGTGGAACTCGAAAAAAATGCAAAAAAAAAATTCATATTAACATTCCAGGATTTTTTCAATATAGTACGATTATTGAGCTTTGATTTCGAGGTTCTTTGACACAAATCCAACCAGCGGTTTCAAAACTGTGATTTTTTAAAACAGTTACTAGAAAATTCTATCATTTTTAAAGGTGCAACTTTGAAGCTCCGATAAATGCCTAAAATCACCAAATAAAAACTTGTGTCACTTTTTTGTAAAGAAAACCAACATCCAGCTTTGCAATAAAGTAAATTTCTTCAAAATCCGACTACTAGATCCAACGTTTTGAAAATAATAATTCTTTGTTTCTACAATTTTCCCATCCTGTTGGGTTAAAGTGCCACAGTTTTGGAACCGCCGAGCGGATTTTTACGAAATTTGCGTTTTTACATAACTAAATGTTGGCATTATAACAGAAAAAACCATCAATATTATGGAAGTTAATTTAGATAACTTTTGCGCGTATGGAAAAAAGACAATCAAATTTACTTTTGTCCGAACATTTAGTTGTTAGGGCTCGTAGTTCCAATAGCAGAAGTCATTTAGAGTATATCTAATATAATTTACAAAATTCTTTTATAATCGAAAGTTACTTATACTAGATATTCAGGTAACCATAACCTCCTCCTTCTAATTTTCCTGTAAAGCATAATTAAAAGCTAGTAGTAGTAATTACTTATGCAGATTCGTATCTACATTAAAAATTGATTTTATCTGTATTGTGTAGTAGGTAAATAAAATTAGAATGTAAGTTAACTTTATAAATTAGTCAATTACGTTTTAGATTAATTAGTCTACTCAGCTTAATTAAGCTGGGTAGCTTCTTGTAAACAACAAAGCAAACCATCTTCAATTTTAACTTTTTTAATCTAAGCTTTGAGCTTCCAAATAAAATTGCATCTAATCCCAAGTTTACCATATTTATACATATTTTTAAGCCTGTTGAAATTTTCCATTAAACATTTCGGAAAAGCCCCTTATCTCATTTATTTTCACTATTGTAAAACTGGTAAACACGAACACATTGTTTTTGAAAAGAAATTTAACACCTGTAGTTTTGTGTTATTATTATTGTTCTACAATATAAGTAATTAAATTAGTAATTAGTTTTGCTTCTATCATACATAAGTTCAGTGTCTTACTTAGAAATGAGCTGTAACGGTGCATGCAAAATTAATTAATATATTTTTATGATCTAGCAAAAAACCTATTAATATTTATGCAGAAAAAATAAAACCACAATTTATTTATCGTCATCTAAAGAATATTTTAAATTTAATGCTTTTGGTGTCTGAAAATGCTTACATGATACAAGTACTTTTCTTCTTATAATAATAGAGCTTATTTTAAACCCTTCATGGACCACTTTTCAATAATCTTAAACACCGTAATTTTTTTCCAATTATGATTACTAATTTTCAAATAAACACATTGTAAAAAACCTAATATTCCAATCTACTAAGAATTAGAAAGTATCTATTCGTAATACTGCATATAGAGTACAATTATTACATCCGGATGATTAATGCATTATACAAGTAAGCAAACAAATTAATTTTTTGGAAATTGTGTGGAGCGCAATATACGTTGAAAAATACATTCATTTCTTCCAGCGAATTGATGGATCAATGAACTGAGGTTTCAAATTTGACTTGAAGAAAGTTGATCGTAATAATTATGCATAAACGGTTTTTGATGTTATGGATAGGGACAGTCGAAGACTAATAAATTGAGTAGAAAACTAGACTGGAAAAGTACTGTGATGGTGAGGATGTTTTGATACTCTTTACTTTTTATCTCCAAAAATGCGTGAATTTTAAATATTTTGTGAAATAAAGCTCCATATATTAATAAAATTCTTTGAACAAAACATAACCATATAAATTGTCTTGTAAAACCTCAAAACATATTTAAATAATAAAGTAGTAGTGATTCATTCTCTTTATTATTACATGACGATGTAATCAGCGTGCTACAAGTTTTTTTTGCTCCTTCTGATGGCCGCTTTACAAAAATACATATTTCCCCTCTCAACTGCTGCCTTGACAAAAAAAACCCGATTGTCATTGAGGCACACATACAAAATGCATTCAAATCACCTAGAACCTTGTGTTGCACCGCACCACCACACTCCTCCCCCTCTATAGTTAAGGTAGGTCGTGCTCTCGACCATGACACCATCAAAGGTGAAACGGCATTAACTCTCCGGACCTAACTAGAAAGATCATTCAGGCTGGCGATGATGATGCTCCTATTGGCACAGGTGGGGGCCCCAATCCAAGATCACCCCACCGCATCTATATAACCGGCGGTAAACAGCGCACGGAATCAGTAGTACGCTAAAAGCTAGGTCATTAAACAACAGGTGTGTTGTGGCAGTAGCGCTAAATCAGATCAGCACGTGTGACCTAGATTCACACTTCGACTTTTTCTGATACGCCCCGAGAGTGTACGAGAAAGTGAATGGTGTCTTCAGACTGACCCCTTTATACTATCAAAGGAACAGCTCCTGCTTTCGACGACACGTGATATTTTTGTGTGATATTAGTTTTTAAGTGACAATGCCGGCGCCTATTCAAGATACAATCAACGAACAGGATAAAACCGATGTTCCATCTGCCAAAGTACTGGAAACGCGGGACAGTATCTCCTCCATCGACAGTGATGTATCCTTGTCGTTTGATCAAACCCCAATCACTGAAACCGCTGCGGAAAATGAGGACGAAGGGGCGCACATGGCTGATCTTTCCGACAGCGCCTCCGACACAGGCTCGACAGGTGGTGGTAAAGATTCCGGTTGCGAGGTAACCCCTGAGCTCACAGAACCACCCTTTACGCCTCCATCTGAAGAGCTAGCCGATAAAATCGTCCAACAAGTTGAGTTTTATTTTTCCGACGCCAACATCACCAAGGATGCGTTTTTGTTGAAGCACGTCAAAAGAAACAAGGAAGGATACGTATCATTAAAATTAATTTCTAGTTTTAAGCGTGTTAAACATCTAACGAAGGACTGGCGCGTGGTGGCTCATGCCTTGCTTCGCTCCAACAAGCTGGAAATAAACGAAGCCGGAACCAAGTTGCGCCGTTTGGATCCACTGCCTCAATACGATGAGACCACTCCGTCGAGGACAGTCGTAGCCGTCCACATGCCCATTGATAAACCCACGATTGAAAACGTGGCAGAACTCTTCAAAGCTTGCGGGGAAATTGCACTAATTCGCATACTACGCCCAGGAAACCCAATTCCAGCTGATGTTAGACAGTTCATTAATAAAAACCCTTCGTTAGCTGGAATGGTATGTGCTTTAGTTGAGTTCGTCAACTCAGAATCTGCACGCAATGCCATGCAACTCCAGACGAAGCTGGGCGAGCCCATGAAAGTCTACGAACTGAACAATGTGCCGCATCCTGAACGCAAAAAGAAAAACAACAGGAAGAACTCGACCAACAGTAAAACCAGCAGCGACTCCGATTTTATCCAAAGCAGTTCCGAGGCGGAGGACTTGAAGAAGTTCGATGCTAGATCCAAGATGCGACGTGGTTCCTCCGCGCATTTTCCCTCAAGGTACACTGAACCAGCTGCGTGGTTGCAGAGACGTTTATCGGCTTCTAGTACCGAGGCTAATTTCATCTACATGCCAAGGCGTTTGTCCTACAGCAGCAGAGACTCCAGCGATTCCAGTTTGTTTTTACCGAGGAGGATGAGTGCTTGTAGTATTTCCAGTAATGAAAGCTATAATCGAAGACTGTCGTCCGCTAGCCAATCGTCCGAGTACAGTAATCCTAGATCTCGCAGTAACAGTGCAGCTTTCCAAAATTTTGAAAATATCGTACGTTTGCCCAAAGGGCCCGATGGTAGCAAGGGATTTAGGCAGAGGCCTTTGGCAAGTATTGCTCAGTAAAATGATTATGTGTAAAGTCATGATTCTGAAAACCTTGGTGGAGCTCTCATGATAATTACTATTACTTTTTAAATATAGAAAGGATTAAGTTATCTTGTTTGTTAATATTATATCTAGTAACTATGTGGTTTATTTGTTATTAAGTTGTTTTTTACAATTTTTAAATCCCCTACTGTAAAAGCTTCATAGTAAGAATTGTAGATGATTCATGCAAATCGCATTATTGGGTGCTTTAAAACACATAATTGTGATAACAGTTAATCAAAGGGTACACAAATCAAATACCAAATTGTCAAGGTCGTGATGTTCTATTGTATTACCAAGGCTATGCAACGGTTAATTTAATTCTATAATTTTCAAGGTGACTATCGCTAAACTTAAAAAATTACATAAGCAAATTCGTCTATACACACAAACTCCATTTTTTCTACCATAACTATTAACAGTTACTAAATCCTTGAAATTGCGGATCAATGAAACTTAACTGGACTTGAAATTCAACATTTAGTCCACGACCTACAAAAATGATTATTATACTTTCACCGAAAACTTTATTATTCATTAAATAGGTAAAATTTAGAAACTTCGTCATTAAATTGTCTGTTAAATTATAATTTGTTACGCTTTTTGCATTTTTTAATAACATCTCTCTTGGAAAAAAGTTATAGAAATGTTTCGATAGTGTGTGATCACAAAAATATCTACGAATAAAAAATCAGTGGTATTTTTATTGAATATTTATTAGTACACCATTCTCTTTTCTAGAATTTAACTTAACTGTGTATTCGAAACGGATAAAATCGTCATGACATCGATTTTACTACGCGGAGATGAAGAAAAGTTAAACTTTTGTTGTTGTTTATAGTTCGTATTGTTTCTTTTCTTTATTTGATTGAATATCAATAACTTAGTTTTACTATATTAATGCACTTTCAGATCCATTTTTTTTACCTGTGTATTAATTATGACTTTCTAATATCTTAATTTTAATTATGAATAGATACTTTTACATAAAACTTAATACTAATTTCACACCTAGGTACTATTTAAATTGTAGCATAAAACTTTGTAATTTTTTTCTGTTTTGTTTTAAAAATGGAATAATTTACTGTTTAGTCTATGAAGTAACTTAATTTATTATTTTTTCATGTAGCTATGTATGTAATTTTGTTAAAAAAATATTGTAAAAAAAATTAGCTCATAATCTGCAGCATTGGTTTTTGAAGCGCTTTAATTTTAAGTACATTTTCCATTCTTGTACATAATTTACTTAATTTATTATTTCCTATTTATTTCAAGTTGTACGTTTTTCCTAAAAATAAAATTGTTTTTTATATAGAGGTTGTTTTTTTCACACAAAAGTCCCCTTTTCAACTAATTAGTGGAATTAAATTGGATTAAATTCGCTACTTTCACCTAAGTGGTTATTATAGATATATAAGTAAGTGTGCTACTATCTCCACAACTACATGTATAGGGAATTAACGGCGCGTAACAAATGGTCTTCATTCTTGACTTTCAGAGTGCCTTAGCACTAGACATTCAAGTTCAACGTATTCTTTGAGCTTGACATTGCAAACGCATTGGTTTGGAAACTAATAATGTGTGCGTATTATTGTAAAATGGATTTATGGAAATTGATGATGGAGAGAATTTTAATCTACATAATGCCAATTCAATTCAGTGCAATTAGAAGCTAAAAGAATAATTATGTAATTCTTAAGAAGAATTTATTGGTTACTTGATTCCAACTTGAGCAGTTTAGAATTTGATGCAAATTTCGTTCAGGGGAAATTTTTTAATAAATTTTTTAGAAGGTAGAAACTGGTTTTATAAAACTAAAAACTTTAATTGAGTTTGGTTGCCTCTGGTGATTGACGTCATTATTGCAGTCGCTAATTTTCTGAGCAAAGTCTACGTGGGAGAATTTCCGCCCTTGATTACCTTGTCTAGCAGTAGCACCGTTGGTTTTTCTTGGAACTAAATTAAAAGATTTCGTTGAAAAATTGCGAATTGTTATTACAAATAATTGTAAACTATTCCCTCAGATTCTTATTGACTGGCTATCAGCAGATGCTGTTGTCCAACTGTTTCCAAAATTTCTCCACTTGGAGGAAAGTCTTATATTCCTTCAATGTGTGACATACCTACGACTTTCAACAATTAACAGCAATATTTATGGTCTATTGGATTAGCAGGATTGATGGCTGTAAAATAACCAATATACCTTAGGATATTTTTTTATTTTTTTCACAATAGATTTTTACAGTCTTACAATAGTAAATGTCATTGTAAAAGTTCATCAAATACAACAAAAATATCAGTACAACAAAACGAGATGGCAAACAACAATTGAAAATTTCTTGGTGTTTTTCTAATCTTATATTATTTAACCTACGATCGATTAAATTGTCTAGATCGAATTACTTTTAATAATAATCAAAACAAAAATGATTGACTAGTTACTCAATTATTTTATTTTCAGCTGCATAAGAATTATTATTTCTGGTTGTTTTTAACAAACGAAACCAGGTTTTGTTTATTAAAAATTTCCAGAAAAAACTATACAATTATAACGTACTACAAAAAAATCGTTTTTGGAAATACCACACGAACATAAGAACATTTTCCAAAAAAGATTTGTCACTTTTATTGCCTTTATTTTTATAAATTCTTGAACAAGTTATTCAACAGGGAGAAAACTATTTAAAACAATAACTTAGGAAATAAATACTCAACAAAATATAAATTTATTGCACTAGGTTTTCTCTTCAATAATAATGACAGGGCAAAATTGTATCGTTTATTTAGTTAGATGGAACATTTTTATTTTGTAATTTATTCATTTCCCTAAATTTTGTTTTTGTTTTGAATTAAAATAAAGTGTGTTACATCTAACTAAGTCGTAATACTTCGCGCTTACAAAAAATAGTTATAAAAAAAAAATAATAAAAAAATACAAAAAAATATTTTACTAACGTATGAGTTTCTTTATTAGTTTTTGTTAACAGATAACCAGCTTATTTTTTCTTTTATAATAATAAATCACTCTGTTAGGTATTGCAGGTAATTCATAATAATAACTAATCTTGATTTTAAAAAAACGCCTCAAGCAATCCAGAATTTTTCATTTTAACCACTTGAAACCAAGTTTAAGTAAAATTTCAAACTGCACAAAACATAATGTGGCAAAACAACAAAACAAACACTTTGACATTATACTTTTTTACCAAGACCAGTTCGCATAAATCGGCATCCGATGAAAAAAACCAAAACCCCCGCTTATTGCTGCAGGGGAACAAGGGAGCACTAACAAAAATACGCGACAAAATAAAACAAATTTTTTAGCCTAGCTTATCATCATCCTAGTAATAATCTACAGGTTCTACCAAAATGTGTAGCCCCCTTCTGAACCACCAGCCAGAAACGAGTTTTTCTTTTGACCAAGCGCCACCTGGTGGCCAGCCATTGCCGCTAGCTGAGCTGCGGATGGTGGCACACCAGGAGGCGCAGGCGGCAACACCTGCTGTGCTATTCCATCAAATCTAGCGCCAGTGTCGTAGCCATTCTATAAAACAAAGAGGAATTATAAATTATAAGAGGAAATTTTGTAATCAGATGGGAACTTACCGGAATCATTATGGTAGGTCTGAGCTGAGCTGGTTGCATTGCATAGGAGTAAGCACCTAGAGAGGGGTAATACTGCATAGGGGCGTAAGTTGGGTACCCCAAGTAAGTCGGATAACCAGCGGCGGCGGCGTACATTGTGCCCGGTGGATACATCTAAATAAATTAGGATGAAATTGGCGAAAATATAATAAAAAAGTACAGTATACTAACATGTTGTCCGACTAGAGCTGGATGCGTCAGTGCTTGGTCGTACGTGGGTGGAGGCCCCTGTGGGTAAATTTGTGTTTGTCCAGGTATCATGTACGGGGTCCCACCAGGGATTCCAGGCATGACTAAATCGATGAAAAACAATAAAAACTAACCCCTTCCTCAACCTTGAAACTTACCACCATATGGTTGTGGTGTTGGTACAGGGGGATTAGCCTGTTGTGGTGGTTGTGGAGTAAAAGATTGGGCTGATGATTGTGGGGGACCTGCACCCCCAATTGCTGAAAATTTAACGAAAATCTTTATTTACTAAAATACTTATGTACAATTTGTACAGTGATTTGTTTATTGAAAAAGAAAAACCAATACAAACTGGTTAAAATTTAACGAAACGAAATGAAATTTGTTATTTATAGTTAGAATATTTTTGAAATTCTTCGAATTACTTTTTGAATTTCTCGGTGATCTAAAAACTAAAAAAACGGTTAAAATTTATGCAAAAACTCGTTTGAATTTGATGGTAATGTGCAAATTTTTGCATCAATTTTATTTATTACGTAAAAATACTCCCCGTCAATATTTTCGTTTATAAATTATGTACACTCAAAAGAATTGAATTCTTTTGCAAGATTTTTATTTATATATAAAAAAACTGGGCGGTATACTAGTTTTCATGCAAAGATTTATGTCACATTTTTATTTTAAACCAAAAATTTTCTGCCAAAATCCAAATGTACTTGTTGGAGTGTCAATGTGAAATAAATCCGAGTTTTATCTGTATAAAGCATGCAAAATAAAAGAAAGATTGAAAATATATTTTCCAAAAAAATAAAAACCAAAAACAAAAATTGCAGTTTTGCAGAAAATATATTTCCTTTATATTCGAAAATGACCAAATAAAAAAAATTAAACAAATCCATGCATAAAAAAATTGAATAAAGTCTAATAATAAATACTACAAAATTTTAACAGTCTATAGAATGAACTGTTAAAATTTGTTCGTCTAATCATGCTAATTTTTTTATATATTATATAAATCAGGCGTAATACTGAGAGTTTTAAGCAGAAATAATTATAAAAATATTTTTACTTATATAAAAGGATATTTTACATTAATACACAGGGTGGATCAAAATTTTGGAAAATAACCGAAAGTTCACGTCGTGACTCACCCCATGTAAGTGATTTGTTCCATAAAAACAAAAATTGCATCATGCCCTATTTCATAGTAAGTATAAGCATGCAGTAGAATAAACATTTGTGATATTTTTCTGTATCAAACACAAAAAAGCGTTATTCCACCATTAAACCGTCACAAATATTTATTTGTCGGTCATCTAATACTGTCTAATGTAGGGTTCTTACTTATATAATCTAAATTAGTCACATATTAATAATAAATTCAAACAATATAAATACAAAAAAATCCCTTCAACCTTGGTTTCTTTTTCTATACCTATCAAATGTTTTTTAGTCGATTTTAATTAAAAACAAAACGCGTATTTTCCACATTTGATAAGTAAGATTGCTTTTTTTAAATTTTAATTATAAATATTAGCGACGTAGATGTGCTGCAGCAGTTTAGCCAACATTGTAGCAAACACCGGGTGAATCCAGTAGGTACCACCCTACGCCCACACAACAACAAAAAATATGTAACCATTTCAAAAAGGACGGAAATTACTGTTTTTTATGAAGATTTCGTCGTATACAAAAGCTGTACCTTAAAAATTTAGATTTCAGTACATGGTGTTCGGGGAAATAATTCCAAATTTGGCCTCCGATTTTCGAAATAGTGTATAAGTATACGATTCGGAAAACACATTTTGCACAATTCTACCTCGTGGTGCAACGCTGCCATCTTGTTTTTAAGTTTTTCGCGCATAAATCGCGTATTTTCGATTTTACAAGAAAATGTTTCAATAACATTAATTTGCAAATTAAAATCTCTACAAAATTGCACTGATGACTTTTTTCGCTAATTGCAATTGTTTACAAGTTACAGTGCAATTTGTTATAAAAAAATTATAAAAAATACTACATATGCCACTCAGGACAGTGATTAATTGATTATGGTACCTTTGTTGACTTTCTCTATTGGTAAAGTCATGCGACTCGATTTTCTATAATCAATTTAAAAAAATCAGAATAGAGACTTAAACAAAAGTATTTGCGTTATAATATATTGTTATAACATCATCAGGAAATTTATGCGTGGTAGGTTGCAATAAACCCTATTCGCATGGTTGAATTCAAAACTTTTTATTTCGATTAGAACAATGTAAAAAAGATATAACGAATATAAAGAAATCATCCCCTATTTTTTATAACAAATTGCACGGTAACTCCTAAACGATTGCAATTAGCGAAAAAAGTCACCAGTGCAATGTTGTAGAAAATTCAATTTGCAAATTAATGTCATTGAAATATTTTCTTCGAAAATACGTGATATACAAGGTGTTTTTGAAATAGGTGGTCAAAATTTAGGAGCATGTAGAGCAAGTCAGATGATGAAGAAAACCTTTATAAAATTATTTTCTAAAGTGCTTTCTAAGGGAGCTACAGCCCCGTAATTGTAGGCCCTTAAGAATGTTTTTTATTAAATATCTCCGAAACAGTTTAAGATATAATAATAAAATTTTGTACAGCTACTAGCTCTTTTATGCTTAACAATATGTAATTAGTATCATTTGAAAATTTTATTCAAGGGTGTGTCAAGTGGGGGGGGGGCGGAGGCTAAATATGATCCCAACTTTTTTGTATGTTGTGTTTTTTTGTTTTTGACATGAAATTAATAAATGTAATAGTTTTAACAAAAAAAATGATCCACTTGTTTAATTTCGATGCCATGCACCGTTTTTGAGTAAAATCGATTTGAAAATTTTTAACATTCTCTGAACGTGAAGCGTTTTTTTTTTAATTTTCGAAATGAATGTAAAAAATTTAAGAGCATGTAGAGCAAGTCAAATGATGAAAAAAATCTTCATAAAATTATTTTCTTAAGTGCTTTCTAAGGAAGTTACAGCCCCTTAATGATGGGTCCCTAAGAATGGTTTTTATTAAATAACTCCGAAACCGTTTAAAACACTTTAGAGAAAAACTTTATTAAGGTTTTCTTCATCATTTAACTTGCTCTACATGCTCCTGAATTTTGTATATTCATTTTGAAATTAAAAAAAAAAACGCTTCACGTTCAGAGTATGTTAAAAATTTTCAAATCGATTTTACAAAAACGGCGCATGGCATCGAAATTAAACAAGCGGACCATTTTTTTATAAAAAAACTATTAAATTTAATAATTTCATGTCAAAAACAAAAAAACAGTATATACAAAAAAGTTGGGATCATATTTACCCCCGGCCCCCCCAACTTGACACACCCTTGAACAAAATTTTCAGATGATACTAATTTCACATTGTTAAGCATAAAAGAGCTAGTGGCTGCACAAAATTTTATTATTATATCTTAAACGGTTTCGGAGATATTTAATAAATACCATTCTTAGGGGCCTACAATTACGGGGCTGTAACTCCCTTAGAAAGCACTTTAGAAAATAATTTTATAAAGGTTTTCTTTATCATTTGACTTGCTCTACATGCTCCTAAATTTTGACCACCTTGTATAAGCGAAAAACTAAAACTACCCTTAAAAATAAGATAGTGGCTTTTCACCACGGGGTAGAATTATGCAAAATGTGTTTCCCAGCTTGTATACTTATACACTTTCAAAATTTGCATGCAATATTCGTCTCGAAATAATTCCAATAAGAAAATTTCGCGATGATGTTTTTATGGATATATTAATTTGCTTATATGAGAGCTCTATGAAAACATGTTCATTTTCCATGCGCTACAGAGGGAGAAGTATTGCTCACATTGAAAGCTCTACACTTTTTATACGTACAATTTTTCGATTAGAGCAACATAAAAAAAGATATAACGAGTATAAAAAAATAATCCCCTATTTTTTATAACAAATTGCACTGTAACTTGTAGACACTTGCAATTAGCGAAAAAAGTCATCAGTGCAATTCTGTTGAGAACTCAATTTGTAAATTAATTTCATTTTTTTTTTCATTTTCTTGTAAAATCGGAAATACGCGACTTATGCGCGAAAATTTAAAACAATTCTTAAAAACAAGATGGCGGCGTTGCTCCACCGGGTAGAATTGTGCAAAATGTGTTTTCCGGAATTATTTCCCAGAACACCATGTACCGAAATCTAAATGCCCCGTACTAATCTTTGATACTGTGGAACTCGAATTTTTTTTTTGAAAATCTTTGGAGAATTAAAAAATCAAGTGGTAACAATCGCACATTTCGCTAAAAACTTGCATACGAAATAATCGGAAATTTAAAAGGGTCATTGGTCGAAATTGCAATTAAACTGTTTTCAAACTGATAAGCTTTTATGGTTTTAAGGTGCAATTTTTGCATACAAATGTGATAAGAAATCCCGACGTCTAAAATTGTGTTACATATTTTTTGAACTTCATATCATGCAGTGAATATAAAAGACCATAAATTGTCTAAATGTTGGACCATTGAGATATTTTTACATCTTCAGCTACAGTAATTGTTATACAACCCTACACATTAGTAAAGTTCGTCAAAAACCAAATAAAAATGCAATTATTAGTGTAAAATGAAAATTTTTTGAAGAATTAGTTTGGTGAACGTTTTTCAAAATGTAGAGTTGTATGCAATCCCAACCAAAAAAATCTAGTGAAGGTAAATCGTTGAGCGGGTAAACCAACAAGCATCAGCCACTGTATAAACACATGAAAATAAATATGTACTGTTTTTTCCGATGTTCGCATCCGAGCTTGGGCTGTAGGTCGTCCTCTATTGTTGAATTAAAACCAGGGGCTGCTGCAAGTAACATATTTTCATGATAAATTCGCCCTATATACTTAACTGTTAAAAATTTTGTAAGTTCACTAAACAGGACTGCAGTATTTGCAATCTAGGGCAAGGCTATTTATTAGGTACGGGGAGAGAATGAGTTGGAGCATCTAAATTACCTGATTCAGACAAAGATAACCTAATGTTAGTATTGATTGAATACATCCTGCATACTATTATGCAATTTTAATGGAATTTTCGCCCAAAACTACCCCCGCACTTTACTCAAATCTAATTACCACTGGAGGAAACACAAATTTACGCTCGAAATGGGCGTTATTAATTGATATATCAACTTAAATAACACAAAAGTACCTAAACTATCCTTCATTTGCTCTGGCCACCATCATTTTATAGGAACACACACATTTCATCGACTTACCTTTCTTGTCGGACATTGTCAATTGTTTTCTAGTACGTCTAGAATAAAATATATCAACAAACAATGGTTTGCAATAACAAAATAATGCACTTCACTTTGCACGGTGACGATATTCACTTGTACGTTATGTCAAAACTTGATAAAAGCAGACAGAGAGGATTGACTGCGATTTAGGTAGTTCCGACGTATACAGGACAGAGATAGGTGAAAGTCGCTAAGGCTTGCCTGACAATGTGATATTTCTCATGTGGGTCTTAAACTGTGGAATTATAAATAAACAACCTCGAAAATGATTCTGTTTTCTAATACTTAACAACATTTTTCATGCTCCAGAAGTCCAGAAATACAGAAAATAAAGTAAAAATGTCACTATTAAAACCAAAGTTCAGCTTTATATTAACATCAATTTTAAGAAAATATCTCAAGTGGTTCTAAAATTGTGGTATTTTAAAACAGTCAACCTCGAAAATTATTACTATTTTTAATAGCAATATTTCTTGCTTCTGAAAATAAAGTAAAAATGTCACAAAAGCTTCCCCAATTTTTTTCTAGTTAAAACCAAAGTTCAGCTTTGTATTAACATCAATTTTAAGAAAATATCTCAAGTGGTTCTAAAACTGTGGTATTTTAAAACAGTCAACCTCGAAAACTATTACTATTTTTAATAGCAACATTTCATGCTTCTGAAAATAAAGTAAAAATGTCACAAAAGCTTCCCCAATTTTTTTCTAGTTAAAACCAAAGTTCAGCTTTGTATTAACATCAATTTTAAGAAAATATCTCAAGTGGTTCTAAAACTGTGGTATTTTAAAACAGTCAACTTCGAAAACTATTACTATTTTTAATAGCAACATTTCATCCTTCTGAAAATAAAGTAAAAATGTCACAAAAGCTTCCCCAATTTTTTTCTAGTTAAAACCAAAGTTCAGCTTTGTATTAACATCAATTTTAAGAAAATATCTCAAGTGGTTCTAAAACTGTGGTATTTTAAAACAGTCAACTTCGAAAACTATTACTATTTTTAATAGCAACATTTCATCCTTCTGAAAATAAAGTAAAAATGTCACAAAAGCTTCCCCAATTTTTTTCTAGTTAAAACCAAAGTTCAGCTTTGTATTAACATCAATTTTAAGAAAATATCTCAAGTGGTTCTAAAACTGTGGTATTTTAAAACAGTCAACTTCGAAAACTATTACTATTTTTAATAGCAACATTTCATGCTTCTGAAAATAAAGTAAAAATGTCACAAAAGCTTCCCCAATTTTTTTCTAGTTAAAACCAAAGTTCAGCTTTGTATTAACATCAATTTTAAGAAAATATCTCAAGTGGTTCTAAAACTGTGATATTTTAAAACAGTCAACCTCGAAAACTATTACTATTTTTAACAGCAACATTTCATCCTTATGAAAATAAAGTAAAAGTGTCACAAACGCTTCCGAAATTTTTTTCTAGTTAAAACCAAAGTTCAGCTTTGTATTAACATCAATTTTAAGAAAATATCTCAAGTGGTTCTAAAACTGTGGTATTTTAAAACAGTCAACTTCGAAAATTATTACTATTTTTAATGGCAACATTTCATCCTTCTGAAAATAAAGTAAAAATGTCACAAAAGCTTCCCCAATTTTTTTCTAGTTAAAACCAAAGTTCAGCTTTGTATTAACATCAATTTTAAGAAAATATCTCAAGTGGTTCTAAAACTGTGGTATTTTAAAACAGTCAACTTCGAAAACTATTACTATTTTTAATAGCAACATTTCATCCTTCTGAAAATAAAGTAAAAATGTCACAAAAGCTTCCCCAATGTTTTTCTAGTTAAAACCAAAGTTCAGCTTTGTATTAACATCAATTTTAAGAAAATATCTCGAGTGGTTCTAAAACTGTGGTATTTTAAAACAGTCAACCTCGAAAACTATTACTATTTTTAATAACAACATTTCATGCTTCTGAAAATAAAGTAAAAATGTCACAAAAGCTTCCCCAATTTTTTTCTAGTTAAAACCAAAGTTCAGCTTTGTATTAACATCAATTTTATGAAAATATCTCAAGTGGTTCCAAAACTGTGGTATTTTAAAACAGTCAACCTCGAAAACTATTACTATTTTTAATAGCAACATTTCATCCTTCTGAAAATAAAGTAAAAATGTCACCAAAGCTTCCCCAATTTTTTTCTAGTTAAAACCAAAGTTCAGCTTTGTATTAACATCAATTTTAAGAAAATATCTCAAGTGGTTCTAAAACTGTGGTATTTTAAAACAGTCAACCTCTAAAACTATTACTATGTTTAATAGCAACATTTCATGCTTCTGAAAATAAAGTAAAAATGTCACTAAAGCTTCCCCAATTTTTTCCTAGTTAAAACCAAAGTTCAGCTTTGTATTAACATCAATTTTAAGAAAATATCTCAAGTGGTTCTAAAACTGTGGTATTTTTAAACAGTTAACCTCTAAAACTATTACTATTTTTAATAGCAACATTTCATGCTTCTGAAAATAAAGTAAAAATATCACTAAAGCTTCCCCAATTTTTTTCTAGTTAAAACCAAAGTTCAGCTTTGTATTAACATCAATTTTAAGAAAATATCTCAAGTGGTTCTAAAACTGTGGTATTTTAAAACAGTCAACTTCGAAAACTATTACTATTTTTAATAGCAACATTTCATGCTTCTGAAAATAAAGTAAAAATGTCACAAAAGCTTCCCCAATTTTTTTCTAGTTAAAACCAAAGTTCAGCTTTGTATTAACATCAATTTTAAGAAAATATCTCAAGTGGTTCTAAAACTGTGATATTTTAAAACAGTCAACCTCGAAAACTATTACTATTTTTAACAGCAACATTTCATCCTTATGAAAATAAAGTAAAAATGTCACAAACGCTTCCGAAATTTTTTTCTAGTTAAAACCAAAGTTCAGCTTTGTATTAACATCAATTTTAAGAAAATATCTCAAGTGGTTCTAAAACTGTGGTATTTTAAAACAGTCAACTTCGAAAACTATTACTATTTTTAATAGCAACATTTCATCCTTCTGAAAATAAAGTAAAAATGTCACAAAAGCTTCCCCAATTTTTTTCTAGTTAAAACCAAAGTTCAGCTTTGTATTAACATCAATTTTAAGAAAATATCTCAAGTGGTTCTAATACTGTCGCAGTATTGGTTCCCGAAATAGAACTTTTGATCTCTCTCGTGTCAGGCAACCTTTAAGGAGAGTTTAATTTAAACTCGCGCATGACCTCAACAAAATAAAATAAATAAATCCAAATTAATTTAAAAATTAATAACAATAATATTTTATGCCCTTTTGCAAGATAATATTTTTATTTCTAACAAAATTTATCAAGTAAAAATTATGTAACTGCAATACTACAAATGCTAAAAAAAACTTGACAACTGACAGATCTGTCAGGTAATGTGATTTTTGTTGTATTTTCAAGGAATTTTCATCTAAATTCTCTGTAAAATGAGTGCACTTCCCACAGGGCTAACAACCCACACCAGAAAAATTCAAAATTTGTATAAACGAGCTATAAGACACCTGGAAAACTATTACCATCAAAGGTAGCTAAAAATTTGAGGTTATGTTCCTTATATAATCTCAATCGCTTCTATTTTGTTTTCTTTAGAGAAGTATTTCGATACCACGCCGCGTTGATGAGACAACGATTCGAAGAAAATCGAAATGTTAAAGACATGAGAATAACAAAGCAATTGATGAATGAAGCTGAAAAAGAATTGTTTAATACGCAACATTGGGTGCCGAGGAAATGTATAATTGTTGATTTTACTATTGCAATATTTTGACGGGGTAGTTTTTAGTTGCTAATTCACCTGGCGGTGTTGCATATGGAAGAGAAGTCGTGCCACCTGACTGGATTCTAGATTACTGGCATCCGCTGGAAAAGGCTCAATATCCGGAATATTTTGCTAAACGGGAACAGCGTAAAATAGAATATGCGAAATTGTGGGAAAAACAGTATGGGAAATCTACTGGTTCTTCGCATTAATTTAAAATGCTATTGTAGAATTTATTATAGATAACCAGTAATAATAAATCATATTAATGTACAGAAATCATAATAGTTTATTTAAAAAGATACCAACATTCTTCATTTTAATCATAAAGTAAACACTATACATTTACATCAAAATTTTCCGGGTGACAGAACACTCATTTTATGATGCAGAATATCATCTTTAATTTCCTTTTTAATAAAAGAATAAATTGGATAAGGAAACGTAGTTTGAGTGGCTTTATCATTCCTCACAACCTCGAATTTTTGTTTTGACATCAAAATATAATCAAGCGACGAAAGCGATTTACTTCGCATTCTAAATTTATCAACTTTAACGGTTTTCTTTTGAAACTGTTTCAAATACTCAAAAATATCTTTGTATTTCTCTTTAAGAATCGGATCAGTATCCAGTTGCATAAGAGAAACTTCTGGCTGTTCCTTAAAAATACATTTATGAGAATAGGCCATATTAGCAGATCTAAATTTCTGTTTGCACAAACTACACTGTCGGTGTGCCTTGTACAAATGTCTTTTCATATCACGTTTTTTGTACATGGGTTTGTCACAAAATTTACAAATTTCAACGTGAGTTGTTTTAGTTTTTACTGACATTAAACTGGAGGATGTAGGCGATAGTCGATTATCCACTGCGGCAGAATTTGGACAAACATTAAATGTTGGTTTTATGTTTGTACAAATTGCAAGCAAGTTATTCCCGAAAGGATTTGATGCGTTTAACGTTAACTCACTGTTAAGAGGCACCAACGGAGGCGGCAACTCTAAACATTGATTGGCATTTATTGGTCGTGGTAAACTATTTAGATCTACAGTACTTTTCTGTAACTGCAAGTAATCGTTATTTTGTTCCACTACCAAATTTTCGGTTTTTATGGTACCAGTATTCTTAACCCTCTTGCTACTTCTAAGAGGCAACAGAGGCGGCAACTCTAAACTAATTGGTCTTGGTACACTATTTAGATGTAACTGCAAGTGATCGTTATTTTGTTCCACTACCAGATTTTCAGTTTTTACAGTACCAGTATTCTTAATCCTCTTACTACCTCTAGATTTCGGAGTTAATGCACCACTTCTACGTTTTCTTGCTGTCAAATCTTTATCACTGTTTAATTCATTTGGGGGCTGCAAAAAATCCTCGGTTTGTGTGGTGGAATGTTCATAATACCCACTTTCTGTTTGCATGCTATTTTCAATACATTTCGCAGAAAAAACCTCGGTTTGTGTAGTGCAATTTTTATACGTAACCTCACATTGTGTTGTGCAACTTTCATAGCTAACGACATCGCTTTGCGTAGTTCTATCTACAAAAGTGTGCGTTTTGTGGTTCCTTCCATCATCTTTGACATTCGAACAAAGCTTTTTCTTTTTTTCTAACCATAATTCCAAATCTTGTATAAGTTGTCGCGTCTTTGGCGCAGTAATTTCATTAACAGCCTCACTTTGGGTACTAACGTTGTGTTCGAGCTTAAATAAACTATTTCAAGAACCTCAATAATATTTTTAAACAGTACTTACTTTGAGTTTATGCTCACTTATAGTAGCTACTTGGCGAAATTTGTAGAAATTGAAAGCGTGTATACAGCAATTAATACACACTACTGTTGATATTTTATCACGTTCTTCAATCTGCAATATATTTTTTAGTATCATGCTGGATTGGGTCTTGATAAGCGTATTTACCTTATTTCCAAGTGTATCTGATATGATGTTCCTCATAGCATCCCTTTCAGGTTTTCGTTTCCCACCAAACATCGACAGCAAATATTTTTTTGATAAGCACACTCTACACACCACATCCATTTTCTTATAATAATTCTAATAACTGTATTTATATATAATATAATAATGTAGGGTTCCCTCGCTTTTTGCAGGAAAGCAAGGTATATTGTAGGTTAGTAAACATTTGTATTTGACATGTGTTTAAAAATAAATTGCCTGAAGTTAGCGTTGCAAGTACATATGTAGAGTAGCGACTTGCGAAAGCGTAGGCAACCAACATAACAAGCAGCCTAAAAACTAACATACATCCGCCAAATAATAATTTATTACAAATAACGTATCAAATAGTTTATACGTCCGTTAGTATTTCTTTTTATAACTAGTGCATGCCAGTTTTGTAAGAATTCGCATTGTATTGGTGGTTGCCTATATAAAATGATCAAATTAGTCGAATATAGGCAACCAATATAACATAACTCCTTTAATTTAATATTTTGGAAATTAAATCTCAAATCATGTAAGTATCGAAGTATCAACTCTGTGTTACATTCTAAATTTTTATTGTTAATTTGATGGAAATATTTCATTTAATTTGCTTTCTTTATGCCGGGAGCGGCATAAAGCGCGAAATTTAAATAAAATCTAGTTTTGTGAACGCAGTATTACTGCTTAAAAATATGTACTTGAGATCAAGAAACAAGAACTGAATATTTGTTTAGTTATTTATTTAGTGTAGGATTTTTATACGAACATACTTACTTATAGAGTTCACTGCACTTCGTTTACTACGATCGATTTGAAACCTGCAATCTCGGCTGGCTGGGGAAAGTGCGAGAAAATTCACAACGGACTCATTTCCAAGTGGTTCCAAAATTTTTTAGATTTCACAATAATTGACGAATTACATCATGGTATAAAAAGACAGATCTCGCGCACATTCGAAGGTGGAGAGCCAATCAGAACCATTCCCTTATGGCGGCCATATTGAGCGCGATATATGAATGTATCAGATTTTCACATCGAATTGAATGTTCAATGCTTTTGTTATGAAGGTAGCTATGGAAACGGTACGCTACAATAAAAGGGGGAGGCAATATGGCCGCAATAAGGGAAACTGCGCAGAACGGACCGAAACTCGTTCTATGACGATCATATGTTGCCTTTTTATACCATGGATTGCATTTTGACAATAAATTGTAGTTTAGAATGCGCGGCGCATTCCCGCTTTTCCTATCTTATTTAAAAAAGGAGTAATTTTATACAATTTAGGTTAGTAACACCGCTAAAATCACTAGAATACGATGTAACGGTCAATGCGAGAAAGACGAGGTTTCGTAAAAAAAAACTTGAAAATAATTGAGATCTAGTGACTTTATGAGTGCAACTAGATTTTTATAAATGAGGGGAGTACCTACCTATGTGTAGAGGGGGATGCGTACACGCATTCTGAACCGAACGAATAGACCTTTTAATTTATTCTACGCGCAAGCGCAATCCCTACTTTTTTGCGGACATTTATTCAAGTGTGACACGTTTAACCGATCACTCTTGTTCTCTTTCTCCTATAGAAACTGTCCGCAAAAAATGGCGGAACGCATTAATAAATAAAAAGATCTATTACGGTGCAATCGGTCTATCTTGTGAAATAAGTTGTTGCATCGACAGTACCTACAACTCGAATTCTTGGGACGGCAGTTGCATATATGTAATACTAATATATTGCTAGCATTCTTCGCTATAAGTTGGACGCGCATAATAAAAGAGACAGAGCACCTGGAAACTGGGAATTGGCTCTAATGCACATGCGTGTTTGATTCTCACTCGAATACGAGCGAGCGCATACGTACAACGAACGCTGTGCTGTACCGAGTGTGCGGCTGCTATTCGTAATGTATGCGCTCCTTTTTTCTTAGTGCTAGCAATATACATATTAGTATTACATATATATATATGTGAACTTGGGACTGATAACCACTACACCACTAGTAAAACAGTTTCCACATCTATATCATGCAGCCAACTGCCTTCCTAATTCGGTCGACTTGTACCATAAAAAAATATGGTTTCTTTCATACCTGCACGGAAAAAGCGATTTTGGGAGGCTGGTGACAAACAGCTAAAATGATCGATTCTCGTCACTAGTGTGGAAAAGTACATATTCCCAAACAGACACATCATCGATCGCGGAATCGATCATTATTGCTGTTCGTCGCCAGGCCCCCAAAATCGCGGGTATGAAAGAAAATAGTATGTTAATCTCTTGAGGAACTAGTCGATTCCTTACTTCATGCCCGTTGGAAATCTCCTACATCCCCCATTTGGTTTAACAATGTACTATTTCATATTGATCAACTTCTAGCCAATAGATCTATTCAAAATTAGTTGCGCGCGCATATTCAGTCATTATTAGAGATACCTACCAATTATTCTATAGGTCTCAACTGAATGCTGAATGCTTAGGCGCCCCAACTAATTCACCCATAATAGTGTTTCAGGTTTCATAAACAGTCACAGAGGTGCTAAATTAATTTGAAAACAAAAATTTTGTTGTCTATCTGCTAACTTGTAAATTTAGCTGATACACTACAGAAACTTTGTAGCTTCGGTAGCAACAATTCAAATTTGATTTCAATTGCCATAAAGATTTACTTACCATACTGTCAGGTTTCCCCGATGACGTTCAAATTCTAATAATCAGAGACTACACCAACACTTGATAAGCCGGGTCACGCAAAACCCTGTAGGGATTTAGGTTTCTTTTTATAGGATATGGTAAATAAATAATAAAAAAACACAAGACTTATGAGATTGTAACTTTATAAACTCAAACAAAACATACCTATGATAACTCTTGGACATTTTTCACGCGTATAAAGCCACTCGAGCTCATCGGAACGTCAGTAGTAACTTTCGGCAAAGTACTGGTCGATCCACCATTTACCAATGGCATATTACTAACTGTAACGTATGGTACATTACCAACTTTAATAAGAGAGTTCGATGCTGTACTATAAACATAATTAGCCATAGGTACGGGATTTTGTGGATTCGATGTAGTGGCAGGTAAGAGTGATACCAATGGTGGTGCAGTTGTATTGGCATTACCATTGGGTTTAGCTTTAGCTTTAGTTGATTTTAGAGGAAGGGCACCAGAGGGCATACGTGGTTTTAAAATCGACTGGTAGTTGTGTGTTGGTGGCTTCAGACAAACTATCGGCAAATCAGTCCATAAGTTTAGTGGCTTCGACGGTTTCTTTTTGGTGTGGAAATCATAAACCACGTTAAATTTCCCATCTTTTATGACCACTGGAATTTTGTAAAATTGTAATTGACGCCTCAATCCCTTAAATTCGCATACTTTTTCGTTTTTATTTATTGTAATATTTGAGTTTAATGCCAATTCAGTTTGTATTATTGAATCTTTACTACTCCTATTTCGAACATCTCCACATAATCTTATTAATTCCTTAATAATTTTGTTCTCAGAGCTCTTCACGTCAATAGCATCAAGAAATTCATGCGATTTTAGTTTAATATCGGGTTTCACTATGGATACTGTATTGTATTTAATTACTTCCTTCACTCCTGGACATTCACTTGTAACTGATGTAATTACAGGAAGCGTAGTGTTTGGAGGAATTTTAGTCAACTCTGATGTGACTGCAGCAAGCGCAGGAGCAATAGTTTTGAAGTTGTTGCTTTCACGTGCAACACCATTCTTTTCAGTCTGTAAACTTGCAAAGTTTTTAAACGCTTGTGGATACTTTTCTAGTATCTCTCTATTCAGCTCTACTTTATATAATTCAATATAAAGTGGATTGTTCATCATCTCCCGAATTACACAATATTTCTCAACGTGTAAAGACTTCTCTTCAATTGTGCTACAACTGATCTTACAAAATGGACAACGAGTATGTTGTTTCTTGTGAATTTTTAGTTCGTTCATATCATAATACACTTCATTACAAATTGTGCAAACGTAAGTAGGTATTGACTTGTGACTGTAAGAAAGTGCTAGTGGCTCTTCTGGCTGATTCTTTAGATGATTTACAGTAGTATCCATAAGATCTTCGTCGGCTAATGGTTTGGACAAATCATCCTCATGAATCAAAATAACGTCTGTAGAATCACTAGAAGATTTACGCGGGCTACGAGTGAAACTAAATTTTTGCAATCCTTCTTCAACTTTCTGAGGTTCATTTCCAGGTTGTTTCTTTGTTATTATTGGCTTACCTAAACTATTTATCACAGTACCATTTTTGTTCATATCTCCACTTTTTTGTCGTTTAGGTTTGCTCGCTTCAGGCGAAACTTCCCTACCTTTAAATTTTACGGTAATAATGTTCTCGTCGATTGACCTCATAACGTCAGTCCTTCTTTTCACACGGGTATTCTTGAGGGATGTTGACGTTTTCTTTCTTGCCGTTTGCTTCTTAGGCGACTTTGCGCGTTCAGATAAAATAGACTGTTGGGACATAGGAGTATCATTGTTTCGAATATTGTATTTTCCTACATCAACTTGGTCTAGAACCACCACGGGCAACAAATGTGATGTTAAACAGATCTCGGGTAAAACTATATCAGGATATTTTCTATTTAATGTCATTGCCGTAGGATGTATTATTCTTCTATGTTTTATTTTACTGCTACTATTGGAAGTACTTGCTACATCTCTTTTTACGGTAATATCGGAATGCGGTAGTTTCAGATCCATATATTTTAAAGAATCATGACATTTTGCCTAAAATATTTACATCTAAATATATACATACTATTTTCATTGATAAACCTTACCTTTAACTCAGCATCATTTCTCTGAGCAGTGTTTCGAAATGTATTCATTTTTATAGTGATTTCGCAACATTTTGAACAAACTTTTTGAGAAATCAAGTCTTTGGAGTGAATCTACAATTTCAAATAATACGCATGTGTTAATTTATGGAAAGACATAGATAGACAAATGTGATTTAGCATTCGGCCAGAGAAATTCCACACTTTACTCTTATACTACAACAACAAACATGTTTCATAATAATTGTAGAAAGTATTTATTATTATTTTGATTTTATGCCGCAAAAATTAACTCCACGTACCTTTTTAGGCTGTTTTAATTTCCATAATAACGTAAAAAAACAAAAGCTCTTTTGAAAATAACACTATCAATCATATTACAATGGAATCCACCTATAGTAGCCTTAGTTATAATAAAAACATCATATACAGAGAGATCCAGCATAGTTTATTTCCATATTAGTCAAAATTGATTTCCTACTCTAGCCAATTGTTTTAATTTGACATCAGACATAATTTGACAGACTGCCAACAGGCGGCGCTAGTGAATCAAAACAAATATGGTCGCCATCAGGGACAAAATAGTATTGTCAAGATCGGAAATTTTCATTTTATATTAAATCTAATAACATTTAAGAGGTGCAAATGTTGCTTTGGTCGTTGGAGGAACTGTATTTACGCGTAATATGAAAGAAAGTCATGATGTGATAAATTCTGAGCTGATTATTACGTGCGGTATCAGTGAACGTACACAAAATAAAATAAAATATTTTTTGTGAGTGTAAACAAGTGCCAAGACACCTGAACCGCATATTATAACTGCGATCTTAATCATTGTTCCTCGAGGCGACCATCTTTACTAGTTTTCGCGGTGACCGCTAGTGTCGCACGATACTTTTCAAGTCTCAATCGGAATTTCCTTTTTGTAGATACGTGTAATCAGCAGATAATACTAATACAGTACGATCTAGAGTTCTAGACGACCGTTTCTTTGAATATCTTTGGAATCCACATTGTGTATCCACAAATTAACAAACGTCAACAATTCAACTATCTGCCAAACAACAAACAAACTAAGACAATAAATGGATAAATGATATTTGCGTCTGTTCTTAAACTAATTTAAATGATTAACTAATTATTTCGAGAAAATTCGTTTAGTTAACAAAAACTTGATTGCAAACCAAATAAATACTATATTATTTTGTCTTCAAAATAGGTCAGAATTAAAAATCCATCGCGTTATATTGACATACATATGGAATTAAAAAGTTAGTTTTAACGGTTTTTTTCAAAAAGCGCGCGTTTTGTATCACGCATACGCCGGAAATGTTCCAAAAATAAAACGTGGCGGCCAACACCGCTATAATGCGTCTTGAGGGCCATAAACGCGGATATAATTTATTATTAAATAAATAATAAAAAAGAAAGTAAACAAATAAACGTACCTCCTCTAACCTCCCTTAAAAAACAAAAAGCCTATAGAAAAAACGTTCGAAAACACGAGACACCCTTTATGCCTTTTTAACTCGTTCGTTTATTGCGAGTGGTAAACAGCTATCAAAATATGTATCTACACCAGAAATCCATTTTAGTGAAATAAATCCATGGAAATCCATGAAAACCTACAGAAATCCATGGATATCCACAGACATCTACAGAAATCCACGGATATCTATGGACATCTACAATCCACAGACATCCGCGAAAATTTAAAAACTCAAAAGTCGTCGAAACTGCAAATAACAAACAAAAAAGAGATGCGTACGCACTTGCGCATGAGCACTTGCCACTTCGACGTACATGAAAATCTAAAGACATCCATAGGAATCCACGAATATCCAGGAAATCCGAGGAAATCTATGGCTGTACACCCTGAAATCCATTTTTGTGAAATAAATCCACGGAAATCCACAAAAATCCATGGACTTCCACTGACATCTACAGAAATCCACGGATATCTATGGACATCTACAATCCACAGACATCCGCGAAAATTTAAAAACTCAAAAGACGTCGAAACTGCAAATAACAAAAAAAGAGGTGCGTACGCACTTGCGCATGAGCACTTGCCACTTCGACGTACATGAAAATCTAAAGACATCCATAGAAATCCACGAGTATCCACAGAAATCCGAGGAAATCCACGGAAATCCATTTTTGTGAGATAAATCCACAGAAATCCAAAAAAAACTTAAAATCTACAGAAATCAACGGTCATCTATGGAAATCCATGTTTATCCATGGACATCTATGAAAATTAAAAAAACTCAAAAGTCATCGAAACTGCAAATAGACAAAAAATGAGGTGCGTACGCACTTGCGCATAAGCACTTGAAACTTCGACGTACATGAAAATCCAAAGACATCCATAGAAATCCACGACTATCTACAGAAATCCACGGATATACACAGAAATCCATGGAAATCCAAATGAGTGCACACTAGAAATCCACAGCTGTTTACCCCTCGGTTTATTGTTAAATTCATTTTATAAAATTTTTGTATTAAAATTAATAAAATAAAATTGTTTTTATGCTTCCTAGTGTGACTGGTTGCATACTTTCATTCGTCTTCCTCGCGGAGGTTGTTTGTTTTTGTTTTAAAAAGCCCTATTTAAATTAAAAATTGTTTGTCGAGTAGTTACTGACAAACAGTTTAAAAAAAATCAAAAATATTAAAATAGTTTAACCAAATTTTGTTTATATAAACTAAAATCTGAATCCGCAAAGATCAAACATGTATTTCCCCTATTCAAAGCAACGTGACTACCAACCAAAATTATTAAAATCACTAGGAGTGTTCCTGCAACAGTCAGAACCAATTAAAATGCAAGAAGACAGTTTACTGCCTCTTTTCTTACAATTTCATTGGTTTGAAACTGTTCCAGGTACAAATTTATTGTAAACTAGTTAGTAACTATCCTAACTAACGCTCCGAACAATTTAACAAACGTCAAACTAACCTACATAATAACAACCGGCATAAAATCAAAACTATATTGGCCGAACCCTATATTCACGTAAATCAAAATGGCTACGTACCTCTACTCCTGTCGTTTTAAAAATCACATCTTTTATATTTTCCGGCGCTGTAATGCGCTCATCAAATATCCACACTAAATTATCTGTAGCCTTGCACAGTCGGCACAAGTTTTGAAATTCTTTTTGAGACATATTACTATAAACAACGGTTTGTTTAATCACGACAACTTACTAAGAACGAACAGTAACTCTCGAGTACCGCAGACAAGAAATGAGTGCTGCGCATTCTCACTGACAATCGGTTTTATAAGGTAGGGATGGTGCGGACAGAGGGGAAGGAAATCGGGTGTAGACGGTTGAGGACGACGGGACACGGGACGGATGCAGGCTAGATAACTTGATATTTTAGCGGGTAGATACGTGTTATGACGTGTTGTTGTGTAGAGCGGGAGACGTCTGGCTGTTTCTGTCCTTCGTATCTTCGTAAACAAAGCACACTTAACGGAGAAAGCTGCCAGGGCACATGGTGGTTTTCATGTCGATAGCATTTCCAAGGTTAGGGGCCTAAGCAACTGCATTTTTTTGCTGAGGTTCAACGTTATTATAATTACTATCTACATCTATATTGTTATATAGAAAATAACTGAGACTAACGGGTGTTAGTTGTTTAGTCTAGTAGCTAGTTGATAAGAATAAGAAGAAATGTATAGGTAATATAAATATTCAATTATTCATAAATTAATAATTAGGTAATTAATTAATTAAAAGCAGAACAAACTTTCAATTATTAATACATAGTTCATATTTTACAAAAATCCAAATAAAATTTTAAACTTCAACGTTTTTATTTAAAACATATAAAATAACAGTTTTATTTGTTCAGATTATATTTCTTCCTCTTTATCGCAAATTACACATTTAAACATATCTGAGTGAACCACATCCGGATCCTTTCTAATTAATAAACAACAATATTTTATATGTTGCCGTTGCCGAACAGTAAATGCACGAATACCAGGTGAGCTCAATATAGAATTTTTAGAATAAAATTAACACAATTTTGTATTTAGAATTTTACTATGATTTTTAATCATAAAAAAAATAATTTAAAAGTACTAATTTTTATAACTACAGAATACGTACTTTTTACTTAGAAAAATCGGCAAAAATCGTCTTATGACCCGATGCGCGTGCGTCCGAAATATACGATTACGAAAATGGTGTATCGATTTTGCAATATTTCGTCCTGAGAATGATGTACCTAAGCAAAAAGTTGGTATATACCACAATTTTCGGCTGCCTTCGTTCGGTATTCCGCTTGATTCTTACTGACTCTCTGGCTATAGCCGAATCAAGCCGAATGCCGTGACTATAAAAATATCTTGCGACACTAGCGGACGCAGCGCGGCCTATAAAGATGGCCGCAATAGGGCCAAAATGTCAAAAAAAAATAAATTGTCATTTCTGTAACTATTAATTTGTCCCCAAAAAAATTACAATAAAGTTAAAGTGATTGGAATAATGGAATTTCCCTCGGGGGCTCGGGGTATAGAAAATTTAGTGGCGGTGTACGTTGCTGCGTTCAAAACGTAGAAACGACAATTTGAGTTTTCATAAAGCGCCTGCTCGTGGTAGTGCTAAAATTGAAAGAATAAATTTATTTAGCACTGAAAAGAAGAAAATATCGGCCAATATAGGCAGGCATTAATAAACTTGCATAGTAACCGTATTTCCCCCATCATGTCTATCACATCCAGCATGATTTTTACTTTACCCGTTCCTTTAAAAAAGTTCAGATAGTCAGCTACATCCGTGCTTTTATAAAATTAATTTTTACTGAAACCGATCACACCATCAAACGCCTGGATTCTGTGCTTTCTCAGAATTAGATCGTCTCTACGCGTTACTAGCTTACGCTATAATATAGAGGTATTGATTTTCCTGCCTTGTTCCTCGACGTTTTTTGCTAGGAAGAGGGCAAATTTCGAATGCTAGGACAAAACGTATTTTTGTTCGGCGGTTCGCGTCGTTCCGATGTTAGGATCCGGGTCAACGTACCAACGTACGGCGAGGTCTATAAGTATAAGATCGTTTCCATGACGAACTTCGAAATTTCGTAAAACAAAATCGAACGGTAATCTGATTTTCCGTTTGATACTTTTGACATTTTTTCCAAAATTTAATTTACAATTATCCTTTAAAACTGTCTGTCAAAATTCAATAAGGTGTAGTTTCTCTACTGGAACTAAAATGGAATCTGAAAACAAATTGGACGAAGACTTTCTCTTCTACTTATCCTTCGTAAATTCATTACTTCAACGAATTAGGGATCCTAAAGTCCGCAGTATGTGCCAAGTACGTTCTCTAGTATCGCCAAAAACTTTCTATATTTATATATGGCAATTTTTCCAATTTCTAAGGCTTGGTTATATAAACTATGTGCTGAATCAATTGAAGGAACCCAACTGAAGAGATGTCGAAATATATTTTTGACCCGATTACTTATCTGCATGCAAACAAACACTTTAGAAGGACCATTTCTTCTTTCGCCTGCTGACGTTGATTTGATGACTGCTCATGAGTTGTTCGATTTCCAACCTACGGAACCTACAGAAGTGAGTGAACACCTACAATAATATCCTCGGAGGATCATCCTCCTCTTCACATTTCTATAGTCCCCAGCCTGGTTGGAAGACAGCAACTACATAAAAGACGAGGAAGGTGATGCAGGTAAGAAAGGTCGAACCTACTTAGCAACTAGAGTCCTACCAAATGGTCAAGGAGCCTTCGCGTATATTGGGATATCCATGGGAGGGGATGAGCCAAGATGGGTAGGAGGAGCAGGGGAGGGAGAGTGAGTTACTTCCAATGAGGACCAGTTAAGTTATTTAGCACTTATTTTTTAAAAAGAGCTTTTGATGCGCTGATGCAAGAAAAATTCGCAGAACACGTGCCACCTGTCCACGAAATGGAAAAAATTTTAGCAAGAAGAAAGGACCCTAAGGAACGCGAAAGAGTGTTGACTTTCTACGATGTTCTCATGCAAAACATAGCTGATGAGCTCGATGGTTCAAATGACTTACCTCCAAAACCACTTAAATCTAATTAGAATCTGTTTAAAGAGAAAACTGTTGGCGCCAATGATATAGTCGAAGGCCTTCTGGAGCAGCTAATCCAAGATTTGATTGAAAAGGACCGATATGCGGAATACGAACAAATGGATGAAGGGACCCGCAGGTATGAGTTGCTTCTTCTGCTTCATGAACGCGTCTACACTCGCCGAAATAAGATCCAAAAACGCGAAGAAATATTAGATGAAATCGAAGAGAAAGTTATGCCGCATTCGTTTTTCGAAACATCGGATGTACAACCGGAGGATAAGTACGAGTTTCCAGCTGCCATGTGGGCGCAAGTCATCAATCGACTGCCTACCAAGAAACAAATGGAAAACCTACAAAAATATTACCCTTTGGTGGTGCTAGAAATGTACTTAATTTGACGTGGTTCCGCCATCTTTATGTACCCTACTCACGATTTTTTAGGTTCTTGAAACTACAATCAGATTACAAAGAACAAATTTCAATACGGATGCAAAGACGACATGAGAACATGGTGTTGCAAATGAAGAAAGAACTAAGGAAGGAAGGGGAGCGCATGAGAAAACGCGCTGAGGTTTAGATTTGTTTCACATAAAATCTCGGATTAATCTAAGTACTTAGGTTTTTTCCGCTTAGGAATCTCAAGAAGCTTGCACTCGTGCAATGGATATCCTAAAGGAAGTCCGTACCTTCCACAAGCGAAAAGAAGAAATGGAAGAACGAAACCAAGAGAAATTCAAAGTACCGGTCTCAGAACATACTAAAGTTTACGAAGCAATGAAAGAAGCTGTGCTAGACACGCAAAAACTTGTTGAGGTAACAAACAGTTCTTGATCTTTTCGAGTTTCTGTTTTAATTTTTCCACCTGTAGCAAGAAGCAGAAAGGGGACGCTTTTTAGCGGCACAAATTAATGCTATTAGTGGACAAACGGAAGTAATTATGCAAGTTAACGAGGAAATGGTGGAGAAGACTGAAGCGGCCAATATGAAGATTTTAAGGAGCATCAAGCAGTTGAAGGCTGCTATTAATATGTATGAGAATAGGATACGTGATCTTCAGTCGGTGGCCACGTCTGGTCGAGGGAAGGCGTCTGAGGTGTTTTTCATGTAATTTGGATGTACCTACATTTTATATTTATCAATCGCTGTATTTATTAAATTGTTTGGAATAGGCGCAGGAAAGTTTTTTTTATGTCCTAGGACTCCTAGTTAATAAAGTGATTTGGAAGAGTTGTTACTTACATAGAGATCACGGGTTCTCAAAAGTTATGATATTATGGCCGGGTATTTAACGCTCGGTCTTTTTATAGGGTAGGTACCTACGGCTAATCTGCAAACTGTCCAAATGTCTGGGGTGAATTTGCAAAATGACTAAACTAAAAGTTACTTGAACTTTCATTTAGGTTTTTTATAAACTGTCAGTACAAAATGTAATTAAAGTCAAATAATATTTTGTCGTTACATCATCTGTTCTTTAATAAATAATAATTAAAATTATCATTATTAATTTAAGAAACAGGATAGGTAAGTGAAAACGACAAAAAATATTTAAATATAGGTTAATTATTGCATTAACAGGTAAATAAATAATTATTTATTGACATCAACACAGAAAAAATTGATATACAGGATGACTCAATTAACAGAAGGATTTTATGGATTTATTTTTAATTATTTAAAATTTAGTCAACTGTAACGGATGTAGGTACGGAGAATAAAAGATAACACTCGAGATAACACCCAGTTGCTTTATAAAAGCCCTAGATGTGATAAAAGTATTTCCGTTTTGACTTTGAGCTAAATTATCTCCATATCAGCAAAATAATGAATAATGGGGATGTTGCATTTTTTTACAATCCCGTTTTTTTTTTTAGAAATGTAAAACGACTATATTAATAATACTCTACAGCAAAAATATTTTTTTACTCAGTATTTGTACAGGGTGGTCCAGTTACGGTGTCCTCGTTATTATCTCAGAAACTATTGGGCCCAGGAAAAAAAGTTTTATATAGAAGTTGTACAGTCTATAGCATTCTACATTTTTGAAAAAATATTGCTTATACAGGGTGAGTCATTTTTATGTGGCGATATAAAGTTTAATTTTTTTAAATGGAACACCCTGTGTTTTACCCCAAATTATGATTTCTCATCCAATTTGTGATAAAAAATATATAAGGCTTAATATGCCTATTATTGATAGTTTCCAAGATATTCGAGAAAATATTTTGAAAAATAATATCGTATTATGTGGGTGTAGCTTCCACCAGGTGTGTTAGAGCAAGCTATTTTATTTGTTTCAATTTCAAAAATACTCAACCAAAACATATTCTTTATTTAGTTAGTTTATAATAAAAAACAAAATATTAAAAAAAAAATTTACTATTTTCCAATGCCTACCTGACAGAGCATTATTATTAGCTTCTAGGTCTACTCTATAAAATAATAGTTCTTTGTCAAATACTACGACTTTTTCTTACATATGATATCAATTTAAAGTTTACTTGATTCTTGAGACCAGAAATAAAATGTTCTAGCTAAAAAATTGAACTAACATTGCTCATATAAACAGGCAGATATCATAGTATTTCTAGATATTTTCTCGAATATCTTGGAAACTATCAATAATAGGCATATTAAACCTTATATATTTTTTATCGTAAATTGGACGAGAAATCATAATTTTGGGTAAAATACAGGGTGTTCCATTTAAAAAAATTAAACTTTATATCGCCACATGAAAATGACGCACCCTGTATAAGTAATATATTTTCAAAAATGTAGAATGCTATAGACTGTACAACTTCTATATAAAACTTTTTTTCCTGGGCCCAATAGTTTCTGATATAATAACGAGGACACCGTAACTGGACCACCCTGTACATAAAAGAACGATTACAAATTGAGCGTAATTCAAATATATTATTGCCGCCCAAAAACGTCCCTATTAATACGATGTTTTATTTTTGTTTGTATTTTATTTTATGTTTATGTTTCTGTAGAAGATCACGTATACAAGCTAAAATAAACTGCGTATTAAAATGTATTAAATAAGCACATTGTTCAATAATAATTTTAATTTATAACATGCCATAAAACCGAATAAAAAAATTTAACGTTATGCAACCAAATATACACTTCAGGAATGAAATTAATAAAGAGAAGTATGTCACAAGGGCGCTGTGATAGAAAAAGACTTGTCCACACAGCCCTACAACTTAGTAGATGTTTTGTACCTACAGCAATTTTAAATAGAAATACTTTGTATAAACACTAAACGCACAATATCTTCACGTGGTTTACAACTGCTTAATACACAATTTACATTTTAAATTTTCAGATAATCCCTCAATAACATTCCCTTCGTGTAAATCGGCTTCACTACCAACAAAACAAAACAAACCAAAAATAACTTAAAATTTGTTAATTGAGGTTAGAAACCCCGCGAAAAGTTGTCGAAATGGATTCTCTCACAGAAGAATCTCAAAATTCGCAAGAATCAACCGCAACAACCGATACCAGCAACGTACAATCGGAAGATGTTTTCAATATTCTCGTTGCCACTGATATACATTTGGGTTATGGTGAAAAAGATCCGATTAGAGGCATGTACAACAATTTATTTAAATTTTTTTACTGGTATATTTTTGCAGAACATGATACTTTCGATACGTTTGAGGAAGTTCTGCAGATTGCTGTACGGGAACAGGTAGATTTCGTGCTGTTGGGTGGTGATTTGTTCCATGAAACACGCCCTAGTCCCTATTGTATATACAAATGTAATGAACTACTCCGAAAGTAAGTAAGAAATTTATTTAATTCAACCAGGAGTTAAATAGAGATTTGTAGGTATTGTTTGGGCGACCGTCCAGTTGCTATTGAGTTCCTTTCGGACCCCTCGCTGAATTTCCAGTATACTTGTAATGATACAGTTAATTACGAGGATTCCAATATAAACGTCTCGGTTCCTGTTTTTTCTATACATGGAAACCACGATGATCCCACTGGGACACGACAGATTTCCGCTATGGATGTCATTGCATCCACTGGTTTAATAAATTACTTTGGAAAGTGGCATTCCCATTCGGAAGTTAAAATTAAGCCTATTTTGCTGAAAAAAGGCGCATCTCAACTAGCTTTGTATGGGTTGTCTCATATTAAAGACGAGAGGCTTGGACGCTTGTTCTTGGACAATAAGGTAAATAAAATTTTGGTTTTCCTCGGATTTATTTAGAAGAATATTTGTAGGTTACGATGATGTCCCCTCAAGATCAAGACGAGTGGTTTCACTTGTTAGTATGGCACCAAAACCGGGCCTCAAGAGGCGTGAAAAACTTTATTCCAGACGATAGTTTACCCGACTTTTTAGACCTGGTGGTTTGGGGACATGAACACGATTGCCGGATTCGGGAGGAGGAAAAACCAAATGGGGTTTATATATCACAACCAGGTAGGTACAACTTAATTTAACAAGTCGAATAAATTGTTCATATATATTATTTTATAGGTAGCACTGTTGCGACTTCGCTATCAGAAGGCGAATCCATTCCAAAGTGCGTGGGTTTGTTAAAAATCCACCAGAAAAAGTTCATACTAAAACCCATAGAATTGAAAACTGTCCGACCGTTTATTATGGATGACATAACTTTAGATCAGGTGGACGCAGGTGATAAAAATGATGATATTAGTGATAAAGCTGCTGCGAAAGTTACTGAAAAAATTGATGACATGATGAGGCAAGCCCAGGCATTGGGTAAGAACCATAAAATAGTCCTTGATTTTTTTACAAAAATTTTTTATAGATAGGACCAAGTCCCTGCCGTTGATAAGATTAATTGTGAAATATTTCGATGAAAGGCAAATTTTCAATGCGATTAGATTTGGACAAAGTTACAAAAATACTGTTGCGAATCCGGATGACATGCTTAAGATTGTCGCGTATAAAAAGGAAACAACTCGGAGGCCTCGTTTACAAAACTTCGATGATTTACCGGATAACACAAATGTAAATTCAAATCACAAAATATTTTACTGTAATAACTGATTTTTCATTTTAGGAAGCCGATCCTGTTACCAGAGTAGAAGACATAGTTTTGCGTACATTACGAGAGGAAAACACCTTGGTATGCTTGTCGGCTAAAGGCATGACCGAAGCAGTGACTAAGTTCATAGATTCCGGTGACACCGACGCACCTTCTCGCTATATCCAGTAAAAACAAATCAAACCCCCAACCTTCATATTATTCAATTATTTGGTTTCTAGGTCGCTTAACAAACGTCTTATGGACAAGCTCGAGGAAGGAATACCAGATATAGAAAACGTAGACCACTTCATCCAAAACTTAATGTTAGAAGAGGGCGAGGAAATACTCCAACGACCTACTATAACAACGAAAAATGTAGCAAGTACTTCACATATTTCCGTGGATCTGGAAAGTGATGATGAGACTGTAACTGCCTCGACTAGTAAACCGGCTAAAGGACGAGGTTCTAGGGGTGGAAGAGTTGCTAAAGCACCGAGAGCTGCCAGGGGAAGACGAGGCTCCAAAGCGTCGTGAAATTAAAAAGTTCTGTTTTTTTATGTATGCGTTTAGTAAGTTTAAGTTGAAGATTCTTTTTTTTTTGTTTCGAATTTTTTAAATAAAATTTTGCGTTAATAAGATTTTTAGTTTTATTATATGTATTTCAAAGATCCATTCCAAGTTTAGAAAATTCTAAACCAACTTTTACAGAGTTGACAAAAGTTCGCTTGCTAATTTTTGGATATGAAGGACAAAATTAATTTAGTGGGTACGAGTAAAAATATTCTGAGGAATACCAGCAAAAAAGCGGAAGTTTATTATTATTGAATTAATTTATTAGAATTTTCTTTGTTGTTCGCGTACATTATATTTTTAGGATTTCAAGTAAATTACTTTGTTGATTTTTTTTGAATCACAGTTGAGATTAAAAAATAATTAATCGGTAGTAGTCACTAAACAGAGTATATTTCGGGACAGGATTACTTTGAACCCCCCACTGTACTATATCAATCACTCTGTATGTGTTTGTAGATATAAACAATTTTTTCTAAAGTGTTTTTTACTGATTTAACGTATATAAGTACCTTTCCCAGTCATAATTACCTTCAGTACAAAACCTCCGCTCAATTACGACTTTTTCTTGTGGTAAACAAATCCGTAGAGCGAGATAGAAACAAATCGTAATAAAATATTTACAATGCCAAATGTAAAACATATAAAATTTTATTGTTACTTATAGGTAATAAAAATCAAACAATGGTCAAAAGATTGCGAATTATTCGCATCAACTTTGGTGATTTTGCGCGTTTTGTGAAATCACGTTCGCTAAAATACCAGTGTTGAAGTGACACCCCCAACGTTTACCAGGCGCTCTCTCCTTTGAAGACGCGACCGAGCGACGCAACTTTTTAGAAAAGTTACGCGGCGTTTTAATAGACACTTAAATAATCATGGACAAGTGGGATAAATAAAATGCGACGTTGTGTAGAAAAAGTTGTAAACTGAAAAGTTTTAAAACTCGATTATAATAAAACGTTAAATTTTAATTTGTGGTAAGTAAATTTGTTGATTGCTTTAGAATTTTTTCTACAATGATAAAATAATAATAATAATAGTTACATTTTGCTTTAGAAGAATGTTTTGAATAAATTACTTAAATTTGCGAAAAGCAGATTTCCACCCACTGTATACCTACACAAAACTACTGGCGCTATAAATTCCTTGCCTCAAAGTGCGAATATGCCCCCGAGCTACCCTTACAAGTGTATATCTGTAGTTATAGTTATTCCACCTACTGTATAAAGATATTGTTATAGAGCCGTGTTACTGATGAGCAAAGGAAACATCTTTGAAGCTAGTGATTTGGCTATTTACAGTTCTGATTTTAGCATGCACTGGAAATTTATTACTATATTTGCATGTTACACAAATTTTTTTATGTTTTTCGTATTTTATCTACAAGTTATAAAAAATAGTTTATTGTTAGTTGCTTTGACCCAGGTGCAATTTTACTAACAGGTGTGCAACATTAGGTAACATTTTTACGTTCAAATTTATTTACCTACAATCTGTTCATAAAAATTGCAACTATTATAAAAAGTTGCAGGTTTGTCTCATGCAAATACAGTAAAAGGCTCAAACAAACGATTCGGTGTTAAAAATAGGAGATTAAACATTTATGTTTTAGGTGAACGTTAGAAATAGATTTGTATTTATATTGAGAAAAATTATATTTACTTTCAATCTCGATAAGTGTTTATTTTGCCGAACAAATGTTTAATATGTTGTGAGGAAGTAGAAAAAATAAAAATTTTGATGTAGAAAAGTTTAAATTTTAGCTAAGATTTGAAATTAACGCACACTAATAAAGAATATTTGCAAAAATAATTTTATAGGTAGAATAAGCTTCGAAAGAATTAAATTTGATTAAAATCGAACTATCTCAAAATCCAAAATTGTATTAAAAGTATTAAAAGATCTAGTCATGATTTTTTACACTTATATTTTGCTAAGTTCATGTGAATAATTTAGCAAAAACGGATGTAATTTTTTAAAAAGAAAAGTTACAAACTTAATTTTTCCAGAACTAATAAGCGACTAAAAAGCCGCATCTTTTGGACTATCTAACTTTTGATTTTTATACATAAACTGCTGGCCAATTGAAACGTACCAAGCGAATTTTTAGGTTGAATTTAAAGTCAAATATTTTGAAAAATAGAAAAGATATCAACATGCGGTTTTCAGGATTTCAGAGATAATTTAATTGAGAAAACGATAGTGTTACCCGATTTTTTTACTTTGAAGTACATTACTATCTACAGGGTATGAAAGAAAGTCTTCTCTTTTTGTCAAATTTTATAACTACCGTGATTCCACAAATTTTTTTAAATATTTTTTTGATGTAGATTTTTTTAGTCCGTACTTAATGGGAAAACAACCTGTTTCTCAAAATTTTGATATCCTTTGTTATTTTATAAGATACCGAATTTTTGCTGAAAATTTGATTTTTTCTTCGTTTTTTGTCGTTCGGCCGTATTGTGTTTTGTAAGAACCAATCTCTGTAGTTGATTATAATACCTTATGAATGGCTTTCTTATAAAAAGTACACTTTTTGTACTTTCATTAATTTATTGGTAACCAGTGGCTTATCAAAAATCGGTACACGTTCGCTAATTGGTAAATTTTTTAATTCATTTTTTGAGGCTATTTTCTTAATGGAATAGAATGCAATTTAGTTAGTTTATGTTCACCATTGGTTTAAGTGACTTATACCCTCGAAACGGGTTTTTCACTTTTTCAAAAAGTTGCTCATATTCGTGTATACCGGGTGGCTACGAAATCGTTTTACAACCCCCACCATTTTGTTACATTTAACTGTATTAATTTGAAATTTGGCATGGTTTGATTGTTGAAAGGAATAATCATTTTGACGTTTAAAACAATCTGATGACACTTCCGGTTTCACCGGAAGGGCCACCTACTAACTTTCAAATTTTTTTAAAACAACCCTGTATATTTTTTTCCGTAAGAATTAGATTCTACTTAAAATTACCTTTTTATCGACATATCACATGATGACATTTGCTTTCAAAATGGCAGCATAATTATTATTGCAAAAACCTGTTCAACAATATTAAATTTAATAAAAAATTCGGTATCTTATAAAATAAGAGGGATATAAAAATTTTGAGAAATTGCTTTTTTCCTCATTAACCAGGGACTAAAAAAATCGACATCAAAAAAATATAAAATTTCTTTTGTGGAATTCCGGTAGGTATAAAGTTTGAGAAAAAAAAGACGACTTTCTTTCATACCCTGTAAATAGTAACGTACTTCAAAGTAAAAAAATTGGGTCACACTATTGCATTCGCAATAAAATTATCTCTTGAATCCTGAAAACCTCATGTTGATATCTTTTCTCCTTTTCAAAATATTTGACTTTAAATTCAACCTAAAAATTCGCTTGGTACGTTTCAATTGGCCAGCAGTTTATTTACACTTTTGCTTTGCTAAGTTTATAGGAAAAAGCAAAAATTGAGGTAACTTAAAAAAAAAGAAAATGCGTTAATTTTTAATTATTTTTTATTCGAATCAGCACAGAAACACCCCAAATTAAATTTTGCCGCAAATTTCATAAACTATAATTGTACTCACCTATCTACATGTCAAATTATTTAGATCTAGCCCATTACAAATTCTCAAACTATCATTTTTATTGTACTCATCTTCTATGAAGTTTTAAAAACGGGTGGCTTTCCAAAGCAAACCTTCAGTTTAAATAAGCCAGAGCTCTTATAGGAATGCAAATAGAGGCCAATTCAAGCACGTGAGGATAAAAGAATAGCAAATTCTGTTGCACTCCAGACACTGCACAATAATTAATACATGGAGCTTGGAGACTAGCTTAGGAATTCAGGAAAATTTCCTTCTAATAGCTATAAAAGTTACTATGTTCATTATTTGTATGTTTTATTTATTTGTAATTGTAGGTATGTATTTAAAAACGGTGACAATTTTGTTTTGAATTTTGTATAATAATTATTCTACAAGAGAGAAGTAGGTACTATAGTGTGCATGGTGCTGATTAAAAATTTCTTTAATAAAAGTTAGGTGTCATGGAATAAGATGCAGGTTTTTCTTAACCTACTACTTATATCTAAAAAAATCATTACTTACAATTTAATTGGATTTTTTCTACTTTATACACTGATGATGATGATTATAATTGCTGGAAATATTTGAAAAGCCCTACATATTTCAAATAAATAATATTGCGAAAAAAAAAGGAAAATAAACATAGTATATTTATTTATTACTTTTACAGTTTTTGATTTTAGGATATTTTCGTTTGAAGTGCTTTCATCCAATATTTGTATTCTATCCGATTTCCTCGGTCTATCCGGGTAGGAGTGAATAAAATTTATTATTTACTTGACAGATTCGATGTGTAGTAAATTTCGCCTAGGTTTTATTATTTAAAACCAGGAAATATTTTATACATGAAAATTTAATTTTAACATAAGGAAGATGGATTGGATGCACTCTAATGAACCAAAAGTCAAAAGTTGAGTACTTTATTGAAACTATTAGAGTATACCTACTGATAATTAGTGATGTTAATTAATTTAACTACTTACACCAATTTAGCACGTTAAAGTCTGATATTTCTCGGATATTTATTTATTGAAAATTTTTATTGCAACTTCTAGATATATAATCGATTTCGAATAAAACCATAATGCCCTCCCGCTGAAGCATTATGTTCGTGGTAGCTAGATAATAAATGTAACTGCCCTTCCAGAATCCAGATACCTATATCTAGCTTAAAATAAATATAACGCCATATTTTCTTTTATCGCTCTAAAATAAGTTATAGATGAAATTGCATTTATACAATGCTTAAAATAAACTTTTCAATAGCAATTTCTACCAAAAATGCAATAACTTCAACTGGTTCGTGTCTGTCTCGTGACTATTTCATAACCATATAGTCAAACAAGTTTATAATGTGAAAATAACTCATCGATCTTCTGTAACTTTAATGTTTTGATTGTGACTAGTTTAAGCGCTGTGGTGAGACGTGTTGGAAATTTAATGAATATGGTATTAATACTAGAACTAAACTAATCACAAAGACGATGTAATCTCAATCATAGAGAAGTATGTGCAGGGGCGTATTTAGCACTGGAGCCTTCACCAATTTACATTTAATTATTGTAAAATGAGTAATTGAGAAATGATTTAAAAGTTCAAACTTGCTAAAATTATTTAAACGAAAATGAATTGCCAAAAATACGAAAACAAAAATTCTTTTAAATCCCAGTACAAAATCATAATCCAACTTGCTTAAATATATTTATATGTATACAACAACAATTTATTCTTGTTCAGCTGCTATAAAATATGACGGCTGAAATCAAGTGTAACCCAACTACATACAGACAATTCCTCGTCGCCTTCGCCAATGTATAAATAAATTTATTACAGGAGTAATGCATAGTTAATTTGTTGAAATATTATTTGTTAGGCATCAATAGTTCGACATTAGTAATTTAAATTAAATTGCCGTATAATACAGATTGTACCCTCACATGAATATGAATGATCATAATATAGATATATCCACCGATTAGACACATGAACGTATATAGGGAAAATATTGGAAGCGCATCTGTATTGCAGAGAATTTGATTTAAGCTCCTGGCAATACATCGCCCATAGGTTATGTTTATATACAGAAGATTTATACCGACGTTTCTTTCCCATATTTTTTCCAGCACTACTTCACCTTATTTCTTTTATATAACATCGTAGCTATACAAGCTTTTGGATAGGTATACATAATAGTTTTTTATTAAATTTCATAAACTGAACTGAACGTAAATAGGACGGAAGGAAAATTGAATGGAACATAGAATTTTATTTATATTACCCCCCGTATATATGTCAGTTTGTTTCTTGCACAACTGGAAGTTATGTTACTAAACGGGAAATCACGGTGTGTGAAAAGTTGTGGTATGGAGTGCAGAAGTTTCAGGAATTTTCTATGCAGTTGCAGGAGGGAAATTTATTAGGTCCAAAAAATCAATGATACGCACCTGGAAATATTAATAATTTATGGGGGTTATTTGCAAAGGCAAAGTCAATATTTCAATTGAGCTATATTGCGTTATTAATTTTATATTTTTACTTTCTTATACTAAAAATGTACATAAATAGTAATCGCAATTTTTTCGAGCTTTGTAAAAATGCAAATTACCTTAAAATATAATCAGTAGTTCTAAACCTGTGATGCCAAAACTGCCATACGAAATCTATTTTCAAAGTTCCATTTTAAAAGTCTGAAAAATATACAATAACGGCGTTTAGAGCCTTTGGACTAATATTTTCTAATACAACCTGCTTTGCAAAAATGAAAATAGGTACTTTAAAATCTAACCACTGGTTATAAAACTGACCCTGAAAGTTGGTGAGGCTATTTTAAAATTTTTAATTTAAACGTCTGAAAAATATACAAAGACATTTATCAGAGCCTTGGAACGAGTTTTTTCTAATAAAACCTGCATTTCGCTCTGTAGAAATATAAATTTCCTTAAAATCTGTTTAGTGGTTATAAAACTATGGCACTAAAACAGCCACTCTATGAAATCCAGCACTATTTTCAAAGTTTCTCTTTAAAGGCCTGAAAAATGCACAAAAACAACATGTATAATAAGGGAAGTAATAATATTTTTTCGATTTCGGTTTCAGTATTTTCTAAAAAACCGAGAATTTAGGTATATCTGCATCATATAAGAACGTCATGTGCTGAACACATCAGATATTTTACTTAACTTAAGGTTACAAATTATTATAAACACTTAGAGGACCTTAAATATAAAAAGTGTACCATTTTTAGCCAGTTTATCATTAGAATGTAGATAAAATCTAAATCACCAGTATTTTGAACTTTATTGTCTATTAGTTCCAAAATTCTATTATTTTTCCGAATAAATTTTTCCAGGTTACATCAGCACATTCCTACTTACGGAATAACCATCGATTATATCCTGGGGTTAACCCAGAGGAAAAACGAACATCATTAAAGTGCCAACGCTAAAAAATTCGTGAACTGCATCTGATGCGGTCTGGTCTCTACACTGTTTCTGATCTCCAACATAAATCTTGCGCTTGTAACATTAGCCAAAGAGTGCCGAAATGACCCTCTGCTCAACGAGTTAATCTAATCCGTACAGGATAATCGTAATTTGCGTTTTTGTTTTCGCCATGAATAAATACACTTTTCTAACCCAGCACGTTTCTAAATAATTTCTTATGGGACTCAGGGAGAAAGAGTATTCGCTTCCTTGCTTTAGTTTAGCATCATCCATAGATTTCCTTCGATCTTGGCATGTCATGCATGTTCGTTTCTGTCAGAAGTTATTAGTTTTAAACCACCATCTATTTATTTTTACACAGACATATGCATGTTGTATCATGTTTATATTTTCTTGCTAGCGTCTTGTTGTTCAAGATGAAATCCGCTTTTATTTATTAGAGTTAAAAATTCTGTCTTAGGGAAGGTAGATTTATCAAACAAGGAACCTTGCAAAGTTGGTAATAACTAAAATGCGTAGGTGACAGTGTACTCTGCTTTTGTTAAGGATAACACATGTTTATTACTTGGTGACTCGAAAAGTATCCGGGACTACCAGGTGCATTAGGAATATATTTTATCCCATTTCATATGAAGCATACACCTGAGAGGGCAATAAAATAGACCCTCATCGTATATTAGGATGTTGTGGATTCATCTTATACACAACATTATTAGATGTTTGTGTACGAATACATATCTATAATAAATCGTAACTATTGGAAGGGAGCCGTGGCGTCTTAGCACAAATTTAATTTATAACCGAAACTTGATGAATCAATCAATTAGTTTAATAGTCCGTTCAACTATTAAACTAATTTTATCAAATATTGAATGGATTTATTGTGAGTACCACAAGGTACCACAATGCTCCTACAATTTCGAATTTAATCACAGGGTGTTCACCTAGTACGTGGGTCTTCCATATCTTTTTTACTATTAATCCCAACGAAAAATTTTCATTACTAAATATGCATAACTTGAAAATGTTTTCATTTAATCAGTGTTCGGTTTTCACTGGGCGCACACCAACTTTTCTATTTTAACCGGAACACTCTGTATAATTTAAAATTTTTGGATGCTTCGATCAATTCTGTCAAAACATATTGAAGCCCTACGTGTATTATTGATTTATATTTTTGTACCTACGTTCCAAATTAAATTAAATTACCCCATATACATTTAAATTTCCATATAACAAAATCTCTTAAATTTATCACGCAAGTTATTTGCTAATAAATACCTCTAACAACATAAACTCGTCTGTGTCGCATTCAGAATGCCGCGTCTTTATAGTCGGCAAGTGTGAATTGTTACTTAGGTGTAGGTGTGTACATTGAGGAAATTCATCCATTCTTGCAGTTGACAGATTACAAGGAAACCCTAACTTGCTCTAATTTATTAGTTTTATCGCTTTCGTCTTGTACGGTGTACGTTTCAGGCGTTATATGTGATGTACAAATTTCAATAGGATATAAATACATCTACTTCAAAGGTGTTTCACACCAACACAACCACTAACCCTCTTAATAATTTGATTATTAAATTTATATTGGGTGAATTCAATCATACGGGCGTTTAGGGAGAATGTAGTGATGCGGCAGGTGGCTTTGTGAATATTCATGGGAATTTGTGATGAGGACTTTTGACTTTTTCAGGAAATCATCGGAAATAAAATAATCTAACAATATTTTGTGTGGGATGATAAAAACACTTTGGCAAATTGTAAACTTAAGTAATTAAATTTTTCCCCTGGTGTACCTAATACATAAATATCGCTTAATGATAATCACCTCTAACTATAACACATAAAATTTTCTTACGTAAATGTTGGTAGTGTCATCGATATCGAATTTATAAATAATTTCCTTTTTATGCTCATTTTAAAATCATCCTTGTTCGGAATGTCGACTTGGTTCCTTTTAAAATAAGTAAATCAGCTTTTACGACTTTCGGTTTCCTACAAAATTAATCAGATTTGATTGGAGTTGAGTGGCGGAAATTTTTTTGGGTTAACAGCAGCATCAGTTTGTACGAGCCCTAACAACTAAATGTTCGGACAAAAGTAAATTTTTGAAGTATGAAAGGAGAACTGGAAATTTTACGCAAATAATTAGTAAACACCTAACAATACAATAAGATAAAGCCTTAATAACAATATTATGCATGGAAGAAAATCATTTATTGGATTTAACAATATTTTAACCTTAATAATTAGCAAACTTTACAAAATGATTTGCAAATGTTGGGATAATTTTTAATTTAGGACCATTAATAAGAGGGTACGTCTCCTTTTGCTTTAATAACTGCCTGCATTCTAGCAGGCATTGTATTTATCAAATTTTAGTACAATTCTGGCGTGAAACTGTCCCAAATTTTTTTTTTTTTGGTCTTTAAGTCCCGAATGGTTCTTGGTGGATTATTGCGTAGAATACGTTTAATTTTATGCCAAAGAGTTTCAATGACATTTAAGTCGGGACTGGATGAGAGCCATGATAGCAGCTTTATGTCGTTTTCCCCAAGTTCCAAAAGTGTGATTTTTTAAAAACAGTCGTTAGAAAATTACGTCACATTTTTCAAGTGCAATTTTAAAGCTACGAAATATGCCTAAAATCACCAAATAAAGACTTGGGGATTTTTTGTACATAAAACCAACATCCATCTTTGCAATAAAGTAAATTTTACCAAAATCTAACCAGTGGTTCCAAAACTGTGATTATTTTAATGTAGGTAGCACCATCAAAAAACACGTTTTTTGAAAAGTGACTTGTGGAACTCGAAAAAAATGCAAAAAAAATCATATTAACATTTCAGGAATTTTTCAATATAGTACGATTATTGAGCTTTGATTTAAATGTTTTTTGACACAAATCCAACCAGCGGTTTCAAAACTGTGATTCTTTAAAACAGTTACTAGAAAAAAATCATTTTTAAAGGTGCAACTTTGAAGCTCCGATAAATGCCTAAAATCACCAAATCAAAACTTGTGCAACTTTTTTGTAAAGAAAACCAACATCCAGCTTTGCAATAAAGTAAATTTCATCAAAATCCGACTACTAGATCCAACGTTTTGAAAATAATAATTCTTTGTTTCTACAATTTTCCCATCCTGCTGGGTTAAAGTGCCACCGTTTTGGAACCGCCAGGTGGATTTTTACGAAATTTACGTTTTTATATAACTAAATGTTGGCATTATGACAGAAAAAACCATCAATATTATGGAAGTTAATTTAGATAACCATTGCGCGTATGGAAAAAAGACAATCAAATTTACTTTTGTCCGAACATTTAGTTGTTAGGGCTCGTACATAAATAGTATAGAAGCGATACTGGAAAAATCAACAAAAAGCCATAACATTTTTTTTTCAAGGGGCGTAATGGGTAATCCGGAACTGCTAATAAATGATTCGTTTATTTACATTGATGTAAATTTTAAGTTGCATAACTTTCTTTAATGATTTTAATTATCTTCTTACATCATTTAGGTAAATAAATATTGCAAAAACTATTAAGAAAAGACATTAAATATATTATTTTCCAGTTTTTAAAGCCAATTTATAATTATTGTAAAAAACAAACATGCTACTATATAATTATGTGCTAAGTAAATAAAAAATCTGTATATTAGGTACACGATTTTAGAAATTCGTAATTTCTTTATTTACGGTCTAAAAATTTATGCCGGTCAAAAATATAGTCTACTTTGAATTGTTTATTAAAATTTCTATTTAAATCTAAAACTAATACCTCTCCAGAATAATTTTCCAATCTGAAAAAGTTAGTCAAAATTATTTGACTAGTATATTATTTTGAGTCAAAGTTTACATTATCGAAATCTCACAAATTACACTGTATTATTGAGTACTTAGTGTTAGTAAATTTTCTAAATGACTGTCGCCAATTTAGGATGCTGCCCAACGATTATTAATAAAAATCTCAGAGAGAAAAGGGCCCAAGATACAGCCTTGTGGTGACCCAATCCTAAAATCTATTAGTTTCTTCTAATCTAACTTTCTATAGTTATTTGTTTAAAAAATACCAGATTATTATCGGCTCACTCAAAATGTTTAAATCTCCCTTCAAAATTGGTTCTTAGATAAGTTATCCTTGAAACTGCCTGATTATTTTTGAAAATTTTACTAAAAGCAGATAAGCCGTGGAATAATTGATCGTCAATTTGATATATTTTATGTCCACTTTAAGTCGAGCTTCAGGTGCTCCAAATCATACGATAATCACCAAAATTCTTGCACCTCGCTCATTCTTAAATGTTTTAAATTACTATAATTTCACCAGGATTAATTAGCTGAAATTTGAAAGAATGTTTTAGAGCCAGTCTTAGATGCAGTAGGATATTTACATATTAGACATTATTATTAGACAGAACATTAGATGGAAGAAATTGATATCAATTTACAAGAGGGGAGGGAAATTCTTCTATCTTTTGGGACCATTTGGCAAAAAATCTTAAACTAAATAAAGAAAATGGATTTAAATACAAAAACTTTCAATTTCGAAATCGAACTAACCTCATCACCACCAAATAATTTTTTTTCCTAATGATTATCTAAAATATAAATGGCGGTACCTCTACAACTATATACCAACCTTTTATAACCAATAATGTAATTAGAATACAAAGTTCAATAATGTGACTCTAGATAGATATCGTTAAACTAATTTAGGGGGAAAATTTAAATCCAAGCTTGAACTCCCGAACAATTGTTGTTTGGGTTAAACAGGATAAACTTTCTTACATTTGGACCTGAAGGGACAGAATCTATTCATCATGTAGTTTTCTAAGTATGTATTTTCAAAGTTTTACCCTGCGGTTTGCATCAGTTTGAAGGGTAATTTCAATATGAAACAAGTTTGTCTGAAATATAGTTTAATTTTTGACGACATTATTCGACATAACTATGTTTCTTTCGAGTCCTTATTATTTTGAACCTTAACAGCATATATTTGATTGGTCTCATAAAATAAATTATGATTTTCTTTGTTTCAAATTCCCGGCTCTATTATTCAATTATATTGTTAAATTCAGTTAAGTGATGGTTCCCTTACAAACCAATAGTTCCACCAGAAAGTGTTTCATTGAGTAAAGTTACATAGGCAAATGTTGATTACATTAAACAAGTATTAAATTGATTCCAACATTTAGCAGCTAGATAAATTGACTAGTTGCGAGTTAAACTGTATTTTACATGTAAAGTAATCATCAATATGTGCGAATAGTGTTAGTGTATAATTTAGTGCTATCGTTAGGTTTTTCTTTCAGTGTAATTTATCTTATACAAAAGAAATTTTGTATGCAAAAAGTATTCCGCATTATGCAGAATAATTCTAGTATAATTAAATTCACTTTGCTAACCGATGTTCCTCCCATTTTTTCCAGATTTCACTGAAGATGCAACAACTGAATATTTACGGTACGTGAGAACCCTCACCCGCACAAACATGCAGCATCCAGTGGACATTTTCCGAATATTATGCGTCATTTCCATACAGTTTATTCCATTCGCTGCCACATCATCAAATTTACCTCAACAAGGCTATTCGTTGCAATCAAACCTAACAACTTCAACATTTACCACCATCAATGTGCTGTTAAATCAACTAAAAGCCATAGAATCAAATCAAGCTTACAACGAAGGCAACGAAGGCGAAATAAATTCCGATTATTTGATAACAGTGAACCGTATAAAACGTTTCGATGACTACAACGACAATAACGAAAGTGAATATGATAACAGTTCCATGGCAGATGATGCCTATTTGGAGTATATTTATCCTAAAAGCTGGACATGGGTGTTGATTTTCTGCCATTCAATGGTTTTTGTTGTGGGACTGGTCGGGAATTGTTTAGTTTGTGTTGCGGTATACAGAAACCACACAATGCGAACAGTGACCAACTATTTTATAGTGAACTTAGCTGTGGCTGACTTTCTGGTTATTTTCTTTTGTTTGCCGCCTACTGTTGTTTGGGATGTTACCAGCACTTGGTGGTTTGGAACGGCTACTTGCAAAATTGTCTTGTACTTTCAGGTGAGTCCACATTTGAATTTAAATTCAGCTTTTAGGAGGAAGGGATCAACACTAAAAGTTATTATTTAATGTATTTGCGAACGCTCCATGCAATAGTTATTTGCTTCCCTAGGGAGGAAAATGTACCTTCTTTTCCCGCAAGTCAAATTAACCAATAAGGAACGACTTTGTTCTACTACCTCATAATATGTATTAATTACCTACAAATAATACTTGAGCCACTCAAACTATAAATTTCTCACAAAATATTTTTAGTTTTTAATCATTTAAGACTCTAGTGGCAATATACATTTATTTTTTCGTTTAACTTCCGGGTAACTTAATATATCTGTCCAACGCAAAAAATGTCCCAGAAGTGGCAATCTAGGGACTCATTAAGAAAAAGTAAATGAACTCCACTTGTAAATGTTTGCTTATACCGACAGACATCTTGCCTTAGTAACAAATCCACGTGGAATCCATTTTTTCGTCCTTAGTTTAGATATTGTGCAATTTTATATTTCAGGAAAAATTATTACACAAACTGAGTTTACGACTTGACGATTTACATTTACAGAATTGCTCTGCAGGATTGTTTGAAAGAACTATGATTATGATAGAGCACTGCTGTTATATTAGAACGAGACATAAAACATCTTTATTGAAATTATCTTTATGATTTGCTATAGTAAAAGTTTGTATAACTTAATTTAAATAAATTAGTTTTGTGTGTTATACTTTGCGGGAGATATTGAATTAGTATTTGAATTATTAAACATTATTAGGTACTTGGTTAGGTTTTGTTGTTTGAATTTGTTCTATAATCGGAAGCAGAATAAATTTACTTTTCTATACATACGTACATATTTTTTTATTGCTCAATATACAATAGGTACAAAGCAATATGTTAATATTAATCTTGAAATTGAGATTGTTTCAGTATGATTACATTTTGGTTTGTTATTCTATACATAACGGAAAAATGGAAGGTTGCGTTATTTTTAAGTATGTTAATCAGCATAAGATATTAGTATAAAAGTTTTGTATAATGTTTAACTTTTACAACTATAATAAATTTTTAATTTATATTTGTTGAAATGAATACTTATAATTTTGTGCACAATAAAATTACGTAAATTAAAAATTATTGTATTAAACAGATTAATTGTGTCATTTTTTATAATCATATTAGCATATATCTCGTTTTTCACCGGAAAATAATTTAAACAGAATAATATTAATAGTTTTTCTCTCAATAATTTCTTTTAATATTTTCCGTTGCGCATACTTTTCATAACAATTACCTTTATTAAAAATTTCCTCCAAAGAATTACGACCTAAAATAAAACGAAATTGCATTACCTACGACCCACATATTTACGGTTTTTATTCTCACATAAGTGAGGAGAAAATTGTAAAACAATATGAAGCACTTTTCCCAAGCTTCCCTCTCTTATAGAGCGCACATCTTTTAAGATAAACTTATTCGAAAAGATTCAAATCTAAAATAGCTTTTCTCACTGGATTTATCTTATATTTTTAAAGTATTAGTCAGCCGGTTTGAGATTCTATTAAATAAAACAAAAATAAACGTGACAATGTGAAATTTAGTTGCGGGGGAGGGAGAGAGATATGAAAGAAAACACGCGGAGAAGATTTCCATTTAGTGCTGTGTATCCAACTCATTCATTTTAAGGCCCATTACATTTAATTTAAGTTATGAAACTTTGAAAACACACTTACAACAATGAGAAACATTTACGTAATTCGCAACTTCAAATTAAGTTTGTAGTTGTGCGAGTATGTAATTTCCCTAGTTTTTATTATATTTCGCATAATATATAAAATAACGTTACAGCTTTGATAAAACAAAGCCGATTGTTTGTGAAATAATTTTTATATCTGAAAAGCAAATACCTCGTAGTGAGGAGTGAACCTTTGTAGTCATTTTATATTACCACTAAAGCGACCAAAAACCCAACCAGTTGAACGATTGTTAGTTTTGAAGGTTTTGCGTTGAATATAAAAGCTTTGTTTCAGTGATAGTTAAGCCAACGTTAGCGGTTTTGTAACAAAAGCACCACGCATTATCTGCAAAATCTATATAAAAGATTTACACACTTCGAAATAATCCCTTACAGCATCACTTTGTAACTGTAGACGAAAATGACCGCAATAAGAAGGCGCAGAAATGAATTATTTACACTGCTTACCTATTTCAATAAAACCACCACTGAAATAATATTTGCACAAAACTGGGAATTATGTAGTTAAACATTTATATTGGTGCTTATTTATTATTGTTTGACTGAGCAGTCGTTGTTTTATAAATGAGCCCTTTTAGGGATAATTGGTGGAAAATGCCAAGTTGTTGTTTTAAATTGGGTAAGGGAAATTATTCATGCTTCCAACATATCGGTATTTCATTACGTTATTAAATTTAGCAACATTTAAAGGCAAATTACCCGAAACCACGATAAAAAAGATTAATCACGAACTGGAGGGGCTCCGGTGGATTATTGAATTATAACCTGTTACTTTTTGTCAGTGCGACACGCTTAAATTTAATTACAGTTAAACTCGGTGGAGTTTCAAAATTCTTTATCGCGAATATTATTCTTGATCGGTGAGAAATTTCAATATGCTGGATTAGAGTACGGCTGCAAAGACAAATTCCTTGTAAGAAACAGTTTGAGTCTCAGAATTAATACCCTAATGATAATGAAACTATATGCTTTAGATTTTCGTACCTGAATTTAGGATTTGTGATAGATACAAATTTTTGAAACCCCACACGGAGTTAATAAGTCTTTTTTTGGTAGAATTGCAAGTACTCGATTTACTAACAATTCCTCGACCTGTTTCTTAATAATGGCAGAAATTCGAAGTCAACCAGATATTTTAAAGCATAAAACCAAAGAAAATTATTATTTGTAAAAAAGTAGAAGGCAGATTCTGGGACCTGCAAAATTTTCGACCACTGCACCTAAATCATGCTGATAAATTGCTTGCGCAAGTACCCCCACTTGCCTTGCCTAAATCCAGCCCTGCCACTCTTTTTATTTTTGAGTTTCTATGGCAGTTGAAACTCTGAACTCATTTTACCTGTTTTTTTTTATATTAAGGGGTGTTAGATACCTACTTATATGCGTACCTATAATAATTCCATTTCATGAAAGTGGAATTCCTTTCTTTTTACAATTCTGGGCTTTGCAACCACTTGGACATTTTCCAATTTCCCAATAAAAACGGTTAACTTTCCATATAGACTAGAACATTGTGTCAGGGTTGTCACCAAGTATCCATACATGCAGGCAATAATCAAACGTCACTCACAAACTGTAATACAGGAAAGGACATGGAGTGAGAGGCGGGCCCCATTCAGAGCTACACAAACACCAGATACAAGCGGCCAAATTGGAGTATTAGCAAACTTCCAGCTTCCCAACTTGTCATGTGATAGTGAGCATTTGTAATTAACTCCGGTGATTAGTCCGGGCTTCTGAAATAACCTCAACAATCACTCTCTCTCTGTGTACACTTACTACGTAAATTCATGTAGGTACTGCGGTGTAACTTTTAGGGGTTTTGAGCTTTGCGTTTTAAGCTAAGCATACAGGTCGAATTTTCAAGTTATCACTAATTTATGTTTTGGGGGTTGTGCTCTGGGAAGGAGTAATTTATTCGGCGAAAGGAGCGATGAGTTTATCTAATGTATGTTTCATTTGGACCAGAGAAATTAATATTTATGCAGTTTTGGGTGTTTGGAAGTGGTTAATAAGAAAAATGTTTATTTGCACTGGAATCAAACATGAGGAGGCTGCATCAAAACGTTGTTTTAAGTTTTTAACTCCTTTACAATTAATATATTTTTAACATTTGGCATCAGTGGGACAAAGGGCATTAATGACCGTGCTGTGCTGGAAATTGCCTCTTAAACTTAATTTTTTCCTGCCATTGTCTTTTACTTAAATCTAATTGCTTATAACTTATAACAATTATAACATAAAACCCCACTGCTCCTCCAACAAATTAACAGAATGAAGTAAAAAGCCACTCGGTGGTACTAAAATGAAATGATAATTAAATCCTTAAACAAAATTCCTGCCAACAAATTACATCATCCCGTTTAATGTTCAAGTTTCGTCCATTAGTTGACCCAAAACAGAAAGAATTAATACAGTGGTAATTAATAATAAGTACCCACCTAATAATTTCTTGTGTTATGCATCATAAATGATTTCAGTGCAGTTTCAGGAAATATTTTATAGTTGATATTATTAATTTTCAGTGGTGTCACACTCACAACTGAGTGGTAATTACACAGTGAAACAAGTTTGATATTACCTACTTAATATACCGACCCATTAAAATTTCGTTGAGGTTTGAAAGTTTATAATGAGTTTTTTGCATGTTGGGGTGTTTTAAAAATATGCCCCCATATAAAATCAAACGCCACTCGCCACAGACTTAATTAAGCAACCATTAAACGTTTTGTGTCTTTATATACGTGTAAATTATTACCTCAACTATACATGTTTTTGTATGTACTGTACAATTATTTTAATCATTTTTCTTTTGTAGTTCAAACAGATTTTTGCTTTTAATTTTTCCACAGGTATTAAAATGCATTATAAAACAATATTAACATGTTGACGTAAACTAGGTAGTAATAGAAATACGAAAATAGAAGTGAGTTGTTTTTGGTTTTATTCGTTAGTTTTTTTGTAGTTTACGGTAGTTTTATGAACTTGGCAAGTGCTTAATTGTTTGGGTGGCAGTGGCGGCGCGGCCAAAAAGGGACAATATTTTTGGTTTGCACGTTTTTAAGCTCTAAAAAAAGTAGTCTACTTTATCAGGAGGATTTTTATATTCCATTCTTTTGTGATAAAGAAAGTTTGCGTTAGTACTCCTGATTTTCGGACTAAACGGCTAAAAGTCCACATTTCGACTAACCCCATTTACTTTTATCTATTTCAAACTTGGTTGTACTAGATCAATTATTTTAATCTCAGGTTCGTTTAAAAAAAATATCTATTTTTACATCTTCATTTTCCCGTTTTTAATGATTTTATCCTAAAAATTCTCTCAGCCTCCACTGCAACAACAAAAATCAACACACTTATTTCCAATTTAATTAAATACATAAAACCTCGTTCTCGATGACATTATCTTGATTTCAGGTTCGATTAATTGATTTGGCAAAGGTTGGATTATAAAATTTTAATTCAATTGGAAGAAACTGAGGGAGTATATCGGTTTATAATAGAATACACCATCAAATGGAATTGTGGTCAGAATATGTGTGTCAGAAGGAATTTCCTCGTCCCATCAGTGATTGCATATTTGATTTGATTCCCGAAAGTATATTTGTGTGCACTTTGGACAATTGCGCTTGGTTTCTTGGTAGAGATTTTCATATTGCAAACAATTTTCGTTCTTGTACTCTTACAATGTGATGAATTATTTATAATAAAGGAAAATGTACGATGGAGTTGCATTTAAATTCGAAATAATTTGATAACAAAGTGTGTTATTACCTAAGAGCTAGTAGAACGTGTAAGTTATAAGTCATAATCCTACGTATTCACCGCCTTTATCAGTTAATTATTTTACATACTTTACAGCTGCAAGGATGATAAATAATACTCCTTGTTAAATTGAAAAATCCTGTTTATCTCAATTTTTTCTTCACAACTTTGTAGAATACTAAAGTGATGCCTTTATTTAGTACGCTATTTTATTTTAAAAGTTTTCTCTCTTGATATTACTTTGTAAGGTATTATTGACAAAGGGTGCGAAAGCAATACATCACCACTTTTGTTACATCGTTACAGTTTCTTACATGTGTCACGTGCCAATTAATATTGTTCTTGGGTTTAGCCTTTAAGGAAATTGCTTCTTCTTTTTGTTAGTTTATTTTTCTTGTCGTACTTGTATAAGAGATGAATGGTAGTTTTACCTAACAATGCAAAATGTTGTGAGCGAAACAAATTGCTTATTTTTAATTAATATGCATGTATAAATTATAAGGGAAAATTATGATTAGTTTGCTTTTGTTGAAAATTTAAGAAGAGCTAATTGTGATGGGTTAAAACTGAGAAATATGGATCAATAAAAAACGATTCTAGTTGCCAAGTTGTTATTTATTAAAACCTAAAGTTGCTAAACAAATTGGAATCATCACTTTTCTCCAGTCTCAAACCTTTAAACTCTAACTCATTTAATTCTTCCTCAAATCTTAAATCTTTAAAATAGTCTTTCCACTCAGTCTTTTCGAGTCTCAGATTTTTAAAACCGGTGCTAATGCCTTCGATCCATTCGGTAAGAATCCCCTGTTCTTCTTTGCGTAATTTCTGATTTAATTCATTTTTATTGCTTTTTAACGTAGTAATAATTTTCTGAATTTCCAACTGTCTTTCTTGCTGATTATCATCGATTATTTTAGACATATTGTTGACCTCGCTACAAATAAATTGTGCAACTTGGTCGTCATCCTTAGTTTCTTCAATGGTTTTCCGGAATTCCTTCAATAATTCTTTGGGCTTTGTATCGGTAGTTTCTAAAGATTTTATTTGCTTCTTGTGGATTTTTGGTATGTTTACATTCTCTCTTTTAGCTATAAAGTTTATTTGGTCTTCGAACTTTGTACATTGCACCAACACAACTTCTTCACCTTCCCTATTCGCTTTGTCCTTTTCACGAGTTGCTTCCAAGTGTTTAACAATATTTTCCTTCATTGTTGAGGCAACTTCTTCCAATTTCAGTTTAAGGTCACTAATGCATGAGAGTATGAGATTTGTATCCCTTGTGTCGTTCACAGCTCTAAAAACCTCCGCTAAGTTTGTCTTTGTTTCCTCATGATGCTTCTGATTCTGCACTTGGATTGCTTCAGTATTTTCCAGTATTTTTATTTCGTATTTTCGGGATTCTTCATGCTGCAAATCGCGTTCTAGTTTTGCGCGTTCTTCCGGAAATTTATTTTTTATATAATTTGAAATTTGTTCAACAAGTTCCTCACTGGGGTTTAGATTGTACTCTTGTAATTTAAATTCTTTGTCTTCGAGCCAAGAGTCTTCTAGATTTTCCCATGGAAACAGTCGCCGATGTCCATATTTTTCTGTCTTGGTTTCTTTGTTTTTATAGAAACGATGTTCTATAATCCAGCCAACTTTTGTGTACATTTCGGATGTATTCCACTTTTCTTCTTTATCATTTTTAACTGTACGACCTCGGTTTAACTTCCAATTCCAATTGGAAGTTCCAAATATCACACCTTTTGTAATATCATCTTTACAGATGACTTTACTTTGGTTTTCTTTCTTCAAATATGTGAAAATTCTATCGCAAGCATCTTCGGCCAGTTTTTGCATAGCTTTTGTTGGTCCCTCATCACAAATTAGCATTTTAAATTGCCACTCAAAACAACAGAAAATATCCAGAGCTGATTTAATTAACATATCTCTAACTTTATTTTCCTCCTTACTGTAATTGACAATTAGTTGGGCTAAAATTTTCGAATGTTTCTTATCTTTTGACAATTGCATGTAGTTTCCGCATTTTTCAACACTTTTTTGCAGTAGTTTCCCAACATGTGGGATGATTGCGGCTAAGCCACCTAGGATTTGTTGATATATGTTGATTTCGTCTTGCTGAATTTGTCTATTTTCCAATATTTGCAGTAAATAACGTAATACATGTTCAAATTTGTACACGAAATAATATGCGAAAGAGTTTAGTCTGTCTTCTGGGTTCAGGGTATCTTCGAAATTTGACATTGTGGTCTAAGAGAATAACATAGCGTTAGGTTTTCATTTAGGGAAATTCTTTATATTACCTGCTGTTTCCCTTATTTTTTTATATCCAACCAGAAGAACTTCAACTTCAACCACTTTTAATCGTTCATTACTAAAAGATGTAATTGATGTTAGAATTACATTTATTTCATTGCAACTTACATTAATAATGTGACCATCAATATATTTATAAATGCGATTTTTTTGGCTACAACCCATAAGATGATACATTATAGATAATTTATTGTCGCGAAACTTTGCTAGGGAATTTCAGATAATATTCTTATATCTTATCGTTTTCACATAAAGGCAAATTATGTGTTTACCTTGTTATCAGTTTTTATTGATTAGAAAAGTGTCACAAAAAATGAATTATATTCTAATAATTTTTCAGTATTTTTGTTATAATATATTAAATTTTTAAATATTTTTTTTCTTTACTATAAAATTTCATCACCTACAAACTTGGATATTTTTTTGTATGTACATATACAAAGATGGCACCTTTATCCTAGTAGGGCAGAGGTCACATGTTTTAATTGAAAATTCTCTAAAGAGGTACTAACATCACACGAAAAATTGGTTTGCCAGAATTTTTTCCAAATCGCTGATTTTCTTGGAATACTTTTTTGCTATCGTGTCAAATTAATGCAAATTTTGTTACTCAGTTAGTACAGGTAATTTTGATTTATATAATACAAAATATCAAAGTAAGCTCGATAAATTTTATTCGATTAGATAACAATCACATACAAAAATAAATACATATAAGTAATCAAAATATTTTTTTCAATTTTAATTTCTTAATAGCTTTCCCCGGATCATTCTTCCTGAGCGTCTCTCTAACATCCTTTAAAACCTTATCAATCTTTCTCTCAATTGACTGCTCCTTAACCGCCCTTTCAATGTGTTCCTTTGTCTGGCTGTCAACCAACTCTTTGACTTTTTCCACATTAATCATCACAGCAGTTTGTTCCATTTGTTGTTGATTCCTCCTAATGTCATTCATTTCAGTTTTGATTGTTTCACTGCATTGCAACAGCATCACTTGCCCATCCTTTGTCTCCTTCACATCATGATGAATTTCAGTCAGTTTCAATTTAATTTCATCATGATGCTGCACCTCTTCATTGTGTTTTCGATCGATTGTGTCCAGGATTTGTTCACTTTGGTTTTCATTGGTAGCCAGCGATGTGTAATGGAGTTGGAGGGTGTTGAATAGTTCCTCGAAATTTGCGTCTATGGTGTCTATTAGTTGTTTTTGTTTGGTTTCGCGGTCTTCCATTGATAAGGTGTGGTGGTTATCACGTTGGAGTTTGGCTAATTCGTCCGAGGATTTTCCCATAATGTACTGCTGGAGTTCTAACAGCAGCTCATTGGTGGGAGTAATGACAAATTTTGGCAAAGGGAACTCCTGCTTGTCTTCCTCCCAGATTTCCTCTAGTTTCTCCCAGGAAAACAACCGTCTGTGTCCATATTTCTCTGTGTTAGTATACTGAGTTTTATAAAATTTTACTTCGTCCACCCATCCAACTTTCCGGAACAACTTCGAGGTATTCCAGACAATTTCCCCAAATGAAACAATTCGACCTTGTTTGGTATTATACTTGTTGCTCTTAGATTCCCCCAAAACAACCCCTTTAGTAATATCCTCCTTGGAAATATTCTTCGTTTGGTTAGTTTGCAAAAAGTGCGTGAAAATTCGATGTGATGCATCTTGTGCCAACTTCTGCATAGCACGCTTAGGACCACCATTGCATGTCACTCCTCCAAATTGACTTTCAAAACAACAAAATATTTCTACAGATGCTTCAATAAGTATTTCCCTGATTTGCTCTTTGTGATCGCTGTAGTAGTAAACCAAATCGGCAAGAGTTCGGGAGTTAGTTTTATCAATTTTGTTTAAAATGTAAACTTCTCCTTCTTTAAGGGCACTGCCTAAACCTCGACCAACTGTTGGGATGCCTGCAGCTAAAGTACCGAGGAGTTGTATGTAAATTCCGTTGTCTTTTTTAGGGAGTTGCCGGTTTTCTAAGAGGTGTAGGCAAAGTTTTAGGTTGAGTTCGAAGTTTTCTACTAGGTAGTAGGAGAAAGATTTCAGTCTGTCTTTTAGGCTCATTTCAGTTTCTTTCTCTGGACAATCTTCGTTTTGAGCAAGTGCTTCGGCCATTGTACTGTAAGAAATAACAGGAGTTAATTTAGTTGGATTATTACTAAAGAATCAATACAGAACAAAACTAGTGCGAAAAAGAGTTATTAGAAAATATAATGTTAAGAATGAAAAAGCAATCTGAAGAATCTGTCTTCTTATAATTTTGTACAAATAGAACAAAAATTGTCCTTATTAAAAAAATTTCGCCAACAAATTTATTTAAAATGTGTCATAATTATTTACATATATCAATTTCCCTCCATGCCACAAATTTTAATCTGTTAATTGACACAATTATCTTATCTCCTTTCTGCAGTATACGTTCACAAAATAACTGAAATCTAGCGTCTACACTTGTATTATTGTGTATATTATAACACATAAATCAGTTCTTTTTGTTCGAATATTTTTTTGTAAAACGAGGCGTCTCGAATAACCTGCTCTTTCGCACCATTGTGCAATTCTTTTGAAGGAATTGTTGAAGCGTATATATCAGGTATTTTTGCAATACACACTTAATATATTTTGGAAAACCCAAACAATTTTAACAATTTGCAAATAGTGTTCAATGATAAAATAAAGTTAAAAACTGGAGTATAAAATAATACTTACAATTTGATGTATTATAAAAATTTTAAAATAAATTTCACCTCAATAATGGTATCACAAAACAAATAAAATTTTATCTAAGAATTGCTTTTATTGTGACAGTGCACAAGGCACAACTAAAATAAACGCGAGCAATAATCCGTTACACCGCAAAAAAATACACTGGGAAATCCCGACTGCCTACATATAAAGAATATGCGTCACTTGATTACACACAGACAATTTTTAGTTTTTCCCACTACACTACGAATGATGGTTTTCCATCGCACAAGAAAATCTAATTAAAACGGTAATTTAACCAACAAAAACTGTGCCAACATTTTTAATTAAGATCTCTAATATTTATCCGATGTGAAACCGGCGAGTGTGTATCAGTTACACTCAGTTCTTGAAAAACATCTGGATGTGTATTACGAGTAAATTACTTTTTTACCAAAGTTGTGATATATTTTTCTTTTCATCAAATTCATGCTGGGGAAAAAGTAAAAATAAACAATTTACGAGACTGATTGCACTTGATTATCCTAGAATAGCAGTGGCGCAGCTGGAGGCTGGTCTGAAGGCAAGCTTATCAGTGTAGGTACATAAGACAGTAATTAGAAAAGATACCTGCAGGTTTAGTGGAAATTTTAAATCTTATTTGAAACTAAAGTAGATTTAAATATACCTATTAAATAAATAAATAAAATTCTATAGATAGTTTTATTATATTGAAGTAAATATCACATATATTAACATATGTTTTTGGTGTAAGCTCTATTTTCCATCCATTTTTATCCCTAAAAATCTCATGATCTATTGCTGTTTCAATTTGTTTCCAACTTGTCGATTTTGCACTACGAGCCCTAACAACTAAATGTTCGGACAGAAGTAAATTTTTGAAGTATGAAAGGAGAACTGGAAATTTTACGCAAATAATTAGTAAACACCTAAAAATACAATAAGATAAAGCCTTAATAACAATATTATGCATGGAAGAAAATTATTTATTGGGTTTAACAATATTTTAACCTTAATAATTAGCAAACTTTACAAAATGAATTTGCAACTAAATGTTGGGATAATTTTTAATTTAGGACCATTAATAAGAGGTTACGTCTCTTTTTGCTTTAATAGCTGCCTTTATTCTAGCAGGCATTGAATTTATCAAATTTTGGTACAATTCTGACGTGAAACTGTCCCAAATTACTTCTATTTTGGTCTTTAAGTCCCCAATGGTTCTTGGTGGATTATTGCGTAGAATACGTTTACTTTTATGCCAAAGAGTTTCAATGACATTTAAGTCCGGACTGGATGAGGGCCATGAAAGCACCTTTATGTCGTTTTCCCCAAGTTCCAAAACTGTGATTTTTAAAAAACAGTCGTTAGAAAATTACGTCACATTTTTCAAGTGCAATTTTAAAGCTACGAAAATTGCCTAAAATCACCAAATAAAGACTTGGGAATTTTTTTGTACATAAAACGAACATCCAGCTTTGCAATAAAATAAATTTTACCAAAATCCAACCAGTGGTTCCAAAACTGTGATTATTTTAATGTAGGTAGCACCCTCAAAAAACACGTTTTTTGAAAAGTGAACTGTGGAACTCGAAAAAAATGCAAAATAAATCATATTAACATTTCAGGATTTTTTCAATATAGTACGATTATTGAGCTTTGATTTAAATGTTTTTTAACACAAATCCAACCAGCGGTTTCAAAACTGTGATTCTTTAAAACAGTTACTAGAAAATTTTATCATTTTTAAAGGTGCAACTTTGAAGCTCCGATAAATGCCTAAAATCACCAAATAAAACTTGTGTAACTTTTCTGTAAAGAAAACCAACATCCAGCTTTGCAATAAAGTAAATTTCATCAAAATCCGACTACTAGATCTAACGTTTTGAAAATAATAATTCTTTGTTTCTACAATTTTCCCATCCTGATGCGTTAAAGTGCTACAATTTTGGAACCGCCGAGCGGATTTTTACGAAATTTACGTTTTTATATGACTAAATGTTGGCATTATAACAGAAAAAACCATCAATATTATGGAAGTTAATTTAGATAACTTTTGCGCGTATGGAAAAAAGAAAATCAAATTTACTTTTGTCCGAACATTTAGTTGTTAGGGCTCGTATAAAACTGTAGGTATACATAATGTTTTTATAAATTTTTTTAATTCTAAAACATCTTGGGGAGTTGAAGTTCATTTTGGGGATTAACCCATTTAAACTCGACGAATAGTTAGTTATCAACAATACAGCTTTTCTAAAGGAAAATACCTAAGTAATATATTAATTGTGTTTTAGGATGTTTACTTAACTTCTTCCAGCAAGCGCGGTGGCTACACGTTGGGAAAATAAGATAAATTTGATATAGAAAAATACAAGTTGTGTAAACATTGGTACACTTACCTCGGGCTATAAAACATTTAGGTGTAGCAATTCGAAAAAACGTTACTGTAACATAAAATAACATTATTTCTGTTCGATAGATCAAATTATTTGTGAGGGAGTTTACACAACCTAAGATATAATTTCCGTCTTAACTCAGCATTTTTTCCATAAAAAAAATTCATACGTGACATGATCATTTATTTAACACAAATTACCTCCCGGTTTTCTACATATGTCGAAAACTTATCAGTAAATGTCCCAGAAGAGCTCCATCTTGCTTTTGTTTCAGCTCAATTTAACATCAATGTGGCAAGAGAAAGGATTCACTCATTTTCCCTGAATAGATCGCCGTCTTTTGCCAAAGCAAATCCTCTAACACATTTCTTATTAAGAACGCAGAGTTCCATGAAATTATCTTGGCATTTTTAGTGGATTAACGGATATTTCGTGTAAAATTTATTACCTACGTTCGCTGTAAGATAAGACACACTCATGTACCTGCGCGTATAGGTAAGAAAGTAATACCTATTTAATTTAAGTTGTTATAATTGAAATAACGAAACTTCTGTGTGGAGTAGATGGATGGATGATGAGGCGAAGTGGAAATATTTCAAGTTCAGTTAGTGTAGGAAAATTTTCACACCATTGATCCTAAAATATCTTTCAACAGATACATATAAATCGTTCTTATTATAATATAGTTCCATCATATTCAATTTTAACAAGTCCTGGTTGATTTATTATATATTTATATGCGAATATGTAGGAGATTTTATCACGTGTATTTAAAATACTCACATTCTAAAGTCGCACAGAATATGTGTGAAATTTGTCAATATGCGTTATGTCTACTTGAATGAATATATATTAACTTTCTGCTTATGACAGAAAACATGGAAATTATATCACATTTGCAACACATAAATTTCCTGTTCTGTTTAAAAAACATAGCCTGACGTCCCTGTGCACATTTTTCCGTAGCCGAGCTAATTTCCACTGTTCGCGTCAACTTTCCTCTTATTCATAATTTTCCCTTCATAATTTCAACATCTTTATGTCCAAGCAATATAACATGGATGGGGCTTGGTTAACAAATCAATAATCAATGAGTAAATATAAAAGAGCGACCAAATATTATTCCATTTCCCTTCCTGTGAAGTTATCTGTACTCTGTAGTATAGACTTAAGGGCAGTTCCGCTTTGTTGCAGTTATAAACTTAGTTAAGTGTTTCAGTTTCCCAAAACCAATAATATTCATCGGATGGGAATGAAGTTATAGATTGCTCGAACCACATTACAAACAAGTGGAATTTAATGCATTTGTAGTAGCAATCGCGTAAATCTTATACTGTACCTAGTGGTTTTATTTGTCCATTATATTAACGTTAGGAAACTCAGTATTGAATATAGGGAGATTTGTTATAAAATTGTGAACTGCTGGAATTTTTATTTTAAATTCTTGTTGTGGTTTTTTAAATCAATATCGTAGCAATCAAAACCTCAGAAATATTTTAAAAATTCCTTGATTTTATCAAGAGAACAATAATTAATTTCCCAGTAAGCTGACTGTAACATTTAATAAAAACTGGAAACATCATGATAAATTTTAATTATAATTTACGACTGTATTTTACAACCCTGTACTATATAAATTCCTCAGCATCAGCACAAACAGAAAATAAAAGTATGAAACTGGTACACTAAAAAATATTGTTACGTGACTGAAAGATTTCCAGTTTGTTCGCCACTAAGCACACAATCCGCTTTTCCACTCTCTGACAGTATAGTGAAAAGCTTATCTCCATCTGATGTGCTTTCTGACTTGCTGGCTCTACAAGTCACATTGGGAACGCGCCCTCCCAACCAATTAACTCCTGTAAACGTGGTTAGTGTTACATATTAATTGCTAATTGATTCAGTTTTACTGTGTATATATCCATTAGGAGCGGAAATATTGGGGACAAATTTTGTGTTACATTGTAGAATTGATTATGTTGGGAAAATCTTGTTGGTTTGTGATGGGTGGTTCCAAATGTTTGTTATTTATAAGATTGATGTTATTTCCGTGACAACATCACCGACGTAACGAATTGTTTTAACCCAAACTGCAAGCCGGTGCTTTGGAATAAAGCTCAAAGCTCAACATTGCGCGTTAAATCTAAACTCAGTTCAATTTTTATTATGTTTAATGTATATACCCATTCGCACATTTTTCTTGTCGTTTTCCGCGTATTGCAGAAAATTTTATGGTGTTTTATAATGCGTACTGTATGATTTCACATGCTTTGGGCGTGGGGTAGATAAAATCCCAGTGTAGTTGTGTAAATAACATCCGGAACTTCAAATAAATCTAAAATTCATGTTCACTGTTTATAGCGAAACTTTGTGATGGTTAAGGCAATTAACTACAAACGTCCAGTGCGCGCTTTCCAAACGAAAAATCTGACGAAATTGTTGGAATTTCTGTGAAAGGCAACAAATTTTCCTATATAGGGGTGGTTCTATATAATAAAGTTATATTCGAATTCATCATCCATTGCTGAAGCATTTTTCTTGTATGGTTAATTGATTATTTTAATCAGCTAATTGGGGCAATTCAATTATATTGTAGATAAACAGTTCTTTGTTTTATAATTAAGTTGTGAAAACGACAAAAGCGCGCTCTGAGAAAAATATTCAAGTGGAATCGTTAATTAACTTTAGGTTTAGTAAATTGTATTGTCTAACTTTTAAACAATTTGAAACTTGCTGGGTGATGGTAGTAAACATTTAATCGAATTTATTATTGTCGTTTTAAATGAGTTTATTTGAAGCAAACCAAGAAACAATTTAAATATATTACCGGGAAATTATTTGCATCGTATAATTCCACACAAAAGTATTGTATATTTTAGAACCTTGGGGAATTTGCTGTAAGTATAAAATATCGAAAAAAAATCAGTACAATGTTGTGCGAGCAATTTATTGATAAAAAGTGTGTTAAAATGATATTGCAAGTACATCGTATCGGTGGCTTGGTAAACATTTTTATTAGGACAATAAAACTTATTATCTGTTTTGATGGATAATATACTACCCATTTTTAAATTCGAACCATCCACATTCAAGGATCTTTGGGCAATGAATTTTTTATTTGTTTTGTCAAAAATCTGTGCGTATAGAAATAGAATAGACGAAAATTCATCTGTTGATAATTTTGTTCTTGATTTAGCCAATTTTTATTACCAAACTATAACAAGCAAAAATCCTGTGTAGAACTACAAATTTTTGAAGTGGATAATGTAGAAGATTCGTGAGAAAATTTTGTGTTTTTCCAAAGGTACAAAACTGTGTTCCACATAGTTAAAATTTGGTTTTGTTATAATATGAGTTTTAGCTTTTCAGTACTGGAATTGAAGTCCAATATATTTTACAAGTTGGAAAAGACGATCATCTGAAAAACTCCAAATTCGCGTCAAAATATTCTAAAAACAAACCTCCATAATGTAGAGGGTTTTTTTATTAGTAAAGACAATATTGACCCTTACGAAACTGTATTTTAAGTAAAATATAAATTTTCAAAGTATACAGGCAGAAAACCGATGAGATTTTTCGTTTTTTCCATGAACCTTAAAAAATCTATCTTCCACATATTTCCAATTTATGTCCATTTATAAAGGCAAGTTTTACCTTTATAAAACAGGAATTTTTGTGAAAATTCCGTAATCCAATAACATTTTAAGTACAAGTTTTTAAAGATGACCATCTGAAAATTTAATTTTTAAAATAAAAAATTAAATTTTCAGATGCGTAAGATAATGCAAAAATATTTTAACTTAACCTAATTCTACAATATTAATAATGGCAATTTTTAGCTATAAGGAAATCCGGAAATCCGATCTATAGCTACGAATTTCCAAAGTAGACCATGTAGAAGATTAATGAAAAATTTTCTTTTCTTTTTCTCCTAAAGTAACATTTGTAAATATAAACGACGTCCATCTCGGTAAATAAACGACTACCAACTTCCTACATTGCTTGTAAAAAAGCTTAACGATATTCATAAACTGCGTGCTATTAATTTGATTTAGTGTAGTTTGCCGTCTACATAAATGACTAATAAATTAAAATGAATATCATTAATGTCAATTTAATTTCCAATAAATCAATTATGTATTACGAAAAAGTGAAATTGCATTAAAAACATTCCAGAAAATATGAATTACCTACTGACACTATCAAAAATAATTGTACGAAGCTCGCATTTGAAATTTCCACTGATGCGATTTCTCCTTTTCAAACTACAGTTTCATTTTTTAATGAGGAAACTTTGCTTCGAGTTTCCAAGTCGTCATTTTTCCGACAAAATCGCAGTAATTTATGGAATGTTATTTTTAAACACTCAAAAATCCGTTAATTTAATAGACACAAAACGTAATCTGTCCAACTAAGAAGCAGCTTTTAAATTTCGCTTGTTCACTTCGTTAATTAAATTAAAACATTAAAAATCCTTCTTTAGGTGAATAAGCATCCCCAATTAATTTTCTTCCAAAAATCTGCCATTCATCATCACACGGGACAAAGTTCCTTCATTTCTTTGATGTTTGTTTCTTAATTAAGTAATAATACGGCACATCTGAAAAGGTTTCACCTGTACGAGTAGTAGGTAGGTACACTTTTCAAATTATAATTCCTAAAAAAGGTCTAATTACCTAATTTGATCCTGTTCCTGGCTGATGTTGTATTTTAGGTATATAAACTCGTCTATATAAGTGATAATAAATATTTAACTTTGTTACTTTTGGGTCTTAGCCGAAATTAAATTTGAAAATAAATTGTGTGTTCGTCGACGGATTATGTTCCGAACTAAATTAAATGAAGATTAGAAGATAAGCTTGTTAGCCGTTGAGCGATATATAAAATCTAACACATACAAGTAGATATCCAACACACACATAGGAGAACTAAACAGTGGGAGAGCCAGTGTGCTATACTTTTATTAACCGGAGATTTCAAGGAAAAGTGGACAGCCAACGCGCACTTTCTTTCAACATAAACAAAATCTGCACAAATTAAATTTAGTTGGTTTATTTCCGACTGGAAAAAAGTTTGGGTGTGTGTGTGTGTGTGTGTGGAAATTCAATTTTACATACTTAATTGCTTGAAGCGAATAAACAGGAAAAATGACAGCTTCGTGCTCACAAATTGGAACTCGAAACCACTTAAAGTTTTTCTTCAGCATTAATACCCCATTAAATTGTACTTATAGGTATTATTGATACTTTGAGGAATAGCTTTTTAGATTGCGCAAAAGCGATTTGTGATTGATGGGTAATTTCGTAGGAAATCTTTTACAACAAAAAATCTAATATAGTAGCGGCATCAATGATGAGGATGGTGGTGTTTTAAGAAGACATTTAAAAATTTAATCACGTCGACTTGTAGAAATTTCCATATTTTTATTTTATTTATGGTATAGTAATAGAAGGATGTGCTTACTCAGGAGTAAGGTGCAGGTAACTCTTTAGAGGTCTTGGAGAAATCTAAATAATATGTCAACATTTGGAATTTGAAGCACTTTTTCTAAATAGAAAAAAATTTAGGGCTAAAAACCACAAACCCACAAATTAGTTTTACTAAATTACCCCATAACCTTTTGTACAAAATATTTTATTTCAATGTCATTAAAAGCTACACCGTTTTTTCTTCTACTACTAAGTAATTCCATGTTTTCGCGATAAAAAATCCAAACTACAAATCAACCGGGAAAAACATAATAGTTGATAAAATCTCCAGAAATATTCACGCGCGCTATGCAAGTTTTTATAACATTTCATTAACGTCAACCTTAAATACATTTGTTCCAATTTTACTTTTAATTTAATCGTAGTTCAACAAGCAAAAATTACGAATATATTATGCGGGCACCATAAAAAATTATTACAATGAATTCCAACAAGTTTGGCAAACACAAACAGAATTTAAGCACAAAAATAACTTCAATGGTGCGGTGGAAAGAGACCAGAAAACCAACAAAAATATTGTTCACCTTACGCACTTTTCAATTTACTGAGAATGAATTTATTAGCGGGGTTTCTTCGGATAGTTTTAGGTGCGCCCTTATTTTTCGTATAGCAATAATATTCATCCAAATTGATTTTGTGTGTGTTTTGTGTCAATACCACAGAATAATTTACATTTATTTTTTAATTAAAATTGGTTTCTGTTTTTTCGTTTGCTTGAAATATAATTGGAATTTTATACGATGTACAGTTTTCCCATGAATGCTTCAACGATCTGATGTTTTATTTTTTTGACAGCTAATTTTACAACACAATATCTATAATACCAGGTGTTTTAAATTGGAATAAAGCACACATAATACCTAAATCTGTCTTTAATATAACTTTTACGTGCCTGGGTCTGCGAAATATGTTTTACGATCGACATAAATTACCTCAATAATCATTGTTAAAATAACTGAAAATAGAATGAAATGGTAAATAAAATGTAAAATGTGTTGTGGGAAGTAAAATAAGCTCACAATGGGACACAGTTAGTGCATTTGAATTTTTGGTGGATGCGCCCGCGACGCCCCCGCAGTAATTCTCGTCAATAATACGCAGAAGTTTTGCCCATTCCTCAACGTTATGGCTTCAGCAATAAATAATTTAGTCTAATCTCCCCCCGGTGATTAATTAACAAATCTTAAAAGTAACACTATACCACCAGAAAATTTTAATTGTCTTTTTCGGTAATTACAGTACACAATTTAATTAATACTGTCTTGAAATTTTACACCATTTATCAGAACAGGATTTTTTGCTGTGGACCAAAACATGAAATCTACTACTATACAGAAAACTTTTGTATTTAAAATGTGCTCACTCGGGGGGAATTTTTCATTCATTGAAACTGAAAGTTTCTTTCGTAAATTTATTATAGTACAATAAATTGGAAAATAGTTTGGCGAGCGATGATGGCAACGGTTTTGTATCTGTTCTCAACAATAAACTCGTATAAATCAAATATTATATGGGTTTTTTCTTGTATACCTAGGATTTTTTTTGGTATGTTGAATTGTACATCAGAGCGCAGAAATAATGGATCGACACCCCCGAGGATTTATCTGTCTTATTCGCCTGGCTATAACCAGTAATTACTTTGGATATTGGCAGTTAATTATACGCCCAACAACTTATTTCTGGTGAAAAACAAGATGTTGCAGAGACTAGCCAGAAGTTTTTCCAAATGTAAAAAATAAGTTTGTTAAATAATGTGAGTTTTTCATTGCTCTGAATCTGGTTTCCATTTTCCATAACCTAGTCCCAAAATCCATTAAGTTATGAAAATAGAATGGTAAATATTTAGAAAAAATATAACCACAAACTTTGATCTATATTTCTTATAGTTTTACCAAAATCACATGAAAGGTATTGTGTATTATGAAAAGCACTATCGCCTTCAATATTAACTAAACAAAATATTGTAACTATAAAAAAATCATTGAGTTATTAGAAATAGATTGTCAGAAAATGAAAAATAATCATACCTCACAAATTCGCATTTTTCACTATAATTTTTATAAATATAATGAACAAAAACAATTAGATATAAATTTTGAAAAAAAATCTTGGCTAAAATTTTTGTGTAAATCATTCCAACCCATTGAGTTATAAGGTATAGAATGCCACAATTTAAAAAACACTTAACCTCACTAATTCACTTTTATTTCCTACAATTTTGCAAAATTCCCAAGAAAAATTGGTCTGGGAGAGTCTCTTGACTTTGAACTTTGTCTAAACTTGTAGTTAAAAAAAAACAGTGAGTTATTAGCGATAGTATATCACCACAAAGTTTAAAAAAATATATTGTAAACTATAACATATTTTTTTACAATGTGGAAATATAATTATAGCACTCGGACTTCATGTAAATTTATTTTTTATAATTATTGACATGACTCGAGGTTGGTTTTTTGTGGTTTATATGACCAAGTGTGACATATGTTTGGTATTTAAATTTTAAATTGCTGGAAACGACGAAATCGGAATAATTTTTTTGCGTTTAGCTGACGGGAGTTTTGTATAAAGCTCCAATTATTTCACCGTGCAAGATTAATTTGGTTGCGACAGATTCGATTCTGACTAAGTAATATTTTTCTTGCATTCTTGGCTTGTACGTAATTTTTCAGTTGCTTATTTGACTTTTCTTTACACAATTTAAGGTAAACTCATCAATCAACAGCAAAGCATCAACAAGTACAACATCAAAAACAAATTGTTGAATTCTTCATCTTGTAAACTTAAAACTAATTAGATATTACATCGGTTATGGAAATCTGAAATTCAGATGCTGTTTTCCTCTGCTGCCGTCTACGCCGGATGCCCTTGTCGCTGCGATCGTGCATAGTAATGCTCTTGATGATGCTGCGTGAGATATATAACAGGATTAACCCCTCGCCCCAACGAGAATTCAAAAGCACATCAACTTAGATCACTTATTTAATGCTACACTTTTTCCCAATCCAATTCATCAGAGCTATTTAGGTCATTAGTTTGAGATCAAACTGAATTTAAAATACTATTGGATAAACGATTAACGTATTGTCCTTGCTGACAACAGACGGATGGTAATCGGTTTAATGACTTGTACTAGTCAGCATTAACTAGTTTATAGTGTTTATCGCGATTTTGTGGCGGTTTTTTGACAAAATTTTACGGTTCTTCTAAAAAAATGGTTTATTAATAAGTACGTTTTATTTTAAGTGTCACTGGTCTAGATTTACGTCAAGAAAGTATTTTTCCCGATTTGAGTAACCTTTTTTTTTGTGTATGTGGACAAATTATTGTTAATGTGCTGTAAAATTTACCCCGGGTGATGGTTTTATGGCAAGAAGTGTATTTTTTCCTTGTCATTAGCCACATTTATTTCACATAATAAAACCGAGTTTTTTTATTGTTTATCAGCAGACCTGCAAACCGAAAGAAAACTTATAGACTTTTCTCTCAGGCTGAGTTTGCTATACAATAAAGCAAAACAAGAAGAGCACTTGTGAAAGTTATCCTGAGAGTTTTTGTTCGGTGTTCTGCCACAAATGAATAAAGTTCATCAGTGGAAAGCGAATTAATGTAAATGTGGGTAGGAGAGGAGGTACACAAAACTGTTGCCAAGTAAATTTCTATAAACTACAATGAAAAGAAGTGAATATTAAAACTGTAAGTAGTTTATATCGAAAAGTTTTCAAATGGAATTTGTAGGTGACAAAAGTAACAATCTGCCTGTAAACAACCAGAAAAGAATGAGTGATATTTAACACTCGTAGAGCACTCTTCTACGAGCCCTAACAACTAAATGTTCGGACAAAAGTAAATTTTTGAAGTATGAAAGGAGAACTGGAAATTTTACGCAGATAATTAGTAAACACCTAACAATACAATAAGATAAAGCCTTAATAACAATATTATGCATGGAAGAAAATTATTTATTGGATTTAACAATATATTAACCTTAATAATTAGCAAACTTTGGAAAATGAATTTGCAACTAAATGTTGGGATAATTTTTAATTTAGGACCATTAATAAGAGGTTACGTCTCCTTTTTGCTTTAATAGCTGCCTGTATTCTAGCAGGCATTGTATTTATCAAATTTTGGTACAATTCTGGCGTGAAACTGTCCCAGATTTCTTCTATTTTGGTCTTTAAGTCCGGACTGGATGAGGGCTATGAAAGCACCTTTATGTCGTTTTTCCCAAGTTCCAACTATGTGATTTTTTAAAAACAGTCGTTAGAAAATTACGTCACATTTTTCAAGTGCAATTTTAAAGCTACGAAATCTGCCTAAAATCACCAAATAAAGACTTGGGGATTTTTTTGTACCTAAAACCAACATCCAGCTTTGCAATAAAGTAAATTTTACCAAAATCCAACCGGTGGTTCCAAAACTGTGATTATTTTATTGTAGGTTAGCACCCTCAAAAAACACGTTTTTTGAAAAGTGAACTGTGGAACTCGAAAAAAATGCAAAAAAAATCATATTAACATTTCAGGATTTTTTCAATATAGTACGATTATTGAGCTTTGATTTAAATGTTTTTTGACACAAATCCAACCAGCGGTTTCAAAACTGTGATTCTTTAAAACAGTTACTAGAAAATTCCATCATTTTTAAAGATGCAACTTTGAAGCTCCGATAAATGCCTAAAATCACCAAATAAAAACTTGTGTAACTTTTTTGTAAAGAAAAAGAACATCCAGCTTTGTAATAAAGTAAATTTCATCAAAATCCGACTACTAGATTCAACGTTTGAAAAATAATAATTCTTTATTTCTACAATTTTCCCATCCTGCTGGGTTAAAGTGCCACAGTTTTGGAATTGCCGAACGGATTTTTACGAAATTTACGTTTTTATATAACTAAATGTTGGCATTATAACAGAAAAAACCATCAATAACATGGACGTTAATTTAGATAACTTTTGCGCGTATGGAAAAAGTCAATTAAATTTACTTTTGTCCGAACATTTAGTTGTTAGGGCTCGTATTTAATATCTGTTAAAATACTTCCTTTATTTTATAGACTAATGACTAATTAACGCCATCCTAAACTATAAATTTAAAACCACTTTAAATCTGAAATAACTGCGTTTTGATGTGATTATAATTTTAGTAACGGGTTTAGGTTTATTTATCATTCTAAATTGCGTAGAAGTAGGAAATGGTAAATATTTGAATATCATCAAAGAGTTATGAAGGTAAATTTCATTATAGTTTTGTATTCGTAGTCGTAGCATTTAAGAATGTAACTGGGGTTAAAATTCCTACAGATGCTACCTACGACTAAGTATTCCAAATAAAGTTATGGATAATTTGAATCAACTGTGTTTTCAGTATATTATACGGCACAAATTTCAAAATTTTCGTAATTATAATAAAAAAGTCATGTGAAGGATTACAAGATATAAATAACTTTCTAAATCCGTTTTACACATCGAATTATGTTATGGACACACGATAATTTACCTCAAAGATACCGACTTTTTCGTCCGAAATTTACATATGATGGCGTCACACCGGCACCCTCAAAAATGTATTCAAGATTCATCATTAAAATTCACCCGGCAAGAATCACATTTTTGTGCAGAAAAAAATAACTGAAGGACGTGACTCGACAAGAGCAATTTGTAAAGATTACATATGATGTGCATTATGACGAAAACAATGCAATAAAAATAGTAGTAAAAAATAAACTACCGATTATGGATTTTATTATCCTATAACGCGAAAAAAATGTAGTTTGTAGTAAACTTTGGAACTGTTATGTAATTGAACATATTTTCAAGGTACAAACAAAATAAATAATATACAAATTAAGTTAAATTTTGTAAAGCAGTCACTAATTTCCATTTTGATTACAGAGTGTATCCGTTATGGTGTCCATTCTGACGCTGACTTTTATATCAATCGATCGATGGTACGCAATCTGTTTTCCCTTGAAGTTCAAGTCAACGACAGGACGAGCTAAAACAGCCATCGGAATTATCTGGATTGTGTCCCTTGCTTATGGTGAGTGCCTCCTGTCAGGTTTGCATGTCTTTCAGTCAAACTCACATGGGGTCTTCACGTAACTTATTTTCTGTCAGAAACACTGTTTCTACCTGACAACATTTGCGGCAAAGTTTTACTAATTATTTTACAAAATTCCCCGAGTCGATCAGTTTAATTGTTAAAACATTTTTATTTAGAAGTTCTATCGCTGAAAGGCCATGTGTTCCTGATTTGATATCTGAAAACAATTAGAACATTCTTTGTGTGCGGTACTTTCCTAATACTTTCCACGTTGTATTGACCTCTAGCCTCTACAGAAAACACTCGGAATGAACACCGGAGAAATTGAGCTTTGTTTTAGCAGTTTATTTAATCCTTCGAAATTTCAAAACAAACTGGACCTCTCTCGATTCTCTCGTCTCCGAATTGCAATTTAATTTAATTCTTGTATAACAACAGCCAAACAGGTGAAACGTAATACTTTTTTCGTTTTATAACTCGACGTTTATACGATGTAAAGTTTGCTCATGGGAATATTAAAAATGCAATTTTAGACGTGTAAATAAAAATTTATTTTTGGATTTTGGTTTGTTGTACGATGTACTTATTTAATTCTGTTTCAAGTGGTATTTTCCATTCGTTATTTGAAAAACATTTTTTTGGGGATTGTTTGTACAAGAGATGCCGCGGCAGTTTTTATGTTCATCAAATATAAATTGAGTTTCAACAATTTCATACTTTCTATTTGAAATGTTCGCTTTTATGCTGAAAGTTTTTTTAGTGGTTAATGTAAAATAAGGCAAGATTCTAAGATATGAACTGAGGAAAGCGGTAGGTAATTAGTTTCTGTTTACACAAACACATATTTTAATATATTTGAAAAACCATAAGCACAAAGTTATTTTGAATTAGCCAGTAAAGTATCCTCACAAATTTCATCCAACATTTCAATGTAATCTGTAGTTATTTACTTAAAATTTTACATGAAATTTTTTACCACTTTATTTAAATCTTTAACTTAACATTTGCTATGCTAAAAAGCGAAAACTAATCTTGAGAATTTACCTACTTTCATTGCTTCTATTTATATGAAGAAAAATGTTTATCTCTTGCAGCAGTCCCACCTAGCAAATTAGCATTTTGTAATGAAATTTAAATATAATTCAGTGCAAAATTTTCATATGATGCGCCACATCGTTTTATTATACACTGTTAAACCACAGAGATTAATAATCAACGTTAAACTGTAAGTTGGATTTATTACTGTCCATAAATCATCAAGATAGTTTGCAGGTTTAGGAAATTATACATCGATTTGTGGTCAATATTTGAATTTATGATGGGAAGATGTTCTTTGTCTGTTCAAATATTCCCCAACTGTCATTATGAATATTATTTAATTAACTCTTTGTTGTCTGTTAGAAATTCTATTTTGTACATATGTAAATATATCCGTTTTATAGTTGGGTTAAAGGACTCGTTGATGGGGGTCCTTTTCTGGCTTAGCATACCAGCAAGCACTTCATAAAGGTTTTCCATTCTCTCCCACAGCTTGTACTGCAGCTTTCACGCCATAAGATATATTTAGTTAAAGCCAGTGAGCGCCTCCGGCAGAATTTATGTTTAGTTAAGACATTTTCATCCACTACTTTGGCTTATATTTTTACAAGTCTGTAAATCTTTGTTAAGTAAATTCCCGGCTTAAAAAAGGTTTCACTTTAGTTATAATAAAAAAAACTGGCGTAAACTCGAAACCTATTCACAAACTTTAGTGGGTTTGCTATTTTTATATAGTTTTATAAAAGGGTTTTTCTACGCGACGAAACTACAATGTCTTAATTTATTTGATTTTTCTTGTTTTTATAGAAATACCGGAAGCTGTTTATTTGACTGCATTCCAACCACTCTCGGAATACGCCAACAAAACTTATTTTACTCAATGCGGCCCAACATGGAGCGGCGACACAGACACCGTTTATATAATCCTGAAAACAGTGGTATCTTATCTACTACCATTGTTATTTATGTCCGTTGCATACATTCAAATCATACGAGTTTTATGGAAATCCGGACATGGGCCGCATCAAGCCATGGGTAAGTACAAGTTTCCTCAATGTACATCGTGATAAAATCTAACAAAAAGCTGGAATCAACTTATCTGTAATTCAGTATAGGCTGGAATTTAAGTTAAACGAAAATATCTGATGTGTATAGCACATGATTTTCTTATACGATGCGACCTACCTATGTGCTGATCTATTATTACTATAATTCGTATAAAAGTTGTTTTTGTGTATTTTTCAGGCGTTTAAAGTGAAACTTAAAAATAGAGCTGGATTTCATAGTGTGACCGTTATAGTGTTATAGTTTGGTAACCACTGGATAGATTTTAACGAAATTTGCAATCTTACAAAGCGAAATGCCAGTTTTATTTAAAAGGCTCTAGTGGTTTTACTTGTATATTTTCAGGCGTTAAAACTTTGAAAATATCACCAATTTTCATGGTTTTAGTGTCACAGTTTTACAACCACTGGTCAGTTTTTTGGCAAATTTATATTTTTGCAAAACTGATTGCCGATTTCACAACAAGCTGTAACCGTCATATTTGTATGTTTTTCAGGCGTTCTAATTAAGACTTTGAAAATGACTCAATTTTTTGTAGATGGACAATTTTAGTGTCACAGTTTTTTTCGCATACTTTTTACTTAATAGAAGAAACTAAAAAGCCTCCATAAGCTGCTTGTGTATTTTTCAGGGTTTAAAGTGAAACTTAAAAATAGAGCTGGATTTCATAGTGTGACCATTATAGTGTTATATTTTTGTAACGACTGGACAGATTTAAACGAAATTTACATTCTTTCAAAGCGAAATGTAGGTTTTATTTAAAAAATAGCGTTGCAAGGCTCTAGTGGTTGTCCTTGTATATTTTCAGGCGTTGAAATTAAAACTTTGAAAATATCACTAATTTTCATGGTTTTAGTGTCACAGTTTTACAACCACTGATCAGTGTTTTGGCAAATTTAAATTTTTGTAAAAAGTGTCATAGTTTTTTACTATACTTTTTATTTAATGAAAGAAAGTTAGAAGTCCCCATAAAATTAATGATAATTGATATTTGTTAATGAGCTTCTTAAATTCGCTTACTGCTTATGCAACTAATCCCAAAGAATACTGAAAACTCCACTTTAAATCTCCATATATTTATATTTTTCCCCTTGCACAAAGTATTAATATTTTTATATGGCACATACAGTTTTTTTGTCCGTCTATATCAGGTTTTATATATTCAGAGCGTACTTATGTGATGTGTATTACACAAAAAAAATCTTTCAATAGGTAGGCAGGAGCACACTCCTCGAACGTAAGAAATGAGTTTATAATTCCTTTTCCGTTAACTTTAACTTATGATAAATTCATTCAACCCAAGATGTAAAATGTCGAGAGTATATTCTATAGAATTTGATCCGAATGTACGAGGAGTCGGGTAGTAGCAGACTAAAAAAAAAAGAGCCTCTTTAAAAAATTCTAAAACACCATTTCATCAATGGGGCTTGGACGAGTGTCTTGCAGAATAATTGCCTCACCTGATGAAATTTCTATTTTTATGCATGGTACAATACAAGTAAAAAGAACAGTTGAGAGGAGCTTTTAAGAATATTTCTCCATCAGCATCATCTTTTATTAAATTATACTTTTACGAAGCAAATTAATATAGCCTCGTCTCAAGTATGATTTAAATAAGCTCCAGTGATGATTTTATTTGTGGCAGAAATACGCTTAAATTGAATAATGGAGGTAGATTTGTATCAATTTTCTGAATAAATTGAGAATGAAATATAACACGCATCGTAATCAAAGAAATCCAGAGTCGATTTGACGGCTTTGCGGAAGGAGAATCGGGAATTCTTGGATACATTACTGCTTCCCAGACTTTTGCCGTTTAGAAACCCAATAAATGAACAAGATTTTAATTTTTTTGTGGTTTAGTAAACTTTATAATAATGTATGATGGAGACAAATCGCTGAAAATTTACCTTTCTTATTAAATAAGAAAGCACAAGAAATCTGAACAAAGAAATTAGAGTAAGAAAGTGACTTCCTTCGATTTTCTTATATAACCGCGTACACTTCTTGCATATTAGCATTCCCTTTGACACTAAATCAATTAATGTTCCATGTATACGACAAATAGTAAGAAAATAAACCTGTACGATAACAAATTGTCGTGTCGTGTCAGGTCTAACCTAACTAAATTCTGCCGCAGGTAATTAAGTTCTGTCGCCCTAGTGATAAAACCCCAATTTATTTAGCAACCGTGGAAAAGCAAATAGTTCCCCACAATATTATAATTAACTAACACTATAAGATTATATTAATAGCTACCTACAACAACAACAAAACAAAACGGTTAAAAATACAATATCCATGCAGAAAATTCAAATTTATTTTCGGGTGTCCCTAGGGGACGGCATGGTGATGAATGATGTGCACCAGTCAATTGATCAAGGGTAGTTTAGGCAATAGGATTATTCATGAAGTTCACTGAGCCACCTGACACGCTTGAATTAATCATTGTGTCTTACAGACAGACGAAAAGGAAAAACACCTGAGAAAATTTGAATTGAAAATGAAAGTGGAAAAGTCCTGGTTAGGTTAGTTTTGTCCAATCTAGTTAGAAATATCATGAGATGAAATGATTTAGGTGATGTTAACTCCGCTGTAAATAATTTTATAGGTGTAATTAAAAATCTAATTAATGTACGCTGTCTACATTTTTGTTCATTAATATTCATATGAAACTTTATTAGAGAAAGCTGAAATGGCTAAAACACTATTAATGCATTTTTAGTTGTACATTGTAAAAAATTTCAATTACACTGTCGCCGACATAATCAAGTTTCAGCGAATCCAGTGGCGGCGGGTTAAAATCGACATATTAAACGGATTTTTTTCTAATGAAAATTTTGGGTGCGCTTCTGGCATAATTAACGAGAATGTCCATTCTCCTAAACTTTCAATGTTCTTTGATTTTAATGCAAATCAATCTTATTTACAATTATTTCCTAGACTTTATTTATGTTTTGTCATATTATTGACTTAGAATGCTAAAAGTTGTGGCCGATCATCTCAAGAGAAAGAGTTCGATTAATCTGTTATTACACAAGCTCAATTACCGTTATGATAATGTGAATGTACCTACAAGCCGCCACTGGTAATCCCATAAATCAACATGAAATAATCCGGACATCTCCAATTAAACTCCTCTATTAATTGCCAATAATACTAATGATGCATGTTGATAAATCGTGCGATTATCACCGGAACAAAAAAGATAGTTAGTTGGAGCTTGGAGTGTATCTACAATCAATCTATTAAAGAATTTCTAGGCCATCGCCCAAGACTGTGAAGAATTTTGACTGAAATGGATGAGTAATCACAAAAAATGTTGTCGGTGTTTTCAGCAGACTATAAACCATTACATATTAGAATTTATCAGTGTCACACAAAAACCCACTGTACTATATACAGAGAGTTGTTTTTTGCTTCTGTATACAAGGACAGTTGATGAGGGGATTTTTTTGGAGAGTGCTTAAGTACCCCTGAATTAAAAATCCCAGCAACTTTTGCTCTTATTCCATTTTCAGTTGGAAACCACCGCATCAACTTTCAATTAAATATACTTAATGATAAAATAATAGATCTTAAATGCGAAAGCAGTGTGCCGCTACCCACGCAAATTATTATTGAATTCAATTCTTTGGCCTTCACAGGTTTCTGTATTGAAATGTGTATGGGTACATTTCAATGTAAATATTTTCGTAAAAATAACAAGAAGTAAGAAACACGCGTTTAAAAACAATAACCTCGCCTAGAAATGGATCTTGAAAAATAAATAGTAAGTACTTTGGATAAATGGTTGATTGGTGTGTTTTTACGTACGTGTGAAAAGCTCCTCATTATTTAATAGATGCAATGATGCGAGTCGTTAAGTATGTATTTTCATCTCTAGAAAAACTACACAGAACCAAACTGATAAATTGTGCCATATCAGAAAAACTTTCTAAAAGTTAGATTAATTTAACTAGAGAACTAGATTATGCTGCAATTATGAAGTTTAATGCACATATATTTAACTACATTTTACAAATTGATGCAGAAAAGTTTTAATTAAGTCAGAAAAACATAATTGTATATGGAAATTAAATATGTGTAACAATCCATAAAAAAATTCCCGGAAATTTCATTTCGTACACCATTAATCATTAAAATTATGTTTAAATTAATGACTGTTAGGTCGTTAAGGTTTGGAAAATGTATAGTAATGTACTTTAGATGTAGGTGTATAATGGTTTGTTGGCCAAGAAAAGTAACACAATACTATAAGATGTTTCAATTTTATTTTATTAGCATTTCTGCCCTTAAAATTGTCATAAAAACGAAAAATTGACACTTTTTCTAGTGGTTTTTTTGCTATAAGTTGGTTTTTACTAGAACATTGAAAGACAATCTAAATTCACCGAAAATTCCTGATTTATTTTCTACTATAACCTCACTCGCCAATTTTAGTTTTTGTGTCCTTGAAACTGCCATAAAACCTCCAAAAATTGACAGATTTTCCTGCGGTTTTTTTTGTTGCAAAGAAATAAGTTGAATCTACTAGAAAAGTCACACAAAATGAAAATCCACGTGAAATTCCTGATGTTATTTTCTACTATAATAACCTCACTTTAAAATATGTTCAATTTTAGTCTGTGTCCTTGAAACTGCCATAAAATCTCTAAAAATTGAGGTTTTCTTTGTTGCAAAGAAATAAGTTGAGTCTACCAGAAAATTCATGAAAATCCACTGGAACTCCCGAGTTTCACTTTCTACTGTAATAACATTACTTTAAAATTTGTCCAAATTTTGATTTTCTGTCCTGAAATCTGTCATAGAAACTCCAAAAATTAACTGATTTGTTTGTAGTTTTATTTGTCGTAAAGAAAAAAGTTGATCCTATTAGAAAATTTACACAAAATAAAAATAAGTTCGAAAGTTCGGATTTTATTTTCTACCAAGTACAGCAACATCACTTTAAAATTTGCCCCATTTTAGTTTTATATTAAAAGTGTCATAAAAACTCCAAAAATTAACAGATTAGGTTATAGGCATAGGAGAAAATTGAAACAAAATGGAAATTCGCCCAAAATTTCACATAAAAAAATAACATATAAAGTTTTGCTACTAAATTTGCGCAATTATACAGAATTTTATGTTAAATTTAAGTATGTAAACGCTAGTTCTATAAGGTGTACTTTTCTAAAACTTACTCCTAGGTATTTCGACGAGATTTCAATTTTATTTTATTAGCAACATGAATAAATCCACTTCCAACATCCTCGCTCTTTCAACTATTATATCCGCACACAAAAATTGGCATACGAATAATCTGCTACAGTCTGAAAGACTTATAACAAATCCCTAACCCTAGACTCCTTATTTTTCTTATCCTGCACCTCACCCACCAACTCTAGTTGTTTGTCCTAATTACTTTGTTCCAATTATGGTAAATTTACATAATGCGCAGGTATAGTATATTCAATTTCATTTCAGACATGACTGGCGGCGGTAGCGGTGGTGGCTGCAGGTCTGGTGGTGGTGGCCAAACAACTACCACCAACACGTTCGCCATGAACATGAACGCCAGCACTGAGGGGCAATTACGGTCGCGCCGAAAGGCCGCTAAAATGCTAGTGGCTGTCGTTGTCATGTTTGCTTTCTGCTTCTTGCCGGTGAACCTTCTAGCCATACTCAGGTGAGTGAACAGCATCCAGCAGTTTCCTGCTATATGCAGGAAGTGGTGGTTTTATTTTTTGTGGTATTTGCACAGGGTAAGCACGAGGTATTTGTGGGGTTTATAGAGATGTTTTCGCACGCATTTAAAAAAAAAAACTGTAAACATCATGCGAGTTCTGTATAAAAGCAACGATTGTATAAATTTTTTAATCCCGCTGTAAACTGGGGGCATCCTGGAATATCTGCAGCCATTATCTAGTTTTTGCTGTAATTTAAAAAACATATGTGCGCGCGGGTAAATTTGAACGCACGTTGAATAATGCAGAAGGTAATAAGAAATACAGGAATCGGCATAAAACCTTATCAATAAAAGATCAAAATATAAACCAGTAGTTGCGACACAGTTTTGTATATGATCCAGTTGAAGTAGGCATTCCAGGATCTAGAATTAGGTAGGTATGTCTATTATGGGCTGAAATTTTTGTGTAGATTAATCTCTTGGTGGTGTCTACATGCTCGGGAAATGAAAAAAGTTCATCGGTTGAGACACGAACAGCTGCAGAAGTTATACTTTAATTCTAGTAGGTATCTGAATTATTTGAAGGATTTCAACCAAAAACTATAATTGATGAAAGAGAAATATTATATTGAAGAAGAATGAAAATTAATGGAAAGTTAGGCCTACGTATTTTATTGCCAATTATAGATTTTTTCGAAATTTGCATTTTTGGACTTTGTGCCTCTAAGTTTGTCATAAAAATTCGAATAATTATTAGTTTTCTTTTGTTACAAAGAAATACATTGTATCTATGTATTAGAAAATTAAAACAGAATGAAAATCCGTTGAAAATTTCACTACAAACTCATAATTTTAAACTTTTTGTTTTTAAAATTGTCATAATTCGAAAAATGGATAATTTTTTTTGGTATTCTTTTATATAATGAAATAAGTTGGTTCTAAAAAATTCAAATAGAATGAAAATCCGCCAGAAATTCCGGATTACTTCAAACATTGACCAATTTTAGTTTATGTCCTTAAAACAGTCTAAAATCGCCAAAAATTCAGATACTTACCTAGCTATCTTCTTAGATTTTTCTTTGTTTCAAAGAAATAAATTCTATCTACTAAAAAATTCAAAAAAATGAAAATCCGGCATAAATTCCGGATTCTAACATCTACGTACTATAAACTCACAAAATTTGTTCAATTTTAGACTTTCTGTCGTTAAAATAATTGTCATAATGGAACCCGTTAGTTTTACTAGAAAATTAAAATAAAATAGAAAATCCGCCGGAAATTCCGGATTTACTTTCTATAATAACCTTACTTGTACAATTTTAGTTTGTATCCTCCAGAAATTGACAGATTTACATGCCATTTTCTTTATTACAAAAAAAGCTGATTCTACTAAAAAATCACCACAAAAAGAAAATCGGCAGGAAATTTTGTGTCTTATTTTCTACTATAATAACCTCATTTTAAAATTTGTCCAATTTTAGTCTAAAAATATCACAAAACCTCCAAAATTGACAATTTTTCTTGCATTTTTTTCTACACAGAAATAAGTTATATAGATTCTTATGATAAATTTGAATATGCAAACGATAGTTTGGTTCAATAAATAAAGCATTCAATTTTTTTGTAATTTTCCCCATATTTTTAAAAATTTATAAGTTCCTATAACTTGTACAATAAAATACAAATTATTCGGTTTCTTTTTAGAAGTGGTTAAGAAAATAACGAAAAACATAAAATTTACATGTTTTATAAGGTGCCCGGTTAATTGTGGCGTTGGGTGTACCTACAATCGCAGAAATATTAGAGAGACAGAAAGAGCAATTTGCATTTTTTAATTAACCATTCCACAATTTCTTGATTTCATTTTTACTACTTGTGGAATATTTCCTTGTCAATGATTCAAATTAGAATTACAAGTAAAATGTCTTAAGGAGGTTTGGGAACTGCTGGTTAAACCTCCACACACTGAAAATCTTCACATATTACTGTCCTCGTACGTTTTTCTACAAACTAACTATTTAATATCAATAACACACAATCTGCTACACTACCTACATAAAATGTAACTCGTAAACTTTGTGGCTTTATTTTTAAATTAGCAATAAATTGAAAAAGACTTACTTTAGTTAGGTACCTAGAATCGATCGAAAATTTTAAGACAAAACATAAAAATAACTAAAGTACAGCCGTAAAGATACTGTTTTACTGTACTTGTCTTTGCTGAGTCTGTTTTGGGGGAGATTAAAGTGCTGATGAAGCAGCACTGTACAAGAATTTTAGATTAGACATATCGTACTATGTAATAATGTGTAGGTACATTTTATAAATCGTAACATTATTATCCGTTGTGGCAGCGTGTAAAACGATTTTCCTTGGAGGTTTTATTTAGCACAGTCACAAGAAGTTTGTCAAGTTTTTTGTAAAGTTTGCCCGTAGGAATATTTGGGTAATAAAATATTCCATAAAAAAATGAGTAAAAGCGGTGACTTTGGGGCTATTGCACAATCTCGTTGCTAATTAATTTCTGCGCTGAAGAATTTTAATGACGGGGGTGGTTTTGTTATTTTTGTTGGTAAACTCGGAAAGACATCAGGTGCGATTATTATAAACCGTCACGTTAAAATTGAGTGATTTAGACGCCTTTAAAAAAGTATCAAACAATTTTTGTATCTCCCTCCAGTTAATTCAAACGATTTTTATACCCTCACTCACTGGGTTTATTTACATGATTACTGACAACTTCAACCAAGAACTGTCGTCTTTTAGGAGTCGAAAATAAGGCAGTTGAAAAGGGATTGGTCCAAGGAGTCTTCACAGGCCGTTTAAAAGCGTCCCATTTCATGTTTTCAATTCCAGTTACGGTTTTATGTGATATATGAGGTGGAGCAGAGTAATGAGAATTCCACAGACCATCTTCACTTGATAAGCATATTTAGATGACCTGAAACGCGACACACATTTTTTATTGGTTTCTTAAAGTTTTATTAGGTAAATAAAAATTTGGGCACAAGGGGTGCTCTAAGAATTGAATCCAATTATGTAGGTAATCAAAATATGGATCATTTTCGAGGTAGGTAAGTAGTTCCTATAAAAATCCAAGTTTCCACAAACATGTAAAGCTAATTTCAGCTATTTTTAAACCCTTCACGTATCCAGTTTATAGCGTACATTAGCGAAAAAATAATGACTATTCTGTGTATCGTTCCAATTGTTCCAACACTGGACGATTAATCTCCATCATCGATCGTTTACAACACGAATTTAACCACGATATTCGTGTCATACTTGGGCTTTTGTAACCAAAAATAATGAGAACGTCCTTGACAAGATTGAAAACAACCCTACGTGATATTTTCTGCTGCATCCCAGATTTCCAAATCCTAAATAAATAATCGAACGCAGATTTCCACTTGTATTCTCTAAACTGGCGGCGAAGACGACATATCTTTTCCCAGCAGGATCTAAAGACTCTCAAACACGCTACACCTCACAAAGCAATATGGAATTCAAAAGAAAACATCAATATCTATATAGTAGTGGATAGTAGATGTATCTAAGAATAATGATGATAATCTTATCCTGCTATTACGCAACATTGGATCTTAGTCCAGAGCCATAGAGAGAATCCCCCCGTTTACTGCTCATTCAATTATCTGACATGATGGTCCATACAAAACACATTTTCCACTGAAACTTAATTTCTTTTCTTTTTTTATAACTACATACAACCGATATAACAGATGTTAACAAAAGCCAGAACCCAAATTGTTGGATGTGTTAGTATATAGTATAGTGGATGACTAAAACAAAAACTATATTAGTTTTATTAGGTAGTTTTTGTTGTGGAGGGTGCGATGTGTAATAACTGATGTTTTGAGGAAAATGTGTGGATTTATTATAATAAATATTCGAGCAGGATGAAGAGGTTTGTTAGGATGAAATATTAGACGCGTTCCGGCCGTTTTTTCCTGTAGGCTAAAGATAAATAAAGCGCAAATTGCCGAGAGTGGTTGGGGGTGTGGAAAATGTGATATTTTTCCTTGTTTTTTTAAGCGATGGTTTATTAGCGAATCATTTTTGTGGGGGTGTGGAATTTAATTTAGATAAATATTACTAAAGAGTTAAAGCTCGTTATCTAAATAAAGAAAGCATGATCTTAAGTGGATAACATGTTTTCTCATTAAATCTTTAACATAGAAATACGAGCCCTAACAACTAAATGTTCGGACAAAAGTAAATCTTTGAAGTATGAAAGGTGAACTGGAAATTTTTTCGCAAATAATTAGTAAACACCTAATAATACAATAAAATAAAGCCTTAATAACAATATTATGCATGGAAGAAAATTATTTATTGGATTTAACAATATTTTAACCTTAATAATTAGCAAACTTTACAAAATGAATTTGCAACTAAATGTTGGGATAATTTTTAATTTAGGACCATTAATAAGAGGTTACGTCTCCTTTTGCTTTAATAGCTGCCTGTATTCTAGCAGGCATTGCATTTATCAAATTTTGGTACAATTCTGGCGTGAAACTGTCCCAAATTTCTTCTATTTTGGTCTTTAAGTCCCCAATGGTTCTTGGTGGATTATTGCGTAGAATACGTTTAATTTTCTGCCAAAGAGTTTCAATGACATTTAAGTCCGGACTGGATGAGGGCCATGAAAGCACCTTTATGTCGTTTTCCCCAAGTTCCAAAACTGTGATTTTTTAAAAACAGTCGTTAGAAAATTACGTCACATTTTTCAAGTGCAATTTTAAAGCTACGAAATATGCCTAAAATCACCAAATAAAGACTTGGAGATTTTTTTGTACATAAAACCAACATCCAGCTTTACAATAAAGTAAATTTTACCAAAATCCAACCAGTGGTTCCAAAACTGTGATTATTTTAATGTAGTAGCACCCTCAAAAAAACACGTTTTTTGAAAACTGAACTGTGGAACTCGAAAAAAATGCAAAAAAAAATCATATTAACATTTCAGGATTTTTTCAATATAGTACGATTATTGAGCTTTGATTTAAATGTTTTTTGACACAAATCCAACCAGCGGTTTCAAAACTGTGATTCTTTAAAACAGTTACTACAAAAATTTTATCATTTTTAAAGGTACAATTTTGAAGCTCCGATAAATGCCTAAAATCACCAAATAAAAACTTGTATAACTTTTTTGTAAAGAAAACCAACATCCAGCTTTGTAATAAAGTAAATTTCATCAAAATCCGACTACTAGATCCAACGTTTTGAAAATAATAATTCTTTGTTTCTACAATTTTCCCATCCTGCTGGGTTAAAGTGCCACAGTTTTGGAACCGCCGAGCGGATTTTTACGAAATTTTCGTTTTTATATAATTAAATGTTGGCATTATAACCGAAAAAATCATCAATATTATGGAAGTTAATTCAGATAACTTTTGCGCGTATGGAAAAACGACAATCAAATTTACTTTTGTCCGAATATTTAGTTGTTAGGGTTCGTACAACCACAACAGGTCCCTAAAAGCATCTATATTACAGACAAAAATTTAAATTCATGATTCTAAAGAGTACAGTGACTTTTACGATCTTCATGATTTTTTTATACACCACACTTTGAGCTTTATAAAATCTTGCTCTAAGTGAAATCCGCAAATCCGGTGTAGAGCTACGATTTTTTAAGTTTTTAAAGTGCACCGTGTGGAAAATTGATGAGAAATTTTAGTTTGCTTTCAGTCGCGCGAATATATTCTGAAGTAACTTTCATAATACTATTTTTTTTCGTTATAAAGGCATCTTTTAGCTATAAAAAAATGCATACTTTGTCAAAATCCGTTCAGCGGTTCCAAATTTACAATTTTTTAAAACAGTCACCTTCTGATTTTTGTAGCAGTTTCGCTTGGAAATGATCGGTTATCTAACCTAACTGAAACGTGAAATTATGATTCTTGTTTTTTTCATAATTCCAACATTACCCCGTTTAAAACTAAACTTTTCAAGAATTCGCTCAGTGGCTCCAAAACTCTAAAATTTTGAGGTAAATGATGAAAAATTGTATTAAAGAAATTTTTATCGTACCTACTGTTTTTAAAACGATAGAATTTTGGAACCACTGGTTGGATTTTGATCAAATTTACGTTGTTGTAAATTTTGTTTCATTTCGATTATTGTACCGACGATTTTCGTATAATCGCCCAAGAGTCGAGCCACTGGTTACATTATAGATACATTGTATTGTAGAACCCAGCTATAAATTTATTGACTTTCCTCCTAACGTAAATTTTAAATAAATGTGAAAAGACATTATTTATTTAATTACATAAATCTTGCTCTAGTTACTCTACTAAAACTCGAACGTGTTACTTGCACTCTCAGGAGTCTCAGGTTTAGATTTATTGGTTTATATCGTTTCTCACAGACTAGAATTAGTTTTCCGATAATGTTATTTTTAGTTCTTTGATGGCTAGTTTTAATAGCCACAACTTTGAACTCCCAAGTTTAACACTCAAATTTACAGTTGACAAATGATAAGAATCTCAGCACGAGATGTTTCTAAAATATCGATTTAACTTCATCTAAATGCACATGCTGAATAGGGACTTTACGATGCACAAAAATACAAATCATCAAATGACAGTAAACATTAAACTTTTATTAGAGTTTGAACTTATCTGGAAATAAAACTGGTCCTATTCCACGCTTTTCAACTGTAAACTGATCCTGGTATCAGATTAAAATGATACTCATTAGGCTATATCAACAACCTTATTCAAAACTCTCTTTTAAAGGGTGTTGGTATTTTATTAAAAAAATTCTATGCGTATAATTCTGATTTACAATTCATTTTACCTCGTCACGCAATTAGCAAAAGTGAAGTTTTAATTAGTGACATTTGTGTGTAAATTAATCCATTTCTCTCGTTCTTTTTTCCTGTTTCAGACTGACTGTAAAGCTGTCAAATAGCGATTGGAATCGAGCTTTTTCTCTGATCTCCCACTGGCTTTGCTATGCCAATAGTGCAGTGAATCCCATCATATACAATTTTATGAGCGGTAAGTGAAACAGCAGACGCTGTTATTGCTTAGTTTTATTCCTCTATTTGTTATTAAATCATGCATTTCCTGCCCTGGTTGTAGGTAAAATAATATCCGCTATTTTCATTTGTAGTTTCATTTATTTTATAGTTATACGTATGAATTTAAACACAAATTTGGTGACATGAACCGAAAAAATGTACAAATTAATCTATGATAATTGTTTTGTTGTTCAGGCGGATAAAGCACGCTGGTATTAATTTCATTATCAGGGATATGCTTAATGGTGGTGTTTAGTGCACTTTGTTCCATTTGTTGCAACGCGATTTTTATTTTAATTAAACTTCATGTATTAATAATCAAACCAATCAACTGTTCATGATGGCAACAATCAAAAAATTCAATTAGTTTCTACTTACTCCTTTTCAAGTTTCAGTAACCGGTAGTTTCGTTCAGGCGTGTATTCAGGGGGTGATTTTAATTATCCTCGAGCCTTTAAAAATTAGTTTATTTCGAGCAGGTGATTTGTCGAAACCTAAAAAACAGAAATTTGCAGCGCGTTTTATATCTAAAATGGAAATTATTTATGCATATGGTAATTAGATAATTCTTTTATTATTATTATGCTAGCAGAATTTTGAAAAATAGTCTGAAATATCTACACTTTGCCACTCTATTTTTAGTGGAATCGCCTAGTTCATAATATACCTACCTACTTAGTTCAACAAACGTAAAGTTCGCATTCCCTTAAAAAATATTAAATATCTTCGCGCAGTTTTGTTCTATTTTGAATATTGTTGCAATATTCTCTAAAGTCTAAGCATGCACAATTCTCATAAAAACAAGTTCTGTATGCAGTACAAGAGACAAGACCATTTGAAACTCATCCGGTATATAATCATCCACATTTCCTCAGCTTCGGACAATTTATCATCTTCATTACAATAGCAAAGATACTCAACATCGTCGTCGTCACTTTAGAAATCTCCAAAATTACTACATATGAGATTTTAATAAGTAATTATTTCCATTTCCTTCATCAATTTTTATAATTTAAGTTTAAGTACATATGTTGTTATTATAGACTCATCCATCGAAATTTTTTAGTATCTAAACTAACATTAAGTTAATCTAACCGGACGTAGGTACTCTAATATTATTAGTGTTATTTTTTTTATTTAAAAAAATTATACTACCTGTGCCATCATAACTGTAGGTACGTTTAGATTTTTAGATAAGTTTTTCACCTTTTCAATATATTTTTTAGTAAATCGGTTTCGGTGATTACCAGGCGCGTATTTAGGAGGGATGCTAAGCTATTGCACCACCCCCTGGAAATGCACTTTGAATCAGTTAGTATTTTTATTTTATTGTCTCATCAAATCAAACCAATACCTTTATCATTTCGCCACTCTATTATCTACACAAAATCGAAGAACACAAAACAATTTTTAAAATACCACGCCTTTAACCACCACATCTACCCACTTGTACTTTTTATATGTGTCATCCATCAACCCTGAATACGCTTTCGCTTTCATAATTATTCTAACTACACATACTCAGTCATTGTACAAACTAATTGTATTTTTTGATGCTACTACAGGCAAATTCCGAAAAGAGTTTCGAAGGGCCTTCGATTCGTGTTGTCAACATAGCCATTCGGATAACTCAGGTTTCAACTATCAGTTTGGTACATTTTACAACAAAAACGACAAGGACTCTGGCATAGCATCCCGATCCCATTCCAGGACAGATTTCGAGATACATCGATTAAACACCTACAAGGATTTCGATAGTAGTAGACCGCTTCACCGGAAGGGCACAAAGACTAGCATTGTGAAAATTGATATATAAGTTCCAGGGGTCTGAATTTTTTTTTGTTTTGTCAATGTACATATGTAGGTATTGTAAAAATAGTTGTCCTGGGGAATATTAAAACGCTAAAATTATAAATGGTTAGACGGTACTTTTGTGTTAATTACTTTTTTGTGTGGCTGTTTTAAGATAGTAAAAAAATGTGTATGAGTGTGTTTTTATTTATTTCTTAGGAAAATTTCAGCAGGAGTTTTGTGCATCATTCAGTAGATGCAGCCCTCATCAGAGTGGATCCGAGCAGAACACAACCAGAAACAGCACTTACATTTATCGTTTCACCACGAATCATCAGAGCGCAAGGACTAGAACTGAAATTGTTCCTTTGACTAATTTAGGATGATTTAATTTATACCCCACTACATTTTTTTACTATAATTATTAAGTATACATAGAAATAATTATTATTAAGCCGCTGATTTCCCTTTTATGTATAATAAAACTTGTACCTACTATTAATTGTGGCATTAGATATAGAAAAAAATTCTATGTTTATTAGTAAGTTGGTGGAGTCGTGTAAATATTGTACAAAAATTAGTATGTATGTACATCAAACCAAAAATGTAAAATGTAATGTACTTAATTGCTAAATTTCAACTTTTAGAACACGTAGGTTTCCCTACCAATTAAATGTGATGAATTATAACAATATAAAAATAATAAAAACGAACATATCAACGAATTTTTCACTTATTTTCCTAATAACATTAACCCTCTAATCAGAATAAATATCTGATGTGCCCAACACATGACTTTCTTATACGGATAGTATCACAATAATTACTTTTCCTAAAGAAATTAAGTTAAATTTCTTGTAAAAATTTTCAGGGTTTCCAGCAATTTTCAAATAGTCTCTGTCGCACTTATTGCAATATGCATAAATCTGTCCTTGTCCCACTCATTATAACCGAATTTTACGACAAAAATGTGTTTTATTTTAGATTTTTGACCTATTACTCACTTAAAAAAATCTCACGACATGAAATTACATTTATTTATTCATTATTATTGTTTTCGGTACCATAGAAACCAGTAAAATAAAAAAAAACTAATGGTCCGTCCTTCTGGGATTCGAACCCGGGACCTTCCGTTTGGCAGCCATATAATGAGACACATGGTCTACCTCGACCATCCGATTCAACTAACAACGCTCGCTATGAGAAATATAAAGTGTTTTAAGAATATCTAGTTTTTTTGAAATTTTTTTGACGGAATTTCAAAAAAAAGTTCAAACAAAATTTATTCAAAATTCAATTCTAAATCAATGTTGAAGAATAAAAAAATCTCATAAATTGTTTATTTTTCAAGATATTCCTAAAAAACCTAAAAATGTCTTCAGGTAACTGTCACTTGTTTTGGTGCTAGATGAAAAACATTGAATGTGGCACCCACAATTTTGTTCAAACTCTTAAATATGAAATTTGAATCAAATCCGATAACTCGTTTTTGAGTTATGGTGGATACAAACAGACAGACAGACACACAGACAGACATCATGGCGAAAATGGTCAAAATGGATTCAGGTGCCCTCAAAACGTGTAAATCCATCAAAATCTCGAAGTCGAAAAAAATCACGATTACAATACTTCCTTATACTTCGTATAAGAAACTAAAAATACATTTGCATTAATATTAATAAAATATGATTATTGGCTACGACACGGCTTCTGTAATTTCCAAACATCAGAATTAAATCCGTATGGTATAAGAAAGTCATGTGTAGGACACATCAGATATTTTACGACGTCACACTAATACAGCGTATAAGAATATAATTTTTGAACTACTATCGCCATCCGGTGGTAAACGTGAAAACTTCACCTACACAATTACAGAAAACTATATATCAAATTACAGAACGCTACAATTTATTTGATAAGCAGTTTATCTCGCATATTTGATGAATTATTTCGTTTATCTATAAATATCGCTGTGCTCTTTAACTAACTTTTTTGATATATGCTTAAATATATTCTCTTATCCATTGCAATCTCAGTGGGAATTTATCATAACCTTACATTTCAACACTTGTCATCAACGTCTGACATGGCAAAAGAAGAAAGTAAATCAAAAACTGAAAAAAATAAGTATTCCATACTTTTACCCACTTACAACGAAGTGGAAAACCTACCGATTATCATATGGCTTTTGGTAAAATACATGAATAAAAGGTAAGAGTTAAAGCCGCTATTTTTGCTTCTTTAGTGAAATTTATCTTCTGAAGTGGCTGCGACTATGAAATAATAGTAATAGACGATGGTAGTCCTGATGGAACCCAAGACGCAGCCAAACAACTGCAAGGCATTTACGGTTCCCACAAAATCGTGTTACGCCCAAGAGAAAAGAAGTTAGGACTTGGAACAGCCTATAAACATGGAATTAAACATGCCACAGGCAATTTTATCATCATAATGGATGCTGATTTAAGCCACCATGTAAGCTTTATTAGAGTTGATATTTCCAGCATTAACCTAATGAATTCCAGCCAAAATTCATCGAGGAATTCATCAAAAAACAGCAAGAACAAGACTACGACGTTGTGTCTGGAACTCGCTACATGGGAAACGGTGGCGTCTACGGCTGGGACTTTAAGCGTAAGCTAGTTTCAAGAGGGGCCAACTACCTGACGCAGATTCTATTAAATCCGGGTGCCAGCGATTTAACCGGCTCATTTCGACTATACAAAAAGGATGTTTTGGAGAAACTCATTGATAGTTGTGTGTCGAAAGGGTATCAGTTTCAAATGGAAATGATTATTCGAGCCAGACAGTTCAAGTATACTGTGGGGGAAGTGCCAATTACTTTTGTAGATCGAGTTTATGGGGAGTCAAAACTTGGAGCCTCGGAAATATTCCAGTTCTTGCAGTCTTTGATACACTTGTTCGTTACTACATGAACTAGTAAAGTTACTGTTAATAAAGCATTCCGTTGTATCGTATTTTAATATAATTGTAAAAATGTTTATTAAATTTTGTATAACCAAGAAAATAAATTTTTAAATCTATTTTGCTAAGTTGGCTTATTTTAAATTAGAGGTACTACGTGATTCAAAAAAAGTTTTAAACAACTACTAAGGGGGTTACAAAATGCTTTAAAAGCTTACTCTAATATCAATTCTAGTTGCTATCTGAGCTGACAATTATTATTATATAATAATTTAATTGTTTTATTGCTTGAAATATTAATAAAATACAAAAAACTGTGTATGATCTAACCTGTTCCTAGCATACACCTTGGAGAAACCTCCCACAGCGCCACCATTGTCATTGAGTTACTAAAAGAAAACTACAATCATATGACTACAAGGTAAAAGTCACTTCACTTTGATTCTGGTCGATAAAAGTTTAAAGGGTGATTTTCCTTAGAAAATGGCAAGTCAAACGCAAGGAATCCAACAATTGTTGGCTGCAGAAAAGCGGGCAGCTGAAAAAGTGTCGGAGGCAAGAAAACGTAAGTGCAAATGCCTAAATTGTAAACAATCATGACCCTATTATGTAGTATGGGTGTAACATTAATCACGAGTTCGGTTTTTAATTAAGATTTCGTATGTGCCTTTTGGGGTTTAGTTACACTTCATGTACTAACAATCAACTTGGTGATTGTGTTAAATGTATGAGGATCGTTATTAAGCCTTCGGTTCTCAGAATTTCTTCGATATAAAATTACTAGATGTGTTCAAGATTCTAGTATAGAAGAAAGGGGCCTAGTTCTTGTTGTATTACCTAAACATTTTAATCTTCACTAGGCAAGGCAAGGAGGCTAAAGCAGGCCAAGGAAGAAGCCCAAGACGAAATCGAGAAGTACCGTAAAGAGCGTGAACGCCAATTCCGCGAATTCGAAGCCAAACACATGGGCTCCAGAGAAGATGTAGCTGCTAAAATCGAGGTGGATACAAAACATCGTATTGAGGAAATGAATAAGGCTGTAATAAGCCAAAAATCACCGGTAGGATTTGTTATCAGAAACCTTCTTGTTTTCTTCAATTTCTATGTTTTCAGGTGATTGGAGAAGTACTTCAGTTGGTGTACGATATTAAACCAGAAATGCACAAGAATTACCGTCTTAACCGTAATTAATTTTACTTAAAGAGATTTCATGCAGTATTGTTTTATGTACTTGTTATATAGATAATTGTTTATTTTTTAGAAATTCATTCCATTTTATTGCAATAAATTTTACGAAGTTTTTTAGATATCCTGCGGATATAATAGGGGAAAATGTTTAACTAATAATTACTGTTGTATTGTACAATTGTGAATAAAAAGAACTTGATGTTAGTTGGGATTCTGTCTTAAATTCTTATGCATTCTCAGTTTATATTAAAACACTTTCGTTTCATAAGTTTTTGCGCATTTTTGTTTTAATTATTTATACTTATGGTAATTAGATAACTTTTATTAGGAACACATTACAAAATTTAAAGTTATATACGTCCCAACCTGTAGACTTGCTTACATTATTCATATACATAGAAATTTTCCATAAATTAACCGCAGATTATTTTCTATTATACTAACAGAATTTCGGAAAATTGCTTAGATAACTTATTCAGTTGTCCTGTTGTATTAAAATAGTTTCAAATACCTTCACATTGCCACTTTATTTTAAAACTTCAAAAATATAAAGTATCTTTACGCAGTTATGTTTTTTTTTTAAAGATAATAAAATTAAATTGTAAAGAAACTAAGGCTATATGTACCTAGATATACAGGCTGTTTCAAATTCGCTTCTCACTACAGGGATCTCAGAAACGGTAAGAGATACAGCTTTGGTTAAATTGGGGCAAAGTTGCGTAATATGGTGGCCAATAATAAGCCGTTTAGAAATCGAAAATATCTTTTGTAGTTCTGGAGATTTTTTGAAAAAACCAAATTTTTGCCTTTTCGTTTTTATTTTTTTCTGCTCTTATTTTTCAAGATGTCGAAAAACTAAAAGCACTTTGTTGTGGACACTTTTTGTGCTTTGTAAAATGACGTTAAAATTTTCCTCATGTGACGTTTCGTTTTTCCGCTGACGTCCTCAACTCCATTTTTTTAAATACGGCCCTGTATCTTTTTTTGTCGTTTTAAGTAGCATTTTTTGTATTCTAGAAAATGGCGTTTACATTTTTTCATACGACGTTTCGTTCTTGTGCAATCATCTTCAGATCATTTTTTAAATACGGTCCTGAATTTTTTTTACAATTTCATTAGTATTTTTCCTCACTTCCTCATATCCACACATTTTGGTAAACTTTATTAATAATAAATTTTCTTTTATAATAAATCAAACTAACCTATTATTTATTGTTAGTAGTAATAATAAGAACAATGGAAGTAATTTTTTCAAATAATATTATAAAATAAACACTTGAAATCGTCAATACTGATGATGGGCTGTACAATGAAAAAAAAATACTGATGAAATTGTAAAAATAATCCAGTGCCGTAGGCATTCAAAAAATGATCCGATGATTACACAAGATAACGAAACGTCGTATGGAAAAAATTGAAACGCCATTTCATAGAGCATAAAAAATGTTACTTAAAACGATGAAAAAAAAAACAGGGCCGTATTTAAAAAATGGAGTTGATGACGTCAGCGGAAAAACGAAACGTCGCATGAGGAAAATTTTAACATCATTTTATAAAGCACAAAAAGTGTCCATGGCAAAGTGTTTTTGGTTTTTCGATATCTTGAAAAATAAGAGCAGAAAAAAATAAAAACGAAAAGGCAAAAATTTGGTTTTTTCAAAAAATCTCCAGAATTACAAAAGATATTTTCGATTTCTTAACGGCTTATTATTGGCCACCATATTACGCAACTTTGACCCAATTTAACCAAAGCTCTTACCGTTTCTGAGATCCCTGTAGTGAGAAGCAAATTTGAAACAGCCTGTATACAGGGTGTCTCAGGATAGACACGAAATATTTTTAGGTTTGATTCTTGAATACATTCTGCTTTCTCCTGTAGAATTTTTTTATCTCCAATCCGGGTTTTTTATTTTTATTTTCCATATAAACTCAATGCAGGTGGCAACTTACGGAAATCTTTTTAATAATTTAATAATTACTCCGAGTAGACATCGTTTATGTTCAAAATGGAATTTAACTTTCGATTCAAAATAAACCAATCTTTCATTATGTATCAAATTTTTAACTATTTTCAATACTAGTTCTCAAAATAAATTATTCTTTCAGGGTTAACACTACCAAAAAAATTACAAGATACTTTCGATCACAAATCATTTCAGCTACCAATTTCACGTATAACTTTTTTTCGATAATCAAATAGTTTAGCAGACTGGCTTCTTTTTATTCAACAGTGTTTTACTTTTTCAACATTCAATAGATTATTGCTCGAAAACTAACCCGGATTGGTGATAAAAAAAATTATACAAGACAATGCAGAATTTATTCAAGAATCACACCTAAAAATATTTCGTGTCTATCCTTATTCAAGGTTGCTGTAATTTATCGTTGCATCTAATAGAAAAAAATCAACGGAAACGGAAATGTTTACTTGTACAACATAATATCAAACACGTCAACTCCCCAATAATGCACCTTTGAAAAAACCAACAAATTGAACCTTTGTTCAATCCATCCAGTATCAGGGTGGTTACGAAGTGAATATTTCATGAGTGTTTTTTAAGCCCCTCTATAAGTAAATGGATTGGATGATATATTATACACATTGTAGAAATGGTAATGGCAATAAATTCGATCACAATTTCTAATCAGCCTTGAATGGGGCACTATTCCAAACACGCCAGCGCACAATTAGGCAGTGTAGTAACCAACCCAGTGGTGTTGTGCTTTCAGCGGGAAAAGGATCAAATTTTACAGTACAGAAAAACTATAATTAAGCAATCGCTGTTGAATCATGCATTAAATAATTTATAACAGGTTTTGTGTATTTAGTTTGTTATATCAATGAATCAATCAAACGGTTTCGGTTTGTGATGATTGGTGTTCAATAACACATCGATTACAATCAACGCAATTTTAATTATATAGTTGTAATTGTTGGATGAATTCCACTCCAGCATGTAAAAATAAAATAGGCTCGTTATACCTAGGTGAGTTTTAAATTTTTTTAAATTAATTTAGTAGGTTTTTAGATAGGTAATAAATGTTTACCTTCCTACTTTTCCTTTTTTCTGGTAAAACAGTTACAGATAAAATAAATACTAGTACAAAAGTTATCGATATTGAAATATTTACTTAAAGATAAGATTAGCCCCAAAAAAAATCGCAGTATATAGTACACCCGGTTCCTGTCTCCACGTAAATCATTCACCAAAAAGCATGCATCATTCGAAATAGTTTTGAAAAAGTGTCCAAAATTTACGCAAAGTAAGTAAACTTAAGTTATCTGATATGCCTGAAAAAGCGAATGTATGCAATTATATCGCTGAAAAACGGTTGGCGGCTGATAATTATTATGATGAGTGGTACAAAAAGTAATTTATCAAGCGCAAAATAAATACAAAGTATAATTGTTCTCTGACTGATTATTTATTCAGAGCTAAAACTACAAGTTTTACGATTATAATCATCGCTTGATCCGATTACATATTACAATTAAACACATCGTCCTTCAGTTAAATAAATGATAAAAACAATTTCATTTGGGCGCGTGTTTGTTTCGTTAGATAAAAGGCAATAAATTCGAGGCAGATATAATATACATACATCAAGGTTTAAATTTAAAAAAAGTCTAAATAAAAAAAGTGCTATTAAAAAATAGAAAGTTTAAAGAATTAAATTGTAATCTGATTAAATTATTAGATCAGTAAGTATTTATTTTTAAAAGATACAGAGAAGTTGTAAAAACACTTCAACGTATTGTTAGATAATAATAGGTAATAGTTACTTGAAAATCGGAAAATATTTGTTTAATGACAAATTTTTTTCCTGAGAGTGAAATGAATACAAAAATCTTGTAACCAATTGGCTTTTTAAAACAGTAGGTACATAAAAATAAACGAAAATAAAAAAAATCTTCACGTATCTTCAAAAGTTTCACAGCAAGGATCTACTCTTCTCCCTCAAAATATTTCAATTTTCTCCTTTTAATGTCTAGTAATATTACTTCTTTTCCTATGTCCTTATTTCCAATCATTTCTTCATTAAGGACAGAATTTATAGACTTCTAGACCTTACAGAGGAATAGAGAAGATCGGTCTAACCTAATCTTTAGTTTCAGCCTCAGGTCTCAATTGTAAAACAGTCTTTCATATTCCTATACTTTGTAACCTTTTACTTCTTGTGTTTTCGTTTCTTTCAGGAGTTTTCTATTTGTATATTTTACAGTCGTTCTAAAATTTATTTCTGCAACACTTTTTCTTCTACAGTTCTTGCAAATAATTTGAATACAGGCCGAAAAATATTTTTTAACTGATAGCATAGTTTTGTAGAAACACAAAATTATTTTTCGACTTTGAAATTCATGCATTCATTACAGGGTGTTCGTTGTAATTGGACTGAAAGAATTTTCAAACTTTATGTTATAGTTTAATATCGATTCCACGTGTAAGAAATTTAGTATGTCCTACTCTACTTTGTTTTGTTGATGATACAAAAAACCCTAATCGATAGTGATATATGTTATAAAATAATGTCGGTTGCATGTGCGTATAATATTCTCATCACTAATTATGTATATGAACTGGAGGCATCTATGTGTACATTAGTGACCCAGTCAATAAAACTTTAATAAATCAATAAAAAAATTGAGGATAAACAACTTCTGGAATGCGTAATTTTATGAGTTGTGGTTTTTCTAATGAAATAAAAATCGGATGATTCTTTTTACCTATAATAGAATATTTACCATTGATAAGTACCTACTTGAATAATTTATAATCTCGATCAGAAACGGCTAATAAATTTTTATCTGATCTGTCACACAAGTTTTCGAGGAAATTGAAATACGTACGAATTCCACAAGTTTACCTATGCGGACAAATTATGGGAAATATCCTAGATTATATTAAAAAAAAATCTACTCGCTGAATGAAAAATAAATTTCGATATAGGTATAATAGAATGTTGTGTTCTTGTGGCCCTCAACTGAAGAAAAAATGTTTGTATTGGCTAGTCGTAACGTTCCTATAACAACATTTGTTTATACATTAATGCATTTTATCAATTAACTATTACTTAAAGTTTAATGGCGTTACATAATTGAGGAAATTTTATACAAATTCAGTTTATGGTCGTTTAATCCATTGTACCTATCATATAAATATTCAAAAATTAGTTTTGCTTATTGATTTTGTAAAGCGAAAGCGCCAAAAAGTTTAAAACTTTGAATATGTAGGCGAAATATTGAAAATCCGACGACTTTTTACTTTCTTATACGAAGTAATAAGAAAGTATAGTAATTGTGATTTTTATTAGTAAGATGTAGTTTTCCGGTAAACTAAATCTGTCTCAGTTTTTTTAAAGCGAGATTTTACTTATAGGCCAGTCATTCAAGCATTTTAAAGTCAATTTTGACTAAAAAATGCAAAAGTTTTGAAACTTGGACACAAGTGTGAAAACACTAAAATAATATTAAGTCTAAATTTGCATTGTCAAAAATTGAAAAAACAATTTGTAATATCTTTTGTACAAAATTACCAAATGCAAACTTGGACAAATGTTAAGTGGCCTATTACAAATCTTCCATTGAGTTTGCAACCATTTTTGCTAAACGGAACCTCGATTTTTATTAAATAATTAGCAAATTTTGTTGTAATTCTTCGTACAAAATTCCAAAAGTTATGCAAGCTTTATGTAATACTTATGATACAGTCCTGAACCCAGATGCCAATTTGTATAAATTTTTGAGGAACGGAAGAATTTTTTTATTTCTTTATTACTCGGGGCGGTGAATTTTTTAACAAAGGGGTTAACAAAATGCAAAATTTTTCGAACGTGGTTGCAAATGTTCGTTACACAGGTACAGACTGTACTTTGAATTTGCAAACTTTTCATACCTCCAGAACTTTGTTAAATTGATAACACAATGTAAATAATTCCAATTTCGTATATCCAAAAAATTGCAAAAGAATTAGAAACCTCAAATTATATTTGCCTATAATATTATTGAAAGTACTTCTCAATTTGCAACCTCATAGCAAGTCCGGAAAATATTTATTCTTATTTTTATTTATACTATAGGCAAGGCAGTGTCTTGCTCTCTCACTCTCACTCGCTACTAACTTAGTGTAAATAAAAATCATGAAAAATATTTTCCGGACTTGCTATGAGGTTGCAAATTGAAAAGTACTTTCAATAATATTAGACAAATATAATTTGAGATTTGCAACTCTTTTGCAATATTTTGGATATGCGAAATTGAAATTATTTAGAAGATGTTATCAATCTAACAAAGTTCCGGATGTATGAAAAGGTTGCAAATTCAAAGTACAGTCTGTACCTGTGTAACGAACATTTGCAACCATGTTCGAAAACTTTTGCATTTGTTGACGCCCCTTTGTTAAAATTTAAGCGCCCCGAGTAATAAAGAAATAAAAAAAAATATTTCCGTTCCTCAAAAATTTATGCAAATTGGCATGTGGGTTCAGGACTGTATTATAAGTATCACATTAAGTTGGCATAACTTTTGGAATTTTGTACGAATAATTACAACAAAATTTGCTAATTATTTAATAAAACTCGAGGTTCCGTTTAGCAAACTCAATGGAAGATTTGTAATAGGCCACTTAACATTTGTCCAAGTTTGCATAACTTTTGTAATTTTGTACAAAAAGATATTGCAAATTGTGGTTTTTTCAATTTTTGATAATGTTCCGGTCATCCGGACGGGTTGCAAATTTAGACTTAATATTATTTTAGCGGTTTAAAACTTGTGTCCAAATTTCAAAACTTTTGGAATTTTGTGTACCTTTTTTGCTTGAATGACTGGCCTATTATTGGAACCCAAAAAATCTACCTAATCTCTCGATGAAAACCAAATAGAACAATAAACTCTCTTAAACACAAACATTTAACATAAGAACCTGTTTTTTATATGCGTTTATTATTATTGTGTAGGTTATTTAAATTGCATATCAATCAATAAAGCTATTCACTTTGACTTGATTCAATTGCAAACTGCAAGTGTAGTTAAAGTTCATTTAAATAAAATACCTACCATCACCCGAATGTGTCATTAAAGGTAAAGTATTGTTTACTCTTTTATCTGTGAGAATCATAAACTGGTTTACGAAACAATACCACAGTGATAAAAATGACGAAAATGCTGATAAAAAGCTTAAATAATATGATATTGATGCGTGCTCTAATTTAGTGGATCAATTTTCAGCACACATTTAGATAAAATTAAATGTAGGATGGGGAAAAGTGCAGGTGAGTTATTGTGAGTAAGGATACGGGTTTTGATATATCAGAATAAAATGTTGAGATCTTTAGCATTTTTATAAAAGGTTTGGTTTTTACGATTTGTATGTGTGAACTAAAGCGGCTAAAATAGCATTAGTAATCGTCGATGTATTAATTTCTAAGCCCCTAAGAACTCCATTAAAAAATTTAAACCAGGAATAACTTGCCTAGATTACTTAGATTTTTTGTTTTAGAAAATTTTGTACTAATTTTCACAAATATTTTAATCCGGCTATTTACACACTCACAATTTTGGAATCATCTTTAGCTAAATTTTTAAGCCAAATGCTTTAAACGGGAGCTAAGAAGCTTTTGTGAATAATTTACGAAGATTTATGTTAAATTTTGTGGTTTTAACCAATCTACCCTCAACAGTTTTAAAACCGCTGATTCAAATTTGTTCAAATGTGCCACTTATCAACACAAATTTCAAGAAAAAATATTAACATCGTGGTGATTGTTCTTCAATTAAATCTTAGAAATTTAAAAATAGTTCTTAATTTTTTTTATTTGCTTCAAATTTGGACACTATTCCAAATCAGCTCGTCAGATTTTCGTCGAAATTGTTTTATTTAAAAGCCTCGGTGTTCTCTTTTTTTTAAATTAATTTTGACAGTTCTAGAAATGTTCTTTAAAAAATTTTCACTTAGTTCAATAGCTTTTTTTTGTAAAATTTCGAGTTTCGTTGTTTAAACTGTCATAGTTTTAATACCACTGATCCGATTTTTCTAAAAGTAACATTTTTGGAAAGGGAAATGTTAGATATCTTCAACCAAAAACACAACACAGTAGCTTTTATTTTAATTTGAGTTTTTGGGGACTTTAAAATAGTTTTAAAAAAATTATATAAATATTTTAAAGTAATAAAAGTCATAATTTTAGAACCACTGGCGCGATTTCAACAAAATTTGCACTATGTAGGTAAATTTGTTATTTAAAAATTATCTATGGCAGTTTTTTCGATTTTCTAAGATTTTTACGCAATTCCAAAGAAACTATTCAAATATCAATTATTATTATTATATTTTTTCTTGAACTAATTTCATTACTTGCAACTCAGCATGCAAATGAATGCGTTGCATGCTCTAACTTATAATTTCCAAAGTTTTTTGTTTCAAATCATTATTGTACTTATAATGTATGTGTGTACATGGTCAGCTCAAATCAATAGGGGAAATTGTCATGCGAGAACAGAAAAACCATCGAGGCGACTCAACTACCACCTAATTGTATATTTTATAGATTTACGATTTAGGTTAAAGCTTTCCCCATAATATGTGTACCCATTGATTTTCCAATAATTCCCAAAAACTTTGTTTCAGAAATTCGTACACGATGAAGGAAAACGCTGCAGATTTTGGCGTGCTCTGCGATGGCTGCGACTACGATATTCATAATTTTTTGAAAAATCACCCCGGTGGTAGTAATTATGTGAAACCATATCGGGAAAAAGAGGTGGGCGAACGGATGCGAGACACCAGCCACTCACAAGCTGCCTATTATTTATTAAGGGAATTCCGGAAGGGCGGAAGAGATCAAAGTAAAAAAGACGACGAAAATGAAGATTTGGAAGTAGGTTTTTCAAGTTTTGTTTGTGATAAAATGCCTGATAAAATTTTGATTTATTTGCAGAATTTGGTGGATTGGAACAAACCAATGTTGAGTCAGGTAGGAAAACTAGGCTACAAATATAAAGAGTGGGTTATATTACCGGTTGATAGACAACTAAGGCTTTTTGGGAATCCGATTTTAGAAAGTCTGACAATCACTCCTTGGTATGTTGTTCCTTTGGTGTGGCTGCCTGTTATTCTATTCTTCATTATCCAAGGCACAAATAAATACGTACAAATAACTAAGGGTAAGGCTGTCGTTATTAAGTGGCGTCAAATTTTTTTCAAACAATTTATTTCAGATTCCAATCCATTTTTACCTTCAGTATTAAACATTGCTATGGGTGTGTTCTTGTGGACGTTTTTAGAATATTCACTACACAGATGGATATTTCATATGGAACCATCCGGAAAATCGCAAATTACAATTTATTTACATTTTGCTATACATGGCCTTCACCATAAAGTAATAATTTTTCGGAAAATTGAACCACTTTGCTTAAACTAGTATTTTAGGTGCCCTTCGATTCTAGACGACTAGTATTCCCTCCGCTGCCCGCAGCTGTAATATTGTATCTTCTCTACCAACCGCTGTCCTTAATAGTGCCAGAATCTAGAGTAATTCATATTCTAGCAGGCGGAATTTTGGGTATGTCGCTTTTCCTATATCGAATCGTCTAAATCTAAAGACATTATATTCTACAGGTTATGTTATTTACGACATGATTCATTTTTATTTGCATTATGGTTCACCAAGTGAACAAAGCTATTTTTACAATTTGAAACGTTACCACAATCAGCATCATTTTGCACATCATGACAGTGGTAAGTAAAGAAATTTTCCAAAAATTCCTCAACTTATATATTTTTTGTAGCTTTTGGTATAAGCAGTATGTTATGGGATAAAGTTTTCGGAACAGCTATACATCTCAAGAAATTGGCTGTTAGTATTAAATGGTGATTCGCACACAATTGCTTTAATATAAGTCGTAAAATACATTATGAGGTAATTCTATGGTGTTCTAAAGTGTGATTTAACTACTGTTTATTTTTTTTATATATATTTAAGTGTTTTACTCAAGTTTTTGATGATTATAAGTATATTTTTTCGAGAAATACATGATGAGAAAGGCAGTTTTATTTAACGTCGAAGTCTTTGCCAGCACATGAGCGTAAAATGAAGGAGGAAGTGTGCTTCAGTGGGCAGGTTAACGTTGGATTTTTATACAAAAAATCCATAATGCGCATCACTCCATCCATAGTAAAGCAATAAGAAATTTTCCAAAATAGTGTAACTGATAGGATCTCAACAATAATTCTACTTTGGCCTCTAAAAATATCTAGAAGTAAAAAAATTAAGAGTAATGTGTGTAAATTGAACTAATTATTTTTTTTCTAAACTTCACCCACAAAAATATGTAAGTTTTAGGCAAATAATCGGGTCAGTATATAAAGCCGCATTTATTTTGGTAACTGGGGGACTTCTAATAAAGTAATAAATCAAAAAGTACAAAAAATATTTACCTGTCTGACAAAACTTTAAAGTTTTGAACTTCTGGTTTATTTTCCTCACAAAGAAATTTATTGGTTTTATATTTTACATCCAAATTTTGTTATAAATCTAACCTTGGTGTCTAACTAAAAGAACTCAGGCGGGAAATTTACCACTCAACCTTAAAATTTCATTACCAGTAATTTCACAATCAACGTGGTTTGGATTAAAAAAAAACGCAAAAATCTGATGAATTTTTTTATTTCTAAATACACAATCCTCTTTTATTTAGTTTTTCTGTTTACAATCTATGAACAAATCTTTTTACCATTACATTATACACAGTCTTACTTCGTTATTTTTTACATAAATCGATTTAATCACAATTTAAAGAGACAATTCATCGAATAAAAACCATTAACATTATAATATGAGTGGTGGTTTAACATTTTTTGGGGAGCAATGTGTTGGCTGAAATTTTTAATCCTGTGGAATGCGCTTTGATTAAACAAAACTTAAAAATAGTTGTGTTTAATTTCTTAAGGTAAAGTGTCTGGTTTATTTATGGAACTAAATTAAGAAAATTGGACAACCTGTTAGGAATGAACTTGTTTATCGCTCACTTTAGTAGATTTTCAGCCAACTTTTCCCTCTTACAACACAACGAATTTAAAACATGCATTTTCAGGATAAAAAAGTTTTGGAAACACCCTAAATATCTGAGCAAAATTGTCATACTTACAGGTTTAACTTGTACTATAAGTCGTATAATTATTAAACAACTGGAACATTAAAATGTTGAAATTATCAAATACAACACTTAAATTCCGTTAAAAAATAAAAATACAACAATATCTTTTTTGTGTAGTGTGCATGGAATTTTTCATGTGCTCAATTTAGTTTAATTTTCTAAACACTTGTGGGTAATGAATAAAATATAAAACGACATAAATATATTATTACAATAACGAAATATAGTTTTTTTATCACACGATGCATTAGTCAATATTCAGTATAGATAACCAAAGAAATTTGAATATTGACTAATGTTTTAAATACAAAACATGTGTACACAATGTAATATATTTAGTGAAACTGTCTAATTAATTATTATTGTAAATGTAGGCACACAATTATTATTTGAAAATGGGGGTCCTAGAAACGTGCATGATAATAATCAACGAAAATAGACAGTGATTTGTACACGAGAAAAGGATGTAAGTCGTAAAGAACTTTAACTTATTAACTAGACATTAAAAAGTGTGTAATAAAGGAACGTTCAAAATCCAAAAGTTAAAATATTTTTTAAGGTTCCTATTTTGGGAAACTTTGTTCGATAATTTCCGGTAAGGAATAAGAAACTACTTCTGTTTTTTAACCAGGGAAATTTTTTCGGGCTTAAACCTCCATTATTTCCCTTATTTTAGTTGTAGTCCACGAAGAACTGCCTTAAATATACAGGGTATCCCAAAATTAGCCTGCCAAAATGTACCAGCTGATTCTACGTTCAAAAATAATGCAAAAAGTTTCCATAAATATAGGTTGAAAAATGCTTCCTAAAGAGGCCACAGCCCCCCGAAATGGGGACCCCAAAGAGGAGTTTTCTGTAATATATTTGCATGAAACTTGGTGAGTTTGAAGCTTTTATAATTTGACACATATTTCTTTTCCAATTTTCAGAAATTTCGCCAGGGGCGTCACATACAATTTTTTTTTTCAATTTTGTGATTATTTTTAGTAGTGTAGTTTTTATGGACGTGACTTCTTCAAAACGATTTTACTCAAAAACGGTTCAAGATTCAAAGATCGACTGAGACGACCTTTTTTGTGTAAAAATAAACCAAGTTTCGTAATATGATATAAAAAATTCAAAACTTATTCACACAAAAAATATGGGGCATAATTTACCAAGCACCCACCCAGTATGTGACGCCCCTGGCAAAATTTCTTAAAATTGGAAATAGAAATATGTGGCTAATTATAAAAGCTTCAAACTCACCAAATTGCATGAATCTACCTCAAACAGTTGCAGAGATATTACAGAAAACTCCTCTTTGGGGCCCCCATTTCGGGGGGCTGTAGCTCCCTTAGGAATCATTTTTTAACCTATATTTATTTAAACTTTTTACATTATTTTTGCACGTAGAATCAGCTGGTACATTTTGGCAGGCTAATTTTGGGACATCCTGTAGAATATTTGGCTTGATAATAATTTCCAGATTTTTGAATTTCTTTAGTTTGTGGTGATTACCTACAACTTTCCATTTAAATCATTTTCTCGTGTCCAATTTTCCGTGTGATGCTCAAATAATAAAATCGTGGAGTGATTAAAAAACGTAAATAAAATTAAACTAAAAATGTAAAAAAATTTATTCCAAAAAAATCAAGATAAAATAATAAAACAACGAATATGAAAATGGAACTAGATAATGAGTATTTTAATATTAGTTATTGTATTGATCTTCGATCCATAATTGGCCTATTTGTTTTATTTTCAACCTCTTAAAACAGGCTGCTAGGTATATCTAAAATCAGCAAGCTTAGCTCTTCAATTTAAAGCTCTATAGTATCGAGCCAAAGTTGTAATAATATTAAAAAACAAATTCGCAAAATATATAAGTAGTAGGTATAGTAAGTAATTCATGTGCACAAATTATCAATTCTGTGTTACCCTGATTTTCAACGAAGATTCCAGTAGGTATAGTTAGTAGCCACCCTGTAATATATTACAACAATTTGGCACTATACTACGCAAACTATTTTTTTCTATTTTACAACTAAATCCTTCTTGTTTTGGGAACACAGTTAAGTCTATGAAAATAAAAATAAATACGTATGTACATTATATACAAAATACATAAATTGTTTACAACAACTAGCCTAAGAACTATTAACAATTATTATTTTTATTAATGTTATCCCAAGAGATGCCTTTATAAATTGACTGGATTTTTTAAGTGAAAGCATTTAACTGGCTTTAGTAAGCACTAGGAAAATTTACGATACCTTATAATTTTTGGCAAATTCTAGAAACTAATTATCAACAATCGTAAAAGCTCTAAGGCACCAGACAATTTTGAATTTTGCTTTTGATTACTTATTACACAGAAAATAATGTCTGGTTTAGTTTATAACTTTAACAGCAAATTATATTTTAGATATTCACTCATAAAACTGAACTTTTCGTGCCATCTAACTAAGTTTGTTAAGACAAGAAAATTGAAAACCTGGCGCTATAAAATATTTTCTAAACAAATAAACCAACTAAATCTACAATAGTTTCTATAATAGGCATATATCACAATATTTTTCAAGACCATTATTTTTATATAAGTATTTGGTTTGTTTGAAAACAAAACAAAAGTAAAGACATCTCTTTCAATAATCCTCCATGACTTCCATGCGAAAATTACGACCGAAACTGTTGTTAAGCTGAGACCCACCCTCGTCATCATCATCATCTGAATCATCGTCATGGTATTCGCCTAGATTCATTGGGCCTCGCACATTGTCGTCGTCGTCATCGTCCAGCTAAAAGAGGAAGAAAAATGAAGATATTGATTAGTACAGTCAACCTTGGAAAAATTATGAATTAAAGTTATTGACTGTACTTAATGTCAACAATATCGCTTAAATTTTTAACATCCTTTATTGAAATTTCCCCACAAAACATAAAAAAGCATCTATAAACATAAAGTCAGACAACTCACCTACATTACACCTCAAAATCGCCGATTGTGAATTTATTTTTGAGGGTGTTGGTAGCAGTGAGACATGGACCATCAGGACTTGTTAATTGCTCCTAGATTTAGCCAGGATTACAAATTACAAAGGTTAGCATAACTACACGCCACAATACAGAACAATTTCCCGAGCAATTTACTAAAATTTGCAGGGAAAGGGAAATAGCTCTGTCAATTTTAATTAGTAAATTTCTTCACAAAATGTTATAATATAGCAATAATTAACAAGGTACTAAGTGAGATTAAGTTAACAGTACTTACGTCCACGTCAGTTATCATTTCCTTGGTGGAAACAGTCGTATCAATTCGTCTAATGGAACCTTCATGGATGTTAATATCAATCTTCAAGCATTGGTAACGTCTTAGAAGAAAGACTATTGGTATTGGAAGAATCCCAGCCAGTACCATCGAAATCGCTATAGCAAGTACCCAGTTTGGATAGGGAGTTTTTACATCGCCCTGTAAAAACTCCATCAGATTTTTCCTTTACCTAGTTGGGTACTTACAGCTTTCTCTGCTATCCAAGCCTGATAGGTGGGATGTCTAATACACATGGATACAATGGAGGAAATGACGATGACCACCAAAATAGCGGGAGCCAAAAACCTCCAAGTTATCTGCCAGTAGAGTCCCGGCCTAATCCCGGTCATGTCGTGAATATCTTTAGTGAACTTCTCATGTCCATACACGTAGATCACAGCGATCATTTCCATGAGGGCCACTACGACTAAACCAATAGTACCAGCGAAAGAATCGAACATACTTAGCCAGTACTCGCCAGCACCAGTTGTGAAGATCAAACCAACAGAGAAGCAAATTATGCAGACGGTAGCTACAGAAAAAAAATTGTTTTTAAAAGTTCATGGAAACTGGTCCAAGTACCTGTGATATACTGCTTGCCAACTCGCTTGAATATCTCAATATCGAAGACAGTACACAGCATCCCCTCCATAATACCAATTTGTGATCCAATTCCCAGCGAGAGCAGCATCATGAAGAAGATAACAGCCCAGAATGGTGCACCTGGTAGCTCCACGATAGCTTGAGTGAAGACTATGAAGGCCAGTCCAGTACCCTCAGCTGCCTCGTCTAGTTCTTTAGACAAGGAACAATTACGTATTGAAGACATTAAACTGGGTGCAACTGTCTTCAACGCTGATTGGTAGGCTTCATCTGAGATCATTTCAACGTCTGCATACTGCGAAAATAATCCATTGTGCATGAGCAGGAGTTTATTACTGGAAAATCAGAAAGTTATTGAAAATTCAAATTTTTTTATTAGATTTGCTTACTCATCGATGCATTTTTCCACGTTGCTTACAGCTTTAAAGCCGAGGATTGCGAAAATTACCACGCTGGCGTAGATTGCAGTGATGGCGTTGCAAACTGAGACAAGGATAACGTCTCTGACGCAGTTGTTTTTCGGTGTGTTGTATGAACCGAAGGCTATTAAAGAGCCAAAGGCTAAGCCGAAGGAGTAGAAGACCTGCGTGGCAGCTGCTAGCCACACTTCCGGATCTAATAGCTTCTCCACCTGGAAAAATTTTGGTATTATTTGTGATTTTTTTTTAGGGGTAATTGGTACCTTCGGTGTTAACATGTGAGCTAGGCCTGCACTTGCACCATTAAGTGTTATGCCTCGTATAAAGAATATCGTTAGGACTAAGTAAGGGAACATCGAAGTAAAATACACCACCTAAAAATAATATTTTATATATAATACTCATTAGATTGGGTTTTCTTTTTATACTTTTCCAGAGCTTTGTATTCCTTTCATTACAATAAAGAAAACAATAATCCAAGACAACAGTAGACACAAAACAATCCACCATTTGGGTGCACCAGGAGCATCGATCGAAGGGGACGCATCCAAAGTGACTCGGTACCAAAAGTACGCAGTTGCTGATGACTTATCGCATTCCGGTACGGGGGTACCATTAATTTTCGGACACTTTTCCCAAGGTAAAGGATACTGAAAGCAGTTTTTATTTTATACAAAGGAGGATATGACGATATGACCAAAATACCTGAAAACTGTTGAACAAATAGTAGAAACACCAAGTTATAATAACGTTGTAGTACAAGGCAACGAAGAATGTTACCAAACAGGAGGAGATACCAATACCACCCAGCCAGGGATGGATGGTGTTCCAGACACCGAGGGAGCCTAGGCGCATTTTTTGACCTATGCCCAATTCGATTAGAAACAGAGGAATTCCCTCCAAAATCAACATTATGGCGAATGGGATTAAGAAGGCTCCTGGAAAAGGAAATCAGCGAGATATTAGATCTGATTATAATTTAAACATGTGAATTTTAATTGTAGATATGCGAATCCTGATGACTAATTTTGAAATATTTTGCAGAAAATTCTGATCAACTGAAGGTTTGTTTCATAAATGTTTATTTAAAATTTTTATTTATCGAATGTGGAATGTTTGATTAGATTCCAATTGTTAATGACGCCTTTTCCATATTGGTCACGTGACCAGCTGTAGATTGGACGTATTCCTGTCTACAGTTATTTTTTTATTATAGGTTTCAATCCTAAAATAATTAAATAAAATGGGACGTTTGTGGTAGATTTTTGAGTAGAGTTTTATGATTTAGGCTTGTAGATCCTGTGATACTTTCGATGAAACACCCTGTGTATTATGTAATATCCATTAATAACCAGGAAAGTAGTACAGTTATTTTGAACTAGACAAAAAATAACATGAGCGCATTTCCTGCATCTTCTACAGAAGTTAGTAAAAATAAACGTCCAATAGGAAAATTTGAGGGTAAACCACTGACCAATTCTAAATATAAATAAAGATATGAATCTTTGTTACATCGAATATCTTTGCGCTTCTTAGTTTTTTGTCTCTAAAATCTTTAGCAGCTTGTCCAAGTTTTGCTCATGCTAAAACTATTTTCTTGCTCTTATTAAAGCGATAGGACGAAGTAAATGGTGTTGGATTTAAAAGGATCACAGTTAATTTTGCCAACAAAGGAAAATTACAAGGGGAGACACGTGCATGATTTCATGGAAGGCTTAGATGAAAACGTAGGAATTTTATTAAATTATTTAGAGGGTTGAAAAATCACATCACGATTTCAAAACGTGATCATGTTGACTACTCTAGATTTTTCCCCATCGTTATTACTAAATCACTGTTTGTCCAGTACTCCATCAGACAAAACAGCAGATATATTTAGCGAGAAACTACTACCTCAAGTTGAAGGCCTTTCAACTCTATTTGAAACTTGACCTTGGTCTATAAAATTGGATTAGGGTATCAAGTTTATTTAGGAACTTCTTCCCCTATAACATCATGTAATTACTACATCATCTGGTACGCATAAAATTAAAGCTAGTGCTAACTAACTAACGTAAGATGTGTTATTTTTGAATGGCATTCTAAATTTAATTACGAAAATAAGAGTAGATCAATGAGAGATGATTTATTTTAGTTACAGGCGAGTGTGTTGTAAACAGAATTATTTATGCCAAATTTTCAAGATATCACCTGATCCTTGTGGTAAATGTTTTCAGTCAGAACCCGCACGTGGATTATGATTTATTAGTATGCAGTGTACCGAGTAAATCTTACAAGAAATATCTTTTAAACCTCGCAGAGCTCTGACCCCAAAAATAGACATTTATATCGATTTGGTATTTACGCCACACTTGGAGTTCTCCCGCTGAAACATGCACATCAGAAAAATTCCAGCAAAAACAATTTTCCAATCTGCACCACGTGCCCTTAAAACAGGTTTCCTTAGTAGTTATTATTATTGATGTTATTCAGAGATGACCCACTTTCATCCACAAATTGAATCTGGTGGTGACATACTACTATGGAAAATGTGTTTTGGTTTTCCACTCCAATCGATTCCACTCAATAATGATAATAATTGTGCTTTTAATACAATTTGTTCTGACTTAATCAATCTAGTGTACGATTCAGTAAATCCATTTTGATTGCGCTTGGATTTTACAACCATGGATGATGATGGATGGAATAAAATTGGGGAATAATGGAAACTACCACAAAAGCTCTGCTGTATTATCTTGATGGAAATTATATGGAAACTATACAGTACCTATATTAAACAGTCGTTTTATTGAGTTGTAAACTAATGGTAATAAAACTTTTGTTAGATTTATCGATTTTCCAAGATATTATGTAGGTTAGACTGGTATTTCTTTTGCTTATATTACAGTTGCAGATGTTTGTGCAGGTAATCCATAATAATAAGTGGTTATACAGGGTGAACCAGATTTTCTCGATTTCTCTGTGACACAATTTGATTCTGATAAAAAAGATATATTGTGAAATGAAGATATACTTTTACTCTGTTTAGAGGTTTTTATTTTATTTTATCTAATAAAATTAAGACACGGTCATAAATTTGCCATACGCAACTTCTTATTGTGATTATAAATAAGATAAGTTTTATTTATTAGAATGGTACCTACTAACTACCTACCTAAAACTAATATCTTTTCGGGGACCCTGTATAATATATTAAACTTGCCAACGATTTTCTTTTACCAGGTTCGACGGCGACTCTATAATTTTATATCTAATTACGTATAAGACTTTTTAATAATTTTAGCTGGTTTAAATTTTAATAAAGCGAAGCATCATTTCGGTTATTAATAATGGAGAATATTTTACAGGCTCGGTTTTATTACTAGGAATCAGTGGCGCATCCAGATATTTTCTAAGGGAAATTGGAAAGTGGAAAAGTACCATAATAATAATTTTTAAACTAGGTACCTAAATTTTTTTAATATTATTTTTGATGCAAGTATCTGAAATATACTAGGATTATTTTTGGGTAGACATAAAGGTTACACATTCTTTCTTTATCTCTATTATTAGAAACTGTAAAATTAAGTTTTAAAGAACGATCTATACGCACTGAATAGAAAAGTTTTTAATCCGTATGAAGACCCAAAATTCCATTACTAAAGATCCGAATGACTCAGATGGCGATATTCTTAAAGTTCCAAATAAGATTATCTGACATGGAACAGGTGTATAGATGCGGTAAAGCGCATAGGTAATTTGTTCGAAAGTGGAACTGAGCCAATTTTATGTTGCACGAATAACTCGCGCAAATTTAGTCCAAAAATATTAGAATGGATGCTTTCCACAATAGATAAATGTACGAGCCCTAACAACTAATTTTATGCCAAAGAGTTTCAATGACATTTAAGTCCGGACTGGATGAGGGCTATTAAAGCACCTTTATGTCGTTTTCCCCAAGTTCCAAAACTGTGATTTTTTAAAAACAGTCGTTAGAAAATTGCGTCACATTTTTCAAGTGCAATTTTAGAGCTACGAAATATGCCTAAAATCACCAAATAAAGAATTGGGGATTTTTTTATATATAAAACCAACATCCAGCTTTGCAATAAAGTAAATTTTACCAAAATCCAACCAGTAGTTCCAAAACTGTGATTATTTTAATGTAGGTAGCACCCTCAAAAAACACGTTTTTTTTTAAGTGAACTGTGGAACTCGAAAAAAATGCAAAAAAAATTCATATTAACATTTCAGGATTTTTTCAATATAGTACGGTTATTGAGCTTTGATTTAAAGGTTTTTTGACACAAATCCAACCAGCGGTTTCAAAACTGTGATTTTTTAAAACAGTTACTAGAAAATTCTATCATTTTTAAAGGTGCAACTTTGAAGCTCCGATAAATGCCTAAAATCACCAAATAAAAACTTGTGTAACTTTTTTGTAAAGAAAACCAACATCCAGTTATGCAATAAAGTAAATTTCTTCAAAATCCGACTACTAGATCCAACGTTTTGAAAATAATAATTCTTTGTTTCTACAATTTTCCCATCCTGCTGGGTTAAAGTGCCATAGTTTTGGAACCGCCGAGTGGATTTTTACGAAATTTACGTTTTTATATAACAAATGTTGGCATTATAACAAAAAAAAACGATCAATATTATGGAAGTTAATTTAGTTAACCTTTGCGCGTATGGAAAAAAGACAATCAAATTTACTTTTGTCCGAACATTTAGTTGTTAGGGCTCGTAGTAACTTAAAAACTAAGAAGCTGGAAAGATCTTGCAGCTGTTTAATAATGACTAACATTTAAAAAAATTTACTTTTTCGAAAAACTGGGTATAAAGTCACTGACTTAAAAGCAGTATCCAGTTATAGTAACAACTCCCACATAAAATGTATCTATTTAATTGACCTGAAATAAATATTTATAAATAGTTGGATGTAAAGTGAATTGATTATTTTATAAATAGCCTATGCTCTGATCGATTGTAGCAATTTACGGATTTATTTTCAGGATCAAATCTATAAAAACTTGTGAGATTTTTGTTAATTATTTTTAGATCTAAAGAAACCCACAACTTTTATAAAAATAACTTACGGACGAATTTAGTTAATTTATAATATTTCAGCAATTAATATAACATAACCTAACCTAACCTAAACGCTTTCTTGAAGTGATCAAGCAGATTTATTTATTTTTTGATAACAGCGTGAATTTTTTGAAATGATTAAAAATTTTAAGGAGTCAGATATGCTTGGGTTTCCAATAATCCACATCTAACAGACATGTTAGCAAATTTAATACTTTTGATTCGACGTTAAAGTTTAGATAAAAGTCGTAAAATGTTGCTCCACTAGAATATTGATTCACCAAAGTGAACCGGTATCTTAGGCCACAACATTTTATTATTAAATAAACTTCGAAACTCCCGTGCCTTGTCATATATAATAAAAAGAAAAACCTAAACAATATCCAATTTTCCTCCTTTACAAAAAACTCCCACTTAAATATTAACCAACCACAAAAAAACTTTTACAGCATTATTTTTATGTTGGCGTAATTTTCTCGTCGATAATAACCTTTACTATTATTGTGCTTGTAAGATAATTCGACACCAATTTACTGTGCTATAATAAGAATATAAACAGAGTGATAGCTCCATTAAACTAAAATCTAACATTTATTGATGAAATTGTTTGTATGGAAGCACGTAAGTCATCAGGAAGTGAGTTTTATGGAAATAATTCAGGATGTTAGGAGGCGTTTAATCAAACTTTGAAATGTTTGTGTAAGGAAAGGTTATTTTGCATAAAATAAGGGTGGTTTAAGTGTTTTTTTATGGACGAAATTTGGGTGGTGAAAAAAGTCGTAAAGAATTTTATTTACTATAATTGGAAATTTTGCAAATGAAAATATTTTGAAGCAAGTTGGTCCTTATTTTAGGCCAATTTTAAGAATAATGTATCGATTAAATTACAAAAGTAACACGCAGAAAAATAAAAATTTATACAAAATTAAGTCATTACTTTAAAAATTATAATATTTTAAAACAGAAATTTTTCGTATTTAAGTACTGAAAATTATTAGATTTAAAATAGGACTAAAAATCGGTAGAAATATGATAATTATGTGAAAGCATCCACATTTTTCTTATACTTTAGATTACTTACCCTTAATATTTATTAAAAAAACTTGCATAGAAAATTTTTGTATTGGAAATAGTAAACTTTTCAATTATTGGCATGACCTTTCTAACATTTTTCGTGATGCTTTTAAACGTGATATAAATCAGTAAATTAGTTTTATCGACAAAACAAGCTTAGTTCGGATAGTAAATTTCAAAGGTGACATTAATAATATTAGTTTCATTATCTTAATAGCTTAATAGCAATTAACATGAAGAATTTTGGAACTTTTTTAATTAAGGCGACTATAAAAAACCTTTAGCATATTTGCTAGGAGTACACTAAAAAAGTAATGTTAATGTAATTACGAATCCTTTGATGTTTACAATTGCGCAATTACCACGCTTTAATGTACCAAATTTCCAACCAACTAGTCAGCAGTTATCTAATCAATAAATCATATGTTTGGGAAAACACATTGCTTTTCTCACCTCCACCATTCTGTTGACACAAATAGGGAAACCGCCATATATTACCCAGTCCCACAGAATATCCAATAATTGACAAAAAAAACTGCATTTTTCCGGACCATGCCGCCCGGTCAGGATCCTCATCCATGGCCATACTACCCCGGGAAATGATTGAGCCTCTTGGTCCTTGCAGGACAATTGTAACTCCGGGTTTACCACTCTCCGGACCATTTCGCGTATTCAAAGGGGCCAATTCGTGGCCGTTGCGTGTCATTTCCGGTGTTTTTCCAGACATAGTCCACTAAACACCCAGTTAATTGAAATTTCACCAAGAAAATTTCCTTATTTGCACTGGAACTATTGTTACCCCATTGCAAGGATTAGGAATAAAAAATTCACTTGGGTTGTTGTATAGCCGGCAGGATATCGCAGTCAAAATCAATAAACGGCATGTGCTTTTGTGGGAATGTCGACCTTATGGAAGCTTGTGGGGTTGACCACCACGTTGTAGACTAGCACGAGGTTCGTTGGAGACTGAACATGAATTCGTTGAGGTATCGAGGAGTAGGTCCAGCCGTTTACATTGTTCCTCAAACGCTTACGCATGTGGAGCTTTTCCAAAGGGATACAAGTTTTGATATGCTTGTGTTTATGATTTCATTCAGGAGTAATTTGTAAGCATATAGGTATAACTCATTGAACAATTATTTACTATAATATTTACAGTAGGTACAAAAAGCAAATTTTTCCTATATACACACTTAGCCACAACATAATTATTGTAATTTAATCCTTTTGCTAAGGTAAAACATTTCGTCATTACAACATGATAATGTTACAGCAAATTATTTTATTTAAAGTAAATCTTTCCACTGCGCCATAAATTGCAAACCAAAGCAAATAATCAAACAATTTTATTTTTATATCATTGTTGATTTTCCAAATATTTCCCAAATAACCTCCGCATTTTTATTCCTGCAAGGACTACTTATTAATTAACCTGTCCTTACATCATATCTAAACTAATTTCTTTTCGCATATGTTGTGGATCGAAGCAAAATCTCAGTTTTGCATTTTATTGATTTGTTCCCAAGTCGTGGGAGTTCCGGGAAGAGACGATGATGACGACCCGGACCCAGACATTTGAACAGCGTTTGTGAATATCCGGATTTTATACGGGTTAAGGTTGCTCTCACTTGAATGTGCAATACTAGCCCTTTCCCTTCGGAAAATCCACTGAATGCACTTAGTTTTAATTAAATTGGAGGTTCCGGTTCCAAAGGGAATTGTGAACTGGTTTTCGGTGGTTTCGCCAAAGGAATAGTTTGGCGATATTGAGATAATCATGTAAATTAGGTGTTTGTATTAAGGGGGGTACGTCATGAATAAACAATTTTAATTACTAATTGATAATAGCGATATAGTTCAGTTGGTTGTATGTTTTTAGTAAACATTCAGGTGAATTATTCCATAACAAACGCAAATAACTATTTTATTGTATTTAATATTTAGCACGATAACAGAGATTATTTTCTAAATTTTTAAACAAAATCTAAAAATTTCTATTATGTGAGTTGCAATAAGAGGGACATGATTTACCTGTAAATACTAGGCCTGAAACTGAGACGATTGACGCAAAAAGTTGTTACACTAAAATGTATAACTAAAAAGTTATAGGCGTTTGAAGTTTAAGAAAAAAATTTTTGCTAATAACTTCTAAACTAATTGAGTGAGAAGAACCAATTCTTGGTAGTTGCTAATGAATACCAAAGACCTTTAATTTGTTAACATTTTTTTGAAATCAAACTTTAAGATGATGTTTTTTTAGAGTAAGTAAAGTGTTTAAACTTCTGTAACTTTTTTGTCCTTAAAATTTTAATTATAAAAAAAATGCATTTAATAGGCAATTTAATTTAAAAACTTTTTGATCTCTTGTGAAGTTTTGATTAAACACACTGTTAAGCTTTAAAAAATTAAAAACTAACAGCATGTTTTTACTAAGTTTCAAAAAAACAGCATCAACAATGCTGAGATTTAAAAGTTATTGACATAGGACGGACCTCCAGCACATTATGCACGTCCTGTGCGACATTGGCTATCTGTCACCTATCCTCAACGATGGATTGGTAGAGGCTCTGACACTCCTGTTGCATGCCCTCCTCGTTCTCCTGACCTAAACGCAATTGAATTCTTTTCTTGGGGATATTTAAAATCAAAAGTGTATGCAACACCTATTCCTTCACTTCAAGAGCTTAGAAGGAGAATCGTTCAACACGACAATGAAGTTCGAGAGGCAGTTTATATTTTAAAAAAATTCGGTTTTCAATGCAAAGAAGAGTCACAGGAGCGTCATCGTCAGGGCCTCTACCAATCCATTGTTGAGGATAGGTGACTGATAGCCAATATGCTAATGTCGCACAGGATGTGCATAATGTGTTGGAGCTCCGTCTTCCGTCAATAACTTTTAAATCTCAGCATACTTGATGCCGTTTTTTGGAACTTAGTAAAAACATGCTGTTAGTTTTTAATTTTTTAAAGCTTCACGGTGCGTTTAATCAAAACTTTACAAGAGATGAAAAAGTTTCCAAATTAAATTGCCTATTAAATGCAATTTTTTTTATAATTAAAATTTTTAGGACAAGAAAGTTCCAGAAGGTTAAACACTTTACTTACTTTAAAAAACCATCTTCTTAAAGTTTGATTTCAACAAAATTTTCACAAATTAAAGGTTTTTGGTATTCATTAGCAACTACCAAGAATTGGTTCTTCTCATTCAATTAGTTTAGAAGTTATTACCAAAAAAAATTTTTTCTGAAACTTTAAACGCCTATAACTCTTTAGTTATGCATTTTATTATAACAACTTTTTGCGTCAATCGTCTTAGTTTTAGACCTAGGTAAAGCATGTCCCACTTATTGCGACTCACTCTGTATAATATCGCATACAAATCGGAAAATATAGCAAAATCTTGTATACTCCTGTAAAGGTCAATTTTCCAATCGATAGTTAACTTTTAGTTACCATTAACTTGCGCATCAATCAAAATCGTTCTTTAAACTAAAACTTATTTCGATGGAAGCTCAATATGTTTAGATCTGCTACTGATATTACTTTTTGTTGTCAAAAAATGGTCCTGTTCCAGGAAAAATTCCTTATAAAAATGTAACAATACCTGTTCTTATCAGCAGGATTAATTTTATCCGGTTAAACTATGCAAACAATTCGCAATCTGTAAAATTCGATTTAGAATCAAAAATGCACCAATTATGTCTTGGAAGCGAGCAAGTACGACAATAAATCTTCATGACCCGCAGTAAATTAAATGAAAATAAAAGCGATATCTATCGCTTCTCTTGACAATGCAGCGCTAAATTGGTAGCACATATAAATTTATACGTCAATTACACCGTGATTTATTCATCATAATAAATAGTAGAACACGTGCTTGTTTAAATAGCACGCTTTCGAAAACAATCAATATTTTATTAGAATCGCCTAAAATAATCCTTGTCGAATCGAACACACAATAAAATGCACGATAAAATTATAATTTCAAATTTTGGCGGATGCGCCCCATGAACAATCCGCCAATTTGACGACGTGTAAACACAGTTTTCAGCAGACGTGTTCTCGGTTATTTGTGGGGTGGAAGCGACGCAGGACGTCCATAAGGCGTCACCGGCGTATGACGTCAGCAACACCGGATCGATGGAAAACTCACTATACCACGTTGCTAAAACCAGCCAAACTCCATATAGCCACAAGCCTAACAAAGATGGCAGTTGGATGTCTTGTGTTGGACTTTTTTCAGGTTCAGGATAATAACCGTTGTGGGCCTACGTCTATAATGTTTGCCTTCTGACGTGCATGGACCATCGTGGGTGTGGGTGTTATTATCTCCGTTTTGATTAATGCTTTTGACCCAGTTGTTGAGGGCAGGCACCAGAGGTTCAGTTGTGGAAATTGTTTAATGCGCGCTCTCGTTCTGTGTGCCAATTAATTAAGGAAAATTCAAGTATGCATGAAATGGAACAAGAACTAGTAATTGTAGATTGAGTTTAAAGTTTTCTGATTACAAGATTTTAAAGAAATTTATAGGAACAAGAGGGTGTAAAGGTGAAGGGCTATAAGGTGTGTTCAAATTCACTTCCTACAAAATTTTTTTCGAAGTTGATAATAAGAACAGGGAAAAGCTAACATTAAATTGTCCAGGCGCCTTCAAAATTAGCACAATTTTTATTGTACTTAAATTTATGGCCTGTTTATATCTTATATACAAATAAAAAAATATATGATATATTTTACAGTTAAAACATCAAAGGTAATGCAATCAGTCAAGGCTTCTATAAATCTCACTGATTTAAACTAATAAAATAATTTCACTGAATTATTTTTACAGTAGATAGTTAAATTTTAAAAATAATTTAAACTAACTGCAAAATATTTCATGGGACTAGCTAATAACCATAAACATAAAACAAAGATAGTTAAATGGTATAGTTTTCCCTAGTTCAGTCAAGGCTTCTATAAATCTCACTGATTTAAACTAATAAAATAATTTCACTGAATTATTTTTACAGTAGATAGTTAAATTTTAAAAATAATTTAAACTAACTGCAAAATATTTCATGGGAATAGCTAATAACCATAAACATAAAACAAAGATAGTTAAATGGTATAGTTTTCCCTAGTTCAGTCAAGGCTTCTATAAATCTCACTGATTTAAACTAATAAAATAATTTCACTGAATTATTTTTACAGTAGATAGTTAAATTTTAAAAATAATTTAAACTAACTGCAAAATGTTTCATGGGAATAGCTAATAACCACAAACATAAAACAAAGATAGTTAAATGGTATAGTTTTCCCTAGTTTGAGTTCACTAGGAAATATTAATTAGAAAAGTTTTAAGCAAGGGCAGTAATTTAATTACCATAAATTTGATAAATTAACACAACCACAGTCCCTCTTCTAGATATATTTGTCTAATAATTCATTAGAGGACCACGACATTATTTCTACTACCTCAACTTTTCTTTTCTCATAAAATAAGAAAGCTCTCTAGAAGATTCATTTTTATATTTAATATCTACATTTTTTTTCAGCTACATGGAAAATCTCCTGCACGTTAGCTATGAATAATTGAAGCTTAGGCTGCCCTCTATCTGAGGCTAAAGCGAAAGCGCTTTAGATATTGATCTTGCTGAAGCGAAACCGGGCTAACTGAAAAAATTACGCAACTTGATATAATATTTGTTAAATGGAAAAAAATTGTGTGTTTATTTATTAGGCTCATTAAAAATTTCATGGATCAAGTTCATTTAAAAAAAAACTCCCAAATTGACGTAGTAGACTTTTTATTAAAAACTTATGTTTATATACATTCAATTTGCAAAATCACAAAACTTCTTCACAAAATAATTTCATTTTTGATGCTTCTTGACAGCTCTTTATTTGGAAGCACAATTGAATTCAGCAGGATGGTTTCCGACGGAACGCTTACCGAACAACCTGAAACAACTTCGTTACAACCACAACTAAACCACATCGAATAATAATTACCCAAAATAGTAATAGAAGGATTTAATCGCCCATCACTGTTAAACAGTGGCGGATTCTCCATTTTAGCAAACGGTTTATTCGGATCAGGATCAGAAGGTGTTCCCTCAACTCTCGCCCAACGCCCCACACGCGATCCTCGGCCAATTATACTATGCAAAACCAAACTGTTCTCGTCAATGCTCGCGTCGGATAGTATTATACTTTCTCGTATCCTTACTCCTGGTCCTATAGTCACTCCAGCACCAATACTAACATTGGGGCCCAACTAACAAAAAATTAAATACCAGTTCAATGTTGTTAGATTTAATATTTACCACAGCTGTCGGGTGGATAATTGCGGTGGAATCCACGTGGACATCAGGGTAGATAGTGCAACCATTTAACCCGCTTGGGGGGCACAAACGCTCCGGATGTTTGATTCTGTACAGTTCCAAGTAGCGTCTGTTAGCGTAGATTGCAGCGCCTGCAGTTTTTAGTTGGGACCACCAGCTGTTCACTTGCATGGCGAATATTTGTCCAGTGCCCGCCAACGGAGCCAAGACTTCTTGTTCCAGCTGGATATGACCTGCTTCTTTGTTACCATTACCATTCGCGTGACCATTTCTAAGTAAATATTATTACAAATTGTGTGAGAGTATTTTACGGTGTAATTACTTATAGTACTCCTGCTGCTTGTTGTGAAAAGCTTCGCCGATTGTCTGGAATATCTCCAGGGAAAAAATGTATATCCCACAATTTATTAAAGTTGATACATAAGAACTTGGTTTTTCTACATAGTGCGTAATTTCGTGCGTCTGTTTATTAGTTACCATACAACCATAATGTAATGATTGCTGTCTTGTTGCTTCTGTACCCATTATAGTTACCTAAACAAATATTTGATTAAGTACTTTAAAGTATGACGCAATTTTATATGGCACTTACTAAGGATTTACCGGTTCGATTCTTGTGAAACTCATACAAATCTTTCAAAGGAAAATCAGTACAAACATCACCATTCATAACAAAAAAAGCATCAGGATTCCCACAACGGATTTGGTCGCGGAAATGGTACAAACCACCAGCAGTGCCCAAAGCTATGAACTCTTGCAAGTACCTTAGGAACAGGAAAATCCTAAAGTAAATAATTTAAACTAAAATCGCCCACTTACTTTATTTTCACATCGTATTTGTGTTGCATTTCATTAACGAACAACTCTATTTGTGCAACTGGATAAAAACCAATTAATAATATTTCCTGTAACCCTTCCAGACAAGCACAAGCCTCAATGTGATGTTGGATTAATGGTAAACCTGCTACTGGAAATAAGGGTTTAGGAATGTCCAAAGAAAGAGGACGAAACCTGGTCCCTGTAAGAATAATTCAACAATAAATTCGTTTGTTTGTATAGGTTATGTTACGCACCTTTCTGAGGACCTCCAATTAATATCACAGCTTTCAACATTGTGGAAATGTGGATATTAGACAACTCTCTCCATGCAGTGTGCAGGAAAATGGATTAGTATGCAAATTTGGCTTATCTACCGGACACGTATTTGTGTAAACGTCAAAAATGAGAATGTGTCATTGTCATTGGGACATTGTTGGTAACGTAGGGAACTGCACAGAAAAATTAACCAATGTTTCGTCTGACATCTCGAAATCAATTCTAGTTACGAAATGTCTATGGTTTTAAACTGACAGTTACAAATCAGTTCTAGTTGAAGAATAATGTCTATGGTCATGGTTTGACAACTCGAAATGAATTCTAGTTACAAAATGTCTATGGTTTTCAACTGACAGTTACAAATCAGTTCTAGTTACGAAATGTCTATGGTTTTCAACTGACAGCTACAAATTAGTTCTAGTTGAATAATAATGTCTATGGTTTTGGAATTTTGGTGGAATCTCCGGGATCACAAAATTTGTTAAAATGAATTATTTTCAAGAAAATAGTGTAAGTTTTAAAAAACTATAATATCAGGCTACTTGCTCTGGACTTTTTTAATGCATTGACAATGTCTTTGCACGAAATTTGACCAACTTTAAATTTTATTTGGTTGACCTGAAAAAAATTCATATCTCCGGAAAAACTGTAGGTAATTCGGTTCTGTTTGGGTTCCGCAGTTTGTTTTTTGAAGCTCTATAATCATGCGTATATGTTTATTTGTTTAGAGCAAGTTTAATTTTTCACTCGAAAAATTCATAAGGGGTTATTAACCTTATGATTTTCCTCGATTTCGTTCATCTCGCCAAATTGCATGTAACTTTGCACAATGATAAAGAAAGTGGTGCTAATTAACATGGTGAGGACCATTTCTTTCTAACTTGATTCGTTTTTCAGAAAAAAAATTTAAACGGAAAATATTTTTGGAATTTTGGTGGAAGCGCCGGGGTCACAAAATTTGTTAAAATGAATTAGTTTCGAGAAAATAGTGTAAGTTTTAAAAAACTATAATATCAGGCTACTTGCTCTGGACTTTTTTAATGCATTGACAATGTCTTTGCACGAAATTTGACCAACTTTAAATTTTATTTGGTTGACCTGAAAAAAATTCATATCTCCGGAAAAACTGTAGGTAATTCGGTTCTGTTTGGGTTCCGCAGTTTGTTTTTTGAAGCTCTATAATCATGCGTATATGTTTATTTGTTTAGAGCAAGTTTAATTTTTCACTCGAAAAATTCATAAGGGGTTAACCTTATGATTTTCCTCGATTTCGTTCATCTCGCCAAATTGCATGTAACTTTGCACAATGATAAAGAAAGTGGTGCTAATTAACATGGTGAGGACCATTTCTTTCTAACTTGATTCGTTTTTCAGAAAAAAAATTTAAACGGAAAATATTTTTGGAATTTTGGTGGAAGCGCCGGGGTCACAAAATTTGTTAAAATGAATTAGTTTCGAGAAAATAGTGTAAGTTTTCAAAAACTATAATATCAGGCTACTTGCTTTGGACTTTTTTAATGCATTGAGATTGTCTTTCCACGAAATTTGACCAACTTTAAATTTTATTTAATTGACCCGAAAAAAATTCATATCTCCGGAAAAATTGTAGGTAATTCGGTTCTGTTTGGGTTCCGCAGTTTGTTTTTTCAAGCTCTATAATCGTGCGTATATGTTTATTTATTTAGAGCCAGTTTAATTTTTCACTCGAAAAATTCATAAGGGGTTAACCTTATGATTTTCCTCGATTTCGTTCATCTCGCCAAATTGCATGTAACTTTGCACAATGATAAAGAAAGTGGTGCTAATTAACCTGGTGAAGACCATTTCTTTCTAACTTGATTCGTTTTTCAGGAAAAAAATAAAAACGAAAATATTTTTGAAATTTTGGTGAAAGCGCCGAGGTTACAAAATTTGATAAAATGTGTGTTTTTGTGATGCACGTTTGATTTTATTCCTGCGAAAATAATGCAAATTTTACATTTTCGTAATAAGAATAGAGAAACAAACAGGATTTGAACTGGACAAAGACATTTGGAATAGAGTAGCAAAATAGATTTGGCTTGGAAAAAGACAGTTGGAATAGAGTAGCAAAACCGATTGCTTGGAAAAAGATCCTTGGAATAGAGTTGATTGTATTACTGGTTGCCTGAAATTCGGCGCAATATTGAAATTTTTGAACTACTAATCATGCGTACCAACACGACACACCCCTAATCTAACCCCTGTTAAATTGTCAGACGATGCTTCTAAATCTTAGACCATATACCATATAATACATGGTCTAAGTTCTAAATGGACCCAGAAGACGATTCCACAACGTATTTATTTTTCATTTCAAATAGTGTGAAGTTAAGTGTTGGCATCAAAAAAGTTACTAAAACTTGAGGTGATTACAGGGTTCTTTTTTTTACAGGAAACTATATTCCGGTAATTAAAACTTAAACTACTAGATAGCGCTACCAGAATATGTATTAGATTTGCATACTTTCAAGTGCATCTTGTATGTTTGGTTGCCTAATAAAACGTGTAATAAATACATACTCCTATATTCAAGTTATCAAATATTAGAGGTACTTTTCGGATACAAAGACAACATATCTCTTGTACTTGTTTATTGTTAAAAAAATAATTTAGCAAACGTTAATTAACTTACATGAGATAATAAAAACACAATATTGAACCAGTTCAGTTTTTTTAACATGTAACAATTTTTTCAATTAAACAAGTTGGACGCCGAATTTCGCTAAATAACTCTGCAAAATTGTTTGAGTTTGCTGATTTGTATTATTTATAAAAGCGGGTAAGCGGCCTGGATGAGTACTGCCAAACGAAGCCATGTTCTGTACCAAAAACTGCCTTGGTTCACCTACACCTGTAAAAATAATAAATAAAACTGCACAACTCGTTATTCCATGATTTACCTTGCAGAGGATCCGATTTACTGCTGTTGGCAAAATTTAGTTTAGCACTAGCAGTTTGGAAAGTTGGGACATCGTCTACTTCAATAAAGTGATCATCTGGAAGGGATGTTTCGTCCCTTGGCATTTCAAAGAATACCAACAAAGCCTAAAAGAAATAAGTTAAAGTGACTACACACTTTTATAATTTATAGGTTTACCTGTAGAAGTTGTGGCCAATATTTTTGGTACTTGCCTTCGTACATTAAAGGAGACTCGCACAATAATTTGGTAACACCACAAGCAACTATTTTCCGTTCCATAGTACCAGCAACTTTTTGCATTTCAGCAATAAACAGTTTTTCTAGTACCATCCCAAACATTCTACAAAAATCTGGTTAAAAACAATCCAACGAGAGTAACTTAAAAAACTTACTCTGGTTGAATACCATCAATTGTGTTAATCAAATCATTAGCACTGAATCTTACGATGTATAATGAAAAATATACTATCAAATTTATAACAAATTTAGTGGTTTTACTCGATGAAAGTCTTTGGAAAAGCAAAAAGAAAACTTGCTTGTGGTAAGGTGCAAGAACAACCCTACAATAAAACAATTAAAACTCGCACAAATTTTTTTATGATAACTTACGTTGGAATATGCTGCAGAAGACTTTGCATCAACACAAACCCTTCATGATCGTTGGTTTTAGACGCTATTAATTTTTGGAACACTCCCAAGAAACCTCCCTGGAAACAATCAAATAAAAACACCATTTCAATGAATTTTCTAGATTTACCAATTTATCATGTTCAACAATTTGTGTCGCAGCCTGTGTAGCGAAAGCACTTAGCAACCTAACTAAAGGGCTAATATTGGCAGGACGCTCCCATAAAGATGGTGCCAAAAGACATGGAAGCAACTGCATGTAGGGATCTGGAATAGCTCCAGGCGGTGTATGCTCCATAAGTAGAGATAATATTTGGAACACATATGGAATAAATTCTGTAAAATATAGAAGTTAATAATTGCATAAATTTCATAGTTGTAATACCTTGAATGTCCTGTTGAAGGATGCCTTGGAAAATTGGGAAAAGAATGTCTTCAAAGGATGTTACTGCCGATGTATTGGATTTGCAGACGATTCTACACAGAAAAATAATTAATATGTCGGGCCAAAAAAGCAGGCTTTATTAGAAAAAATACTACGTTAATCTTCTTTGAAAACATAAAAATTCTTACCTTATGGCCAGTGAAAATGTTTCAAACAAATAATGATTAAAATGCGGTTTCGATGGATTTTTGGCCACCAGCTGCATTTTCTGGGTAAGCTTAGGGAGAGCCACATTCAAAAACGGAATAACTCTTTCCTGTAGCGTGGAGAAACTCCGCATCATAGCTAGAAACCACAAACTTAAACCCCAACCACAATTCTACTCTTCAGTTTACCTTTCATAACATATTCGTTTTCTTCAGACACTGGACGCTCCAAAACATTAAATAAGTTAGACAACAACTGACCAGTAAGTGGTTCAAGTTGAGCTCCACTGACACTAAAAACCCAAAAAATATTTCTACTATTAAGACAGTGACTAGTTTATATTTACATCGGCTGGTAGTTGCTGTCTTTCATAATCAAAATTTTCTCTAAAGCACAAGCTGCGTAGGTGTGAACTACAGCGCTTTCACTAGTAAGATGTCTGGTTAAATGTGGTAAACTTCCAACAACTATTTCATTAGGTAACAACGAGCGGAAAGTCATAATATATTTAATGGCATCAGCTTTAAGAACCGGCAGTTCATTTACTGAAAATCAAGGGGTAGTTAGAGCTAGTTTACAGTTTAGTTAAACTTAAGTACCATCAGGTCTGTTCAGTTCAGGCAAAATTTGCTCCTGGCAAAATTGCGGTATTGACACTAGTTTACTGCTTTGAGTTACACCGTGTCTTTGGGTGGCCCCTCGACTCACTAACGATGTAACCAAGTACACAGCTGCGTCTTTGCTACGCCAATGCTGCTTGGGGTTTTCCGAATATTTATTCAACATAACCTAAGGAAAGACGATTATAAAACGAGTTTTTTGAGGGGAAATCCAGGCAAACCTGTAAATACTGCCCGAAAATATCCATGATGCGCTGTTCAAAATTCTGGCTTAGAGTGTTAACCAAATCGCAAGCTGCTCTTCTTCTTGTATCCACGTCGGATCCTTCAATATCCCTACGAGTGTATTCCTCTGGATTATCCTCAAATAGCTCCTCGTCAGAAACTAAAAATTCAAATTATAACTATGTATGAAATGTCTGCGGAAAAAGTTTTACCTCGAAATTCCATATTTGGTATAACGACTTTCTCGCAAATACTACTTAAAACATTGTTGTCCTCAAACAAATTTCTGTAGTGCTTTCGATCGGCCACCGAAGACAGGAATTGAAGCGCATTTGAAACCAACTGGGAAAATATTTGCTTAATACTAATTAATAGCTTATTAAAAATAAAGTTACCAAATCGTATTTCGGTTCCAATCCTGTAGCTACTAGAAGCTCCCAGATGTCTGTTACAAATTGCGGTAAATAAGCTTGAAATTCTTCGTCGTATTTCTGAGCATAAAGAGCGACATTGTCGCAAACTTGGGATTTTAGCTGTTCCATAACACCCGCTTCTTCCTTATCCTAAACAGAAATATTGCGAAATTTGTTTGAAAAATGTATGCGCAAATTCTCTTACGGTTGTTTGTAAGCACTTGACATCAGCGACGAGCAGTGTATGGAAATTCGACATCCATATCTGCATATTATCCTCGAAAAATTCGGGTAAATCTTGGAAATTCAGCGAATAGAAAACTTTACAAATAAGCACAAGGGAGCCGTAGATGATTTTTAGGGCATTCACATCATTTGCGTGTGTCCTGGATAAATTCATCGTCGCCTGAAATAATTACTAAACTACATTAAACTATCGTAAGAGTTACGTTGTTTCTACCTCTAGGAGATTCGTAAGTGGTTGCGCCAGCTTCTCCAAAACATACTTAATTTCCGTCCATAAATCGTTGGATTTAAATTCGTATCTGTACTTTTTAAATAACGAGTGAGCAGTTCTTAGAACGCCGTTTATAACATTGAAATCGCCTGAAATCCATATTATGATATAAATAATTTCAAACACAATAAACTTGTACCTGTCGCAAACTTCTCCACCATTTGTACAATTAACTCCGGCCACTTCATCGGAAAATCCGTTTTGCCTATAATACTTATAGCATCGCTTAACTGTTTCTGTATGGACTCGGGTGAACCAAGCATAAGTGTAACAATTAAATTTTTAATTGCTTCTCTATCAGACGCATGAATCCTGTCCGGCTGGTCCTCCTCCTAAACAATAATAAAGCATAAATACACGTAAAATAATTAGTACCTTACAACACATCATACAACATTCCAATTTCGTTTGATGTAATTTTTAAACGCCACAGCACCAGTTATACGTATGGTCATATCCGCCTCGGGCTTGTGCACAAGATTTAACAACAGTATAGGATAATTCTGGTTAACTTCGACAGCTTCCAGGAACTTTTCAGCTGGAAAATCGCGTTTAGTATCTGAGACAGGACATGTTTTAAAACATTGCTTACCGGGTCTTCTAACGTTTACATCGGGACTTAACGTTTGTTGCAAATATTTCTCGAGCGTTTGCAGGTTCTCATCGGACATTTCCATCTTGAATTTAGAGATTTCGAGCACAAATCGTTAGAAAAATATCTTGGCGGTTTCTTAACCTTATAATTTGAAATAGTTGAGAAGTTAGTCACTAACGGAAAATAAATTACAGTTGTTCAAGCATGTGTTAGAGCACGTTTATATTTGAAAATGTTTGTTTGTGAAGTAGATACATTAATTAAATCGCAATAAAGAAGTTATTAGTTTAGCAAGGATTTTTTGGAAACTTTATTTCAATTTTGAATTAAGAAATGCAAAAAAATTCACTTAGGCAGTATACGCTTGGACAACTGTATTTCATTGGTTTTTTGTCCGCTGCTAACAGCGCTTATTGTACTTTAAGCGGCAATATTCAAAATTTGAATATTCTACTGTACACAAATTTTGATTTAATTTATAATAAAAACCTAGAATATTACCCGAAAACTGCCGGGTAATTTTAAAAATGAAGTAAGGCATTCGTCATTCGACAGTTTTTTATAGGTTGTTGTAAATTATTTTACAAGGATATAAAACACTCCGTAATTAAAAGAAAAAATTGTTTATTATATAAATAAATGTTACAGTAATAAAAATATGATTAATCCTAGAATATAATAATTTTAAATTTTAAATTTTAAATAATACTTTCTGTTGGTAATTATGAACCTATCCTTCTAGTCCAAAGTGTCTTATAATATTTATTCCTAAACTTTAATTGCCAAATTTCTAGGAAAAATATAATCATCCTCCGACCTTTCCACAACCAAACCAGTCCGCAAATTATCTGGCGTATTTCCCATAACAAACAACGCATCAGACATCGGCAAAATATCCTTCAATAACATCCAGCTATTTTCATCAATAACAGCATGCACCATCGGCGAAGGAAATCCATTAAACTCGCATGAAATCGACAGAGTATAAGCCCCAGCATCCTCGAAAATAATCCAATCGCCTATCTGCATTTCAGGCAATATAACATTTTCAGCCAATAAATCATAACCATCGCAGGTGGGCCCCCAAACAATACTCGAAAAGTATTTGGATTCCGGTCGGATGATTAGAGGTTGAGGAATGTATTTGTCTTCGAAAACAGTACTAATTAAGGCACCATAAACTCCAGCGTTAACATAGTACATTTGTTGTTTGATTTTCAGTGGGGTGTCTATGTCGACTTCTCTGGTGGAGTGAATATTTGTAGCTAAAGTAAAAGCGGAGCTCACGTAGTACCGTCCGGGTTCTGCTATGATTTTTACGGAAGGGTCCGGAAAATACAGCTCAATGGCGGTGTTAACACAATTGGCGATCTGGAAGAAGGAAAAGAGAGTAATGCATGCGTGGGAGTGTTTTTAGAGCTTTAAGTTTAGTTCAATAACACTACAATAAAGTGGGTCTATATTGACAATCCGATAATATTTGGCTTCGATAATTTTTTAAGTACCTACAGTTATTATCGGGTGACATTGTTCTAAATTTTTTGGAATATTTTACAAATGTTAGTACTGTTGGAAATTTTACAAAAGAAACTTACAAAGTCATTTTGTTTATACTATTTAGTGTAAATACTGATAGCATTTCGTTCTTTCAGTATTTTTTAGTGGAGTTGTTTACTATTATAGGATTAACATTTATGTAGCCCCATTTTAACCGCTAATATCTCAAAAATGAAGAAATTTGAAAAAATTATATAATGCTCATTGTGTGTCTATTTTAAACCACTAACCAAAATTTGAACAACTCAATCTTGTTATTGTCAAAGGTTTTTGAAATATGTTAGAAAAAAACCAACAAGCATAAAGTCACATTTTTTCCTGCCACTCCCAAATTTTACAATAAAAAATTATGAAAAAAATTCATCGAACGAACAAAGCTATATTTTAGCGACACCTAAAGTTTTATTAACATAGAATGCACATTTTACGAGATATAAGAAGTTGGAAGCTGAAATCTCTAAAAAGTGGGATTTTTCTTATATAACTTAGCAAATTTTCTCACTCACTAATAAACAAATAATTTTTTTTTCACCCCTCCTTTCTTGAGTTATTAGTTAAAGAGTTAGGGCTAAATACTTTTTTTTTATGTTTTTTTAGTTGAAATACAAAGAAAACATAAATTTAATCATCGCTTTTTTGGTAGGAGATAAAAAGTGCTAACTTTCCGCTTCCTTACCTCGGTTATGGATGTTCCATGTTCTCCAGGATACCCTCCTCCAATATCCAACAACTGTAACTTGTACCCCAAATCGGCGGCCACATCAAACACATGCCGAGCGGCCGCTATAGCCCCCATGTACACCGCAGCATTTCCCTTGCCTCCCGATCCAATATGAAAACTAACCCCCACCACATTAATACCCAAACTTCTAGCTGTCTTCAACAGCTCCGGTGCTTCAGTTATTGCATCACATCCAAATTTTTTCCCAAAAGAATATTTAGCTTTTGTGTCGTCGTACTTGATACGAATCACCATTCTGCAAGAGATTATTGTTAAATTTTAAAAATTAAGGTTTTTATGCGTGCCTACTTTGCATTGGGGTACAACTCCTTAATTTTCTTCAGTTCCATTTTATTGTCAAAAGTCATTAAGTCTACGCCAAATTGCTGGGCGTGCTGGATATGACTTACTGGTTTTGTGGGATTGGCAAAGATAATTCGCTCTTGGGATACGCCTAAAGCCATGACTTTTTTTATTTCTTCTTTGGAAGCGCAGTCGAAACCGGTGCCTAAGGCTGCAAGTACTTCCAGGACTATTCGACTGTCGTTACATTTAACAGCTGAAAAATTATTTCTTAAGGCAACATTTTTATTAAGGGTTTCACTAGTTTACCGTAGTGAGTCTCCACTCGGGGCATCAAGTTCCTCCAGTGGATATGCTTGCGGACAATGTCGCCTACATCGCAGATGTAGAAGGCGTCTTCTTGAACGCCAGATTCGGCGATTTTCCGGATAACACTCCAGACATCGGATTGGGAGTCCAGGACTTGGACTCTGTCGTCGACGCTCTCCAATTTCATTTTGGGCTTTAAAAAAGATATTAAGTATAACGTACAAGAAATGTTGGAAGTAACTTACATAATTTTTGTGTTTGTGGGGGAGGATTTTAAGAGAATTCTCAGGTTATTTGTTATAGTTAACTGGAAACCTTATTAGATTTTCTGGTTTTCTACAAAACGATTTTTTGTATTTATAAGCTGTCTCCCCTCCAGAATTTATTCTGATCATCCGCTTATCAGATGTTTTCAAAAAATTATAATACCTGATATATTATTGTAAATAAATCGTAAAAACTATTCTCTATCGTCATGCGAACATTAATAATTATGTACCTACATTATTTATAAAAGATTTATAAATTATTGATGTCACTGTTTCAAACTAGGTATATTTTAACGCAAAATTATTTGTTTTCGTGTCGTAATTGGCCTTAATTAACTAGGGTAAAATTTGTGCATGTTTTTTTATAAATAGGTAGGTATATATTTTTAGAAAGGAATTTTGAAAGTCATTTTTCTTGTCTGTAGATTTAAGATAATTAAATAATAGAACAACAAAATTATTCTATTATCGATAATTATGTAGATATCGTATACAGCGAAATGCAAGATAAAGTCAAGTAATAATTTCGAAAATCAAAAATTTGACACCTGTGGTAATGGTAATGATCCGCGTTATTCTAGAAGTGTTAATTTTCCAGCAAAAACAAACAAAGAGTAATTAAAATATTAACCAAGAAAAATAGTTTGGCCTACATTAATCTGTTTAAAAAGACAATTTAGATTACATGCTTAAACCTGAACCAAACAAACTGTAGTTAAGCTTTCAAGATTACTTTATATGTACTTATAGGTATCTAAATATTCACAATATAATAATTTATAAAAGAGCAAAGTACTGGTACATTTTCCATCATGCTAATTTTAGAATGTTTTATTTTAAACTTAGGTAGGCATTTTGTTTATTTGAATTAGAAAATAAAAAGTTTTTAGCTCCAATAGCAACAGCAATAAAATGTTTGGAATAAACAGAACTTTTCCTTCAATGTTAATTGTTTCAAGTTATTGCGTGGGGTGATTATTGTTTTATATAGTTTGCACTTTGTAAACTTATTTAAGATTTTAATTAGACTGGAAAACTTTACCGTATAAATTGTTTTATAAAAATAAACTAAGGAAAAGTAACGGATTTAGAAAATTCGCATTACTTGGATCAGGCGGGGGTAAAATAATTTCCCTCAAGAATTTTAAAAATAAGATTTTGTTGTTAGAAAAACGTAATTCTATACTTTATATTGCTGTCATTAATTAATTAGTAGATTGTCGTCATAATTATAAAATAAAAATAACAGTAGGTACTTGATGGTGACACTTTAATTACGTAAAGATACATTTTTATATACACATCATCTAGACAATAAATATTAAAATTCAAGAATATTTGAAGCTTTAAGTTTTTATCTGGAAGCTTAAATGAGTACGGCGAAGAATGTTTTTGGGATCGTTAAATTTTCTAACAAAATTTGAGTGCGTTATAACCAAAAAATGCCAGATAACTTCCTTCTAGTCAGCAGGAGACGCAAGTGATTAAAATTTGGCGAACAAAAAGAGCTAAAGGGAAAGTTTCTAAGACTAATAAGACGGCTAAAGGCTAAAGCTTCAGAATTATTAGTAAGTACTTCAGAAAAACACTTTATTCTAGGAGAACTAAACTGCTGGCCAATTGAAACGTACCAAGCGAATTTTAGGTTGAATTTAAAGTCAAATATTTTGAAAAATAGAAAAGTTATCAACATGCGGTTTTCAGGATTTCAGAGATAATTTAATTGAGAAAACGATAGTGTTACCCGATTTTTTTACTTTGAAGTACATTACTATCTACAGGGTATAAAAGAAAGTCTTCTGTTTTTTGTCAAATTTTATAACTACCGTGAATCCACAAATTTTTTTTAATATTTTTTTGATGTAGATTTTTTTAGTCCTTACTTAATGGGAAAACAACCTGTTTCTCAAAATTTTGATATCCCTGTTATTTTATAAGATACCGAATTTTTGATGAAAATTTGATTTTTTCTTTGTTTTTTGTCGTTCGGTCGTATTGTGTTTTGTAAGAACCAATCTCTGTAGTTGATTATGATACCTTATGAATGGCTTTCTTATAAAAAGTACACTTTTTGTACTTTCATTAATTTATTGGTAACCAGTGGCTTATCAAAAATTGGTACACCTTCACTAATTGGTAAATTTTTTAATTCATTTTTTGAGGCTATTTTCTTAATGGAATAGAATAGAATTTAGTTAGTTTATGTTCACCATTGGTTTAAATGACTTATATCCTTGAAACGGGTTTTTCACTTTTTCAAAAATTTGCTCATATTCGTGTATACCGGGTGGCTACGAAATCGTTTTACAACCCCCACCATTTTGTTACATTTAACTGTATTAATTTGAAATTTGGCATGGTTTGATTGTTGAAAGGAATAATCATTTTGACGTTTAAAACAATCTGATGACACTTCCGGTTTCACCGGAAGGGCCACCTACTAACTTTCAAAATTTTTTAAAACAACCCTGTAAATTTTTTTTTGTAAGAATTAGATTCTACTTAAAATTACCTTTTTATCGATGTATCACATGATGACATTTGCTTTCAAAATGGCAGCATAATTATTATTGCAAAAACCTGTTCAACAATATTTAATTTAATAAAAAATTCGGTATCTCATAAAATAAGAGGGATATAAAAATTTGGAGAAATTGGTTTTTTCCTCATTAACCAGGGACTAAAAAAATCGACAACAAAAAAATATAAAAATTTTTTTGTGGAATTCCGGTAGGTATAAAGTTTGAGAAAAAAAGACGACTTTCTTTCATACCCTGTAGATAGTAACGTACTTCAAAGTAAAAAAATCGGGTCACACTATTGCTTTCGCAATAAAATTCTCTTGAATCCTGAAAATCTCATGTTGATATCTTTTCTCCTTTTCAAAATATTTGACTTTAAATTCAACCTAAAATTAGCTTGGTACGTTTCAATTGGCCAGTAGTTTATTTAATAGTTTTACAGTCTTACATTTTTTCTCTTCAAATTAATTATCACAACAATATTATTATTCTAACAATAATAAAATACCACGTTATCCAATTTTGACACGACTTTGAATAATTAGAATTTCTGATCATCATTCGTAGAAAAATTTTCCCACCTCATTTTTCTCGCCTGTTTTTCGTTAAATCCATACAAGAAATACTCCGGCAAAAACTGAAAAATACAGGTTTCAGCCACTTTTAATCATTTTCCTATTTTACATCCATATCATACAAAATTCCCATTTTAATTGCAAAATATTTATCTTGACTTTTTTTAAAATTAATTTGTTTGTTATGTTGTACCTACTTGTAAAATTCACATGATTTCTTAATAAATTAATTCATCATGGTAACTGATAAAGATATGTATTTTTTCCTTGAAATTTAGAGTAGGTCTACACTGAGTACTTAACTTTCAAACTCACTCGCGAAATTATTGTAAGTAACAAAAATAATTTTTACAATCAATAGAACTTTGATAAATTATAATATAAATATTCTACATTCTTACACAAGTCAAGATAACATGATTGTTGTGTCGCATAAAATTGTCAATATTTTGTTGCCAATTCCATTATTTACTAATTAAAAAATAGATTTTAAAATAAATTTCCTAGAACTGATTGGAAATCAATCTAGGGCAGATAAGTTATTCTAATTTTGCTGTAAATAAATTTCAGTTGCTTTATGTCATAACTCCAAAATTTTCAGTTCCTGTATCACCTACTGTTATCTCTTGGTATTTATTCACTAAAAATAATGTTTTATAACATTATTATTATTTCAAGGATCACTTTAAATATTGACCCACGTTTAGTAAAAATAGCAACGTCTACTTAATTAATTTAATCCTGATACATGTGAGTATCACATAAAAATAACGTCAAGTAGTGATTTTATTTACACTACGAGCTTGGAGCTTTGCATGTTGTTTTGGTTCATATGCCAGATTAAATGGACGGGATAAAAATAAAATAATCAAAAACTTTCATATACATTTATTTTTTACTAGGTTAGCTTTAGCATGCTAAAATCTACAAAGCATAAATACGACCACCCTAGAGAATTTTTGTAATAAATAAACAATTAAATATAAAAATAGACTAGAATGGTCTGTAATAAAACATTTATTCAAAGTGAATAAGCTGTAAGCTGCCCCCTTGCTTATACGACTAAATAATCATAGGGTCAACAAGATTTAATTTTTATTAATCCTCCAAAAGAGGAAAAACTTAAAAATGAAATATTGTCGAGTATGATTTCAATTAATTTTACTGTAGACAATAATAATTACATCCTTTTATGGAGTATAGTTCAATTTTTCCCGCAGATATTAATTTATCAAACAAAAAATGTATTTCTCTACAAAAAGCAATAATATTGAAATTTTTAATCTAATTTATAAAAATAAAAATCCTTGTATGTAGTAGAAAAATCTGTAAGTTAAAAACTATTCAATATTGAATGATTGGTCTCAAGAAACTGGATAAAGTGACACAAGTCACATAATGAAAAAAAATCAACGAAACCATTAGTTATTCAACTGGTCCAACATCAACAAAATCCAAAACGTGTTCCTCAATCATTGTGCTACCATTACAAAGTGGCATTTGGATGCGAATTGGTAGCGGTGGCAAAGTGTACGAATCATCAACATCCAAAGCTTTCCTCAAACTTTTCGGTGTGCTAATCATTTCAAAGTGCTTGTCAGTGAGTGGCGGCAAAATATCCTTCAGCAACATCCAGACGCTCTCATCCACGACCACATGGACGCTAGGTACAGGAAAACCGTTAAATGGACTGGCCACTGGTAGAGTGTACGCGCCCATATCCTCGAAAACCAACCAATCGCCGATTTTCATTTCAGGGAGCAACATGTCGTCGATTACTTGGTCCAAACCGTCACATGTTGGGCCCCAGATGCTGCTGGAGTAGTACCTGCTGCCTGGATATTCATCCAGAGGTTGCGGGACTACCAATTGGTGGTCGTATAGAATACAGTTGAAGCTCCCATAGACTCCGTCGTTGATGTAGTACATATGGTGGCTTTTCTTAGCGCCGGTCTCCGGATCGGTTGTAACAACATTCCGGATGGAATGTACATTGCAGGCCAGTGTGTAGGCGGAACAAACGTAGAAACGCCCTGGCTCGGCGATTACTTGAATTGCCGGATCGGGGAAATAATCGTCCAGTGCCAAGTTGACCACATCGGCAATCTGCAAAAATGTTTTTGTTAAAAAAATGTAACGGGGTCAGAAAATTTAAATTTGCGAAATAATAATGCTCTGATCAGTCATGAATTTTATGCCATGAAAATATTACTGAACCGGCTTAGCTGCCGCGTTTTCATGAAATATGAACTGTTGCCGATTTCAGAAAACTTTTAAAGATTTTAAACATGTCAATCCAAACAAAACCTTATTTTTTGCAATATCGGCATACAAAACTTCCTGTGGCTCTTTAGTTTAATAAACCATCTTATTGTACATTTATATCGGTTTAGATTAGCCTGTTATTATACTTTTGTTATTGTTATTATTAAAAACCATCATTCACCTCATCAATGCTTGATCCACGTGAACCAGGATAACCTCCTCCAATGTCCAGAAGGTCGAAACGATATCCCAGTGTTTCAGCATAGTTGAAGATGTCACGAGCAGCGGCGATTGCCCGACGAAAAACTGGTGGTTCACGACAGCCGGATCCCACATGGAAACTAACACCTACGACTTCAATGTCCAAGGAGCGGGCAATGCGCAGGAGTTGTGGGGCTTCGGTGATAGGATCGCAGCCGAATTTCATGCCCAGTTGACATTGGGCATCGGTGGCGTCGCATCTGATGCGAATTACCATCCTGGAGAAAGAATAAGGATATTAAAATAATTTTAAATTTTTGGCGGATGCGCCGGTTTAAAATTATGGTGATCAAAACAATATAAAATTAGCAATACAAATAGATATCAACTGAGGTTATTGTCCATATTATTAATCCTAAAGATATTAGTCACAAGTTTCAGATAAAAATCCAGACAAAAATGATTTTAATTATGGATGATTTACAGAAAAATAAACCACTTTAGAAATGACCAGAATGTAAATAAATTTACTTATTTACCACTTTCTTTTCCCTTATGTTTATTCAACAACCAATTACCCTATCATCTAATCGCTTATTAATTACCTGGACTTTAATCCTAACTAATAATTACCTTATCATCTACTCACTAATTCAAATTACACCACAAATTACGTAACATCTTAAGCCTTTTTTACTTACTTGGCATTTGGATACAATTGCTTGACTTTGTGCAGTTCGGTTTCATTATCAAATGTCATGGTGTTAACACCAACAGACTCTGCATGAAGAATATGACTGCGTGGTTTAGCCGGATTGGCAAAGATTATCCTGTTGGGGCTCACGCCTAAAGACAGAACCTTGTTGATCTCAGATTTTGAAGCACAATCGAAGCCTGTTCCCAAGGCGGCCAACACTTCCAACACCGTCAAACTGTCATTACACTTTACAGCTGAAAGAAATAATATAATATTTATAGTAAATATAAAAAGTTTTGGTGGCATACTTTTTCTTACACAACATTACGCAATTTTCCAAGAAAAAACTTTGTTAACTACCGAAAACTTACCGTAATGAGGCTCAACTCTCGGCAGTTTGGCCTTCCAGATCTTGTGCTTCCGAACAATATCCCCAATGTCACAAACATAGAAAGCATCCTCTTGCATCTCTCTGCCGGCTATGTTCCGGACCACAGACCACACATTGGACTGGGAATTCAAAATGTGGACACGTTCATCAAAATTGCTGATTTTCATTTTGATATTTGATGATATATTATTTATTAAATACAGTTAGAAAAATTGTAGCGTAGTAAGCAAGCTGGAAAAATTTAATGTTATTATTACATAATTTAATATAGGGGTGCAAACTTACGAGGCAGCCCGTGCTCACAATTGCACAGGGTGTGTGTTTAAAGAGCGGGTAATAAGTTCAAAAATTCGTGGTCAGCTAGCAGGACCAGGGAGGTTCTCCGTTCAAGAAGATGATCCAATTATACGGCAGGCAAACGCTGTTAGTGGCGGCAGAAGCTTCTTCCACTGTACAACCCTGGAAAAATAATCATTTTGTAGTCTAGGAGAAATTCAATAGCAATCATGGGCGACAAATTACAGAGTCATGCTTATAGGAAAATCTGAATATAACGCAGAAACATGTAATTTAAGCTTCATAGTTAATTTAAAATAATTGCTAAGCTTGTTCAAACGAAGTAAAAGTAAAACCGGGTATTTTTCTGTGGATTTTTTACCTGGAATTCTAGACCAAGAATTCGTGACTTCACACATACGCACATTCACAACACTTTCTTTGGATAGAATCTCAAGAACACCAGCCGGTCATCAACTGAGACAACTGGCAATAAAGTAAACTATCACGGAAAAACACTTTTAAGACAAAACAACCGGCTGGTGATATTTTGTGAGGGCCTTTACCGGCGCCAACACGAGCAGCACTTATCCACAAAGTAGAACAGTTCAGTCAAATATGGTAGTTTGGATGCCTCAGCACCGAGCATATATTTGCCACCCCCACTTCACTCTAATTTGACATAGAGTATGATCTTCAACCTATTTCTGATAAATGTTATCTGATCTGATTATGTGCATATTCCAGTCAATAAGGTCATTAAACTACACAAAGCAATATTTGACATACTTTCCTATAAAATTGGTTCCTAATTACTTTAAAATTAGGGGCTTTAAGAGGAAGGAAAGGTCATTTAGCAAACATGTGATGGGTGACTCAGGCCAGGAAAACACGCTGTGACGGTACTTCTTACTTCTCGTATATGTAGTAAATAAGACATTCTAATTTGTCGTTGGAACTCGTGACAAAAAAGTGTTGGGATTTGAAATATTAATTAGAAAAAACCCACACGAAATTAATGAGGTTTAAGATTTAATCCTTGGTGGGTAACGGAAAAAGATAAAACACTCGTACATTATTCCTAATCATAATGTAGTTTTATCTAATAATTGATGTTTACGGTCCATTTCCACTTCAAATAAATTTTAAATCAACAAATTGATAGTTTGCAAATTTATTATCATTTAATCCTATATCATAAGCTGAGTAATTTAGTACACACTTATTTCTTAGATCAACTTAATTGGCATGCGAGTTTTCAGTTAATTTTTTATAATCGCATTTTTTTGTTTGTTTATTACCTTAAAATATTTTAGCTTTAGCTTCTTTAATCTTTATGATTTTTCTGACATTCCCATTTTGCAAAATTAAAAACTAGCCAGGAGAAATTGTAGGATATTAAATTTTAATGTTTAGAAATTCTAAAGGAGGTTTTTATTATATTTATTTAACCGTCACTATCACTAATATTTGCATGAGTTTTTTTAATTTTACAGATTTTTAGCATTTTTTATCAATCCAAAGTTCAATAGTATTATTTATTTTAGTTATACATATATAAATTATAATCAAATTTAGAAATAAGTATACCCTAATTTTATTATAAATAAATTATAATGCAATTAAAATAAAATTTTAAACATTAGAAAGGACACATTATGCTTACTAAGATAAATATAACATTGACCTACCTGTAAATGCTATGAGTGCAAATTTTGTTGAAATTTAACCATTAGACTGCACATTTTAAGTTCATGAAATTGCCAAATTTATTTGACAACTGGACCTACTTTTATACAGGATGAGTCAGGAATATTACTAGAGTGAAACTAGACGAGAAAAATCTTTTGGGATCAGACGCGGAAAGTGGTTGATTTCAATATTCTATGGTGTCTGTGTCCCCCAATTTTATTAGAGTCTGGAGCCTGGCATCCCTAATTGGGTTAAATTAGCAAAAAACCTGTCCCTATATCGGGGCACTAGTAGTTTGAGAATTACTGTATACAGGGTGTCCCAAAATGAACCAGCTGATTCTACGTTCAAATATAATGCAAAAAGTTTTAATAAATATAGGTTGAAATATGTTTCCTAAGGGAGCTACAACCCCCCGGAAGGGGGATCCCAAAGAGGAGTTTTCTGTAATATCTCTGCAATTGTTTGAGGTAGATTCATGAAATTTGGTGAGTTTGAAGCTTGTATAATTTGCCACATATTTCTTTTTCCAATTTTCAGAATTTTTGCCAGGGGCGTCACATACAGGGTGGGTGCTGGGTAAATTATGCCCCATATTTTTCGTGTGAATAATTTTTAAATTTTTTATATCAAATTATGAAACTTAGTTTATTTTTACACAAAAAGGTCGTCTCAGTCGACCTTTGTATCTTGAACCGTTTTCGAGTAAAATCGTTTTGAAAAAATCTCATCCATGAAAACTACACTAATAAAATTAATCACAAAACTAAAATTATCAAAAGTAGACAATAGATTAAAATTTATAGGTATTTATTACTTCGTTTAGCATTTCTTCGTCAAATATTAATAATAAAAACAAAATATCAAAATCAAATTTTTTTTTTCAATTTTGTGATTATTTTTATTAGTGTAGTTTTTATGGACGTGACTTCTTCAAAACGATTTTACTCAAAAACGGTTCAAGATTCAAAGGTCGACTGAGACGACTTTTTTTGTGTAAAAATAAACCAAGTTTCATAATGTGAAATAAAAAATTATCAAATTATCCACACAAAAAATATGAGGCATAATTTACCTAGCACCCACCCTGCATGTGACGCCCCTGTCAAAATTTCTGAAAATTGAAAAGAGAAATATGTGGCAAATTATAAAAGTTTCAAACTCACCAAATTTCATGAATCTACCTCAAATAGTTGCAGAGATATTACAGAAAACTCATCTTTGGGGCCCCTCTTTCCGGGGGCTGTAGCTCCCTTAGGAAGCAATTTTCAGCCTATATTTATTAAAACTTTTTGCATTATTTTTGAACGTAGAATCAGCTGGTACATTTTGGCAGGCTAATTTTGGGACACCCTGTATAAGAAAAAGTGGTAAATACATTTTTTGTGCAGAGTTATATAAGAGTTATTTTTGTACAGAGGCTAAAATTGTGAAATCGTGACTGTTTTGCGGTAAAATGCGATAAACCGCGAAAGTGCACGTTAGGGGTGGCAGGCTCTAATAAAATTGGGGTACACCATAGAATATTGAAACCAACCACATTCAGCGTCATATCCCAAATGATCAAGTTTTCGATTTATTTCCCTTATTTTTGCTAATTTCACTGAAATATTTTTAGGTGTGATTCTTGAATAAATTCTGCATTGTCCTGTATAATTTTCTTATCCCCAATCCGGGTGACACATTAAATCAAAACAGTCGGATTTACAGATTAACATCCAAAAATTCGTTACAAGATATTCAAATAATTCATTTTTCGGTACTTCCACCTTCGAATACTGCCAAAAATTATATTTAACTGTTGTAAAAATCTACAAAAAAAACCTTAAAACTTTTTGAAACTTATATCGTCCCCTACAAAGCCCCTTTTTTGGGTGCACACCTAGTTCAATGTTTTCTAATTAATTTCTTTGGCGGTGTTCTTATTCTCAAACTCGTGTTTTAGCCGTTAATAATGCGTAGTACTTATTAAAACAGTTTTTAATCGCCTCGACAATAAAAACAACAAAATTATTTATGATATTATGTTTTATTCTCAGAAAAATAGTTATACAGCAATCAACGGCATGTTTATTTAGTTATAGTTTCGCAGTCCATAAACTTGAACTTTTAAATCAAGGATCTAATAACGATAAACTTAATTGTCAATTAATTAAACTCGTCTTGTTGACCAATTTAATTATTATGAGAAAATACACAGTATTAAATAAAAATATTACATAAAACAGTCAAACTACATCATAGTACTTTGAATCTTCTCCAGCATCATCTCAATACGATCCTTCATAACCGGCTGGCCCTTCCTCGTCTTCCTGCTAAGTTTCTTAAACTTCTCCATTTTCTTCTTTTTGTATTTCTCCAAAGCCTCTGCCCTTTCTGTCTTCTTTTTCTGTGCATCTTCCTTCCTCTGAAGTTTCTCTTCTTTTATCCGCTGAAACTCTAAATGTGCCTTTTTAAACCCTTTACTTTTCCTCTCCTTAGAACTACGAGGAATTTCAGAGCGTTCAACTTCTGCTTCGCGAGTCAAATTAGTATTCAAGTTATTCTCGTTTTCTTCAACAGCTTCATCGTCATCGCCTGCTTCTTGGTAGATTTTCTGCACATCTAACTTGGGTTCGTCGTGTTTTAAATTCCGGTAATAACCTCGTAACACTGCCTGCTTTCGCTTGTCCTCCCACTGCTCCAGTTTATATTTCTTGCTGTATTTCTGTAGGCGCCACGTTTTCTTATCGAATGGTTTCTTCTGCTTGACCTCTGCAACTTGGGAACTACCACTAGCACTAGCACTGGTTTTGGTCTGGCTTTTTTCGGCATTTTTGTGTTTTGCTTTGAATTTCGTTTGAGATTTGTTTTGGAAAAAGTTATCTTTCTTTGTTACGGGTTGCTCGGGTGCTACCTTATTTCTCGCCATTATTCCGGTTTAATTTTCGAGATTCAAACCTAGAATAAAGCGCGCGATAAAATAAAATAATAGAAAAGTAAACTAAACCTATTTATCTTATCTTAAGCACGGAGATAAGGAATTGGTTCATTGGTTAAAACTGACATAAAACGTAAAAAATAAAATTTTTGCTTAACAAAATTTGTAATAAATTCTTTCTTCTATTTATACCCAATTTATCTAGTATGTACTTCCATCCTTAACTATTGTTTAAGCTTGATAAATTAATTGTTTAACTTTCATTCTATTTCTGTATCAGATGAATTTTTCCACACGATCTTTCCCGATGAAACATTCTACATAACGTTAAAAAAATCACGAATATTTGTTATACAACATACGACAATAAATCAATGCCAATAATCGTTAATGAACACCGTACACCGTCATGGACAAGGTCAATTTTGGGGTTCATGAAATAATGACTCATACAGCAGCCAGGTAACATACCATATGTTAAAAAAAACAATTCATACAATAAAATCCATAGGAAATTATTTTTAAACATTGCACAACACAACATAAAAAGTCATGTCAATATTGAGGTTTGTTACTAAACTAAACAACGAAATTTACCTTCGGAAGCCACCCTCTGGGCTGGCTAGTGCTTTTAGGCGGAATCTTGAATTTTTGCAGATACTGGTGTGTAAAAAACACGTTCGCCCTTTGTCAATCAGATAGATTTCTCAGTTTATTGTCGCACTGAACGTTCACCATGCCGTTTCTAATCACAGGATTTCGTGAAAAGGGACGACACAAATTGACGAATCTGACAATTGGACTGTCAGCGCTGAACGGGAATTTAGTGAAGCTCACGCAAGTTTAGTGACATCTGTTAGTGAGAAGCTGAACTTGCCAATATGCTAGGCAACACATAATACACAGGTGTTAAGCTGGTTGTCTATGATGTGAGGTAGTTTATACAAGGAGCAATCAATAATATTCAGAAACATTTAAAAAAAAAATTCTAAATATTAGCCAATAAAATTGAATTATTGTTAGACTCAAATCAAGAGATTTAAAATACCTATATACTCCAAGTTTGTCAACTGGTTTCACCATAAAAATTGTTTAATCAAGCTTAATTAAACAATTTACACCACATCACATTAATATATCGTATTGTTTTAATTAAATTAACGTATTTATGACTGGTAATTATTCAAGTGTTACCAGAGATTATTTTCGTTTATATTTCCTAATCCTAAGTCATTTAATACCCTTTATATGAAGCATAAAATTTGCTTAATCAGATGCTTTAGAATTAATTTCATATTTTGCACTTATAAGGTCAGAAGCATATTGTATGTGTATTATGATTTATGAATAATAAAACATAATTTCCAATTTTAATTGAAATTTCCATTGAAAGTAAAGTAATGATATAGATAAAAATTTAGTTTCGTGTTCGTATGCAGTACAAAATGTGGATTATTATCAAATCTTCTATTCTATTTTTGTTATTATGTTGTACTCAGGTTCTTTTACGTAAGTAATCAGCTATTTTCTTACAAATTAATTAAAATCTGACTGAAATATTGCAGAGGAACTGCCAAGAAGAAAAACACCAGACCTCCCTGGAAGTACCGCGCTTGATAATTTCCCTTTAATCGATGGGTAAGTAGGTAATAAGTATATACAAAAACTTTTTCAAAATTAAATTATTTCTTCTTTAGCCACAACGATTTCGCCGCTTCTCTTCGCATCCTCCTAGACAACAAACTTCATTTATTCGATTTTGACACAAATTTAACTAACGATTCGATTTTTGGTCGACAAGCCTGTTGGACTTGTGCCACAGATTTAACACGTCTGCGAAAAGGAAAAGTGGGGGGTGTGGTAAAATACTAAAAACAATTCCAAAATAATATATTCAAAAACTAGTTTTTAGTTCTGGTCTGCGTATGTTGATTGTGATTCGGAGAATCAAGTGGTGAAAACCCTGGAACAAATCGATGTAATTAAAAGGCTGGTCCAGAATTATCCTGATGATCTAAAATTTGTTACTACAGCGGATGGTATGGACAAATCAAAAATAGTGTAGAATATTTTACTTGTTTTTTTTCAGGTATTCTAAAAGCCTTCAAGCAAAAAAAAATCGCCAGTCTAATTGGAGTTGAAGGGGGTCAAGCTATAGCTAACAATCTGGCAATTTTAAGAATCTACTACGAATTGGGAGTGCGTTATTTAACCCTCACCCACGTCTGCAATCTTCCATGGTAAACCACCACACAAACCTCTTAACTTTTATAAAATTTTCATTCCTCAGGGCCGATTCCGCCACAGTGGACCAACTATACACTACCATACACAACTTAACTTTATTTGGAAAGGTCACTTTTCCTCCACTCAAATAAACCATCAACTTATTTCAGGTGATTTTCAGAAAGTCATTTGGGAGATGAACCGTTTGGGCATGATTGTGGATTTGGCGCACGTTTCCAGGAATGTTATGGCTGAGGCACTTAGCCTTTCTAAAGCACCAGTGATGTTTTCGCATTCCTCCTCAAAAGCTATCCATTCGCACGCGAGGAATGTAGACGATAACATATTGAAAAAGCTGGTAAAAACGTCATAATAAATATAAAGTGCTCAATTAATTTGGAAATTGTAGAAGGAGAATAAGGGTGTGATTATGGTCAACTTTTATTCGAAATTTATTGGCGAAGGAAAGAATACTATCGACAATGTTATAGGTGCGTAAAGGCTAAATAATTTTCTTTCTCTTATAAAATATTTATGTAGCACACATAAACCACATTGTCGATGTTATCGGCGTGGATCACGTTGGAATTGGAGCGGACTACGATGGTGTGACAGAGTAAGGCAGAAACGTCGACTCTTGCAATTGTTTCAAGTAATTTTTTGCAGACTTCCAGTTGGACTAGAAGATGTGTCAAAATATCCTGATTTATTCGACAAATTAAAAACTACGAATTCTACGAGATGGACTATAGAAAATTTGGAAAAATTAGCTGGGCGGAATGTTGTGCGTGTTATCAGAGCCGCTGAAAATGTAAATTAGAAATTTTGTCTAAGTATTAGATTGTGGTTTATAGTAGTGGATTTTTTTAGCTGAAGGCGAAACTGCAACATCAGTTGCCTGATGATGATCTATTTGAAGCCGAGAGGGAGAAGCCCAATAAAACTTAAGAACAAAAAAATTGTTAAATTCGTTTAGAACTAGATTTATAATGAATAGTTTATGAATTGTTCTTCGACATTTTTTTATAAAATAAAAATAAAATATAAATCCCTTTTAAATACTTGGTACAAAAACATATATTACAAAAACATTAAATACATTTTTCCACGTATAAAATACCTACAATAAAACTATCTCTCAATACAACGTAACCCAGATTTCACTTCTTCAGGCCTAAAATGTTCATTAAATGCCTATTATACACATCATCGTAATTTTCATTGTTGGCCTCATGTGCCTCTTCCAAATCAGCATCCACGTCAACCATTTCAGGTGAATCCTCATTACTACTATTGTCGTCGATCGTATTTTCACTTTCATCGCTGAAAGTTTCCTTGCTTGGTGGTATTTCATCGTTGATATAAGGACGAAGGAATTTCTCCACTACACGAGTTCTTCTCTTCAATACTGGAGCTTCATTACTGTCTATATCTTCGTCAAATGTGTATTTATCTTGGCGCACTTTTGGTTTTAAAATAGTGTAACCATCTTCGTTTTGTTCCTCGATGAAGCGGTCTTTGTATCTCTGTGGAGGGAAAAAAATTAGGTAAAATAAAAATCAAATAAATAAGTTACAATTTGACCGCAATATCTTTCTGTGCAACTAAACTCCAAACCATTTTCCTTGCATATGCACACATTGCAGTCGACTCGGAATTTGGAAAGAGGTCTGCACATGGATGCGTCTAAAAATCATTTTTATATAATATAATAAAAAGCTTGGAAAATTTGTAGGTAACTTACCAGAAAATTCTATAGTAAGGCAGAGGGAAGCCAACACAACTATAAACGAATTCATTCTGGTCATGGCCGGAATTTTTGCTTGTCAGAAGACTTTAATCACTCAGAGAAACCACGGACTGACTTAAAAAAGGAAATGTGCTAAAATATAACTAACCACTGCAAGTCTTATCTGAATTTCTCTCACATCGTATTGTGGGTTTGGTTCAATGTGGTTTTATTTTTTATTTTAAATCGCGATAATAAATAAAAGCTACAGTGACAAATTTATATATCGTAAGATTATACCATACACACAAGAGACAAGTTAAATTTAGATGTGGATATGCGGAGCCAAAATCGTATATTTACGGTGAAGTGAAGTGAAATTAACACAATTTTATGAATACTGTACCGGATGCAGTGCAATTGAGGCTATCAGATGTACCATCAAAACAATAATTGTACGAAATGATTATATTGCACTCTTTTTTATATGAAAACTGTTTTCTCTGGAATTTATCTTCGGGTTTAGTGATCATGTGAATTTGCAATGTTGATGCAATGGTTCTAGTAAAATCATGCAAAATATTTATTGTTTATTGTGAGAATTATCTCGTAGTAAATGCGAGCATCTGCTTGTAGAACCAAAATACACAGAAAAGTTTATCTATGTATATAAAAATATAGTAAAGTCCATTTTAGTACAATTTTAGTATAACCTAATTGTAACTGGTTTATTTTAGTTATTTATCATCAAACAGGTCTTTGTTGCCTTAAAGTTATAAATAATAATACTGAATGGGACGTAACCCTGTGTCTCTTTAGGTGCAAGAATTTTTGACAAAATAACTCTTTACGTATGAAAAAAAACGCTTATTTATTAGCATTTTTTATATTATCGGTATTGACAAGGATGTAACCTAAATCCTAATCCAGTCTTCGCCCTCAAGATTTTAATTAAAAAAATTACACAAAAAAGTAATCATACGATAATTTACTGACTATTTTATCACATCTTATTTTGATAGTCTAGAAAAATAAACACGTTCGTATTAATAAATTAACATCACAAAATAGTTATTTGTGGTACTAGTGAGTAAAGTGAGATATTATTCTAAAGTCTGATAATATCAGTTTATAGTAAAAGATGAAATGCTATTATCAACATGAGTTTTCAATTTTCCATCAACAAACCTTAACTTTCCTTTTAATTAGAAATGATCATAGTAATGGAACTATTGCTATAATAATAATAATTCCGAATTTTTTATGAAATCAAATCCACATTATTTTATATTTCTCACATTGTTTGCCAAAATTTTTAGGTATTTTCCATATAATTATATCCTTTTTGTTGATAAATTTTTCCTTTGAATATTTTCCAATCCGGAAGTTCATTTTGTTTACCGAAAAAAACAACCAAAACATTCTGATGCTAATGATAAAAAATCATCATTAAATATAAGCGGAAAGTAATTATAGGTTTACATTTTGTAAGCATTATTATATTATTAGCAATCAATTTAAATAATATTTAATTCACTGAGAAATAGTTTATATTTAAAGTTTTGCAATAAAACTGGTTTATATTACATTCTATTTGTACCACTTTATAAAATAATTTAAGTACTAAAATATTATTAAAATTTTGGATTATCATTCCATTTATACTGGGGATTATTAGTTCTTCCTGTTCGATCACTACAACCACTTCTAAAACAAAAAAAAGAACACAGTTAAACAGTAGTTTTTTTACTTTACAATTATGTACTCACATATTGTCCTTGCAATTGTCTACGACGAAACACTGCGGCCCCAAAACATTAAAATAAGTATAGCCAATTTGTTTTGCGATAATAGAACCCACATTTTGCAAACAATTATAAAAATCTCTGTCACAATCGCATCTAGATCTAAAAAAAAATAGTTAATTTTGAATTCGACTGATCAGAAATTCAAGGACAAAACTTTCGTATCAGAAAAAATATTACCTAGTAAACAGTCCTGTGTTTCTCAGACCATACTTGGTTTCTCCTGCTAGAATGCTAAACGGACAATTATCATGACTCCTGCAACAATTGTCCTCTTCGAAGAATCGTCCTAGATCATCCGGTGAAACAGCTCGATCTCCATCGCCACACCAGTTAGTTCCTGGTACAATCGCTCGTATTTTCTCTTTGAAACTATCACGCACTCCCGAGAAAAACCTCTTGTCGGTGTCGAGCCCCCCTGAGGATGTGCTGTTAGAATCCCATCCTATTCTTTGTCCGATACCAGCGATTTTTTCCCCGACAGTTCTTAGGATATCGCGGCCGAAAAAATCCAATTTTCCATGTTCGTTCTTATCGGGGTTGTCAGGTTTCTGGTTCGTGTAAAATAGATTTTTTATTCGTAGTGGTACAAAGTCTAAAATGTTGAAAGTTTAATATTAGGGATTTTGGGAATTGAGTGAAGAACTTACAGGTGAAAGAATCCTTGGTTCTGCTCCAAAATTCGGCGAGTTGTCTTTTATTACGCAAAGCTTCAAGTTTGTCTGAATTTTCAGTTTTGTCGTCAGCTAAAATAGGGGTAAGGATAAGAAAATGTGCTAGGATCAAACGTAAGGCTAACCTCATGATCTTACTATGACCTGCAAGAGATAATTAGCATACTATAAACTCAAAATAACATAACTAATTTGTGATATAAACTTTTTACAACTTACCCCATTAGCTGTGAGCAAAAAATTACATTAAAACAAACTATTTATCTTCAGCTTAATTCGCACAGAAAACAAGCGTGCTTTCTACCAAGTTTACACAATAATTGCATTTATTTTTCCTCTACTATTAATATACATATAATTACTAACCTTGCTTAACGCTCACATTCTTCATGGTTCATAGTTTTAAAATTAATTTCAGATATGAATACCTACACTAATCAGGTAATAAAGCAAAACTATTATTCGCAATTATAGCTACACAAAATCTAGATCAAAAATTATGTTGATGCGTAAAAAAATTATGTAATGTTGCAATCGCAATTATTAAATTAAATATAAACATATTAGACAGTTATTAATTATTGGTGATTGTAATCTAAAACGAATGTTCCTGCAAATGTATATGTTGGATTTGTTGTTGAAAAGAATAATTAGTTATGGAAATTATAAGCCTGCGGCCGAATAATGATCTTTGACTCTATCAGGACTAAGTGGAGTGAAAGGGTATTAAATTTTAAATTCAATATCAAGGAGGATTTTAAATATGATCACGAAAAATTTGGAGGAGTTTGTTGGTCCGGCGCGTGGCGCGTCCATCTTTAAGATCCAGAATTTTTCCAATCCATCTGTCTGGATCTGTTCCACTTACGAGGCTTCGCTTAGTTTTCTTAATTTGATTTTATATTGATACATTATTAAGGTTAAGTCGCTTTTCCTAGAAGATATAAAATAATGGAATTCGACTTTGGGAAAAGATTTTATTATATGCTTCATAACAAAGTCTATACGAGCCCTAACAACTAAATGTTCGGACAGAAGTAAATTTTTGAAGTATGAAAGGAGAACTGGAAATTTTACGCAAATAATTAGTAAACAACTAATAGATACAATAAGATAAAGATACATGGGAGAAAATTATTTATTGGATTTAGCAATATTTTAACCTTAATAATTAGCAAACTTTGCAAAATGGATTTGTAACTAAATGTTGGGATAATTTTTAATTTAGGACCATTAATAAGAGGTTACGTCTCTTTTTGCTTTAATAGCTGCCTGTATTCTAGCAGGCATTGTATTTATCAAATTTTGGTACAATTCTGGCGTGAAACTGTCCCAAATTTGTTGTATTTTGGTCTTTAAGTCCCCAATGGTTCTTGGTAGATTATTGCGTAGAATACATTTAATTTTATGCCAAAGAGTTTCAATGACATTTAAGTCCGGACTGGATGAGAGCGATGAAAGCACCTTTATGTCGTTTTCCCCAAGTTCCAAAACTGTGATTTTTTAAAAACAGTCGTTAGAAAATTACGTCACATTTTTCAAGTGCAATTTTAAAGCTACGAAATATGCCTAAAATCAGCAAATAAAGACTTGGGGTTTTGTTTGTACATAAAACCAACATCCAGCTTTGCAATAAAGTAAATTTTACCAAAATCCAACCAGTGGTTCCAAAACTGTGATTATTTTAATGTAAGTAACACCCTCAAAAAACACGTTTTTTGAAAAGTGAACAGTGGAACTCGAAAAAATGCAAAAAAAAATCATATTAACATTTCAGGATTTTTTCAATATAATACGATTATTGAGCTTTGATTTAAATGTTTTTTGACACAAATCCAACCTGCGGTTTCAAAACTGTGATTCTTTAAAACAGTTATTAGAAAATTTTATCATTTTTAAATGTGCAACTTTGAAGCTCCGATAAATGCCTAAAATCACCTAATAAAAACTTGTGTAACATTTTTGTAAAGAAAACCAACATTCAGCTTTGCAATAAAGTAAATTTTACCAAAATCCAACCAGTGGTTCCAAAACTGTGATTATTTTAATGTAGGTAACACCCTCAAAAAATCCATTTTTTGAAAAGTGAACAGTGGAACTCGAAAAAAATGCAAAAAAAAATCATATTAACATTTCAGGATTTTTTCAATATAGTACGATTATTGAGCTTTGATTTAAATGTTTTTTGACACAAATCCAACCAGCGGTTTCAAAACTGTGATTCTTTAAAACAGTTACTAGAAAATTTTATCATTTTTAAATGTGCAACTTTGAAGCTCCGATAAATGCCTAAAATCACCAAATAAAAACTTGTGTAACATTTTTGTAAAGAATACCAACATCCAGCTTTGCAATAAAGTAAATTTCATTAAAATCCGACTAGGTACTAGATCCAACGTTTTGAAAATAATAATTCTTTGTTTCTACAATTTTCCCATCCTGCTGGGTTAAAGTGCCACAGTTTTGGAACCGCCGAGCGGATTTTTACGAAATTTACGTTTTTATATAACTAAATGTTGGTATTATAACAGAAAAAACCATCAATATTATGGAAGTTAATTTAAATAGCTTTTGCGCGTATCGAAAAAGACAATCAAATTTACTTTTGTCCGAACATTTAGATGTTAGGGCTCGTATATCTACATTAGAAATTAACTTTTTAACGTGCCTTCCCATTTTGTTTTTATTTGAGACATGCGAATATAATAATAATGTAAAAATTCTAGAAATTTTCTTGTCCCTGCTCCTCATGCCAAATCATTTATCAACTTATAATTTTACACAATTTTATTAATCGTCATGCCATATTGATTACCATGTCTAAATAACAATACTCGTAGAAATTTCCATGAATATATAAATTAAATTCCAAATCTAATTAAATTTACATAGAAATTAAATTATTTAGACAAAATATTGTTTGGCTAAAACAGTGTAACATTTTCAGTAAGTATGCGGACCGTGGCCTTAAAATTTGCATAATTAATTCATCTCAATATTCTTAAGGCTATTCAGATAAACAACCTGAACATAGTTTTCGGGGGACATTCATTATAGATTACAAACACTAATTAGCAACTGTATTTAGTTAAATAGTTGCGATTGTAATTTAAAGACATAATTTTCGAATAAGATCATGAGGTTAGCCCGGGGTTTGGTGCTAGCACATTTTCTAATCCTAAGCCTAAGCCCTATTTTAGCTGACGATAGAACTGAAGATTTTAATCGACAATTTGATTCACGTTACTACGAATTTTGGAAAGGAACCGTAAATAAAGGGCTAAAATGTAAGTGTCTTGGATACAGTCCTAGGTAACTTGCGAAAATCCCTATTAATCCTTAGAACTTTTTATCATATGTTTTAGTCATGGACAGTTTTCGAAGTGTACCAGAAAGCATAATAAATGTATTCAAAAAACCACGAAATGAAAAAGAAGAACATGGAAATTGGAACTTTTACAGTCGAGATATTTTGAGAAACGTCGGAAATGAAATTAATAAAATCAAAGAAAAATTTGGATTTAAACGTGACGGTGATACCGATAGGAAGTCTTCGGAGGGGCTCGACACGATTAAGTCGTTTTTCTCTGGAATGCGTGATAATTTCAAAAAGAAAATAGCAGCGATAGCTCCAGGTAAAAAAACTATAAACTAAACTAAGATGAGAAGAATTAAATTTTGCTTGACTAAGGAACTAAGTGGTGTGGAGAAGGAGATCGAGCTGACTCGCAGGACGATCTAGGACTATTTGCCGAATTAGACAAATGCTGCAGAGCCCACGATCTTTGTCCCACTAGCATTCCATCAGGAGAAACAAAGTATGGTCTAAGAAACACAGGGCTGTTTACTAGGTAATTTTTTGAGCATGTTTCAATATCCTCTAACATTTTTCCTCATAGATCTATATGTGATTGTGACCAAAACTTCCATACTTGTTTGCTAGATGTAGGAAGTCTTCTTGCTAAGCAAATTGGCTTAACTTATTTTAATCTTTTGGGGCCACAGTGTTTTACGCGAGACGGAAATCATCATCACCACTATAAATGGCAGGATAATCCAAGGTTTAATATTGTTATATAATTTATTTTTTGCAGCCTTACCAATAGAATGTAAGATAGTAAACTAGTTTTATTGCAAAACATCATTTTCCTGTCAATTAAATTTTTTTATTAGTGAATAAAAATACTATGAGTAACTTGGTTGTAAATAATATAATGCTTTTAAATTATAATTATTGTACTTTTAATTTACCTAACCAGTAAACGATAATTTTTTATCATTAACAGGATGTGTACGGTTTTGGTTGTTTTCGTTTACCAAAATGTACTTCCGGATTGGAAATTATTCAGCGAAAAATTTGCCAACATAAAGAGCATAATTATATGCGTAAATGTATGATTATTTGGGAAATACCTTGAAATTTCGACGAAAAAACTGTTAATAGATTTTGTCATCGATCAGTAGAAAATACAAAAGCTTATTGTAGAATAAAATGTCTATATGGGAAATCAAAAGCTATTTTTGTTATATGTGTGTAATACGATAGTTTAGACCACATTTAAAGACTTGGAAAAATTATTTTCAACGCCTTACCTTAGTCCAAAAGTTCTTCCTTACTGAGTTACAGGGAGCTAAAAAATATTTTTCCAAATAATTTTTTAAGTATATCTACAGAATGGTTTAATGTAGAGATTTGTAATTTGGTGGGTTAATAAGCGTATAAGGAAGCTACAATTTGTTGGTATTAGAACCAAAATAATATTGTTCAGTGGCCTACTTATCGAAGAGGTCTCAGGGTTTTTTTGAATAATTCTTGTAGGTGATTAAATCAATCGAATTATTTTGAGCCCAAAAACTTGTGGTCGGATTTTGTAAAGACCTTTTAAAGATACCTTGTATATAACTTGTATTACCGATCTACAGGTTTAATATACTACCTTGCGGAACCCCCATACCAAATTTTGCCAGGACATGACATTTAATTAACAAATTTCTAGAAAATTCCTCCATATTAGAGCACGTGCTGTTATACTAATGCGTACTTTTTACAATTTAATAATCTGTAACAATATAACAATTCTAAATTACAGCTTACAGTTTACCGTGTTATGATTTGTGTCAATCACTGGAACATTTTCCATACCGTCTACCATATAATTTACCCTTTCAGCCACAATATGAAGAAAAATCACTATAATTTCCTCGTTGAAACTAATAAATAAGCCATGTGTTTAAAAACAAATTATAATTGGTATTGTTGTTAATATTAATGGTCACGCAAGCAAAATCAAAATCACCACGAGTTAATATAAATAGAAGACGAAATTAATTTTTTGGTTTAGTCCCAAGTACTTTTCTCAGGTAACTTTGTTGTAGTTCTTAGTGCTTATCTAATTCAAATGGGTTGGGCTAAATTTTTACTGTTCCTAACCATAGGCTATTATATGTTTCTAACAATCGATGGTTCATGTAGAACTAGAAGTAGACGGCGAATTTGTGTTCATCATGAGACTAAAATTAAGGTGAGAGTAATGTTAAATAACACCCTCATTTAATCCATGAAAAAATTTTATTTTAACTTTGGGAATTATGTTATTGTGACAAAAGGAGGGTCTCAGTCGGTTCATCGATAAAATTTACTCCGATCCCCCGGATTATCAACTGTAGCAGCATGAAGACCCCCGTCTGGATATCACAAGAACTCTTCGAAAGCTCCCTCAAATTACTTCTCAACGACAATATAAAAGTTATAGCCTTCAGCACTAAAGATGCAGTAGCAGCTGGTGAAAATTATACTAGTGATCTTTTCCGCAGTAGTATCACCTATCGTCATCCTAAAAGGTAGGTTCGGGTTTCTAGGATTAATCCAAATAAATGTTGTCATTTTTATTACTTACATACAGTAACAAAGACGAAATCATGTCTGTTATTGTTAAATGCGCTAACGAAGACGGTGGTGTCAAGCAAGACATCGCGAAGAAATTACATTTGTTTGATAAGGAAGCGGAAATATTCAACAGGACTTTTCCATTCATGTACCAAATACTAGGTGAAAATTGTCGTTAAAAACTAAAAAACAATTTTTAAGTTCTTTATATTTAGGCGAGGTTTACACGTTTTCCTCGAAATGTTTACACACAGCAATAGAACCCCATTCTATCATAGTTCTAGAAGACTTGACCACTTTAGGATTTGAGATGCTCCCCCGCCATATTGGCTTCGATTTGGAGCATTGCTTCAAAGTAGTGGAAAAAATAGCTAAAATGCACGCAGCGTCTGTTATCATGTACGAAAAGGTAAAATTACATCATCTATAAGCCTTGGTTTTTAATCTATGCCAGTTTCTAGGATCCGTCGTTAGTCAAACATTTCGCAGAAGGTTTGTACGCTGATACACAATTAGTTCGAGATTGGGTTAGTGCTGGATACAAGGCACTGATAGACGCTTGCTCCAGATGGCCTGGTAAAACTCTTTATGTATTTTTTAATTTTTACTAAAAATTTTTGTAAAGGTTTCGAAAAATACAGCTACAAGCTTCACGCTTTAGGCGAGGAAGCTTTGGAAAGAGGGTTCAGGGCTACCAGGAGAAGACTTGGGGGTTTCCATGTTTTAAACCACGGGGATTTATGGGTCAACAACATGATGTTTTCTTATTATCCAGATGGAAAACTGGACGATATGCGATTTGTAAGACTCGATTTTTACGCGGATTTCTATTAATTATCTTTCCATCAGGTGGATTTCCAAATGAATATTTTCACTAGCCCAGCAATAGACCTGCACTATTTTATAGCTACTAGCACCAAGATTGAAGTGAAACTGGATCATATTGAAATAATTCTCGATCATTATTATGCTCAACTTTTAGCTACTTTAGCTAAGCTACAGTATTCGTTGGAACGGGTGCCAACAAGAGAACAATTTAAGAAGGATTATAATCACAGAGCTTTCTACGGTGAAGGAATTTGAGGTAATGACTAAAATAAGTATACAAGAATGTTGTTTTTAGGTCTTATGGGAGCTGCTACTGTTTTGGCTTTTGTTAAGGCTTCCAGTAGAACAGACGCGTCTTTTGAAAATATTATTAAAGATGATAGTATAGATGGATTTAGGTATCATGCTTATAATAATGAGAGATATAGGAAACATATGGAGCATTTACTACCGTACTACGATAGTTTTGGAATTTTAGATTAGAAAAGTACTTATGTTAATTATTATGTAGTATTGTATTAGAGATTAGAGAGAATTAAAGTTATTAAATTAGAATGTTGTAGTGTATAAATGTTTAAATTTAAGATATAAGGACATGCATTTATTTAAAAATATCTGATGTATCCAACACATGACCTTATACGATAGATACTGATTTAATTCTGACTTTGGAAAATACTGCTGTAGCCAATAATCATATTTTTTTAATAATAATGTAAATTAATTTCATTATTATTTTATATCGGGTACCATTGCACCAATACGGAAATATTCAGAAGCGATTCAGCAATATTGCGTTATAGGGAATAGACATCCGGAAAAAATTTAGCTGTAATAATTTTATCAAAAAAATTCGGGTCCTTAGTTCAGTAGAAAAAAATTATTGAACGAATTAAAAAAAATTAGAACAAAGTATGTTAAAAATTTAATTCTAAAATACAAAAATCTCCTATTCAAAATTTGATTAATCTAAAAATATTCATATAAGAAAGTAAAAATTAAATATATTTAATTAATTAAAGATTCTAAGGAAGCCACATAAAAATGGTGTAACAATTTAAAATAAATTATTATATTTTTAGGTATTTTAATATAAAATGTATAATAAAAAGTTTCCAATATGCAGAAAACTTTTTTAATGCGCCCGGTATATATCACAACCAAGTAGTTCGTTTATAATCTCATTTAGTTCAATTGTCCTACAGTAACTTGAAGTTAGCGTTAAGCATCAATTAGATCAAATTGTCCCAAGATATATCCAAATCGTATTTAAATCATTTTATATTGTACACAAAGCAGATATCCAACTTTCTCCACATCTCGTTTTATTAAATTTTTCTCGAATATTCCACATTTTGACAACTGCTGATAAATTTAAATACCTAAAAGTAACGTTCGTGTACAGTTCGAAGTAGTTGCTCTCTCACTCGCACTCATGGAAATTTCCCAGCGGTTGTGTTCCGGAACGGATTTCGTACGCCGACGCCCGACCTTGAAACTAGTTCAATGCGCTCTAGTTAATACTGGGCATGCGTCGAATATTATCCTCCAATCACCTGCGCTGTTGCGCAAGCGCATTGACCAGTTACAGTACACCGAGAAGCCGACAACCGACGTTTTGTCTGTCAATTCCATTTTATAAAGACATTCAAACGAAAATTCCAATTTTATTTATTAATAAACTAAAGTGACAAGTTGTGTGTATATATCTATTTTATCTATATTTATTTGTGCGTAATTTATCGAGTGATTGATTTATATATTTTCAATGTAAGGGAGCATTGAGTGTTTTCCCTCCAAATAGTGTGCATGCTTTAGTAAAAATGCCTCTGCTGAAGAAAAAGTCGTTTGTCAAGCGAGGTATTCCAGATTTTCTCCGCGATGATGAGGAGGTTTTCTACTGTGAAATCACCAATGAGATTTTCCGTGAATATGAGTAAGTTTTCAATTGATTTTATGTTCCTAGATAGATTTCTTGTCTTTATTAAATCGCTTTCATCCTCTGGCACACAGCCTTCTCCTAACGGTTTGATGAACCTACGCCATGGTTTGTAATTACTATCGAATTTCACCGCAACGCATTTTCGCTTTTTCGCCCCGTTCCAACTGAATCTCTGTTTGTTAGGTTATGTAAATACAATAAAGATAAACAAATTCCATCGAAATTTCAATTTAGCTTGTTTCTGTAGCTTTTCCATTTTCTTTTTAGTGAATTTTCCGAGAGAATGCTGCTGTGCAACTCAATGGTTTGGACCTGTTCCATGACAGGCAAACAGAATCTCACTTATTCTGAAGCGTTGGAAAGCGAGGAAAATGCCAAGAAAAGCCTCAAAGAATTTCCCCTGGAATTACGGATACCCATTCTGTATCTTGCGAGTAAAACACTGAGGACATCGTTTGGTGATATGGCTGACGATGTTTTCACGTTTGTTAAGGACAGATATTTCGTGGGAGAGAATTTGGAGGCCTCATTCACATCTAATAAATGGAAAGATTGCCATGTATTGCAAGTGATTGCTCCTAGTGAGGCACAAATCAAAAACGCCCCCAAAAATGGGTAAAGATTTATTCCTTTTTAAAAAAATGTTGAACTAAATTTAAATATTTTTTAGATCTGACCGCAATTTTGGTCCCGCCCCAAATTTATTCAAATATGAAATCGAGCATTTGGACGCAGATGACCAGGACATAAGCGAGATAATGATTGTAGACTGTAACCAACTCAGGAGGAAGAAAAGCCTGTTTTCCAAAGAGAAAAGCAAACTATTTTTAAAGCAATACGTTGAACAATCCGACAACGGTATGTTTGCCATTAAACAATCAGTATTAGAAGAATTCGGTATAAATAAGATAAAATTCGATCAAATCTTCGACGGTCCCTTGCCACTTTTCGAAACATCTAAACGCAAAGAAAAAGCTACAGTCAATGGCAAAAAGGCAACAAAACAAGAATCTATGGCGAAATACCTAACGAAAAACGGAACAAATGGTGTTAAACACGACAAGGAGAAAGATGACAACTTATTGGAACGCATGCGTCTAAGAGAGGAGGAGTTTAAATTGAAAAAAAAACAAAAAGAGGAAGAGAAACTCGCGAAAAGGAAACAGAAAAAGCAGGAGAATATAAAAATTGCTAACTACCTGAAGGAGTGGCGAAAGCCTAAAGAAGACTTGGAACTAGAGGACCAAAAGGTAAACAATCTAATCTAATCACATCCTTTGTATTTTTATTATTTTTTATGTAGGAACTCCCGCAACCTACACCAGTCAAATCGAAACTTCCCGACAAGTACATCGGTGACATGCTAATGGTTTTAGAATTCGTGAATTCGTTTTCTAAATTTTTGGCACCGAAGAATTTTTTCCCTAATGGTTTTACTCTGGAAGTATTAGAGCGGGCTTTAGCTGAAGACGAAGTAAATAACTATATGGAAATTATGAGGTCAAATTTAATGAGGCTGTTAATTTTTAGGTGGCAGGACCACTTACAGATCTGATCCAGATGTTTCTCACTGCTTTGTTTAATGTTCAAGACGAGGAATCCGCTCAGTATAGGACGCAAGTTGAAGCTAACAAGAAAGGTAAGAAAATTTTGAGGATCGTCATTCAACTTGGTTGATTATTATTAGAATTTAGTTATATTACTCGTATTTTTAAAAGAAAAGTGATTTGATTTAACTTTCTGTTTGTTTAGAATTGAAAGAAGAGGACCTACAAAATAACCTCAGCTTATACGAAGCAACTCGCCTAGCAACCAAAGCTTCGTCTTGGAGTAACCAGTACCAAGGTTTCCCCCTCGGTAGGCTACCGCTTTACTCCCTAACCGTCCCAGAAATTCTTCGATTACACCTGTTATCATCCGGCGCGCGCATTAATGATACCGGAGCCAAATGGCGTTACGCCCAAAGAGGGGGCTACAACAGCGAAGATGACCCTGGACTGTATTTGCGATTGCACCAGTCACACATATTAAAATCCTTAGCAACGCATAATGTAGTCGAATTATCTATCAGTGATAAACTTAAGGTCATTTCATGTCTAATTAACCAACTGTTAACTTATGCTGATGTCCGGGATGAAATCGAGGAACGTCTGGATAAAACCAGGCAATGTAAGAATGATTTAAAACTAGCACAAACTAGTGAAAAGAAACGCGAGCAAGAATACACAACTGCTAAATATAAAATTAAAAAGGAAATGAAGGAAGATCCCGCGGCTAAGGCTGCGGTTTTGGAAAAACTCAAAGTCGAGTTTGAACGGAAAAAACAGGAAAGTGAGCGAAACATTGGAAAACTCTTAAAGGCAGTTGGGAAAACTCAGGTTGTGATGGGTCATGATCGCGCGTTCCGTAAATACCTCAAATTAGAATCAGTTCCCGGTATCTTTGTAAATTCCGAAGAAGACAACCCTGGTACTTGTTTGGATGAGATAGTACACCAAATACCGGAATTGCAGAATGTTAGTCGGGAGCAAATGTTTGAAATCGCGCGGAAAAGCTTCGAAGAAATCGAGCCAAAATTACAAAAGAAATTAAACGGAACTAACGACGAGCCAATGTTAGTTGAGCAAATTAGGAAGCTGTTGCTTTGTACCGCTGATCCTAGAACTTGTATTGTGCATTCCGCAATGACAGAACTGCCACAATGGTCATTTTTCCATGAAGAGATTGAGTTAGATCAACTGATTGATAGCTTAAACAGTCGGGGGTACCGCGAGAGTGAACTACAACAAGTTTTGAAAAACGACAAAGATTGTCTAGTGAAACTCTTAGCGGCCACTCCAGCTAACCAACTAAATCCAAAGCTTGACTTGGAGGAAAAAGAGCGAGAACAAAGAGCACTCAGAGCGAGGAAATCACAAAAGGACCGTTACGAAGACGCAAACTTGGGTTATCCTACGGATATGTCGCCGGAGGAAGTGCTACATCAAGCCTGCGTCGACAACATCTTGGAAATGGAGGAGAAAATTTTCGCGGGGAACTTGGGGTGTTTATCTGTGAAAAACCGAGACGAGTGGAGGAATTGCTTAGCGAACAAAAATTACCCCTACTTAGACCCAACTATAATCAGACGGGATTACCGTAGTAGTTTGAAAGTAAAAAGCGAAGCCAAACGCAGTCGGTCTAACTCACCAGAAATCCCCGAAGTCAAACCGGAAATCAAAGAGTACCAAGATCCTGGTCGGTTTTTGGGTGCCACGGAAGAGCTAGATGAAGACGCGGCTTTGGAGCAGTCTGAAGAGACAGCTAAGGCCATTCAGTCTTTGTCTTTAGCCCTATTACAAGTGGCGTTGGCTGTGGAGCCACGATATTTAAAAAAACCCTTAGGTCACGGTGATGTCTGGAAAAACGAAAAGAAAAAGGACTTTGATGTGTTGGAAATGTGGGAACAATCCCTACTGGCATCCACTAGTTTCAGTCAAGTATTCCTCCACTACGGCACTTTGGATTCGTGCGTTATGTGGTCCCGCTCGGCATTATTAGCACGATGTAGGATCTGCAGGCGGCAGAAGGATTCAGAAAATATGCTACTATGTGACAGTTGTAATATGGGACACCATTTGTATTGTCTTAAGCCGAAACTTACCGTAAGTATTTCCAAATTTACGCTAGAGTTTTTGGTTATTTTTTCGGGGTTTTAGTCTGTACCTCAAGGTGAATGGTTCTGTGATAAATGTCGCAAGGAAAAGGAGCCGTTGGAGATCCCGGAACCGACGCCTAGGAAAAAACGGAGGATATTCAGAGTGGAGGAAGAGGATAGTGAAAATGAGAGTGATGTGGTGAATGATTTGGATCATGAGCAGATGGATGTGGATGAGGATATACACCAGAGCGGGTAAGGATGAGTTTATTTTGATAAATCGTACTCTAAAATTTTGATTTTTTCCTTAGGAATGCCGAAGCAAAATCCGACCTGTGCAAGACCTGTGGCTCCACTGGTGAATTCGTGACATGTGAAAAATGTGCAGATAACTACCACGTGGAGTGTGTCCAACCTCCTATGCGAAGAATACCTAGAGGCTCATGGTTGTGTAAATCTTGCAAAGAGAAAGATAAAGGTTGGTATAAACTTCCCCATTTTTCCCGAATTTCCAGCCTTATTTTAGAAATCTCACTGATCTATTGTATGCAGATGGCATTATGGTTCAGTGTACTGCTGGATATGTTAACAACCAGAGACGCTGTGCCGCAAAGGCCAGATATAAGATCCACAACTTCGTAAAGTCACTCCGTCAACTGTCAGAGTCTGATGGTGGGTTTGCGACAGCTCTTTATGAGTCATTTGCTTATTTTTTGTAGTACTATTGTATTTTTAACGGGGTTTCTTTGCATAAATTTCAAGACCAGTTTACAAATTTTGGTTTTAGTTAAATGACTCACTTCCATTTTTATCATTTAAAGTACACTGTGTCCCAATTTGTTTGTAATTGCAGGGTATCTCTGTAAGTTGTAAAGATAGAACTTTGCGGTTTTCGCGAACCTGTGCCACTTTTTCGTTAAACATTTAATGCCGCAAACAGAACTAAGCTAACTTGTTTTGTTTCTAAGATACAGGGTGGAAACGAAATTTTTCACTTTCCAGGGTGCTGTCATATCTCACACATCATGTAAGCTAGAAAAAAAGTAAAAACTGTTCTAGATAGATATTTTTGCGTAGAATCCAGTGGCGTACTCGAAAAAAAATTGTTTTGCACCGTTTAAGAGATATGACCCAAACTAGGTCTTCTTTAAATGGAACACCCTGTATTTTTTACTCTCACTAAATTTGTCTATTTTTTCTCATTAAAATTATGTAAAGAGTAGGCACTTTAAAATTTAAAAAATGCCCTAAAAAAGCAAAAACCTCCTTTATAGGTCAAAAAAATTTAGTTGGCCATGAAAATCGGGGATAACAAAATGTTTACAAGCAACATGAGACACTATATTAAATAAAAAAAAATAAAAAGTAAAATATTTTCTTAAATTTCATTGTTTATTTATAATGACCGTTAAAAAAATTTAGTTCGCTTTTTGTTTCTTTTTTACTAGGATAAAATAAAAATAATATTAATATTAAGAGTTTTTAATTTAATATAGTGTCTCATGTTGCTTGTAAACACTTCTTTATCCCCGATTTTCATGGCCAGCTAAATTTTTTTGACTTATAATTGGGTTTTTGGCTTTTTCAGGGCATTTATTAAATTTTAAAGTGCCTACTGTTTACATCATTTTAATGAGAAAAAATAGACAAATTTTATGAGACTAAAAAATACAGGGTGTTCCATTTAAAAAAGACCTAGTTCGGGTCATATCTCTTAAACGATGCAAAACATTTTTTTTCGAGTACGCCACTGGATTCTACGCAAAAATATCTATCTAGAACAGTTGTTACTTTTTTTCTAGCTTACACGGTGTGTGAGATATGGCAGCACCCCGGAAAGTGAAAATTTTCGTTTTCACCCTGTATCTCAAAAACAAAACAAGTTAGGTTAGTTCTGTTTGCGGCATTAAAAGTTTAACGAAAAAGTAGCGCAGGTTCGCGAAAACCGCAAAGTTCTATCTTTACAAATTACAGAGATACCCTGCAATTACAACCAAATTGGGACACAGTGTACATATTTCAACTAAAACTTGTTTTATTGGCATATAAAAATAGAGGTGAGCAACATATTTTAACCATGTAATAATTACCGTAAAAGTGGAACTTTGACTAACTTGTACTCGTACAGCCAAATTAATCCTCTCCAGCTTTACCACTTTTCTTGGTTAAATTACTTCCTGTGGGATAACCTTTTTATCTTATTCTTACAGAATCTGACGATGAAGTGTTCCATAGTAGAAGAAACCGACGAGACGATAGAGATGATCTGCCTTTACATAATGCAGCGTTGCAGGAACTTTTGTCCGATGTAATGAAACATCCGGACTCCTGGGCCTTCATCAGACCAGTTCAGAAAAACGAGGTAAATTAATCTACTTTACGATTTGATTTAATTTAATAATAATAAATTTGTTTTCCTAAAAAGGTACCTGATTATTATGATGTAATAACAAGACCAATGGACTTCGGCACAATTAAGTACAAATTGAATATGGGTGAATATAATGAAGATTGGCAACTAATGCGAGACGCAATTTTGGTATTCGAAAATTGCAATACGTATAATCACACTGAGGCGGACGTCTACAAGTGAGTAAACAAAGCTAATTTTTTATGCACCTGACGCTATCTACTTGTTGCAGATGCGGAGTAAGACTACTGAAGCATTTCCGGAAAAAATGTAAGGAACTGGCGCTAAAAGTACCCGAAGAGCTAATGGATGATGAAACCGACGATGAACTGGGTCAATCAAAGGGGAAAAAACGTCGTCTAAAGTAGATTCCGCACACTTAGTAGAACAATGTTTTTGATACGTAAACAGTAATTGGTATTTTTACAACAAATAAACTCGCGTACAGTAGCCTATCCCCCCTCTGCTATTACGACTTAAATTAGAGATCGATGTATAATTTAATTTAATTTTCATTAAATTAAATTAATTGTACCCTCCTATTATTATTGTTAATTATTAATTTTTTAGAGTATAGGTATTATTTATAATAATGTGACAACAATTAAACACAAAAACTATTTTTAATTTAAGTTATTTATTCAAAAAACATAAAATAGGGAATCACTTCTTGGGTAAGTTCAACCTGTCCAACTCAAGTACAATCTGATCTAGAGAGTAATTGATTAGTTTGTCTTGCATATCCGGCGTGATGGATTTCATAACTTCTCTTGTAACATAGTCGACAAGATTTCTATGTTTAATCCGCGTGTGGACGTTGGCAACAGCCACTTGGTAGTTGAGGATTCTTGTAACCTCTGCGTGGACATGCATTTGTCGCTTGCGGAACTCCTCCTCAAGTTGCAGTTGGACGTTTTCGCGTTTCGCATCCATAACAAGCGTTTGCCCGTCCATTTGGTGCTGCAACCAAATCTCTTGTTTTATATCCTCTTCCCACCACTTTTTTCGACTTATCCTCGTTTCAGCCCATTCGTTTTCGTATTCGTCCACTAGTTTGTCCAATAATTTGGCAGTGGGGGCTCCAACGTAAACTACCGACGCCCAACATAAAATAGCCATGGAGAGTCCGTTGTAATAGTTGTGCTCCAACACGTAAATCTCCTTGCTAACTAAATACGTGCCAACAGTGAATAAAAACGTGTAAAAACCAGTTACGCCTGTTTTGGGGATAAAAAACAACCAGTACTCTTCAGGAATGAAACCCAAGACAACCTAAAACAAACTGTGTAGCTGAGGACCAAAACTTTCTAAACAGTTACTTTGCCAGGTTCCTGTCTGATAGGCCGAGGGCCAGTTGGAGGGGGTGGCGGTGGTAGTTTACCAGATTCCAAGGGAGGTTTCGATGGAGCATCTACAGGAGTTGTAGGTACTGGTACCGGACATATTCTTGAAGGAGGATCTTTAATCGGTTCTGGAGCTTCAAATTGATACGTCTCCCAAGTTACATCCTTTTCAAATTCGTCATCTCGTACACGCATGAATCCTCCACGGAATCGCGATTTTTTCGACAGTTTCGTACATTCTTTTGATAGTTCACCTCGATTGGACGCGTCTCGTGTCTTTTCCAATGCCACAACTTCCAGAATTTGCTTGTGGCTCTCAACATCACCAATTAGGAGTTTTTTTTCCTTATCTTTGACTACTATGAATGGTTTCGGTGGAGTTTTCTTGCAAAATTGGCGGATATTTATAGCTTTCGCTATAATTTCTACACGTTTTAGTTTGGAAAGCATCTTGAACTGCCAAATGTACGACTATCTTTCAAATTTGCTGTTTGTATAGGGAATTTGTTAGTTTATGTTGGTAGCAGTTCGGAAAGAGACAAATAAAAATCTCGAAATTCATCAAGTAAAATAAAAACTTTTTCCAAGATTATCTTATTGTTATAAACAAAGCTTACCACGAGTCTCATAAACATTAAAAAAAACTTCATTAAATAAATTAAGAAATAGTACTGTGTGTTACGTTCTTTACGGTCAAAGCCTGATACACAACAATCAAGTCTTTTCCATGCTATTCTGCCAATACAGCTAACTTCATATGTTTGTTTTACTACAGTGTGCATCGGGTTTACATCTATCAATACAAAACATAACCCAACTTTTTTATTTATTTTTCAAATATAAAAACATGGATTTAGAAACTTATACAGCAATAATAACCACAATACGGGGTAAAACATGTTTATCCCGAGATATTTTAAAAATTTTAGAGAAAAATTTTCCAAGGTTAGTAATCTACTCCATGTGCAATATTGCACAAACATTTTCAATGATTTTCTTGCAGTATTCTCAGAGACACTTTATACAGTATATTGTCGTTAGAGTACCAAAAGCGGATGAAAATAAACCACATAAAAAACCAATCAAATAAAAATAAATATTGGGAAGCCTACGTAAATGCTGTGAAAAATTGTGATAAACCCGGCATAATTGTTAGAATGTCTGAACAGTACAACATAACACCCTGTCTAATAGCCAGATTAATCCTTCAAAAACATTACGAGAAAGCCCTAGAAGAGGAACCAACCCTTAACCTAAACATCTACCTTAGAGACACTACACTTATAGAGGACATGGTGTTAGCCCACGAAATTTTTCTAGTAAGTTATTTACTTGCATGTTTTTTTAAACTACATATTACATTTTTTTTAGTGTACATTATACGACAACTTATACAGCCCGCTATCTGAAGTAATGAAACAGTAAGTCCCTTTGAAAGTTGTGTTCCAAAAATAAAATCGTTTCTTAGGTCTGTAGGTCAACAGTACGAAATAAAACTGCACAAAGAAGTTGTGCAGTTGGGGTTGGCGTTTAGAGACGAAGAGCATTTACGAAAGAATGGTTACGATAAAACACCTGATGTTAAACTTGAGGTGCCTGTGGTGATTGATGGGGTGGTGGTGAATTGGATTGAAAGTAAAGCTTTGTTTGGGGACCCGGAAGCACATAGGGAATATGTGAAGAATCAGTATCTTAGTTACTGGAATAGGTAAGAATATTCCTACAACTGTAATAAACTGCTGGCCAATTGAAACGTACCAAGCGAATTTTTAGGTTGAATTTAAACTCAAATATTTTGAAAATGAGAAAAGATATCCATATGAGGTTTTCAGGATTCAAGAGATAATTTTATTGCGAAAGCAATAGTGTGACCCGATTTTTTTACTTTAAAGTACGTTACTATCTACAGGGTATGAAAGAAAGTCGTCTTTTTTTTCTCAAACTTTATACCTACCGGAATTCCACAAAAAATTTTTTATATTTTTTTGATGTCGATTTTTTTAGTCCCTGGTTAATGAGGAAAAAACCAATTTCTCAAATATTTTATATCCCTCTTATTTTATAAGATACCGAATTTTTTATTAAATTTAATATTGTTGAACAGGTTTTTGTAATAATAATTATGCTGCCATTTTGAAAGCAAATGTCATCATGTGATATGTCGATAAAGAGGTAATTTTAAGTAGAATCTAATTCTTACGGAAAAAAATATACAGGGTTGTTTTAAAAAATTTTGAAAGTTAGTAGGTGGCCCTTCCGGTGAAACCGGAAGTGTCATCAGATTGTTTTAAACGTCAAAATGATTATTCCTTTCAACAATCAAATCATGCCAAATTTCAAAATAATTTAGTTAAATGTAACAAAATGGTGGGGGTTGTAAAACGATTTCGTAGCCACCCGGTATATGAATATGAGCAAATTTTTGAAAAAGTGAAAAACCCGTTTCGAGGATATAAGTCACTTAAACCAATGGTGAACATAAACTAACTAAATTCCATTTTATTCCATTAAGAAAATAGCCTCAAAAAATGAATTAAAAATTTTTACCAGTTAGCGAACGTGTACCGATTTTTGATAAGCCACTGGTTACCAATAAATTAATAAAAGTACAAAAAATGTACTTTTTATAAGAAAGCCATTCATACGGTATCATAATCAACTACAGAGATTGGTTCGTACAGAACACAATACGGCTGTACGACAAAAAACAAAGAAAAAATCAAATTTTCAGCCAAAATTCGGTATTTTATAAAATAACAGGGATATCAAAATTTTGAGAAACAGGTTGTTTTCCCATTAAGTAAGGACTAAAAAAATTTACATCAAAAAAATATAAAAAAAATTTTGTGAAATCACGGTAGTTATAAAATTTGACAAAAAAAAGAAGACTTTCTTTCACACCCTGTAGATAGTAATGTAATTTAAAGTAAAAAAATCGGGTAACACTATTGTTTTCTCAATTAAATTATCTCTTAAATCCTGAAAACCTCATGTTGATACCTTGACTCATTTTCAAAATATTTGAGTTTAAATTCAACCTAAAAATTCGCTTGGTACGTTTCAATTGGCCAGCAGTTTATATTATGTATAATGATTATTGGTTTTTAGATTCGGTTCAGGTTTAGTGATTTATTGGTTTGGTTTCCTGGAGGATATAGTGGAAGTTAATGATAAGCGGTTTATTATTAGAGACCATTTACCGAAGAATATTATGCACATTTTACCACCTACGTTAGAAAATGGACTTGGGGATAAACAGAGCTGATTGCTATTGAAGGATTTTTTTTAAGTGTGATTAATTTTTTAATTATTAACGTTTTTAAAAATTGTTATTATACGTATAAGTGTTCGATATGTTACGTTAATGTAAACGTAAGAAATGTTTTATATAATAAACAATATTTAAATTAGGAACTATTTTTTGTTATTTCGATGTTGCCTTAAATTTCCGTTCCTTTCATACTTCGTTGTGGATTTAAAACTTTTCTCCATTTTTGGAAATTGAAAAAAATCTGTAACTTATTAGTTTTTTGCTTTTCTGAAATATTTTATTTACTTACTATTTTCCTTTACGACCACGTATGTTTATTTTATATGTTAGACCCAAGCGCTTACTCATTCTTGTCTCGTATAAAAAATAGAATAAATCAGAGTCATGTGAAATTACTTAGAAGGTCTACCTGTGGTCGCTGTTTGAAAAATAAAATACTAGATAATTCTACTGACATATACAATTAGTGTACAATATTTATGTCACATTAAACCAGTTTAATAAACATAAAACCGCACAATTATACTCAAATTATACATACTTGTCAATTGAATATAAATCATTATTTACTGTTTTTATTTAGCCGATGGCCCCGTAACGCGCATTTACTTTGGCTTTGGTAAGTTAAGTACATAATATTTAGTTACGTGCAAACCGTGAATCTTTGATGTGTCCCTATTTTTAAACACTTTACTGTTTTCTATTGTATTTGTTTGTATTATAAATAATAAATATTCAGGATGTCAGCCATCTGCAGGCGCGAGTCAAGGTTTCCGCGTTTATGAACTTTGTCTCAGATTTGTAGGTGAACTATTTGCGAAAACACACAATATATAAAATTTCCACACGGCATTGAACACCTTTTAGTAGTAGCGGAGACGTCGTACATTTCGCACGGTATGGAAAAAGAAATGGATACGTTGAAAGTTGGAAAACACCCACAGGTCACACGGCTAATTAGTGAGGTAAGAAACCAGTTTTTGCTTTAAATAGTTTAAATAAAAGATCGCTGCGTAGCATACCTAACTCCATGTTTATGCTAATTTCTCTTCACCGAAATTATTTTCTTTTCACAGAAAGAAGATGATGACGTGTGGATTTCTAGTGAGGATCTTCGAACAGAGGGCAGTAGCGAAGACGACGATGATGAAGAAAAAGAATCCCAAAATTCTGAATCTGTAACTGCGCTAAAATCAAAGCGTTCCAGGCGAAATAAAACTGCAGAAATTCCACAGAAACAACTGGAGGAACACATGGATTCTGAGCCTTGTTGTAGTAAAATAATTCGCGATGTGTCATCTGCTGCTTCGGGACGAGTTGTGGGTGATTTGGATATACAACTGTTAAGTTTGGAAAATCACTGGCGGCCAAAGCGTGGAAGTTTGACTTTACCCACCTTGATAGCGGAGGGTATGTCAGTAGAGTAAATGTTAGGATATTTTTAAAGGAAAAGGTGATCTCTTTAGTGATTTTATCCAGAAATTGTTATGAATAAAGTATAATTTTGTGCCGATTGTAAAATAACTAGTAGTGATAAATAAATTTGTTTTTTATTCAAATAGTTTGGAAAATCACAAATTATCCTATAATAAAAGTGTCCAAGGTGAAAACTGTTATATAAATTAAAATATTTGACTCATTGTGCAAATTTTCCGTTTTTAGAATATTCCTTATAAATAAGTGTCCTTTATATTTTAAAAACATCACATGTTATTTATTAGTACCTACCCAATATTAACTAATTGAGTTCACACTGTAGACAAAAAGTAACGGAAATTTAAAAAACTATTGGACACTTCCAAATCCACTTCCTAACTCCAACAAATTTTAAGGCCAAACCAAAGAAAATTTCCTGCACGAAGTGACGTCATTCCACAGTCACATGATGGATCAAGTTTCCCTACTAAAAAAGAAATCAAATAAAAATCATTTCCCTATATTGAACAGTCATCTGGCTGAAGCCCCTGAAAAACTGTTTAAATATCTGAAATTCACACCACAAGTAAAGGAGCAGTTGCATTTTATCAAAAAACTAGACGATGATATCACCGAAACTATAGCAGCCTACAAGGTGGGAAAAGCAAAGGGAATTTTTAGAAAAAGTGGCGTTAAACAGGAGCCGAAGTAGATTTTCGTTATAGTTTACTTAGACATTTTTAAAGTTGTCCAATCTAATCTAATAAGCTTGGATATAACTTTTCTTTGACATTGTTATTTTGTATCCCGTTTTGGCTCCCGTTTGACGAAACTCTATACCCTCAACATTTTCTTATCAACTTTTTGGGTAGAGGGAAAAAGCTAAAAGATTGGAAGTTGAATACGAAATGTGCCAAATGCTCCACAACGAAAACGTGAGAAACAGCGAGGTTTTCCTGGATCTTTGCCAGTTTACAGTGGTCAAAGCTCAAGGTATAAAAAACTTAAATATTTCTTAAGTTACTGAAATTTCCATCAGATTCACCGGACGAAACACCGATAAAGTTCTCGGAGCCGCCCAAAGTTCACCTCCCCGAAGTGGTAGACCGGAAATTTGTCGAAAAAAACATCCAGGTGAGTCAGCTTTAACGAGCTCGGACTATCGATCAAACAAACTTGTTTATTCATCAGTTGGCCAAGGAAGGTAACATGGCTTACGGTTTGACGGACGAAGAAAAACAGCAACTCAACGAACTTTTAAAGGAAGACGATGATGGTAAGTTTTTCCATGTAATTTCCTATAAATAAAATTCCTAGGAGTTTTTTCGCAGATAACGGAAACGAAAACCAGGATGAGGATTACGATTTGGAACATATCGGAAACGTCACTCATGATTTATCCGATTCTGACAGTGATGAAGTAAATGAAGCTAGTACGAATAGCTTCACCTTGAGCAAATCGGATATGAAACGCATGGAAGAAATTGGACAAGCTTTAGATGTGAGTTGAGAAATTTTAGTAGAAGTAAAAGTGGTGAGGTTTATTTGATTTTTTAGAAACTAATGGAGAAACGGGAAGAGGAAACAGATGAAAAAGCAGTTAAAAACAGTAATAATGAGAAGTTTTGGCAGCAGTACCTCTCACAACAAGCTTTAAAGGACATCGATGCGAAACTGGATGCACTTGCTAAAGAGCGTGCTGAAGAAAATAAAGAAATTCCTAAAGAAACCAATGATAAGCTGGAATCAAATGACATAGAAGACTTAAACTGATGTTTGTATAACGCATTTAAATATTTTTTAACGTTTTCTATTTTTTGTGCAATTTGTGTATAAATTAAAACAAAACTTTCACAGAATTTTGTTGTTCCTTCTACACCACCAACTGAATAATCAGTTTTCTGAACACAACGAAGTAAGAAACAAAAAAGCTTGAATTTATTAACATCAAGAATCTCGACTTTGTCGGATTGTAAATGGCGAGGGTGAAACTCGCACAGATGTACAATAAAGGTATAATTTTCCCCTTGAATATTCCATTGTCTTTCAAATCCCCTTAATGATTGCTGTAGCAGCAGCAGCAGCAGGCAAAAGGGGATGTGAAGAGGTTGGAAATTGCGTAGCCGAAAACCCTGAAAAATTATTTATACGCCATAAAAGCTTTTTATGTTTAATTTAGGCTGAGGGGCGGTCTTTAAGTTTCATATCGTTTTTCCTATAAATTGCTTTGTACCTACCTCAAAATTTCTAAGGCATAAAATAAGAAACGTTATTTTAATTATTTTATTACAACAGCGAACTTTTCTTTGTCAACGTTAGTTTGATAATTTCGTCCATATTCTACTGTCCCATACCCTTATAATCCCTTAATCCCATGCAATATTTACGGATTTATATTGAAAATAGAACAGTTGGTTTGTCGATTGATCCGCCAGTTAGAGAGGATAATGATTTGATTTATAGATGCATTTATACACTTGTTATGAAACCAATAACGGAATCAAATTAACTTCTGCTTTATACGCAGCGCATGGCCCTTTTGTATTATGTACCTACATTAATGCGCCACTCATAAAACCAGCCATAACCATCAACTAAACCGCCCCTGTATTTAACAGCATGATGATCCGAAACCACCCTCTCGCTATTTGTTTGACACTATTAAATTATTATACCATATTAATTTTATAAGGGGCGTCAATTGATCCAAACTCGAACAAAATAAAACAAATATCCATTAAATGGTTTAGCACAGAACCAGTCGTTGAAAACTTTTATTTTAATTAGAAAGTAATTTAAATTCGGTTCCTTTGTTGTGCATGCTCGATTCACATATACACCGAAAAACACCCACAGAAGAACAAAGATAGCATGAGTGGAGGAGGATGAGTCTATACGAAATATCAGTGTGCGGTTGGATTCCAAATATTGACGAATACAAAGCCAGGCCAAATCCACAAAGCATTATTACTCTGCTGTAAATTGTTTATGGTTGGTACGAAATGAGAAAATCGCTTTAATCTGCACACCGAAGTTTACTAAAATTAAAGTTCTAAATACACAAAAAAGTTCAGCGTGGGATGTGAGGATGATGCTTTCATAATGCTGGGAGAGAAATTTTCAACAGGATAGTTTTTATTGAAATATTTACAATTAGAAAATAGGTGAAGGCGCCGGTTATACCTACATAGATAAATCCATGATTGATCAATATCTAAGTCCTAATTATTTCCTAGAAATATCACAGATAAGTTATGGATTTTAATATAAAATAGAAAGATGCGCGTAATTATTTCTTAGAAAATATCACAAATAAATCATTCTGGATTTTAATTAAAAATATAAAATGGCATATACAGGGTGGGTCGTAACTATTCGGACATAGAGTAGCCACAGATAGTTCGGACCAAAATATGAGGATTTGACCAAATATGCCTTAGTAAAATGTTGCTGTGGAAAAAGATACAGAGTGTTAAAAAAGTTGAAATATTTTTTTCTTTTTATAGATGTAGGAGGAAACAACAACGTAGAACATTTACTTTGAGTTTCTATTTTTTTAAAGCTAGTTTTGTTTATTATTTCTGTTTATTGATCAAATACAAACACTTACAAGCCTTCTTACGTTTTTCATTTATAACACTTTTCGAGACTCTGAACTGTTTAATGGCGTTTTTCTCGAAAACGGTTGAAATTATCAAGTTCAAACAAGTACAGCAATTTTACATATGAATGATATTTACAACATATTTTTTACTCAAAATTACCAAAAAGGTTCGTCAAAAAAAGTTATGATCGAATTTCATCATCAGGTATCGCTCATGTGGCGCCACGTATAACAAAATTTAAAATAATAAATAAAATAATATTCCTTAGCTAAAGTAATACCCCTCTGTCAAATTTTGTAACAATTTATAAAGATGTTGTGAGATTATTACCAAAAAAAGAAAAAAATATTTCAACTTTAACACCCTGTATTTTTTTCCACAGTAATATTTTACTAAGGCATATTTGGTCAAATCCTTATAAACTGCTGGCCAATTGAAACGTACCAAGCGAATTTTTAGGTTGAATTTAAAGTCAAATATTTTTAAAAGGAGAAAAGATATCAACATAAGGTTTTCAGGATTCAAGAGATAATTTTATTGCGAAAGCAATAGTGTGCCCCGATTCTTTTACTTTGAAGTACGTTACTATCTACAGGGTATGAAAGAAAGTCGTCTTTTTTTTCTCAAACTTTATACCTACCGGAATTCCACAAAATTTTTTATATATTTTTTTGATGTCGATTTTTTTAGTCCCTGGTTAATGAGGAAAAAAGCAATTTCTCAAAATTTTTATTACCCTCTTATTTTATAAGATACCGAATTTTTTATTAAATTTAATATTGTTGAACAGGTTTTTGCAATAATAATTATGCTGCTATTTTGAAAGCAAATGTCATCATGTGATATGTCGATAAAAAGGTAATTTTAAGTAGAATCTAATTCTTACGGAAAAAAATATACAGGATGTTTTAAAAAAATTTGAAAGTTAGTAGGTAGCCCTTCCGATGAAACCGGAAGTGTCATCAGATTGTTTTAAACGTCAAAATGATTATTCCTTTCAATAATCAAACCATGCCAAATTTCAAATTAATACAGTTAAATGTAACAAAATGGTGAGGGTTGTGAAACGATTTCGTACCCACCCCGTATACACGAATATAAGCAAATTTTTGAAAAAGTGAAAACCTGTTTCGAAGATATAAGTCACTTAAACCAATGGTGAACATAAACTAACTAAATTTCATTATATTCCATTAAGAAAATAGCCTCAAAAAATGAATTAAAAAATTTACCAATTAGCGAACGTGTACCGATTTTTGATAAGCCACTGGCTACCAATAAATTAATGAAAGTACAAAAAGTGTACTTTTTATAAGAAAGCCATTCATAAGGTATTATAATCAACTACAGAGATTGGTTCTTACAAAACACAATACTGCCGAACGACAAAAAACAAAGAAAAAATCAAATTTTCAGCAAAAATTCGGTATCTTATAAAATAACAGGGATATCAAAATTTTGAGAAACAGGTTGTTTTCCCATTAAGAAAGGACTAAAAAAATCTACTTCAAAAAAATATAAAAAAAATTTCGTGGAATCAGGGTAGTTATAAAATTTGACAAAAAAAGAAGACTTTCTTTCATACCCTGTAGATAGTAATGTACTTCAAAGTAAAAAAATCGGGTAACACTATCGTTTTCTCAATTAAATTATCTCTAAAATCCTGAAAACTGCATGTTGATATCTTTTCTATTTTTCAAAATATTTGACTTTAAATTCAACTTAAAAATTTGCTTGGTACGTTTCAATTGGCCAGCAGTTTATTTTGGTCCGAACTATCTGTGGCTACTCTATGTCCGAATATTTACGACCCACCCTGTATAAATTGTTGACGAACTGACCGAAATTTTCATTTCTATAAATTAAAATCAGAGATTTATAATAACCAATTTTTTTCAATGTTGGTGACTCTATTTTTGCAAAATAAGTACATACACCTAAAATTTATATGATTTGCGATACTGTTAATATATTTAATATTTTTTTAAGAATACTGCATTTAGAACTTCAAAAAAAATTAATTAAATTTGAGGCTAGAATTCCGTTAAGCGGAAATATAAAATGCGATTTCTCCTAAATGTTAATGATGAAGTTAACCATACAGCACTCAAAAATATAGTTTAGATTTTATATATTTTTAAACTTAACTCAGTTAATTTTTTGGTGGATGCGCCGGTCACAAATAAATAATTATTTTAACGTTAAAAATACTAATTTTATTCATTTATTTATACCAGTTTTGTACAAAATAATAAACACTCCATTGTTATACCAATTTAACTTGAATTTAACAAATATTATATGTATCTATAGGTAATAAAATAAAACATGGCAAATCATCAAGCTTTTCTATACAACAATAAAACAACCCCACCCCGTAAATACGTTTTAAAATTATATGATAATAATTTCTGAAATTCAATAAACTCCTCCTTGGTTGTATTAAATTAACAAAAGCATTAAAATAACAATAACTGGCGCGCTCAACTCATAATAAAAAAACTAAAGCACAAATTGAAAATAAAATGATAATGGCTAAAGCTAAATTGCGAGCAAACCCGCGAGAACGAAACAAAAGCAGAAAGCAAAAGCATTTCACAAATTATTTCCACGAGGGTAGTCAAGCGCGTCACCAAGTGGATGAATCTAATATAACAACCCCTTCACATTCTAATGTTAAACCATAGTTATGCATACGAGACCCACAGAGCTGCATTAGAATGTGCTAGGGTAATGGCATATCATCCAATTGTAGGGTCACAGTCTATCTGGCATAAAGGTGTATATATTGTGCAAAATATTATTTACCTTGCACACAAAAGACATACTGACTCCACCCATTTCAGGCCAATGGCTAATGATAACATCTGGGTAAAAGGGATACGCCCATCGGCCCTTAGGTAGGGACTTTCAGGGGCATGATGCTTTATTTTTCGCAACATCAAGGGATGTGGATGTGTGTTGAGTTTCGGGGGATGATGGTGGAGCATGTAGGTTTTTTGTTGTTGTGAGGGTTGGATTCTGGATTTTGCTTGATGCTTACGTTTTAGAGTTTATTTTACAGTTCAACTTAATTCCTAAATTGCTGAAATTGAAGCGAAGTTAATTATTTTTAAAACCGATAAGAAATAGAAAATTTCTATAAATATAACAGTTTACAACTTAATCGAAGCTTTTAGAATTTTTAATTTTTAAATTATGGTGGATGCGCCGGTTACATTAAATTCTAATTTAAATTTAATTAATTTAATTTATTACGGCCGTGAATTAATGGAAACAATTATTTTAGAAACTGCTTACAAAAAATCATTTCTTCAAAATATCAGGTTACAAATTGATGGAAAACTTCTCCTAGTTTTTGCTGGATGCGCCGGTTGTAATTTTATCCCATCAAAAATCTTTTACTACGAAACTTTATTTGATGATTAAAACCCATATAAACACTTGTTTTAATAATTGTAACTTTGTCTCTTAATTATTAACTAAACTCAGACACAAATTACATACCGGGGCCAAAGTATACTATACAACTCTGAAATATTTAATTAGTATCACATAGAAATATTTGTACGTTGTACATTGTACCAGATTCCAAACTGTAACTTAATTTTTCTTCGTGTTTACTAACACGAACAAACATCATACAGCACAATAAAACTAACAAAGTTAATTGTTTAGTTTGCGCTAAGACCTGAATTAAATATTTACTAAATAAAATTAGAATGTTCATTGAAATAGCTAGTCAGTTAATTGTGTGAAGGTAAATGCTTGTTATGTTTAAATATTGTGGGTTGGATACAGTGGCGTAACTATTTTACACCAAATTATTAGACATAAACTCAAGAAATTATAATTTAGTAGGTATACCACAACGAACCAACTTTCTTAATAAATTTCTGCAAAATTCTGCTTGTATTTCCCGCTTAATTTATCACAAATAAATTATGTACGAATACCGGTCAACGAATCGATTTTTTTTAATTTAATGTTCTAGATCTACCCGGAAGATTTTTAAAAAAAATTGTAATTACCTTCACGATAGTTTGTATATTTTTACCAATTTTCCTTATAATTATTATACGAGCCCTAACAACTAAATGTTCGGACAAAAATAAATTTTTTAAATACAATAAGATAAAGCCTTAATAACAATATTATGCATGGAAGAAAATTATTTATTGGATTTAACAATATTTTAACCTTAATAATTAGCAAACTTTACAAAATGAATTTGCAACTAAATGTTGGGATAATTTTTAATTTAGGACCATTAATAAGAGGTTACGTCTCCTTTTGCTTTAGCTGCCTGTATTCTAACAGGCATTGTATTTATCAAATTTTGGTACAATTCTGGCATGAAACTGTCCCAAATTTCTTCTATTTTGGTCTTTAAGTCCCCAATTGTTCTTGGTGGATTATTGCGTAAAATACGTTTAATTTTATGCCAGAGTTTCAATAACATTTAAGTCCGGACTGGATGAGGGCCATGAAAGCACCTTTATGTCGTTTTACCCGAGTTCCAAACTGTGATTTTTTAAAAACAGTCGTTAGAAAATTATGTCACATTTTTCAAGTGCAATTTTAAAGCTACGAAATATGCCTAAATTCACCAAATAAAGACTTGAGGATTTTTTTGTACATAAAACCAATATCCAGCTTTGCAATAAAGTAAATTTTACCAAAATCCAACAAGTGGTTCCAAAACTGTGATTATTTTAATGTAGGTAGCACCCTCAAAAAAACACGTTTTTGAAAAGTGAACTGTGGAACTCGAAAAAAATGCAAAAAAAAATCATATTAACATTTCAGAATTTTTTCAATATAGTACGATTATTGAGCTTTGATTTAAATGTTTTTTGACACAAATCCAACCAGCGGTTTCAAAACTGTGATTTTTTAAAACAGTTACTAGAAAATTTTATCATTTTTAAAGGTGCAACTTTGAAGCTCCGATAAATGGCTAAAATCACCAAATAAAAACTTGTGGAACTTTTTTGTAAAGAAAACCGTCATCCAGCTTTGTAATAATGTAAATTTCATCAAAATCCGACTACTAGATCCAACGTTTTGAAAATAATAATTCTTTGTTTCTACAATTTTTCCATCCTGCTGGGTTAAAGTGCCACAGTTTTGGAACCGCCGAGCGAATTTTTACGAAATTTACGTTTTTATATAACTAAATGTTCGCATTATAACAGAAAAAACCATCAATATTATGGAAGTTAATTTAGATAACTTTTGCGCGTATGGAAAAACGACAATCAAATTTACTTTTGTCCGAACATTTAGTTGTTAGGGCTCGTATTATCGTTTAAAATAACTATTATTGTACAAATACAGAACCTATCCTAATAAATTCTTGCTTTAGACTTCTAAACAAGATCGATGATTGAATAAATGTTGTTTTTGTTTCATTTTATCACAGATAGTTTGTTGAGAAATGCGAAAATGAAATACTCCTGCAGGTACGCATTAGTAAAATAATGTAATCTGCTAATCCAGGACATAATTCGTTGTTAAATAAACAATATAATATTTTTAGGGGGTTAAAATATTTATGTTATCTATTTATTGATGTTTAAAACAGCTTTTATTGTTTAGAATTTTTTCACCTCTATCTCTAAATTATTACAATGTAAAATCGGATATTTATTTGCATAGGATAACGAAACTAATCCTCAAATTTATATTATTCATAAATACTTACAGCTATTATAATAAATTACAGTGAAATTTCAAGGATCGTGTGTATGTTTCAACAACAATTTGGTGATAAGTGTTTTAAATGCGTTATTTTTAGTTGTTTTTGTAGATTTATCTTTTATAAATTAATTATTATTAGTATTATTTGTAGGTGGTTAAAATATTTACTTATCGCGTACAAATTTTGTGAAAAATACGGAATATTTGCTAAAACTTTGATCCTTTTGAACAGGATAAACGATATTCGAAGGTTGGATTTTTTAAATTTGAAAAAAAAGTTCTAGCTTAAATAAGATTATCGACGCTGTAATAAGTAAGAAAATTTGTTTTAATTTCGTTACCATTTATATTAATTATTGTTAACTTTTTCAGTTTTTTACTAGGAATACTTGTTTTAGTTATAATTTGTACTTTATCTACCCTTCCGGTTAAAGTGCTACTTTATCTAATATTTTGAGTTGATAAAAGCACACTTTAACATTTGCTATTGAAAAAACTATTTCTTTCTACCATATTTATTTTAAATTTTGTCTAAAAAAACACATTTTTCGCGGTAAACCTTTTATTTATAAAACTTAGTTTCTATTAAATTTTTTTTTACATAAAAACTTTCGGTGTAAAAAAATTTCTTAAGGATTCTAAAGTTACAGGAAAAAACACTTTTTGTTTTTCACATTTTATACAGAACGCTCCTCAAATTATCGTTGTCCTTTACACCCGCGACATTTTTTTCTATTTGAAGCACCACAAAACAAAAAAACATTTATGTATACCCCAAAACTCCCTTGATATTTCCCTTTCTTTAAATTTTCCTCCATCCCTCATGCAAAAATAAAATCAATCATCATTCAGGCAAATAACAACTCCACTTCAGGAACGTGAAAATCCGTACGTAAACCTGATACCTTAGGGGTGAAATGGGCGTGCCTTTCAGGGGGTTGAAGGCGTGCCCCAGCATACACATTTCCCCCACCTCAACCGCTTTGTTTTCTCACAACGTAGCCGGAAATGTGGTGGCTTGAACCATCATTGTTCTTGTCAAGATAATATTGGGATAACATTTCCAGAAAGCAACTGTGCAGCATCTAATCTGCTTCATATCAGAGAGTTGCCTTAGATACTTTATTGTTGGTGGTGGTGGCGGTGCAATTTTTAAGGGTTTGGGAGAGATGGACAATTTTCCGCTTAGATATCTGTAATTATGTGTGTGGTTTTATCTTGCCTTAAGTGATTGTAAGATAAGATCGATTTAAAAACGACAATCGATGGATTTGTAGAGTTCATTGATAAAAAAATTCGTGTAGGATTGACTTATTTGCGTGTGGATGAAGTTGTGTTTTACTTTGTGTTAAATAAATTAAATCATAAAAGTGCCCAGGGACAAACTTACGAAAATAGAAGAGATAATAATATTTACAGTGGGTTTTCCGAGTGAATTTATTTAAAAAGTCCACCGTGCTCCTTAATGATTTAGTGATAAATTGCGTGGAATCTGTACTTGACTTAAAGCTTTCCCTCGCTGCGCTGGTTCCAATGTTGATGATGGAAGAAACCTGCCGGCGTATGCCAGCAAACCTAGCAACTAAAACTGACTTACTACTGGATCCATCACATTACCCAACAATCCCAGATAGTCCACTGGACCTTCGTGGTTCCTCCATTGATGTCCACGACGTTAAAACCGAGGACAAATACATCAATAAGGACAAACCACATCAAAAGAAATCCGGTCATCAGCTGATTAAACCACCTTACTCTTACATCGCTTTGATCACCATGGCTATTCTCCAGTCGCCACACAAGAAGTTAACCCTCAGTGGTATCTGTGAGTTTATTATGTCGCGTTTCCAGTACTACCGCGAGAAATTCCCTGCTTGGCAAAATTCCATCAGGCACAACCTGAGCTTGAACGACTGTTTTATAAAAATCCCACGCGAGCCTGGGAATCCTGGAAAAGGCAACTACTGGACGTTGGATCCTCTAGCTGAAGATATGTTCGACAACGGGAGCTTTTTAAGGCGCAGAAAGCGCTACAAGCGTCCGTCGCCTAATTTAATGCTGCGAGACCACCACGCATCAGCCATGGTAGCCTCGTTCCTCAGCCAACAAGAAAACTACCAACACGGTTTGTTTAACCATCCAAGCCTCCACAACCCCTACAACTACTTACCGGGAATTCCGACGGGAATCCCTCCTTTACTAAGCCCAATGGACTTATCAAGAATCAGTTTGGGACACTTAGGGATGCTACCACAGCCGACGATCTGCAAACCGGTGGCAGTGCAAGCCAATTCGATTTCTTCGGACACGGAGGACTACATTGCGGTGGAGTTGAGCAAAAAGAACAAGAATGGATTTTCGATAGATTCTATTATGGGGACGGATGGGAAAAATGTGGGGAAAGTGGCGGAAAATAATTCGGAGGTAACGTTAAATCGGATACATAATCAAGTGTCGGCGTTTTCGCCGCTTTCGTCCAGCGACGATTGGACGAGGTGAAGTTTTTTGAATTAGTTTGAATAGACTCGTTTATTTTTTTATTTCTTGTGTTTCATCTCATATTTAAGACCAAAGATAAGCCGACTGTAATGTGATTTCATTGTTGCAATATTTATTAACTAGATTAAAATCATTGTAGATAAATGTATACCTATGTAAATAAGTAATTTATAGTATTTTTATTATTACTATATTGTATTTAACTTAATATACAATGTATAGAGTGCAGCCAAAATTAAACTTAGTTTTAATAAGTTTGATGATGATTTTGTGTGTTTTTGTGTAAATATGTCAAGTATTATAATAGTCCATTGTACAATATCGTGTACAACTTATAAAACTAGTTTTAATTATTATTATAACTAAGTTGGAGTTTCCGCTTCAATTCCAAGTAATTTGTATATAAATTAGCAAAAAATTTAGTAATTGGTACTAAAATGTATAAAACTGGAAATAAATTATCCAACATTCAAATACAAGTTTTTTCTTTACTATCCCTAAAACGCTTTGGACACTACTTCCAATTTTAGAAGAAAGATAAACAAAATTTTAAAAATACGAATATGGCCTTGGTGAGTAAAAATCTTGACAATTGGATAAAGTAATTTATAATTTTATTAAATTAGGTATTATTTAAGAAATGCTGTTTCTTTATGACGTTATAAAATAAGTACATATTATTCAAAAAATAATAAAATACTTACATGGGCAAATATGAATATTTTTATCATATTAGCAAGTTAAACTTGGTACCAAATTATACAGTGTATCTAAGGGGACGATGGCTGAAAAAAATTTAAAAATGACATTTTCTAAATATCAACTTTACTTCAATAAACCACTTTCACTTCATACACGCACTTTTTTAAGGTTGTCTATCTCTTATTTTTGGAAAGGTCTATTACCCTAAATGCAAGTTAATTTAATTCAGAAGTCAGGAATAACTAAGTTCAATCATAAAAATTATTAGATAATATGTATTCCACTTAGATTCAGAAGATTCACCCCAAATTTTAGATATTTAGTCTGGTGGTGCTCACGGTCGGCACGTTTACCCGACTTAAATTCCTTTGAATTTTATCGATAAGGCCATATGAAAAACATAATTCGTTACTTGATTTCGATTGACTATGATAAACAACAATTTTTTCAAAGAATCGGAAATGGACGTCAAATTGTAAGCAAATACTTCAAAAAAATTGTTTATTTCCACGAAGAATGATGCGAATAATTGAAAATTGCAGTGGACTTTCTTTAGTCTTTTGAAATTAAGAGAAGAGAAAAAAGAAATTAAAACACCGATCGAAATATTATTTTCTCAAATTTGGCTGGCCACGAGACCAAAGATTGAAAAACGCCCGTTTTATTTTACCCAACTTTATGTTAGATTAACTTAATTATCTTGTTCTATCTCCAACAATAAAACATCTTCTCATTTTCAAAACACAAACCAAACAATTATGAATATGTTTTATGACAAGTTAAATACTTACATAATATTTGTTTAGGCACATCTTTACTGTATAAGCAAAATAACATTTATTCTAAAATTCTTGCAGCTTGGTTTTCTTTATCAAAAAGTAAATCGTATAATATTTAAGTAAAGCATCCAGAGATTTATTGTTGTGCGTTCACAATAATAATATAATAAATATGAAATTTTAGACAATTCATACCTATATCGTAAGTTATTATACTATAACATAAAATAAATGTTTGTTGGTTTTGTGATAAAATTGTTGTTGAGTCAGTTTTATTATATGCATTATATTGTAATCGTTTTTTCTTCTTTTAAAAGTTAAACAAATATATTTATTTTATGTGTGCGAGTGTTATGTTTGCATTAATATAGGTACATAACTACGTGTATGTAGTCGTAAATTTTGACAATAATTTAAATGAAAGTTTAAACAAACATAAACAATAATCGTTTTATTTAATTTTTTTGTATAAATATATTTTTATAGCACGGCAATGAGAAGGCACAAAACAGTCAATATTAATTATGTATATTTAGATTTACGTACATACTGAAACTCAGTGCTATAAAATTTAAAATTACCGCTATTTTATGGGAACTAATTTGGTCCCAGACTAAGAGATAAAGAATGCAATTCAGTATAATTAGATAATAAGTCGATTTAATAAAAAAGTGTAACTATAATACACCTAAAACTTTAAAATATTTCAAGTTGTTCATGTTGTTATACGAAGATTGACACAGTATAAAAAACTCAAATTTCAACAACGTGAGAGCATAAGTCACTCCTTTATCACCGCACCAAATTCGGAACATGACACTCATGTTATAAAATACGCTACTCGAAAATAAATTATTCAAGTACCGAATCGAATATCAAAAATTGTTTTCCTGTTATGGCAATAATTATTATTACAAGCAAATAAGCTTTTGCGTCATTCATTTTGCAGAAAAATACAAATTTCAAGATAAATTGATAGACTGAAGTATTGTAGATTGCTCGATAGCATCACGATAACCCCGAAAAAAACTTAAGTAAACTTCGTAAATACCCACCGTAACAATAATTTTGATAAGCCAAGGAAATTAGTGCAAATTTTTTCGCATTAGTCATTTGGAAATTATCTCACTGAAGCAAATAAAATTTGAAAATCCTGAAAATGATTAGCATGTCCAAACAGTAAAAGGATTTTAAAAATACGTATTACTAGTGGGCGCTATTAAATATTAATGGATGTAATAACCACTGAATGCCAAATCCAATTTGGGGCATTAAATATGTATTAAATGTCCAATAAAACAGAACAGGCGATCAATCCGCTGTGTTTCCTACATTCCGATATACCTACATCGAAATCCACTATCCAGACAATCCGGCTAACAAGCACCACTGTAGGTATGATGTTAAAACCATACGAAAGAATGAAGTAAGATAAATCCAAAGATACAAAAAGAAAAATATGTACCTACGAGTAAATCTTAACTAAACTTTAATAAACTTTACAAAATTGCCTCCCCCCCTTGATGAGCTTCAAATACATCCCCTCGCCCCAAAAACAAAACTTTCAGCGAATAGTTTCCGTTTCCCCCTTTATGTGCTCCATCACAACAAACAACAATATAACAATTATTTAGTTAAGAAGCTTAAAGGCACTTAAACAAATACACATTGCAACGTTTTGGATTCATCATCAACTTCATGGGATAAAAGGACGCGTGCGGTGGTCGCCTCTAACATACTCTTAGGGCTTTGTACAAGTCCCAGGGCAGTCTACATCAAGGGCACATAATACTATTGTACAACTTTAATGTCACACAGACGGACTGTGTTTTAAGCTTAATAGTAAACAAAATGAAATGGAGTTGGGTCTGCATGGGTTCAGGTTCGGGTCGAAGGGAATGGTGAGTAGTTGGATCAGAAATTCATATATGATGGCGTTGTCTTACTGGTTTAGTGTTTAAAATTTTTATAATAAAATATTGTGTACTTTTCAGGTCTTTAAAGTCAAAATTTGAAAATAGTGCTGGATTTTATAGTGTGACGGTTTTAGTCATAGTTTTAGAACCACTGGATAGATTTTAAGGAAAATTACATTTTTACAAAACGAAATGTAGGTTTTATTAGATAAAACTCCAAGACTCTGATAATTGTCTTTATATATTTTTCAGACGTATAAATTAAAACTTTGAAAATAGGAACATAATTTTCAAAAATTCGAAGCCTTCCTCTGTCACCCCCTAATTTTCCATGAACCATTCAATAAACATCCGGAACAGTACACCATCCCACCCAAATCAGAATTAAGTTATCCCGGAGCGAAATAGCTTCAGAACTATTGCAAAATAAGTCCCCGAGTTTGTTTGAAGGGGTAGGTGGGGCGAGGAGCATCAGCATCAGACATGCATTATCACTGCACTTGTTTGCAGATGAAGTGAAATAGGCGGTGAGCATGTAATTGCTACATTATTTACCTTCCGCTTACACACGGACTTACAGTTGCACTTTCACACGCGCCCAAGTACTAGAAGGTTTAATCCCAGTCATTGCTGCAGGCACCACAAGAATTGATTCCGAATATTGTACAGGGCCGGTGTGCAGTTTTTCGCATTCGAGGAAAATTATTTTGCCTGTTGTTGAATTTATTGATTTGGTTGTTTATTGTAAATTGAGCGATTTATGATAAGGTTTGGTTTGTAGGTTCAAGTGGTGTAGTAGTTGATGCGTGAATAATCATAATCAGTTTGTTGTTGTTTGTTATTCCGATGTAATAGGTACTTAACTTTGCTAGCATGTTGAACTTAAGACTCGAAAATATTGGCATGAATCAAAACAATGGGAACGGTGTGGGTTGTTGGAGAGTATTAAGTTCAAAAGGAGCGAAGGACGAAATAAGAAACTATACCTAGTAATCGTTGTATTTTTCGTCCTCGAAATATTTATCCTGGCTCTACTTTGACTATTTTCAAAAAAGGCTGTGAGTCTATATTATAACTCAAAAAGAACTTAACGGAATTTCATATTTAATATTTTTGGACAAAATTGTGGGTAGCACAATAAAATATACAAGTGATACTTAGAAATTCTTTTCCAATGCAAACGCTAAATTATCCTATGAACGGAGAATTTTTTAAAATTTTGTACAAAATTTTTTAGAGTACCTAATTAAAAAAAATTCTATTAAATGCCCTCCTACATTATTTTGTGTGAACCAGAAGATGAAAAATACAAATAGTCGTGATCCTTAATAATAAATCCTGTATAAATTTAAATCGCGTTTTGTGGTGAAGAAAAAACCTTCAAGCATATGTTAGTATGTTACAAAACTACCGTTACTCCTTCCTACAAAGCCCAAATCCCAAAGTCCCAACAACATTTTCCCAAGCCCCCAACTTTTAGCTTTCTTATTTAATAATAGTGCAACTATAATATCCACCCATAACAATATGCCAGTACAATGACAAAATAATAAAACACCGTTTTAAACTAGACGAGAGTACTTGACGTAGCGTGACAGATCATACGGTAAACTTATCCCATTGAAAGATTGTTGAGGCGAGATGTACACATCAAAAACTAATAATCCATGCCTGGACCAGTGGCTTGTAAACACAAAGGCGACTTGGATGTGTGTAAGGGTGGCACGGCAGCAGATCTACCTCATCCTCATCATTATATTGCCAATCGTACGCCTCATAGCACCTTTTGATTCCTCCTCGCCAAATTAACTCATTTGCTACTACATGTCACATCTAAAAACCCTGATGTCTGAGCTGGAGTTAATGCACCACCACCTGACGAACAACTTTATTGTTGGTTGGGGGGCGGAGGATTTCGATTCGATATAAATGTTTTATTTTTATAAGTATTTTAATTTGGCACCAATGGAAAGTTGGGTAGAGTAGCTCGTCACACTATATCGGTCTCTAACTCGCGGTCGCGGGCCTTAAGAGCGGAAGAGAGGGAGAGTATGACGAGCTTTCTATTAAAAATATTTCAATAGGGTAAATAATTTTACTATTAATCTGGTACCATATTTAAAAAAATATATTTTTCCAGTGAATTTAAATAATGCAACTGAACAAAATTCGTGGAATGCTATAAACAAAGCATAAAAAATATATTTTTCTTAGATGCTTATCAGTGATTATAGCTGTACTTACTACAAAAACATTTGTTTTCTATTTAAAAAACCCAATCGGTGATAAACAATCAATTATATTTTAATAGAAATAAAAGGTGTGACAACAAATTGATTAAAAAAATGTGTTTGTTTGCTGTGATAAATCAAAAGATTATCATTATCAATAAACATGTAATCAATTGCATCATCTCGAGCTTGTCTGAAGTACCTACCATCGGAACAAAGAAACCTAATAGAAAAAAATCGGCAAGAACTAAATCACACGATAAATAAAAAGTGCGATGGCACTTGACAAATAACTTTTCCCCCGCACCGCATCATCATCAATTTTCCTGCGCCCATATAGAGAACAGTTGCTCTAAATCGCCAATATGTGAATATTGAAAGCATTATACACCACTCAAATCCAACTTTATTATACGGGGTCATGAATATTGAGTGTTAAAATTAAAATACACACACAGTACTTAAGTTGAAGCGCACAATAGTTGAAGAGGGTTTTCAATAGCGACACAGCTGCGAGCTGGAGGGCTGCCGTCGCCGCACCACCTCCAATCTCAATTCTCACAATCTGTGTGTATGTGTGTGTGGGTGATAGAACGCGGGGGTGAGCAGCAGGATTGTTCGACGGAGCTGATCTAATTTGTTCTAAATTCCCATTCAAACTGATGCCTCGGTCATCAGGTGCTTTTATTTAATTGGAATTTTCTAAAATGCAAATTGTTGTTCAACGAAGTTTGGAGTGGGAATTAAATTGGGTAATAATGGGTTTTTTGTAGCGTCTGCTAGGAGAAAAGTGCTACAGGGGGCTGAATAGAATAAATCATTTATCTGTGAATAAAATATAAAATTTTCTAAAATTGTGGTAGGAAAAATACATGATGCCACTCATCACGGGTAAAGTCTCACTTTAGACACTAGTGACATAAATACCTACCACTATAATTCAAATTATGGATCACAATTTTAATAAAAGCACTGACACATCACCTAGCTCCCAACTCGATATTTATCTCTTCCAAATGAAACGCTCCCCTACACCATCTAATAACAATCTAATAAAACTGATATGCGATTTGAATACATCATACTCTTCACCCATATCACATCCACACGTGGATCAAGTTTAATCGTAAAACGGCGTGACAAATTTATACCAATATTCTCACCCCTCATTCACCAAAACATTCCTGAAACACACGGTACGCCATCAGCTCACCCCCTGCATAAAAGATACGAATCATCTTATTGGTGATTGATTCCTCATGTTATAAGTACCATTTTCAAGTTATGAGAGAGCGTAGGTATACAACGTAAAAGGTTATTAAAAGTTTTCCTAAGTTGTTGAAATATTTGCCCGAGAGGCCAGTGAACAGGACGTTAAGCTTGGTTGTCCGCATATATGAGGACAGCATTGTTGAAATGTTTGGTAAACATAATAATATGGAACGTTTTGCTGGTGAACAATGCAAATATTAGAATATTTGAGAGAGAAGAAAGTGTGGGGAGGGGAGGGAGAAGTCGTAGTTCCGTAGGTGGTTTTGTGGATAGTAGGTTTTTGCGTATGGAAATTATTGAGAAGAAAATATCGAAAATTTATTATAAATTAGGGACAAGATTCTTTATTCTGTAGTATAAAAAATTAAATATTATTGTATTTTTCAAAATTTTATCGTCACTCTGTATAGAACTTTGTGATACAAAAAACTATTCTTCTCAAAGTTATTATGAATATTTAAGTTTTTCTATATCAAATAAGAAAGTGGAAGGTAGCTCCCAATATCCGAAGATTACGGAAAATATTTTAAATCAAATAAGCTGCGCCTATACAGGGTGTCCCGGAAAAAGTGGGAAATAGGGCATGAAAAAATAAGATGACAAGTTCCTATAAAAATTTTTCCTACAGGCGTTTTTTAAATTTTGATTTTTTTTCGGAATGAGACTTTCTTTTTTTAATGACTTAATAAAACATGAATTCGTTTATTATTCTTTTTCTCGAAAACGGTCCATTTTATCGACAATAAATAGAATTAGCTTTTCTTTAGTCTAAGATTCAAGCTACCTGATTTTGTTGCTTTAAATCTTTTTCACACAGGGTGTTAAAAGTTTAAGCATTAAGTTGTAAAGCTAGTCTGCCCCTGGTAAACTAAACCAGCTAGATATGTGTCAAGGACATTATTTCAAGAGGTCCTTAGTAGTGTCCATCATATTAACTTTTTATAAAATTCTATTAAGTACTTTAAAAGTTATTAAAAAAACGATTTCCAGCGACGCTGTTCAGGGCTACATATCTTCGTAGGGAGGGCCTGTAGGAAAATTTTTTATAGAAATTTGGCATCTTATTTTTTCATGCCCTATCTGAATCCGAGAGGTTTTCCACTTTTTCCGGGACACGAAATTTTCTAGTCTATAAAATATCAAAATCTACAGTTTCTAACATGAATTTACTTTCCGATGTAAATATTTGTTTAAATTTCAAATGTACAACGTGGAAAAATGGAATAAACTGGTTTAAAATTGATGGAAATTTTTTAAATTAATCCGTTTCCAGAAATGAGTGGTTTATCTTATAACAACATCTAAATTAAGACAAACTATCTAAGATAATATTGACGTAGGTAATTTTTGCGACGTAAAAAGAGTGCACTTCAAGTTTAATCTTTTGTCGTTTTTTCTGTCTGATATGGGTTAGACGTGGATACTTAAACTAAAAAAAAAGTTAATCTTAGTCTAAATAGAATAATTAGGAAAATTTATTACCTATCGGAAAAATTGTTTTGGTTTTATCTTTGACTTTAACAAAACAAAATTGGAGTATTTTAGTTTTAATCTAGTTTATTAATCAGAATTATAAGAACAAATAAAAGTAATTTCGTAATGTATACAGTCTGTGTAAAAAAAATTCAATAATACAATACAAATAAATTAGGGAGAATAATTTGGCGTAGTTGGGTAAATAACTAATCAAATTTAATATACTTATTATAAATTTCCAACAAAATGGATTAGGTATAAAAGCGAAATATAGCAGAAAAATCATCATATACATATACAGGGTGATAATACATATACGAGCCCTAACAACTAAATGTTCCGACAAAAGTAAATTTTAGAAGTATGAAAGGAGAACTGGAAATTTTACGTAAATAATTAGTAAACACCTAACAATACAATAAGATAAAGTCTTAGTAACAATATTATGCATGGAAGAAAATTATTTATTTGATTTAAGTAACAATATTTTAACCTTAATAATAATTAGCAAATTTTACAAAATGAATTTGCAACTAAATGTTAGGATAATTTTTAATTTAGGACCATTAATAAGAAGTTACGTCTGCTTTTGCCCCAAGTTCCAAAACTATAATTTTTTAAAAACAGTCGTTAGAAAATTACGTCACATTTTTCAAGTGCAATTTTAAAGCTACGAAATATGCCTAAAATTACCAAATAAAGACTTGGGGATTTTTTTGTACATCTAGCCTTGCAATAAAGTAAATTTTACCAAAATCCAACCAGTGGTTCCAAAACTGTGATTATTTTATTGTTATTGTAGGGTAGCACCCTCAAAAAACATTTTTTGAAAAGTGAACTGTGGAACTCGAAAAAATGCAAAAAAAATCATATTAACATTTCAGGATTTTTTCAATATAGTACAATTACTAAGCTTCGATTTAAATGTTTTTTGACACAAATCCAACCAGCGGCTTCAAAACTGTGATTCTTTAAAACAGTTACTAGAAAATAAAAACTTGTGGAACTTTTTTGTAAAGAAAAACAACATCCAGCTTTGTAATAAAGTAAATTTCATCAAAATCCGACTACTAGATCCAACGTTTTAAAAATAATAATTCTTTGTTTCTACAATTTTCCCATCCTGCTGAGTTAAACTGCTACAGTTTTGGAACCGCCGAGCGGATTTTTACGAAATTTACGTTTTTATATAACTAAATGTTGGCATTATAACAGAAAAAAACATAAATATTATGGAAGTTAATTTAGATAACTTTTGGGCGTATGGAAAAAAGACAATCAAATTTACTTTTGTACGAACATTTAGTTGTTAGGGCTCGTAAAAGCGAAGTATACTAGAGAAGTCATCATATACATATACAGGGTGACAATATATATTACACTTTTTTTGTCATTTATTGGTGTTTTTTCAATAAGCCCAATTTTTCCGGAGATAATCTCACTTTTTTAGTTCTAAAACTATTTTACACCCAAATATTTACAAAATGGTTTTTAAAAATATTATGTCAAAGTGCAGAAAATGAAATATACATTTTGCGTAAAATTTTATCATACATGTTATTCTACAAAAATATATTCCTGACTATTATAGTGGCGTAAATATGGATTTATCTAGCTATTATTAATAAATTTCTATTATCCCGGCGCATCCACCAAAATATGAAATAAGTGAACTATTATTATGAACTTCTTGTATTTGGTTTACATGTTTTTAAATTACCAATATATCAAGATATTTCTTCTAAAAAGACATGAATCAGTTCAATAGATATATTAAGCAAATTTATTCGGTATTGAATTGTATTTTATCCTGCAAATTCTAACAAAAATATTTTCCTCCATCAACAAAAATTTCCATTTTATTCCAGTCTGAACATAACTTGTAAACATTAAATACTAGAAAATGCAAAGGAAATGAACAAACACCATCACATCATCGCATATTTCCCTGAACAATAATAATGCTCGTGATGCGAGCAATATGAGCATATAGAAGCAAAAACAAATATTCCAGAACGTCAACAACCAACTCCATATCACCCAACATACATTCCCCGGCTTCAGGCATCATCCACCATCATCATCACAGGCGCACATTTCTCTGCACTATTCGTCGAGTATAATATTTATTTACTCTTCCAGCGCATCGTGCAAAATGGTTGAAGTGCGCCTTAGCGTGTTATAAGATTCCAAACAGACGACCCGGATTGCCAGTATTGAACGCCAGTGAATAAATCTTATTATTATTGAGAATGGAATGGGAGTCAACATCGGTTTGACGGCGGAAGGAAGCGCGGCCATGCTTAAATTAAATATTGCGGCGCCTGGAATTGTTCGGGTCGAGTTGTCTGTTGCGTCCGAAAACGACGAAATGTTGGAATTAAACACAAAGGTTTATGCGTGAAAATTGCATTTTTTGGGGGAAGTTCTTAAAATGAAAAATATTCATTATTTTCTGAGATTATTTCACTTTCTCTTTCTCTCTCCCCCAATTTAGACCTCTTTAAAAAGAAAGAGAAAGATAGTGACGCACATGTCTATGTATAATAATGCTACTAATTCTGCAACGAACTTTTTTATTTTTATATACTCGTTACACCTAATTTTAGGATTTTTTTAGAATTCAGTAGGTACCAGTGTCTCTTTTGTACAACCTACAGTTGTTTGATAAAATTCTGTTCTCTAATTCTTGAATTATGGAGGTTTGGAGGTCAACAATTGGCCCATAATTGTATGTAATTTTCTATATCTTACCTAGAATTTTTCTGTACTTATTTTTTATGAATAATAATAAAAATCCCTCTGTTCCTCTCAACACCTTCACCAATTTCTAAGAATCCTTGCCATACATTCAAAAACAAAACAATATAAAATTTTCCTTAGCACTACAAAAAAAATCCGTTGAATGAGCATCATCATCCAACACATACACACCTTCTCTCGGACAAGCCATCAGAAGAGTTCTTTTTTTGGGCAAGTTATACACTATAAAGGTTTTGTAGGGGAATAACTCCGCCTGGATCCGCCATTTGACTGGGGGTATGATTGTCGTCACCAGGGCAACGTGTAACCTTTGAGGGCGGAGCGGCATATTGAATTACGTTGGTCCCTTTTTAGCATCCCCCTGTTGCAGGCAACAACCCCTTTACCACCCGCTCTACAAATCCAATAATCTCACTCGCTTAGATTGTGACGGGATGATTTACCGACAAATCAGACCCAACAAATAATAACATTACTCTCTATCTGGGCGATGGATATACAGTGTGTTTCATTTTTCATATAAAATACACAACAGGGATTATCGGTAAAATTGGTTCTAATCTGTTTATTTTTGAAATTATTAGTTTATTTAAAAAGTAAATCGTGTCAGATTTTGAGAGAAACTTGCCATTAAAATGAGGTGCTAACTTTCAGGAATACCTTACACTTTATAATATATGTGAATCTGATATCGATTGGTGGTTTTATTGAAAATATAAAATTTGAGTTTGGAGCTGCGTTTATATCTAGTTTTTGTTTATTGATTCATCTATTTAGAATCTTTTAGAAGTTTTTGTTAGTAGGAAGTAAAGTTTTTGGAAATTCGAAACTCCTTAATATTTGTCTTTTAAATTATGAAGAAACCAGTTCCATGATTTTTTAAGAATAATTTCTACTACAGTTTATAATTTTTGGACATTCGTGTTTTACCAACTCAGTTTTTATCGAGTTTTTGGTCAAAATTAACAACTAGGCGAATTTCCTCATCACATGAAATAATTTAAAACATTTCTCATTTAATGATTAATCATCATGACCGATAAACAAGACCATCATCAGTATATTTGCCAAACAGCACGTGTTTGACAAATTGACATCTACCACACACACAAAGTGAATATATTGTTATGTACCAGTGGCAAATGCAAATACGCTGTCACAAAGGACCAGAATATTGTAGCTGCGGGCCGCTATCCACTATTTAGGATTATATTACAATGAGCGAGAGTTCGAGCTTTGTTCTCCAAAAGCTCATATCATCAAGCATTTCAATAAACACATAACACACACCACATACAGATATAAACGTTAGAGCAGAGGCTTTGTTTTGATGTAAACTTGAAGCAAAGTAAACAAATTTCACATTGAAATTACAATATTATATGAAACTCAAAATTTTAAATATGATCAGAAAATAGGATCAAATTACTAGTTAAATTACTATTCCAATAAAAAATTGGAGTAGTCATGCGTTATGATAATTTTAATCCAACCCTCTGTTGTAGTAGTTAAATAAAATTAGTGAAAATTAAATGAAAGCAAGTCTGTGTTATGTCGCTTAGGGTCCCAACTCCCAAAACATAAAACTCCTATTTGTATCTAGTCAATTTGATATGGTAGATTGAGAGTTGTAGGACGAAGCTAAATGCTATTTCAGTGGCGTATCCATAAAGTTTTTAGTACTGAGTTAGCGAAATTATCTAGAGAAATAAAAAATATTGTAAAGTTTCTAAAGAACAAATTTTGTCCTTAGAAATTTTGAAATAGTACGGTTAGTTAGTTTTTTAAAGACGATTAAGAATTTATGTTACATAGATAAAATTACGTTTCCTGTATATTCTACTATGAGTATATGGAATTTTATGGGTAAAGTCCCCTTTTTTTTTCCATAAAAAATGTTCATTGTCATGATTTAAGGATTTTGAAATTACAATAAAATTCAGCTCGCTTATAGTCCATCAGGATATTTCCTCGAAACCTTCCCAACGAGCTCTTAAATTTCGTGTTGCGTCACTGGTCGCCCTTTCTCTCTTCAGCGGTAGATAAAGAGAATCAGTGTGAGATCATAAAGAGATATGGGCAAGTGGTGTAAACGGCGCCAAGCTGAGAGCAAATAGTGGGTTTGAATGGAATGATTCGAATCCAGCCCTTGTGGATTAGCCCATTGTTCGGGCCTATCACTCGACATTAAACCTTTTCGCACACACATTACCTACTTGGTGTTCTCCGTTTCTCTCTCCTCTCACAAATACATCACATCGCACCCCATATCATCTAGTTTAACATCGGGAAGATTCATCTGGTGTGAGATGAGATTGAGATTGGCCAGTTGCAATTAGATCATTGTCAACCATTCGGCTGATGTCGGCGACTTGGGCTGGGACATGGAGAGGCAGCATACAGATTGGAATGTTTATTGCTAGTTTTATTGAATAATCCGATTAGGTGTATGTTGGAGAGTTAATTGAATTTGGGAGAATACAATTCTAAAACGGTTTTATTGCGAGAGTTTTTTGTGGGAGCTGGGATTAGGGACTATGATTTAATCAGTTCATGGGTCCAATTGTATTTCTAAATGTGTACCTACCTCAATTTATGCGACTTTATTAAAGCCAATGAAACTAAACTGATAACTGATTTAAATAAATTCGAATATGAATTTTAAAAATTTTTTTCACTTTTTACTTGAAAAATTTTCTTTATGTGCGTTTATATTCAATAATTTATGGAAACATTAGAATTTACTAATTTTTTTATAACTAACCAAAAAATGGTAATTCGTTATTTGCATATAATTTTGTTTATAGTTTATATCTATCATCGATCGAATTTACTGAACGGGAATTTTTCAGATAAAATCCTACTGCATTTTTGTAAAAAAAAATGTTAAACACTGTTTAACTCTAGTTATCAATATTATCTTAATCCACAGCTTTATGACTAACATTTTCAGAAATTTTCAAAATATTCATAAATTTCCCACGTCGATAGGCAACCTTCTATACAGTCTTATGTATCACTGGTTAACTAAATTACTATTATAGCAAGTTGCGTCATCTATTGACAGCATTATAAACTATAAAACGTGTATTATAGTTATCTGCTACAAGTATTCACTTAGCTTCTTTGATAAACCAATAGATGGCAGTAATTACACATTTTTCAATTTTATTTCAAAATTTTGTAATTATACAGTATTATCAAAAAAATTCGATAAAAAATCGTGAAAATTTATTGAATTCTATAAATAGGGTGTTATTTAATATAATATACTAATATGCGGATCCAAGACTATAGCAATATTTGCTAATATTTAGTGGACCACCCTGAACTGGACTATAGGGTGAATTTCGTTAAAAAAACAAATTATAAATTGTGAGAACAGTTCTTGTAATCACTTTGCTGCATTATTTATTACAACTGATGAAAAAGTTTCATCAAATAAATACCACATGTGCACTCTCTTATATTCAGTGCTCCAAAACCAGTTACAAACACTTACATTTTTTTTCTCAGGCAAAGCGGCGACAGAATAATAAAACGGAAAACAGACCCGGCCCTTAACAGGCGTTTAATTGATCTTATTTTTATCATCACCACCAAAAAACCCATATTTGAAGATGACTAACTTTAAGTCTTTAATACAACATATTCCCCTTGTTTGCTGACTTATTTTGGTAAGACGAAAAAAACACCGCATGTTAATTTAATAGTACTTAATAAATTCGTCTTTGGAGTTGGTATATCCGGCGTGGATTTGCTACAGTGCCTAATTATTTTCTAGAAAATGTGGTAACTTGTGCAAAAAAGTATGTAATGTGTTTAGTCTTGGAATGTAGTTTAATGGGCGTCGCGACGTCGTTACACTGTTATCTATTTTTATCTACAAAGCTTGCCAAACAATTTTACACAAATACCGAAAAATTATTGTCACCCAAAAAATATATGATCAAAAAAGTTCAAATCAGAAGTTTCTGTTTTATTTTTACAGCATTTCGGCTGGCGTCATTTCCATTATGTTTGTTTGCTTTATCCTTCTTCGGACCTGTTTAAGCCTTAACATGAAAGTAACCGGTTCCATAAACTTTTAGATCTAGACAACTAAATACTTACTAAAACTACTTAGTTCTGTTATCACGGCTATTAATAAATATCCTAAACAAATTTCGGACAGAACTGTATAGTTGGTACCTATACTTAAAGAATTTATAATATTTTATTTATGAAGAATAACACTGGAAGTCTGCCGAATTTAACATAAGGGGCACTACTCACAATAAATCAAAATTTCACCTCAAATCCAAATCTAATCAAATTTCAGTACGCATGACGTCCTAAGCAATAAACCAATAATTTATTACACTACGTAAATATATTGTGTGAACCTCCAATTTGAAACTACTTTCAAAAGGGGCCAAAACACAATAAAGCAGTGAATAGAAACGCACATACAGTTTTGTGTTTTGATTTAGGATTTAGGCGTTCATGCATATGGGGCAACTGTAATAACAAACAAAGGGAGCAATAAAACTAGATATGTGTTGTTTGCTACCTAAACCAAACATATTTTAAGTAATTATCTTGTGTTAATTACCGAGTAGGTTACAATAGATGAGCTGTGTTGATGTGTTAATAGTTAAATTACTCATCGCATTATTAGTTTCCAACATAGAGCATGTACCTGTATGTGGTAATAACCTTTGTAAATATAATTTAAGGTAGCTAGACATAAATCTTTAAAAATGGAGACACTCGTATATCGTATGACCACCAAAATTTTATTTTATCTGATGTAGAAACCAAATTTTAATTTGTTTTTGTGCCAAAACACGATGCGCTAATTTAAAATTATCGTCACTAATTTATGTATCACTAGTTATTATTTATAATTATGGTGTTAATAGGTTATCTAATTTTTCATGTTTAAACAATGAACATCATTATTTCTATCTCCATCAGGATGCTGTACATCTTTAATAAAAAAAATTAACAGATGGTGATTGAAATATGGAATTTTAATATGATTACGATGAATAGGAAATTTTGACAAAAACTAAGACGATGGGAGAAGTTTTGTATCTAGGCATGAGAATCAAACTAATTTTAAATTAAATATCCAAAAAATCAAGCTAAAAACAATTCAAAAAATCAAATTCTTAAAATATTTATACCTAAATCGTAATTACTAATTAGGTACTATCGACCAATTTTTATTTTTCAAAGAGACAAAAATTAGAAGTATATTCTTTTTCTCCTATCGATTTATTTTTGTTGTTATTACTTTCCAGAATTGTGGGTCACAAAAAGGATAACCAGGCGCCACTAATTACTCATCTATGACTCACTACAGCCCCATTAGCTGTACTCGCACCCCTATATGACTTATCAGACTTTCCACTCCTAATCAATGCCGTAAACCCCTCGCTCCCCACTCAAAATCGTAAACGTGCTTTCATTGATATCCCTATCCTACGCAGCCGCTATACGCGGCATCGTCAAACAAAAACGACGAGATCCAATTCACAACGATGGAGCTGGTGCAGGTAACTTTTGGAGTAGGGATCGGTAGTTCTAAACGTTCGTTGTTTGCCTGAGCCTGACGATCAAAACGAATCATCAGTGTTGTTGCGGTGCCAGAATAAGCGACGTGGTTTGTGACGTCCTTCATGTCATACGATTCCGTATTATTATGTTACTTGGTGACATAATTACTTAGTTGAATATACGATTTAAAAAATGGTGTAATTGAAACAGATGGTGATGGGAAATATGGCTGAGCAGGAGGAGGTGCCACTTCGAAAGGTTATTCTGGATGTTCTTCTACTGAACATTGGTAATACGAGTTGCTATATAAGAACAACAATACTAACTATAATAATAAACTTATGTACTTACTCGTGTTCGTCCAACTAATCAACATAAAATAGCGTCTTGAACTTGAACCACTGACATACTTTATTACGTTAACTCCAAGCTGAAATAAAATACTGATTTATTTTTTGTTACAGTTGGTTGGCCTATACTGTTCCTATTTTTGTGGGGAGTCCCCTATAAAAGGGGGTTTTTCTGTGACGACTTAAGTCTAAGACACCCTTTCCATGAATCTACAGTGCCAAGCTACTGGTTGTATATTGTTGGACTCGGGGTGAATTGCACTGTGGTAAGTTTGGATATTATTGATTTACTCTCTGAGGGGTTAAGAAACGAATAAAATTTTATTCGGCGTTGGTACGATTGTTTGCGTGTGAAAGAGTTTTTAACAATTAAAAGTTGCGATTGTAGATAGGCCCTAGTATTGATCCGTGTAGTACACCTACCTGGATTTATGATGCGCGGGCTCAGAAAAATTTAATTATTAAATCAGTATGTTTTGGTTTTCTTATGGTATTTTTTTGAAATTCCACCAGAGAAAACTTCTACAAAATAGGAAAAAACCCTACAAAGGTGTTTGTATTGGAAATGTCACATTTGGCATTCAGTCAAACTGACAAACACTGTAAATAATTAACCCATAATTGCTAGTGACTTTGGTAAAAAAAATGCGACTAAAAACTATACTAATGTAAATTGCTTTGCATATTTATCGCATTTTTCCCGTAATGAAGCCGATATTCCACTTTGTAAAAACGCAAATTATTTTAATCTAATCAAAGGTTCTAAAACTGTAATATTAGTTAGTTCATGAAAAATGGTGCTATTTTCAGAGTTTGAACTTAAATTTTTTTAAACGTCTATAATACATACAAAGACAGCCTTTAGAGCCTTGGAACTGTTTTTTTGTAATAAAACCTACATCCCGCTTTGATAAAATGCAAATTACCTTAAAATGTAATCAGCGGTTGTAAACCTGATGTGACGCTAAAACTGCCATATTACGAAATCCAGCACGATTCTTAGTTTCACTTGAAAATTTTGAAAAATACAAAAAAATACCCTGTGAGTAGTAGGATAAAAGGGACGTTCTGTGCCACCCAACAGGACAATATAATTTAATTTTAATGAAAGACGCATATTTATCCTGTTTTTTATTTCAATTTCAGTATTTTCATGATATTTGCATCAAATAAGAACACATCAAATATTTTATTCTTGATAAAACTATTCCCAACATTTGTTTGTTTTATGATAATTGACAAGATTTTTTTCGCAACTAATTGTTTACTTCTTGCTACAAGAAAATCTAGTAATGACATAGTTACATAATTTTTATCATAAACGCAAACAGTTGTACACCTATCTACCTGGTGTAGAAGGGAATTTTTAAAATGTCAACAAAAACAAGAAAAAATGCACCATAAAAGATATTTACGTCGAAACAGATTATGTTTATGGTGATGGCTTTACACACGTCGGTGGCATTTTGTGTTTTGTACCTAAAAGGGGGTGACAGGATTGTCGGATTTAAGATGATCAAAGGAGAAAGGTTTTTTTAAAAGTCTACCTAGGGAAGGTTTTTTTTAACACGCTTAATTAAATTAGATGAAAGTTATTGGGAATCCTAATAAAAAATAAGTACATACTTCTATGTTGTATAAAAAATGCAGAGGACTATAGTCTAGTCATCTAATAACCTTGCAGCCGCGACATTTAATTCAAGTTTGGGGCACAATAATTATATTTCAATTTGTACCTGTACCAACTTTCAAAATTTTTATGTTACAATTTTCGTCCTTTTAGGTAAAATATCCGGAGTATTGGAATGTTTTAAATTATTTAATTAAATTTAAATGAATTTTTAAACCACTACTGTGCTTGTCGATTCCGTTCCGCGCTAATGTACACCCCTCTTTAAAATTTATAAATAATTGTATGTGCAGGAAGTGCAATTTACTGATTACTTTCCCTAAAAACTAAGAATTTATGTGACTATATAGCACTTATTTGAGGAACATAACAAACCGTTCATATCCTGCATTGTGTTAGAAACAACGACAGAAACCCATAAATTTTAATTATATTAGCCGATGTTCTTATAATAGAAATCGCGATTCAATAACCGCAAATGTATTTACTAGCACGATTTCAACCAGCTTTGTGCTTGGTTCTGTGTGTTTTTTTCCCGTAGCTAATTTCCTCACCCAACCTTGGCATACGATAATAATTAAACTACATGTAGGTACGAATCTTGTGCACATGTACATAATTTAATAATACCGGGGCTATTTTATTTCATTCTGAAGAACTCAAGGGTCTGGGTACACTATATTTATGATAATGTGCTCGGTTGCTATATCTGATATTTTCCAGCTAAAGTATAGTGTTTTAGCTAAACTGGTTTCCAAAAAGTTTATATGCAATGAGGATATTATGCAAGCTCATGAGGTAGATGACGGTGATAAGGCACAAGAAAATTTACTTTTTGTAAGTGATCTCAATGTGAGATAAGGCACACGGTGGTTGGTGTTATGTAAGCAAAATTTTGTTGTGTCTGCCCTGGTGATGGGTAATGTAAAACAACACCATGTAGTTGGAATTTTGTTCAGGAAAATAAGCAACAATTCAGATATGTTTTAAAATAATTTTTAAGGACAACAGTTTTTTATAGGTAATAAAAATATATTTACGATTAAACCTGGTGATAAATCGAAAATTGTTCATTGTTTTCTTAAAATACAATAATCGTAATGGATAAACAAAATTTATTTACGACTTGTGTAAAAAAATTTAGTACTTTTTAAGGAGCCTCGCTAGTTTTTCTGCTCTTTTTCTATTCTTTTTTTGGGAAACTTGTCTTCGTTTATGTCAATATTATTTCTTATTTATACAACTAAATGTTCGGACAAAAGTAAATTTGATTGTCTTTTTTCCATACGCGCAAAAGTTATCTAAATTAACTTCCATAACATTGATGTTTTTTTCTGTTATAATGCCAATAGTTATATAAAAACGTAAATTTCGTAAAAATCCGCTCGGCGGTTCCAAAACTGTGGCCCTTTAACCCAGCAGGATGAGAAAATTGTAGAAACAAAGAATTATTATTTTCAAAACGATGGTTCTAGTAGTTGGATTTTGATGAAATTTACTTTATTGCAAAGCTGGATGTTGGTTTTATTTACAAAAAAGTTACACAAGTTTTTATTTGGTGATTTTAGGCATTTATCGGAGCTTCAAAGTTGCACCTTTAAAAATGATAAAATTTTCTAGTAACTGTTTTAAAGAATCACAGTTTTGAAACCGCTGGTTGGATTTGTGTCAAAAAACATTTAAATCAAAGCTCAATAATCGTACTAGATTGAAAAAATCCTGAAATGTTAATATGATTTTTTTTGCATTTTTTTCGAGTTCCACAGTATCACTTTTCAAAAAACGTGTTTTTTGAGGGTGCTACCTACATTAAAATAATCACAGTTTTGGAACCACTGGTTGGATTTTGGTAAAATTTACTTTATTGCAAAGCTGGATATTGGTTTTATGTACAAAAAAATCCCCAAGTCTTTATTTGATGATTTTAGGCATATTTCGTAGCTTTAAAATTGCACTTGAAAAATATGACGTAATTTTCTAACGATTGTTTTTAAAAATTCAGTTTTGGAACTTGGGGAAAACGACATAAAGGTGCTTTCATGGTGCTCATCCTGTCCGGACTTAATTGTCATTGAAACTCTTTGACATAAAATTAAACGTATTCTACGCAATAATCCACCAAGAACCATTGGGGACTTAAAGACCAAAATAGAAGAAATTTGGGACAGTTTCACCCCAGAATTGTACCAAAATTTGATAAATACAATGCCTGCTAGAATACAGGGAGCAATTAAAGCAAAAGGAGACGTAACCTCTTATTAATGGTCCTAAATTAAAAATTATCCCAACATTTAGTTGCAAATTCATTTTGTAAAATTTGCTAATTATTAAGGTTAAAATATTGTTAAATCAAATAAATAATTTTCTTCCATGCATAATATTGTTATTAAAGCTTTATCTTATTGTATTGTTAGGTGTTTACTAATTATTTGCGTAAAATTTCCAGTTCTCCTTTCATACTTCAAAAATTTACTTTTGTCCGAACATTTAGTTGTTAGGGCTCATAGGTATTAATATTTGATAAAACCCAAAAACTATTTATTTTATTGTAAACTTTCTAAAGTTTGTAAATTTTAAACTGTGAAAATTTGACTTGATTATCCGATTTTTTTAATTTATGTTAAGCCATGCAACATCAAAAAATGTTCCGAAATTTAACAAAAAAGATTAGCTAGGTAACTAAATTCTATAATTTTTTCTTAGATTTAGATAAAACTGAGCTCTTTAAAAAAGCAGAGTATTTCCAGCGAAAGATTTGTTAAAAATTCCTGAAAATTATTAAGATTGATGTTATCATAATATAAATACTTGATATTAACCCGATGTTTCCATTAGCTGCCATTCTTAATATCAAATCCTATCAGTAATAAACTTAGTCACATCACAATTTATAAAAGTCCCCAAACTCTTATCTAATTTCTTAGAAAATCGTAACTTTGATTATTACTAAGACTTTACCATTAGTCCGTTACTAAATTTTACCGAGAATTTTACCAAACTATTTTTGATTTCAGATGCTCCTCATCGAATACTTAAACAGACCAAACGACAAAAAAGAAATAATTTTCCTGGGCTTCGTGATCCCAAACTGGATATACAACACATATTGCGTAATAGGTATATTCGCATTTGGAGCAGCTTGTTCGCAGCTAACAACCGACGTTATGAAGTACACAATAGGTAGATTAAGACCACATTTTTATACAGTATGTTTACCAAACGTCCGATGCGATTTGGACAACAATCACACGTATTTTACGGAATTTAACTGCACCAATCCGAAATACATGGGAAACGCCAGGGTGATGAAGGAGATGAGGTAGAGGACTATTAAACTATTATTACCTATATTATATAATTTTGAACTGGTTTTAGGCTGTCGTTTCCCTCTGGACATTCCTCGTTCTCAGTGTACTCGATGTTATATTTTGCGGTAGGTGTTCCCTTATTACTTCGGTGATTCCCCAAATAATTCGTGTTTTTAGATATACTTGCAGAAAAGGATGACTTGGGATGGGTCGAAATTAATGAGGCCCACCCTGCAATTTATATCAGTATTAGCAGCTGTATTTACTGCCATGACGAGGGTGTCCGATTACAAACACCATTGGAGTGATGTTTTATCTGGATTATTAATTGGGACCACAGTAGCTTGTATAACTGTAAGTTGAGTTGTGGCTTAGCTAGGACGAGCTTATAAGTTTTACTTACAGGCGAGGTATTTAACAGGATTTACCAATAGAATTAAATGCAGTTACCATGCAATTTAATTTAGGTTTCATTTCTGCACGCTGAACGCCTCACATAAAACACTAATTTCTAAGGTACATCAACATTATTAAACACATTCTTGTGGTTAGGATAATTTAACAAAGTACAAACTCGTTTTTTTGTAATGCGGCTTGTAATCCTAAAAATAAACTCGTATTTCGTGAGGGTAGAATCACATTGTTCACATGGGGTGGATCCAGATGCTAACACAATTTTTCAAATTTTAGTTTTTATTTTTTTTTCAGAGTCGTTATTTCTCCACCCTTTTTACACGCAGTTACAACTCGGATGGATTGAAACGAGACTTGACAGAATTGAATAATCTAAATGGAAATGGAGGTCAACTTGTTTAAGGTTTAACCGTCGTTTATTGTCTCAGACTCAATGATTGTAAACGGAATAAGATTTTTTAAGTGAACTAAATGTGATCTATGTGAGAAAAATTATTTAGAAGCTAAATTTTGTTTTTTGTTATAAAATTAGAGTACGTGCTGCTATTTATTTGTAGATATGAATAAGTATGTATAATATGTTGTATAAGATAGTTACATATTTAGATTATTTTTTCAAGAAACCCAATTAGCAATAATACAAATTTCCAATTTTGTGATTTTGCAATATTTATTAATATCTATTAGGTAGGTATATAGGTTGTAGATAGATTTTTATAACATTGATTGATTATCGTATTTATTTTATTTAAGATAACACCCAGTTTTCGAATGTTAGTTTTTATAAGCAAACAAAACTTTTTGTACCTTTGTACTTATTTTATTTATAAAATACGTAGTACAAATTATCAGTTTGTTTAAAAATTTTGTAGAATTAGAGATTAGGTTTTTGTGATACTGGAAAAAGTTTATTTTGGTTGCTAAAAGCTGTTATAACTTAATTATGTAATATATAATAACTGTGAAATAAAACAGTATTTCTAGTGTTTTTCTTAAACTTACAATGAAGCACCGAAAAAATATAAATTAATCGTTTTTGATCAATTAGACATTTCCGCTGATGCTTTTAGAAATTACATTTTGGTACAGGAAATGTTTAATAAACTACACACCATCTTCAATGATTTAATTTTTTTTGGTTACCCGTGTAGTAAATTATCTTATGGTTAAGGATAACTGGTACTCCTATGATAAAGGATGTTTTAAGTTCAATATCCATCGAAACCATTTGTGGTTTTGGTGACATTGACAATAGCCAATGCTGTCGCATGTCACGTTTTTCGGAAAATGTTTCGTAGATTAATTTTTCGTTCTTAAAAATTTTGTGGAAACGCTATTAATTTATAGTCCAGTAATCGAATATGGCGGATAAAGGGAAACCATCGCCGCTACCAGAGAAGCCATCGTCGGATAAAGTGAAACCATCTTCGGATCAAATAAAAGTACCATGGTATATGGTTCTAATAGATTTTCTTTGTTTAAACCTTGGTAAAAAATTAATACAAAATTTACCTAAATACTATTTTGATTGTTTCAGTTGGTTGGTCAATATTTTTTATTCCATGGTTCTCAAAACCCCTCACAACCGGCTTCTTTTGTCATGATATGAGTGAACTGTCACACCCTTTTTTATCAGAAAGGCTTCCATTCGACTGGCTGTATCTTATAGGGATTGGCCTCAATTTTGTTTTTGTAAGAATTTAAAATCTTCAGAGTTATAAGAATAACTTCCAAATGATGGAATATAAGAAAATAAAGTACTGAAGGCGAAACCGATCGACAATTTAAATTAAAACTAAACACATGATCACATGAACACATTCCTTTTTTAAATTATTAGAAGATTTATCCTGAAATTCAATTCTATTTTTTTAGATTCTCATATTGGAAATTGTCTTGAGAAACACTGAGACAAGAGAAGTAAAATTCCTCGGCTGCAGTCCCCCGCCATGGTTATATTTTTTCATATACCGCCTAGTTCTTTTCGTATTTGGTGCTGGTTGTACTCAGTTAGCCACCACTTTTCTCAAATACAGAGTTGGAAAATTCACACCACATTTCTATACTGTTTGCAATCCAAAAACTATACCGAATCTCCCATGCGTTCGACTTCAGCGACATTATTTCTCTCCAGACCGTTACTACTGTAGCAACTTCAATTACACACAAGAAGTTGTGAGAAATATGAGGTAAAAATATTGGTACCTAGTGAAAGACAAATTTCTTGGTAATTAAAATATTCCAGGTTGTCGTTTCCTTCACTACACGCTTCGTATTCAATGTACGCCATGTTGTACCTAGCAGTAAGTACTGATAGAGTTTTGTGGAAGATCCAATAAATCAAACTTAGTTTTTTAGTTCTATCTTCAAGTGAAATTTAATTGGGAAGGGTCTCGGCTTCTGAAACCTAGTTTGCAATATCTTGCATTTTGCGGTTCGCTTCTTATATCTCTGACACGAAACATTGATTATCGACATGACTTTAGCGATATTATCGCTGGATTACTTCTTGGAGCCATAATGGCATGTGTAACTGTATGAAGGAATAAAATTAACTAGTCGATGTAAATTTGAGTACCTACTTATTGTTCCAGGTTGGTATCTTTGGACGTGAATTTGAAACTGATTCGGACAAGGATTTGGATGAGAAGGAGAAGGAAAAGGAGAAGGAGAATGTGCCAGTTACAAAGATTATCTTGGATTTTCTTCTACTGAACCTCGGTAATAGTTTGTTCAGAGAAAACTTGTATGGAAAATTTGGTTAAAATCCTAATCCTGTCTGCTTGGTTTTTGTTATAGTTTGTTGGCCTATATTATTCCTATATTTGTGGGGAACGCCCTTTACAAGAGGATATTTTTGTGACGACTTAACTATTAGGTACCCTTATTATAATCAGGATATACCTAGTTATGTGTTGTATATTGTTGGATTCGCGGTGATTTGCCTTGTGGTAAGTTTGGCTAAAAATTATACACATTATTTAAAATTTCTTGCTCTATCACACAAAACTTTGACCAGTTTTTGGTGCTTTGATTCCAGATGATCATCATCGAAATCATTACCACACCAAACAAAGAAATAGTTCTCTTCAAGTTCCAGATACCAAAATGTATATACAACATATATTCCGTGGTAGGTACATTCGGATTTGGAGCAGCTTGTTCGCAGCTAACAAACGACTTTATTGGGCACACAATCGGTAGATTAACTCCACATTTTCACTCAGTATGTAGGCCAAGAGACAACTGCGACTCTACCTTATACACTAAAGATTACAAATGCAGGTGGCGTTACTACCTGACTCCCAGAATGTATAAAAACATGAGGTAAAAACGAAAATTGAGTATAAGAGTGTCGACTATAATTTCTGGGGTTTTAGACTGTCGTTTCCTTCTGGAGATGCCACATTCTCAATGTACGCTACAATTTATTTTGCGGTAGATATGCCCTACAGTTTCGGGATTCCCTCAAATAATTTGTGTTTTAGATATATTTGCAGAAAAGGTTGACTTGGAAGGGCTCGAAATTATTAAGACCCACCCTGCAATTTGCAACAGTATTAGCAGCTGTTTATATTGCCACGAATCAGGTAGCCAATTACCAAAACCATTGGAGTGATGTTGTATGTGGAGCAATAATTGGGGCCATAGTAGCTGTTATAACTGTGAGTTTTTGAGTTTTACCGAGCTATAGCACATAAGCACATAAATTGTAATATTTATTGTTGAAAAAACGGAGCAAGATAAAGAACTCTCATTACTTCTACGGCTCGTGTGGAAGCTGAAAGAACATTAGCGAAAATTTTGACGTCGATATCTGCAACGGTGTAGATTTGTATAGAGGACAAATGTTCACTTTTATATATATAAAAATAACAATTATACGAATTACGAAAATTGAGCCTAAATGACTCTCTTATTTTTTCTTTACAGACTCGCTATTTTACTTCCTTTTGGGAGTCTTGAGGCGATGAGATTTAGCAGAATTGAATGCTCTAGATGGAAATGGATGTCAACTTATTTAAGAGTTTCTCATCCGCTTTTATTGATCTTGAACATAATGACTGTAAAAGGAAAGCGATGTTTTTGCTAAATTGAAATTTTTGTAATAGTTAAAAAAATTGGAATCCTAAATAAAATCTACAATTATTGCGAGTTTTTTTGAAACTTATTTCAATTTATAATTACTAGTCTACTTAATTACAATTTACAGAATAATTATGAGTTTGTTCAGATTTAAGTAAGTTACTTTTTAATTAACTCAAAAGCAATAACTGTTTCCATATTTATCAAAATAGTATGAAACTTGTGCAGTTTTGGTGACATTGACAATGGACACAAAACTCAAACGCTGTCTCATGTCACTTTTTTCGGAATATGTTTCGTTAGTGTAATTTTTCACTCTTAAGAATTTTATTGAAACGCTGTTTATGGTTCAGTAGTTAAAAATGGCTGACAACGCGGATGACGAACCACCTCCTCCACCTCCAGTTCCAGAGGGTACAATAAAAGTACATTGGTACTCGATTATAATAGATTTTGTTTGTTTAAACCTTGGTAAGGTGCTAGTGTGATAAGTTTTAATTTGTGTAGATTGTCAAATTTATACTTGTTCAATTAAAAAAAATCTTCCTCATCTGTAGGTATACAATTTTTCCTCAATTACTGTTTTGTTTGTTTCAGTTGGTTGGCCAATATTTTTTATGCAATGGTTCGCAAAGCCCTACAAGCGAGGCTTCTTCTGTCATGATTTAAATGTAAAATATGCTTTCGTAGCCGAGAGACTTCCATTCGACTTTCTGTATATAATAGGGCTCGGCATAAATTTAGCATTTGTAAGAATATGAAATAATTCATAGTTATAGGAATTAAAAAATATTTAAATAATTAAAGTAACCATCAGGGGCGTAAAGTTGAAATTTTTCCGGATATGGAACTGAAACCTGAAATTAGAGTAACCTAACCCAATTTAAGCTGTTGATTTACCTGTAACAATTTTTTATCGACTACAAAACAATTTTTCCCCAAATTCTCGTGTGGGTATGGAAACCTCTATACCACCCAAAGAGAAGTTTACGCCCTTGAATATAACTAGTTAGAAGACATACCTACCTACATTTTATTTTTTATACTTTGCTGTAGGTATGTGAAGCAAGTTTACATTCTCATTTTCCTATAAATTACATATTAAAAATCTCCTCGAGTCATCAAGTTTTTTTTTAGATTCTGGTGACAGAAATAATCCTCAGAAAAAAGGAGAAAAGAAAAGTACATTTTCTCCGCCTCCATCCTCCGCCATGGATGTATTTTACATTATACCGAGTATTACTATTTTTGTTTGGCGCAGGTTGCACCCAGTTAATCACCACTTTCCTCAAATATAGAGTCGGAAGGTACACACCATATTTTTATACTGTGTGCAGTCCAAAAACTATACCTGACCTTCCATGCGACATTAACCAGCGAACCTTTTTTACTGAGTTCTCTTGTACCAATCATAATTTTACAAGAAATAAACGAGTTTTGCGTGATATGAGGTAAGAAAAACTTGGGGTGAAGGATAGAATTTGTTGATAAAAAAATATTCCAGGTTGTCATTTCCATCCTTACATGCTTCGTATTCAATGTATGCCATGTTGTACCTTGCAGTAAGTACTATTAAAATTTTATGGAAATCCCAAATTAAAATTGATTTGTAGTTTTATCTTCAACAGAGATTTACTTGGGAAGGCTCTCGGCTATTGAGACCTTCTTTACAGTTTCTCGGATTTGCTGGCTCTCTTTTTATATCCCTGACACGAATATCCGATTACAAAAGTCACACGACCGATATTCTGGGTGGGCTAATAATTGGAAGTGTAATGGCATGTTTAACAGTATGAATGGTATAGCATACTAGTCGAAACAGATACGATTGGGGTTGTTTCAGGTGGCTGTCTTCGGACGAGATCCTGCTGCTGAACCTGAACTATCATCGTCTAAATCTTCTAGTGATCTTTCTAAATCTGCTTCATCTACTAGAGCTACTGGATCTAAGAAGAGAAGATCTAACTAAAAATTTCGGTGTATTTGCTTCTCTGGTTTTAGTTTTACATAATTTTTTCTTGAAATATTTCTGAATTTCTGTTGCAATTTTTCATTGTAAAAATGTGTAATCAGCTCAATAAATTCTAAGTTGAATTTGCAATCGTTCAAAAGCTGCCCAACAAAATTAATAAATTCAACAGAAATGGAATTTTTAAAGTCTGTGTATTATTTTTTTAATAACATATTAATTGATTTAGTTAATTTTCTAACAACTCATGAGAAGAGTAAATTATCTACTGATTTTATATTCTTTTTATACAGGGTGTCTCAAAATCAAGGCATTCCGAGTTCAGGAGTAAGAAAAAAATTGTTAAAAAATTCGGCGACCTCTCCTTACAAAGATATAGAGGTCTGAAGATACAAATTTTGCATCAAGTTATCTTCAAATAAAGGGTATGAATGTTGGCGTTTATTATTATTTATTATGTGTAATAAAAATCCAAAAAAAAATCTTGAAAAAGTAGCTTTAACACGGAGTAAAGAAATATTCAATTTTCGCAAATTTTGGTCAAAAAGGAACGGCAACGAGGCTAGAATATTATTTCGTTGCTTGGGAGAAGGCCACCACCAACAAATTTTACTTGACAAGTTCTGTCAAAAAAAATTGGGGTTTTCAATAAACATGGCTCATTATTCTAATATCGAGTGCGCTGATATGTACCTGCAGTTACGTGCTTTCAACAACAGGCCAGTGGTAGCTGCTCATGCTATCAGAAGGGCGGAAGCATGTATCAATGTTGGAGCCAGAAATTTTGGACAATTAGGTACTTTAGTTACTTACTAGTCAATAAAGGTAATAAATTGAATAATTTCTTTTTTGAACAAAATCTCAAATGCTTCGGTTCATCAGTTGGTCACAGGCAACGCAAATTGCTTTTCTTTTATTTCTCATCAATTCAAATTTTGCTGATGAGATTATTGCCTTCTCAATTATTCATGGAAACCTAATATAGCATAATCTTAGCAACGCTTCCAACTGAGGTTCGGAAAGGTGCGAAACGCGAAACACAGTTGCGCAATGTTGCCGTATAGATCTTTTTATTTATTAATGCGTTCCGCCATTTTTTGCGGACAGTTTCTATGGGAGAAAGAGAGCAAGAGTGATCAGTTAAACGTGTCACACTTGAATAAATGTCCGCAAAAAAGGAGGGATTGCGCTTGCGCGTAGAATAAATAAAAAGGTCTATTGAACAAAGTTAAGAGGCGAATATCTTGTAGTGGGTAATTTAAAAAAAATGTTCTGTACAGTTTTACTTACTCCAAGGGGTATCCCCTACAACACTCCGAACTCGGAGTGCCTTAATTTTAAGACACCCTGTATAATCCTAGCTTACAAATTTTTAAATTTCATTAAAAATATTAGATATCTATTGAAAAGAATAATTTTGTAAAATTTATTTATTGAAATATTATCCAGTTTTGATCTAATTATAAATTTTTTTATAGTTTGTTTCGATTTCTATAGAAATACAATCACCTTTTATCTTTATGTCAAAAATATATAATTTTGAAGCTTCAAATCCAATGCTGGAGCAGGTTCTTCACAAGTTTAATGTAATTTTATTTTTGAAAAAATTCTCCGTTTTGGGGCTTTTTTGTAAATTTGAATTTTGTATTGAGACACGTAAAATCAATTAGTACAAAATGCCGGAAGTATCATTTCAGCAGGATGTCGAACAGATGCCTATTACAAGAATAATAATAGATCTAATTTTACTGAATCTGGGTGAGTACATGTTTCTGAAAAGTATTCAACAGATAGAATAATGTAATATGAAAAAATGATATCCAGATTTTTATCGGCGATGTTTCAGTTGGATGGCCGATTTTTTTCATAGAATGGTACGCGACGCCCTACAAACGAGGATACTATTGCCATGATTTGGAGATAAGGCATGTTTACTTAAAGGAAACACTCACATTCCCCTGGCTGTACCTTCTAGGGCTAGGAACAAATTTGGTTTTGGTAAGTAGAATTTTTTTAGCTGATTTAAATTTAAATTAGGCAAATATGCAAACTTTTTTCGGAATTTCGGTTCATTTCAGATACTCGTAGTCGAGTTCCTTCGAAGAATCAAAGAGAAAACCAAAATGAAATTGTGTGGTAAAATTCGTGTGCCACCATGGATCTTCCACACATTTTACCGTATACTAATTTTCGCCTTTGGAGCGGGTGTTTGCCAATTAACTAATGATGCCATCAAATTCATGACTGGTTTTCTAACACCATTTTTCTTTGCTGTTTGCGAGCCTATTACATATCCTCATGAAATCCCATGTGATGCAAACACTCGTGACTATTTCACCGATTTCATCTGTAGAACCAAGCAGTTCAAATATGACACAAAAGTTATAAGATCGATGAGGTAAAAGGTTCTTATACTTTAATTAAAACTAAATTATAAGAGACATGTCACAGGTTATCATTTCCGTCAACTCATGCAGTGTACGCAACGTATTCTATGATGTATCTTGCGGTAAGTTTAGGTGAGGTGATATTTACCTACTCGATTGCAAAGGGAGTTTTGCAGATATATTTGCAACATAGAATGACTTGGCAAGGGTCTCAACTCCTCAGGCCTACCATGCAGGTTGGTTGCTTTTTAATTGCTGTGTACGTATCTGTAACACGATTAACAGACTATAGAAATCATAAACAAGATATTATAGTCGGAATGCTACTCGGGCTCTTAGGAGCATTTGTAACTGTAAGTAAAATTTGTTAGTAGCGATCAAATCATATCACTGGATTTTCTTTTCAGGGGTTTTACTTTTCGTATATTCCTCATGCGTCATCTTCCTCTCGAGCTTCGCCATCATCTGTTCGAGCTAGACATCCGGATTAAATAATAACTGACTATATCTTGAGATTTTTATTTCAGGGTAAAGGCGGATCTGAAGCTAAAGCTGCACCTGCACATAAAGCCGCACCTGAACCTGAAGTTGAAGCGGAACCTACACGTGAATCTGAATCTGAACCTGGAACTGCTAAAAAGAAAAAAGGTAAAAAGGGTAAAACGCCCAAAGGTGCTGGACCGGATACAAATCAGAAACCGAGATATCTGAGTTGAATTGAAAGGTACATGGAAATATCGAGCAGTTTTCATGATTTTTATTTTAAACAAAAAATTTGCAAGTGTTTAAATTATATGAATGAATACAATACAAGCTGAAATGCAAATTATTTTGAATATTGTTTCAATTTCTATAGAAATACTATTACTTTTTTATGTCAGAAATATGTGGTTTTGACGCTACAAGTCAAATGCTGAACCAAGTTGTTCATAGTTTTGTAGACATTTTGGAAGGTTTTAGTAAAATTTAATGCTGAGTTTCGTATTGAGATGCGTAGTACAAAATGCCTGAAGTAACATTCGACGTTACTGAAAATTTGCCGCTTAAAGCAATTATCATTGATTTTATTATACTGAATCTGAGTAAGTCAGTGCTTTTTTAAATATTACAATGGGAATAATGCTATATATATATATAAAAAAATAATTGGCTGATGTTGCATTCTGAGTGTTTCAGTTGGATGGCCGATATTTTTCATAGATTGGTACGCAGAACCCTTCTATCGAGGATACTACTGCCATGATTTAGAAATAAGGCATGCCTTTAGAAAAGAGACAATTCAATTCTTTTGGCTGTATATTTTAGGACTAGGTACAAATTTCATTGTGGTAAGTTGAATTTTTTTTTACTTGATCTCTAGGAGAACGTTCGAAGTAATTTGGAATATTAATACCAACTTCTGTTCCCTTCAGATACTTATAGTAGAGTTCCTCCGGAGAATCAAAGAGAACTCAACGATGAAATTTATGGGTAGAATTAATGTACCACCTTGGATCTTCCACACAATTTACCGGATAGTGATTTTCCTCTTTGGAGCAGGTTGTTGTCAGCTAACTGCCGATGCCGTTAGATACATGACAGGTGCACACACACCATATTTCTTTACTGTTTGTGAGCCAGCTTCATGGCCTTATGAAATTCCATGCGATTCAAACTTTCGCGACTTTATCCAAGTATATGCCTGTAGAAACAAGAGGCACCTGCATGACCACAAACTTCTAAGAGATATGAGGTAAAAGACACTATGGGTAGTTCAATTAAGAACTAAATTATAATATATTTGTCATAGGTTGTCATTTCCCTCAATTCATGCAGTGTATGCAATTTATTCCATGTTGTATCTTTGCGTAAGTTCAAGTGCTTTGATCTTTGCTGGATTCTGAAAGATGTTTTGCAGATATATCTGCAACAACGAATGACTTGGAGAGGATCCCAACTCCTGAGGCCCACCATACAGGTTGCTGCAATGATACTCGCCATTTACATATCTGTAACACGATTAACAGACTATAGAAATCATTATAGAGATATTTTAGCGGGAATGCTACTTGGGACTACGGGATCTTATGTAACTGTAAGTGGAACAAAAATTTTTAGTTATAATCAGATAGTATCACTGAATTTTTCCTTTTCAGGGATTTTACTTCTCATATATCCCAACTCGAATGATACCTGTTCGGTCTATACAAGCGGATTAAATAAAAGCTGAATGTATTATGAGATTTTTGTTTCAGGGCCCGCCCAAGCCTAAGCCACCACCACCACCTCCTCCACCTCCTCCGCCGCCTCCGCCTCCTAAACCTAAGAAAGTTATACCTCCACCCCCTCCACCTCCACCGCTTATTAATCCGGATACAGATCAGGATGCTAGATATATGCGAGTTTTTGAGGAACAAAAACTACGACAACAACAAATGCAACAAAATTAAAAGAAAATTCGTTTCATTTTTTGACTGTGTTCTTTGGAACTACTTGAAATTTCTGTTGGTTTGTTTTTTTTCAGTGCATCAAATTTCTGTTAGTTTCCAATGTATAAGGTTGCAAAAATTTCGATTCAAGGAACTTTACGTGCATCCCCATATTTTGGTCAAACTTTTAAATTATATGACTAGAGTTGAAAATTATTGTAGAGGAAAAGATGTACTTATAAATTATTTCTTGTCGTGTCTAGGTAATTGTACAAAAAACATAGAGTTTGTCTACAAAGAACATGTTTATTTTTGTCAAATAAATTTTGAGTCATGTACATTTTCGTTTATTTTCTACTACGGGTCGACTGTGTTATATTTATACAGGATAGGCTCGAAATATTTTTAGATATGATTCTTGAATACATTCTGCATTATCCTGTATAATTTTGTTATCTCCATTCTGGCTTTTTTAATTTTTTTTCCAGATAAAGTCATTGCAGGTGGCAACTTACGGAAATCTTTTTAACAAATTTAATAATTACTCCAAGTAGACATCGTTTATGTTCAAAATGGAATTTAACTTTTCGATTCAAAATAAACTAATCTTTCATCATGTATCAAATTTTTTACTATTTTCAGTACTAGTTTTCGAAATAAATTGAATGAAACGTGAACATAATGATTTATTTTTTCAAATTCCAAATTTGAACACTAATAATTTTTTAATGGTTAACACTATCAAAAAAATTACAAGGTACTTTCGATCGCAAATCATCTCCGCTACAAATTTCATGTATAACTTTTTTTCGATAATCAAATAGTTTAGCAGACTGGCTTCTTTTTATTCAACAGTGTTATACAAATCTACAAATTTCAACATTCAAGAGATGATTGCTCGAAAACTAACCCGGATTGGGGATATAAAAATTATACAGGATACAGGACAATGCAGAATGTATTCAAGAATCAAATCTAAAAATATTTCGTATCTATTCTGGGACACCCTGTATAAACCAATTTTTGTCGAATAATATGTAAGAAACTAAACAAAATGAATAAATTATTTTATTTGAACATTAACTACTTTTTATTTAATATCCTATGAAAGTACTGTTAATTTTGGAATGCATTTTCCCGAAACATCAAATGGAACATTTAAAATTGGCGCCGTTAATTACAGTAGCGACGCGTAGTCAACCAAGGAACTACGACACTCTTCTATCTCTCTTCTATTTATTCTATGATCCTGACCTAACCTTACTTTTATCTGTCAAACCAGCTCATCAAAATATCTTCAAACCAAAGTTATGGCATCAAATACCATTATTTTAAATCATTTAAAAGCCCTGTTGGGTAACGAAGTGGAACCTGATATAGTCAGGTAGGTAGATTAAATCGTAGTTGCAATATTTCTCAAATTCCAATCGGTGGCAGTTACATCAGTGGGATGAAACATATTGAGGATTTGGATGAATTTATGGAGAGTATATTAGATAAAAACAACAGTGCCCATTTGCGTGCCTATAACGGTATCAAAGATGTTTTATTTAACACTAAGCCCGCTCCTAATAATAGTCCAAGTTCGAACCAAAATTCTAATGGGGTGAGCAAGCAAAATAAAAAGGAGAAAAAGAAGTTTAAGGATATTAATTCATACCAACAGAAAGCTAAGGAGAAAACTGGTAGGGTTAAGTATGATGGTTTATGTTGGATGTTTATGGTAGAATGTTGTTTAGGGCGTTGTGCGTGTGATTGTATGGGACAAGAACACGAGTTTATGCAAAATTGTTTACAATGTGGACGGATCCATTGCATGGAAGAGGGACCAGGACCGTGTTTGTTCTGTGGAAATCCTGTAGGTACCAGTTGAGATTATCTCTACTCTAATAAATAATAAACTTGCTTTAAGGTAAATATTAGAGGTGCTGAAACACTGGATGTGACTAATCGCAAACAGAAAAACTCAACAAGGTAATAAAAGTCATACCTACAGACATTAACTTTACTACTATCAACTTTCTTAGACACCACCGTGAAAACAAAGTTTTCGACGACGACAACGACTACTTTAAAATCAATTCAAGTAAAACCAATGGCGATAAAGCTAGCAAACAGAAAATGGTTGTGGCGTTGGATTTTGCCACAAGGCGCGTTATTGAATCCACGCAGGAAGACGTTAGAATCCGAGAGCGCCTTCTGCAGGATTCGATGGACCACCTAAAGAAAGTCGAGCAAGTGTATAAAAACTTACAACAACTCCAACATCAAGCCCAATCATTCAGGAACAAAAGAGCTGTTAGTTTGTTTATTTTATGAAAAAACAACTGTTTAAACGACTTTTTCAGGCTATAAACGACGAGCTAGTAGATTTGCTTATACAGATGCGCCACAAGAAACCTGTGGGGAAAGAGGAAGATATTCAAACGGAGGACGATGTTATGCCGGTTATTGATTATGGTACCACGGGTTTCGATGAGGATTTACTGGCTAGTATAGACCATGGTTTGTGTTTAAGTATGCACCAACCGTATGCTAGTTTACTTGTAGCAGGTGTTAAAAAGTTTGTAGTTTAATAAGTTTCAGCAATTTATCAATAGTTACTTAATGGTTTTTTAAGACATGAAGGACGGACTTGGCCTACGACCCACCGAGGCCGCCTGTGGATTGCAGCGGCTGCTAAGGTACCAGATGAAGACGAGATGGATGCTTTAGAAAATTTCTATAGAGAATACTATCAAGGTTTATACTAAAATAGTGGGGGATTTGGAGGATGTTTATTTGTTTCTTTTAGACACCACTCTAAAATTTCCCAAGGATTATCCAACTAGTTGTTTGCTGGGTTGCGTTTACGTTGAGGACTGTTTAGAACAAGAGGTTTATCGAAAGAAATTTCCTAATGGAGAAAGTACTAGTCCATTTGTTTTAATTTGTACTAATCCCATCATTTTGCCCATATTTTACCCAGTGGTTGGAAAACATAAAATTTGTAAGAGGAATTTGTGGTGTTTTAACAGTTTTCTTTAACATGAATTTTTCAGATCCCCTGGAGAAAGATGTACACAAGTGCGCTAAATTAGCAATGCAACATGCTAAATATGTGATGTAGGAAAAAGATTATGTAATAATAATTGCTAAAAATACTTTTGGATTTTATTTTATTTTACCTAAAATTACATTTTTTATATTTAACTTAATCCTACAAAAAATAATGATATGGTTCAATAAATTATAAATATGTTTAGTTAAATGTAGTACCTACAATAAATAATAATCATAATACAAAATACGTTTGTCGTACTTATATACATACAAAAAAATTAATTAAATTGTGATAAAGTGAAAACTTATGGAAAATGGGTCATCATTTGTTGACAAATTGCTATCTAACTAACCGGAAAAATGTTAAATAACTAAAAAAGTATCATAAAGGAGATGTAAATGAGCAGGGTCAAAGATGGTTGTCATAAAGTTAAATTCAATTAATAGCTACCTATAAAATAGTCTACTATACAAATCTTAAATTAGTGGTGTAATCTGTATCGAAAATGTTAGATAACATTCTGTTAAATCTATGTTATTTGACGTTTGAACAATATAAAATATTGTTGAAATGTCAAATAACATAGATTTAACAGAATGTAATACAGGGTGTTCGCGCGAAGTGGCTCACTATTGCTAACTTCGTTATTATTGGAGCTACAAAGTCGGTTAAATTAGCAAACTAGTAGCATTTTTTCCGCTGATTACAATGGTGAAAACAAAAAAACAATTGACGATCTGGTTTTCAAGATATTCAAAAAAATAACATTTTTTTAAATGAAACACCCTATATATTTTTGCAAAAATCGATGGTAAATTAAATTCTATACAAAAAATGTCCTATCTTTTTTTGATAACAATTTAAAATAAGCGAGTTATTTTGAAAAAAAGTTTGCAATTCTCTAAAATAAAGTAGCCATAAAACGGAATAGTAATTTATTAAAACCAAACAATCATAATTTTGAATTTAAGCAAGTTGAAAAATACTTGAAAGAATTACGGAAATATTGAAAATTCACAAAATTATAATTTTCATGGCTACTTGATATTAAAACTTTGAAAATATTTTTCAAAATAATTCGCTTATTTTCAATAATTGTCAAAAAAGCATAAGAACATTCCTTGTTCAGAATTTAATTTATCATCGATTTTTGCAAAAATGTACAGGGTGTTCCAATTAAAAAATGTTATTTTTGTGAATATCTCGAAAACCAGATGGTCAATTGTTTTTATGTTTCCATCATTGTAATCAGCGAAAAAAATGCTACTAGTTTGCTAATTTAACCGACTTTGTAGCTCCAATAATAACGAAGTAAGCAATAGTGAGCCACTTCGCGCGAACACCCTGTATAACATTTTCAATAGAGAATAGCTCCGTAGATTTAGGTAGTTACGAACTACACACAGAATTTTTTGTATTGTTATTGAACTTGATATTTCAATATTTTTTATTCAAATAGCCAAAGAAAAGAATTTATACTTTTTTATTCAGATTTGTGAGGATTTTAAGGCGATAACTAAGTCAAAATATCACTCAAAAAATGTCCAGATGAAACATTGATATTAACTATAGTTGAAGAAATATCACTAAGTTTAATTTATTGGAGTAGGATGTTATATGAGAATAATGAATGCAACAAAATTGAGTATTGAAGATTTTTTTCGAAAAATACTCTCATGATTTATTTCTGCTTTTGAGCATTAAAAATCTTCCTTTCACTTTCCAGTATTACTCCTTATCTTTTTCCTTTATATTGGGAAAGAATGCCTCAATGGGCAAAATAGGATCCTCAGTGCTTATCGTAAAATAATTCGGAATCCTCCTACTCGTCGGCGACACCGACTTAAACATATTATAATCATTCTTAAAAGACGACGTCAAATCGGAAACGCGTTGCGAATGCAACACAGCTTCATTCCGCAGAATATCCGCCGATGTCGTACTTTCCTGTACAACCCCAACATTCTCTTCACCCTCTTCCTCAGGAGTTTCATCCGTACTTACCACTGTCGTCATTTCGGTTGTTTCGCTTTCACTCGGTGCAATTGTAGTTTTCTCTTCAACTACTGTAGAATTCTTGTTTAATTTGTTCTGGATTCTAGTCCGCAAGCTGAGTTGTGGAGGGCGACGTCGCTGGGAGAATAAGTTAGGTTTAATGGAGACTCTCGGGGTGGTAGAGGAAGCTTCGGTTGTTGTGCGGTATCTTCCAAACGGTCTCAGACGGGGGTTGACGGATTTCACGTTCTTCTCTGGGATAATCGTTTCGTTTGGGGTTTCCGTAGTAGCACCGTGGCGTGGTTCCTTCGGTCGGAATCTAGAACGAGCTGGTTCTACTTCGTCTTCTACAACACTTGACGTCGTGGTAGTGGTCGTAGGTCGCGTACGCAAGCGACTTGGGTACCTCAAACGTAAATTATCTGAAGGTGACCTAACACTTGGTTCAGTTGTGGTACTTGTGGAGGAATATTGGTTGAATCTTTGACGATATTCCTTAACACTAAACCTAGGCCTATTGGAAACATCGTATTTCACTGGGCGACCACGAATTCTATGCGATTTAGTCGTGGTCGGTTCCACAGTGGTCGTTGTAGTAGTAGTAGTAGTAGCAAGTGTTGCCACTTCTTGTTTTACTTCTTCGGTGGACTCGTCATCGTTTGGACGAGCAGTCGAAAAATCCACTTCGTTTTCTGGCAGATGCAAGTTAGTTGTTGGTAGTTGTTCCGTTATGGAACCTTCACGCATTTTTTCCGTCGTTTCATCCGAGTTTTCCTCAAACGGCTTTTGGACATTGACCACATTATTTAAAGCTGTTGTCTCGTAACGGCCATCACTCTCATCTTGCTCTTGCTGTGTTTCATAATGTCTTACCGGCTGCTCATACTTTATATGCGTCTCCTCCTCGCTACTTGAGCTACTGGAATCCTGATTAAATCCAGTTTCAAATAGTCCCTGTGTTTCCCGTTCAGTTGTGGTACGCACCATTTCAGTTGTCGGATATTCCTCAACGCTATCAGCTTTGGTCATCTTGTGATTCACTGGTAAATCCGTGGGTCTTGTCCGTTTTCTGTAATTGGAACCTCTTTGGCGGTAGCGGCTTCTACTACGCGAGCCATACTCGGAATTCTCATCACTATTACTACTTTGGGTGCTAGTCCTGTATCGGCTTGGTCTGCGTCTTTGCGGACGTTCCGTCTCCACTTCCTCCTGAACAATACTCTCAGTAGGCGTTTCTGTTGTACTAGTTGTGGTACGTGGTCGGTTGGTTGGTCTACGTCTCCGATGTGTCAATCGAGTCCTTGCCGGTTCCTTCGTAGTAACCTCATCAATTTCCTCTTTGACCACCGGATTATTCATAAAACTCGTGGTGATTTCATTGGAAAGTTCCTCGGGTTTCTCAGTGGATAACTCCGGATTGATCTGTGGTCGCCCCAAGATTGGATAGTGAGTGGACACTTCTTTCACATCGAAATAAAGTGGATTAAGCGTGGAAAACTCATGATGTTTCCGATGGTTCATTTTGGTGCTTAAATGCGAGAAAATTGTAGACACTTCATTTTGTGTAGGCGAAGTAGGAAGAACACCCTCAGGTTTATAAGGCGTTGGTAAAAACGGTGGTAAGTTCAACTCGACTTGAGGATGCCTAAAGCGGTGAGGCTCAACAGAAGGTCGTTGGAAATTATACACTGGTGGCTGTTGATCTTGCCACGGTTGTTTTCCCTCCGTTACTTCGTAGGTTTGAATTCGGGGTAAATCCGCTGGTGTCCTAACAGTATGATAATCGTAGTCTACATATTCCGGAAGATGCGGATTGTAGTTCGTGGGTATATTATTATGGAACACTTTGAGCTTCTCTTTGGTCACGTGAACCTCCACAGCCTGTTCTTTGGTTTTATCTTTGGGAGTAAACGCGAAATTCTGCTCGAATTGTGGTGGTACTTGCAGAAGAACGTTCTGTGGTATCACTGTTTGCTTGATGAATTGTTGCTCTTCCGTTACAGGTACAACCGCGTCTTTGTTGAGTTTAATTTTCTGCTTTTTGGGTTGCTCTTTGTTGTCTTGGAACAACTTGTAAGGCGGTGGTGGTACTAAATTTCTGGTATAATCATCGCTGTGGGTTTTGAATGGATAGTGCACTTCGTTGGTGTGAGGTGGTTTGGTAAAAAGAAAACTTTGAACGGGGCTGTTGAATTGCTGGTAGACATTCTCACTAGTTGGTAATGCGAAGCGACTGTTGAAATCCGGTTGTTGGTGGTTGATTGTAAAATGATTGGTTCCAAGCAGGCCTAAACCTTGAGTTTCCCGAGTTTTTACGTTGCTTTGTCCTTGGCTGATAAACGAATAAGAACCTGCGAAAGCACATTTAATTTTTTGGTTTCTAAAACAATGTGGGTGATTTACCGGAATTTGGTGGAGGAGGAACGAAGACCTCGTCTCGAGTACTATGGGCTCCCGACTGCATTCGCACCGGTTTCAAGATTCTTTTACCATTAATAGAAATATGGTGCTGTGGTTTACTATTAAAAGAGTGCTTTTTAAGCTGGACACCACTAGGACGATTCAGCGTAACCGCCCCGGCTCCTATTGGAATATGCGGACCATGAGTACCAAAGTAAACCTTCCCTTGTTGTGGAGGAAGCTTCACTATAGGTTTCTTGTAAGGCTTCGTAGGAATTGCTGGAGGACTCGTTGAAGGCACGTCAGCTTTCATGGTTTCGCTCTTATGACTAGGATTTCTGTAGTGAGTGATTTCCTCGGGGTGGTGGTACTGAGGGGGCTGTCGACTTCTGGTACCGACAATTGGACGCCAACCGTCCGAAGTCATTGATATGACGTCCTGTAACATTGGATGTGTGTTATTGAGGTTAATTGTGTGAAAATGTGGGTTGGAATCTGTGTGATTTTTACCTGCAGTTGTTGAGCATCTGTGTTGGTCATTACTTGGAGCAGACATAGCGCTGCTGTAACTGTAACTGTAAAACAGGTGAAATTAGTAATTTTTTGTTAGCGTGTATTGTTACATAATTTTCAAAAGAAATCTACAAAGTTTTTTATTTTTAATGAAAGTTTTCAAGCTTAAAATTTGCAAGTAAACTAATTAAAATTTGTATGGATTGAAATTTGTTTGCTAGTTTAAATACAGGAAGAGAAAGGAACTTAAACTAAAATTTTTATATTTATATACTTACACACAATCTTTTATTGTACAAGCAAAATTACTGAGCGTTTTAATTATCATCGCAAGTAATGTTGAAAGAAAAGTTTTCGCTTTACATAAACCACTCTAGATTAATATCGATTCATCAAATCTCTTCAGTAGAAGTTTAATTACACGCTCTTATGCAATAATATACAGAATATTAATAAATAACCAGCAGGATATTGCGGCAATACCCAATTTTCTTATGCACTCAAATCAACAAGTAAGCTAGCAGAGAAACGTAAGTTTATTGCACTTATTCCAATTAATTATTGCCATAATTTCACAACTAACTAGATAAAATCTCGAAGATTTACTTACAAAATCCGCTGTGGTATTTCCATCGAACTGGTGGCATTTTTCTGTAATAATAAAAATTCTGGTCAGAAAGATTGTTTTATTAACATCAATTATATTGTTAAAGAATTTTTGTCGTTTTGTTATTGCAGTAAAATGTGTGTTAGTAGGCGATCACTTTTTCCAATAAACCATCATAAGCATTATATATTGGCAATTAAAATTTATTTTCCTGTAATACATAACCGGGGTTTTGTATGCAAATTGAGTATTGCCAATAATAAATTGTTTCACTTTGGAATTTCACTAATCAATTTGGAAATTTGTTTGTTTCAATTTCAGTAACCCACAACTGTTTGTTTTGCATAACTTTAAACAAGTGCGTTGATGTTAATAGTAATTAGTTTATTTTAATAAAATTTTGACAAGATAAATTACATATACTTAAGCTATTATACTAGTTTTAACCCAAAAATGAATCAGAACATGAAACACTAGCAATCCTCGCTATGAGCACATTTTTTCCATCAGCGGATTATTTTTCCTTCACAATCTCTAAACTTTAGTTTTTTCTGTACATGTTTTTATTAAATAGGCACTTTTATACATTATGTATGTATGTATGTATGAATAACTTTCCATAGTTTGTGCACACACACAACACACAACATGGAAGATGTCGAGTTTTGTTCAACAAAATAAGAAAGCATGTCAACACATCCTTTTCCTTTGATATAAATCTACGACAAAAGCCATAAACGGGTATATTATGCATTTTATTTGTAACGTAAGGTGTATAATTGTTATGTAATAATTGAGGTACCAGCGTGGTAGAAGCTAAAAGATTTGGGTTTTTCGGGAGAAAATTACTTTACATAGCAGCTAATGAGAAAATTTTAAAATCTATTTTCTTTCAAATACTTACTTTCACATATAAATAAATTTTAATAACAAAAACCCTGCATATGACCTAAAAATCTATGTCAAACACGTGTTACTTTACTTGTACAACTAGCTTCTTCAGATCGTAATAATAATTGTGTCAATTAGTAGAACACACCACATTTTAACAAAAGCCCCGTTGATGCTGCAGCAGTGAAATTTGCATAGAAGCTTATTCTACATCTGGAGTCTCACATGCTTTCATCGGACGCGAAATCTATGCTAATTGAAAGAATTATGAGAGGTTTGCAGCGAAAAAAGCAACGAAATTAAAAGTCGATTCGATTGAGCACAACCACAATCATAAAATCCTTGTACAATAGAATTTTCGTTTCATTTTCATCCTAAATTCTTTTTATATCCTCTCGATTTAATACACCATCTGCAATTGAGCTTTTTTGTGTTTTAAGCTACTATTAGGCTGCGACAATAATTATTTATTATAAGTATACTAATTGCTGCTTGTTCATACAAGCATAATTGGCTGTGGTGAATTATGTGAAAGTAACCAATTAATTAGCTTAATTAAAAACTTGTTAACACCGCACATAAACCTAACAACATTCCAAATGCTTTTTTCGTCCAGAAATTTAAATTTTTGAAAAAAAGACCTAAGATAAAGTTTACGGTGACCACACAGCATGCACCGATAAGTATCCGGGATGGGATAACAACAAAGTTGAATGGATTTGATGCGCTTGTTTGAGAAATAGAAATAAAATAATAATCTAACAGTGCTCTGTGTTTAAATCATGATGGATGATTTAACGTTTATTAATTTTTTTGCTCGTTTGCTGTTGTTTGTGTATATAATCATTTCGGTTGGATTAGTCAAAGTTAAATAGTGATTTAACTGGTTTTATTTCGGCTTGGTTCTTCTGGCAAACTTTTGACACAATTTTATATTAGAATCTTAATGGATTTGCCGATTTTATAATAAGCTTGATAAAGTGCGATCGAGTTATAGAAATAAATAAGTTAATTGTTTTTCAGTAGATAATTAACCTTAATTATAATAATTTGGCATAAAAGACTTTCATACTCAATATTTCAATGTTTATTATACGGAATCGTTTTCTGTTAAATTTCTTTGCCTTACGTAAATTCGGATATTAATTCATGTTTTGCGATGTCGATGCCATATGGCAACCGCACTATAACGGAACTACATTTTTTCCGGATATGTAAAGGATTGATATTTACACGCTAATTATATTTTTTCTTGGAATAAAAATGAAAGTGCGTACAAATATACCACGCCACATGCACTAAACATACCGGACATACATTAAAAAAATATAGAGCAGGTTATACTTGGATGTTTTCATATTAAGTCAAGTACTACTTAGCCTTATATAACGTGTGCATAATAATTAGAAGTTTTCTAAAAGACAAACTGATAAACATCGGCAACAGCAAGGTAAAAACACAATCAACTTGGATTGCATATATTAACTATAAACTAAATGAAGTGGTTGTTTAGATTTTATTTTCGCTTATGTGGTGGTGTGTTGCAATTGGTTTATTTCATTAGCAGCTGAATGTTGTGGGAATTTTCTTTTTTGAATAGGATACATGTTTTAATTCATTTATTATTATTAGAGTGGTGTGAATTTAGTTTTTGTTGCAAAATAATAAGTCGAAAATGTATGTAAAACAGGAATATAAATAGGTGCTTAGACTTAATTATACATTCAGTTTAATAATTCTGCGTCTTTTACTTTTCTTTTAGTATACAGATGAGATTTTAGCACCAATATGGAAAAGTTACGTTTTTTTTTAGTAAAATATTTATTACTCATAAATGTCATAACTAATTTATGTTATGACATAGAAATATAATTACTACTCTTCTCTGATATTTAATTGATGTTTTTAGTTTTCAGAAAAAATCCTGTGAGCATTTAAAATCCTAAAAATTATATTATTGTAGGTACATATTAAATCTAAAAATGTGAAATATATTTATTATTTTATACTAGTCACGATTTTTTATTATCAATTACGCATTTCATCATTTTTTTAAGGTAACTTTTTCTTATTTGATCCAGTGGAATGTTAATTTTTATTTATTTTTTATATTCACTGGTATTGTCATTATTTCTATATACTTTTTGCTTTAAAGTTCATGAAAATTAAACCGGGACTACGAGGATTTATTTGGATTAAGCCGATGGTAGATATTTAATCTATGGACTATACAGATCCAAATTTTTCGTACCAATTCTTTGTTTTTCGAGAATATTAGAAATTATCCATATCGAGTTTTTGGATATATTTTTAAGATTTTTGTAATAATAATTTGTTAGGTACTTACGTTAAATTATTTAAAATTCACTAACGAGAACTATTTTGTAAATGTTCTTTTAAAGTAAACAAAATTCACAGGGTGTCAATAAAAATTAATTGCTATTCCTTTATCTTGCTTCTAAATTACTTTCATTTTTTGTTATTTTCCCATAAATTCAGTTGTTATAATAAACATAAAAGCAGAGTTTTTTTAAGGATTTCTATACTAGTTTCATTTTATTATATCAAATTAATTCCTTTTTAACAAATTATTGGAAACGGCAAAATTTTTTGTGAAATTTAAGAGAAAAGTAATTTTCTCTTCTACAGGGTGTCTCTAAAAGGTCTTTACAAACTCCTACCACAAGTTTTTGGGCTCAAAATAATTCGATTGAACCAAACATTCCTTGGTCCAAAAGTCCTTCCTTACAGGGCCCTAAAAAATATCTTTCAAAATCGTTTTTTAAGTATATCTACAGAACGGTTTAAAGTAGAGACTTGAAATTAGGTGGGTTAATAGGTTTATAAGAACGCTACAATGTGATAGTATTACAACCAAAATAATATTGTTCAGTGTCGTACTTATAGGGGGGGATTCAGTGTTTTTTTGGATATTTTTTGTAGGGTATTGAATTTTTTACAAAATAACAATAATTATGATAGATACGCTCAAGACACGTAAAAAAGGTATACGTGTTTGACTTGCGTTAACTCAACTGTTGGCGAGATATTTAACTTCGAAAATTTTTTTTGGTATAAAAACAATTTGTGACTTACCCTGTAAAGTAAAAAATATTGGGTCACTCTAATAGAGCTGATTCTACGTCCAAAACTAAGCTTAAATGATTCAGAAACCAACTCCCAAAAATGTTACTAAAATACAGGGTGTTGAAAGATGTATTTTTTATTCACCCTGTATCTATTTTGAGGTATATCTACAGAACAGTATAAGATAGAAATTATGCTTAGTTTTGGACGTAGAATGAGCCGTATTAGAGTGACCTAATATTTTTGACTTTACAGGGTGCCACAAAAAAATCGTTTTAATAGCAAAAAAAATTGTCAAAGCGAAATATCTCGCCAACAGTTGAGTCAGTGCAAATCAAACAAGTATACCTTTTTTACGTGTCTTGAGCGTATCTTTCATAATTCTTATTATTTTGTAAAAAAATTTAATCCCCTACAAAAATTATTCAAAAAAACCCTGAAACCTCTTTGATAAGTACGCCAGTGAACAATATTATTTTGGTTCTAATACCAACAAATTGTAGCTTCCTTATAGACTTACTAACCCACCAAATTTCAAATCTCTACTTTAAACCGTTCTGTAGATATAGGTACTTAAAAAAATATTTGGAAAATATTTTTTTGCGCCCTTTAACTCAGTAAGGACTAAGGTATGTTGGGTTTAAATGAATTATTTTGATCCCAAAAACTTGTGGTAGGATTTTGTAAAGACCTTTTAGAGACACCCTGTATATCTCAGAAAGAATTAATATTAATTCTGCTTTCTATAAATTTTTGAAAGTTTGAATATCAATAAAAATATTAATGATTCACTTTAGGTTAGATACAAAAGCAGAATATTGTTTATCTCTAAAGTGACCAACTTTGAATTTAGTATTTATTTCTTCTGGGTATCAGATTAAAATTCTTGAAACTTTTATCGATTTCCAAATGCAATTCAAAATGCAAATAATACAAATTTTCATAATTATATTTGAAAACTTCATTTTTATTATCGCTTTTGCTTGTCACTTTTTCATATATGCAAGATTGAGTTTAACAAAATCCTGCTGATTTATTTCCAAGCAAAAGGAAACAACCAAATCACCAAGCTAATTTTTAGTCTCATTAAGCACATCTCACGCATATCAACCTGACAATTTCCTGCCTGACCGCACATTTCGACCCAAACTGACAAAACCACAGTTATCTCTCATTCAAATTTACAATTTCCTATATCAACTAGAAGAAATTTGCTGCGCCTAGAAACACACATCTTCCCAAGAAATTTAATTTCACTTACCTTAATTTAATGCAAAGCAAAACTAATTTCCAAAAAACCCAACTTGGAACAAAATTTCAGTTCAACTCAACTACAGTACCCAAAAACTAGAAAACTAGCACTTCTTGTTATAATTTTTAAAAAACATCCTGCACTAAGTATAATAAAATTCCCCGAAATGTAGTTCGTTTCGCTGCGTTATTCTTGTATCTCGCGCCAGTGTTAAACTGGATGACATTTGTTGTTTATCGTGCTAGTGGACTCCAGAAGCTCAAGAACAGTGGGGTTCCCTACTACACGCCAGACGGCTACCAGCACGCGCTCAAGACCCAGCCATCATCAACAAGAAAAATGCTAGGTGAAAGAATTTGTTGTACGAAAATGGTACTTAACACAACACATGTTCCAAGGTGTAATCCATCATGGTAAAAGTAGCAGGACAGTACCTTAGTTAGGTGACAATAACATAGTACCTAATTTGTAAGGTTTTTGTGGACTTTCACCAGAAAGTTGTAGTCGGTTTTTAGGTTGGATGTTTGTTGTTTGGTAATTTGGTACTAGTTAAAAAGGAACAGTAATATTTATTGTAAAAATATTACAAGTTCATGGTACCATAGGTACTTTCTAGCAGTTTTTCGGATTAAATTGGTAAATAATTAATACTTTAACCTCCACCATAATAGCATAAATAGAACAATTAAAACTGATTATTTTTTAAATCATATTTTTTAGTTAATGGCGTTATCAGAAGTGGTATAGCTAGATAAGGATAATAGAAGAATTTTCAAAATTTAAAAGAACGGAGGTCGTATACGAATTGTTAGATTAAAATAAATTGAACTTGAAACTTGAGCAGCATCAGCGACAAAGAAGTACCACCTAGTAGACATGGGAAAATTATAAAAGGGATGTCTACTAGACTCTATAGTAGGCTATAAAATCTGGAATTATCAACGGATTTTCGTTCTGTTTGAATTTTCTAGTAAAACTAACTTGACTCTTTGTCAAACAGCAACCGCAACGAAATCTGTCACGTTTTCGAAGTTTTATGACAGTTTTAAGGACACAAACCTGAAATTTGGACACATTTTTTAAGCGAGTCTATAGTATACCGTAAAAATCGGAATTTTTAGAGGATTTTCATTCTGTTTGAATTTTCTAGTAAAACTAACTTGGTTCTTTGTAAAATTGCAAACCGCAACGAAATCTGTCAATTTTTCGAAGTTTTATGACAGTTTTAAGGACACAAACCTGAGATTTGGACACATTTTTTAAGCGAGTCTATAGTATACCGTAAAAATCGGAATTTTTAGAGGATTTTCATTCTGTTTGAATTTTCTAGTAAAACTAACTTGGTTCTTTGTAAAATTGCAAACCGCAACGAAATCTGTCAATTTTTCGAAGTTTTATGACAGTTTTAAGGACACAAACCTGAGATTTGGACACATTTTTTAAGCGAGTCTATAGTATACCGTAAAAATCGGAATTTTTAGAGGATTTTCATTCTGTTTGAATTTTCTAGTAAAACTAACTTGGTTCTTTGTAAAATTGCAAACCGCAACGAAATCTGTCAATTTTTCGAAGTTTTATGACAGTTTTTAAGGACACAAACCTGAGATTTTGACAAATTTTGTAAGCGAGTCTATAGTATACCGTAAAAACCGGAATTTTTAGAGGATTTTCATTCTGTTTGAATTTTCTAGTAAAACTAACTTGGTTCTTTGTAAAATTGCAAACCGCAGAGAAATCTAAAAAACTAAATTTGGACACATCACTTTTTAAGGGAGTCTATAGCAGTCGATACATGGGGATACGACATTATTAAAATAATACTCCTATTAAAATAAAATACTGTGTAATTTTTTTCCTAGCAATGGTACTTAGCACAATAAATTTGTCTTTAATTAGTTGGGGGTAAGCACTATTTACTTTTTTCTACCTTAGGGGTACGAGATCAAAAAAGTTTGGAGACCACTGTACTAGAGAATAGAGCAGAGACTATTAGTGGTAGGTACTTTGCTCTACTCGTGTTGTCTTGATATCTCTTTCTTTAATTTTCCAATGTCTGCTTTGTGGTTGCTGCTAAAGTTTCAAGTTCAAATTGAACCTGACAATTCTTACCATCTTCGTTCCGTCCCACCCATCACATCATCACAAATGCAACAAGCGTAACATAGACACCATAACAATTCAAACAATGTAGGTACTTTCCATGCCACAACAGTCGAACCTCCGACATTGACATCTTATTATGGTGTACAAGTAAAATTGCTGGTCTAATATTTTGACATAGAAAAATAAAAATAGTAAACAATCTTTCACTGGTAGCAATACAAATATAGCGTATTAATATAATGGATTGTCAATTATTACACGCACATCATCGCATAATTAGAGTTATTATTGAGAGGTTTTTTCCCCTCCCCCGATTTTGTATTATGCACACACATACATAAGAAAGTAGGGCCGTGGTGTGCAAATCTAGAACGACGGTCCACTTGCCAAGTTGTCCATCGGATTGATCAACACCAGGACCAAACCAAGACCATCAACTTGATTTATTGGTGGTACTTGAACTAAAATATGCAAGTATATTGCACTCACTCAAGAGACCAGATTTAGTACCACAGTTTCGGTTAGACTGGAATTTCGGAAAAAGGTTTTTAGATTTTCTTCCCTAATACAAAAAGCTGCAATTGATCAGGTAAATTGCAACTAATGAGGCTACAAACTAAAACTAAATCATGATTCAAGTACCTACTTGTTGGTGTTTCTAACCAGGCATTTACTTTCTGTGTCTTTACTGCGCTTCCAACATGCTTCAGAACATATGGAGTGTGGCAAAAACAGTTTCAGAATTTTCACTTCTTATTCATTTGAAACTAATTATTTTTACTTATTGATGGTAGGTATATAATTACTTATTAACTTATTTCACACATAGCCATATTTAGACCGCCCCTTGAATGGGTTCATTTACAACTTAGTCGCCTAAAATCAAAATACATAAAATAAGGATCTTCAATATTAGTTTATTTAATTATAAATGTATCAAATTTTTCTACGCGATATGTTTTTCACCTTTTCCTTTTGTTTTTGTTCTAGTTTAATCATATACGACAACAGTATTAAAAATTCAAGTAGTATACGATTTTTGAGAAAGTATTAGACTACAGCTCCTGCATTTTAATTCCGATCTGAATCATTATAATTGATCGGTAAGTTTGTTCAGTATTTGTTAATTTAACGGCTATTTGTAATAAATTTCATTATGAACATATTTCTGTATTAATTTATTCCTATGACACATTTAATTGTTGGTAAATAGCTTGTTGGCAATGTTTGATTAAAAGTTTGAAATTAGAATAAACATTAAGGGAATGTTGGCAAGGTGAGAAAATTGGAAGTTATGCAAATTAGGAATTAAGTCAATAAATTGCACTAAATGCTGTTATTATTTTTATTTAGTTTTATTTAAGTAAAACGCATAATTTTCTTGTAGAAATAAAATATATCTATTATACAATTGTTCATTTAGAGATTTTACTTATTAAAAATTGCAGTTTTACAATAAATTTTCATCAAATATACAGGGTGTTCGCGCAAAGTGGCTCACTATTGCTAACTTCGTTATTATTGGAGCTACAAAGTCGGTTAAATTAACAAACTAGTAGCATTTTTTCCGCTGATTACAATGGTGAAAACAGAAAAACAATTGACCATCTGGTTTTCGAGATATTCACAAAAATAACATTTTTTTAAATGGAACACCCTATATATTTTTGCAAAAATCGATGGTAAATTAAATTCTATACAAAAAATGTCCTCATCTTTTTTTGATAATAATTTAAAATAAGCGAGTTATTTTGAAAAAAAGTTTGCAATTCTTTAAAATCAAGTAGCCATAAAACGGAATAGTAATTTATTAAAACCCAACAATCATAATTTTGAATTTAGGCAAGTTGAAAAAGACTTGAAAGAATTACGGAAATATTGAAATTTTATAAATTTATAATTTTCATGGCTACTTAATATTAAAAATTTGAAATTTTTTTTCAAAATAACTCGCTTATTTTAAATAATTGTCAAAAAAGCATAAGAACATTCTTTGTTCAGAATTTAATTTATCGTCGATTTTTGGAAAAATATACAGGGTGTTCCATTTAAAAAATGTTATTTTTGTGAATATCTCGAACATCAGATGGCCAATTGTTTTTCTGTTTTCACCATTATAATCAGCGGAAAAAATGCTACTAGTTTGCTCATTTAACCGACTTTGTAGCTGCAATAATAACGAAGTTAGGAATAGTGAGCCACTTCGCGCGAACACCCTGTATATCTAGACGTAAACCATAAAAATTTACTGAATTAATTATTATAGTTCTGTAATATTTCGTATAAGAAAGTAAAAATGTTGAGAATATAATGCTTTACAATGTAAAATAAAAATATACAGGGTGTTCTATAAAAAAACAAGTTTTGTTTGAAAATTGTAATATTTAATAGAGACATCATCAAAATATCTCCTACAGTATTGGGTTTAAGTCTAAAGGGTGTTTAATGAAAAAGATAGAGAATTTAATTCTCTCCAAGATAGGATAGTAATATATACAGAGGGTGCTATTTAAAACAATCAAGTTATCGAAGTTTTAATTTTCTAAAAATTTACGCTCAATTTTAAACACCTTGTATTAGATTATTTTACTACAAATATTCCAGGTTTATTTGCAACTTAGTTTTTCGAAACTGATAACTTGTATAACACACATAAATTTTGCTACTTTCTTAAAGCCCCCCGTATACACTACACGTCCTAAAACCATACTATAGGCAACCAAACATACACCCGTGTGTTCATTTTACATAACCAAATTAGAAAAGGACAACTATACAATCAATTCTTGAATCTCGAAAACCGTTTGGCTTCTTCGTCTTCGTCTTCCTCCCCCAAGTAATTAGATAATTCCCTTATCAGTGTTTATTTCATTTTCAAACAACAAAAACGGTTTAAAAACGACTGTTATCACTTGATTTAAATATGCAGCTTCTTTAAAATTATTGTGAAGGAATTCTAACTTCCCGGTGTTTGGCCCTTAAGGTTATTCTTCAGGTAATAACCCTCATGCACCTGTTGCGTCAACCTGTGGATTCACCTGTGTAAGAAAATGAGTAATAATTGGAGGAAAATCGAAAACGAGGAAGGGTTTCCTTTCTACGTGAAGTAAGTACCTATAAATGGAGGTTTTTAGTGGTTGTATTATGGTTTCGTTGTAGTGAACAGAATAATGTTAAACAGTGGGATCATCCGAAATTTTCGGATATAAGACAGCGAATTGACGACTGTAATTATGTGAAATATTCAACGTACAGAGTGGCGATAAAATTCCGGGTGTTGCAGCATGCTTTACACAGTAAGTTTTATTTCTTTCAATCTTTCAAACCAACTAGTTTAAAATAATTTACTTGAAGTGGAGGAAATGCCCTTGAGGATCATCGCGGGGGTGTTCGACCGGCACCGCCTAGGCGCCAACGAAAGCTCCCTACACTTGGAAAGCTGCGACCTGGAGGCGGTTTTATCCGATGTGTACTTTGCTGCCAATAAAACCAATCACACAAATATTGACATCGATTTCGCCACAGAACTCATGCTGAATTTCTTGTACAATATCTACGACGTGTAAGCAAAAAGAAACTACAGTTCAGTTAGTTACTAATACCGTCTTTTAGGAACCGAAAAGGAAAGATCCAGGTTTCGTGTACAAAATTAGTTTTAGCTGTTTTGAGCAACTGTACTCTGGATGAGCTGCACAAATTCATGTTTGAAATGTGTGCGGATCACAATAATTGTGTTACAAGACTCAGATTGCAATCGTTGCTGTCGAAATTGGTTGAAGTTACGAATTTTCTGCATGAAGATGTTAGTTTTGGGAACCATTTGGTTAACTCGTCCATTGAGAGTTGTTTTAGTAACGTAAATACAAAACTAAACATGAATTACTCGTGATTACACATTTTTTGTAAATTTGCAGTCGCCTGGATTGGTGGGAATCAACGAAAGTAGCTTTATTTCTTGGCTAGAAAAGCCCCCACAACTTTTAGCTTGGCTTCCCCTGCTTCACCGGATGAAAACCGCCGAATCCGGTAATTTTTACGTTTGTCTCAACAGCTACAATAATACCTGCGAAACTTTATTTTAGTTGTACATTTTGTTAAATGCACCACTTGTAAAACCACCCCCATAATGGGCTTGAGGTACAAATGTATAAAGTGCTCCAGATACACTCAGTGTCAACGGTGTTTTCTTACTGGACGCACAAGCCAATCCCATAAATTATCCCACTCAATGAGAGAATACTTAACACAGGTACAATATCAATTTTATTGGGTAGTTTTTATTTTTATGTGTGTTTTTCTTAGGGAAATTCCAGTGAGCTGGGCTACGCATTCCTGAAAAAACTCTGCAGCTTGTTGCCTTGTTCCATCAGCGCAAACCAGGTTTCTGTTGTTGAAACTAAACCCCTTAGGTAACTAGCTAACTCAGAATCCGGAAAAAATAACTTAAGCTAACTTTTAGGTCTGAGAATCATTTCTGTAAAAAATCCGAATCAACCGACGTGTTATGTGATATTGAGCCTTTATCATCTCCTCAAACTCAACTACAAGTGATTATCCGACAGCTGGAGTTACAAAATAGGCAAGCACAAGCCAATTTTTTCCTTGAATTTTTATTATTAGTTGATTTTTCAGGGAACTACAGAATATTTTGCAACTGGGTTCGACTAGTACCAAAGACAAGGAAATGAAACGCTACTTGGAGGATCACAGAATCCACGTAGCGGCTCAAATACAAAAACTTAAAATTCTTAAAGATTACATTAGATTACCGGACGCTTCTCCTAAACTCCACCAAAGAAAAACCATCCAATCAACTCCTATGATGGAATTTGGACGACAAAAACCCGTTACAAACATGGATGTTTTTAGTCCCATAGTACAAGAGAATGAGTTTACTTCGGTGCATCCCAACTTCCTAGCAAGCATGGTAGCTCAAGAGGACACCTCACCGTATTCCATTAACGATATTAGTACATGGATTGGAGGTACATATATATAAACATAAAGAAAAATCTAATCATTTTGTAAATCATTTTATTCTAGGTCACCCAGCAGCCACTTCGCAATCCCAGAAACCCCCTGAGAAATCCCAATCCCCTGGTCGGGAATTCCACAGTGAACTCGATGATGCCCTTGCAAAACTCCAACAGATTTTGGCGAATAATTTCGCGTTGGACGAGTCCATTGGGTCAGTGGACAATAGTAATTTGAAGCATGCAGTGTGTGAGGTTGAAGGAATGTTGACTTCCTTTATAGATAATGTGGAGACTAGTAGGGCCAGTTCGGTTCTGCCCTTGGGTTTTCAAACGGAGACTGAACTTTTATCTGAGAAAGTTTAAGCAGTTGCAATATTATGTTAGTGTTGTTTATTGTTAGGTACTGACCAGAATTTTTATGATGTAATTTTAGATATTTTATGTTCGAATAATATAGAAGGAAAATTTATATTTTTTTATATTGCGTGTACGATTTATGACTAAGTAAAAGAGTTTTTATTTTTATCAATACTTTTCAGGTTTTTCTTTGTTGATGTCTCAAGTTTTCCTCTGGTTTCCCTGAATCCTGTTTCCTAGAACGAAGAAACAATTTTCGAAACCATCACAAAATTTTTTAAAATATACACAATTTTTTTTTCGCCCCTTCGGGCATAGATGCAGTAAATTTGCACTTTTAGACTTCACAATAATTCTTCTTTATAGATAATTAACTTCAGCGTTCATCGTTGATTTAAAAAACCAAACTTCACAATCACCCTGTATAGCCTCCATGAAATCTTGGTCATGGTATGTACGTACATGGGGGAACACAACAGGTGACTGGGCAACAGGTAAACCATGCCCAGTAGAACGAGAACCGGGTCTGCAGTGTTGAGACAACAACATGGCCACGCTAGTCAACAAGTGCGCTTGAAACCCAACACCACAATACTTCAGTCATATATCGCGATTTTTCAACAAAGTGTAATTTCAAAACAACAACAGTGCTGGTTCATGGTGATTTATGGACTGTTACCTGCAACCGATACATCGAAAGTGTTAACAGTGATCAAACGGCGTGTGCAATTTAATCTTTTCAAAACAGCTGTAACTACTTACTTAAATCAGTTCTGTGAATAGTTTAGTGATCGCCCTGTAAGAACTAATGAGAGTTGTTTTTTTCTGTATGCATGAGTGTGTGTGGTTTAAAAGCAGGCAAAGTGTGTAAGACGGAATAGCAGCAGGAAATAAGGTTTGTTAAACAAATTAATTTTTGCTGTGTTCATCTACATTTTTTCTCAAAAATATTATTGACAACAATATTCTTTGCTAGAATATTATTTTTCGTTAAATAAACAAAGTTCATGGACAAGGAGTTCGTAAAATAATAATAATAATAATAACGAAATGTTGGAGACTTCAACTATAAATCACGCAACAAACTCAAACTGCAATTACGCGGACTCGATTCCTGCATAACCTTCGGATTTTTTCCAGCAAATGCTCGAGTAGAGTTGTGGTTTGAATATAGTGCATAAAATAATGGATAATAATCAGAAAGTTACAAAAAATTCTTTTAGTTAGTAATGAGGTTTGGTTAAAAAATCAAATTTGTACCTAGTTAAAAAAATACCATGAATTATTAATATTATTGTAGAGGATGATTCAAAATAATCAAACTCGACAGGCTATAATAATTAGTAGTAGAAGGTTATAGGTGCGTGCTGTAATCTTTTCTAACCCCCATCAATAGCGTCGCGACGCCTAAATATATTAAAGTTTTTTTATTTCTACACCTAAACGGAAATTGGTTTTAGATTTGTACTAAAATTTAGTAAATTTATAAATAAAAACTTCTACTGGAGATTCCATTATACAGGGTGTTTCAAATTCCACCCCTCCACATCTTTATACAGGGGTCTCGAAAAGGTCTTTACAAAATCCTACCACAAGTTTTTGGGCTCAAAATAATTCGATTGAACCAAACATACCTTAGTCCAAAAGTCCTTTTTTACTGAGTTACAGGGCGCTAAAAATTATCTTTCCAAATCGTTTTTTAAGTATATCTACAGAACGGTTTAAAGTAGAGACTTGAAATTTGGTGGGTTAATAAGTCTATAAGGACACTACAATGTGATGGTATTACAACCAAAATAATATTGTTCAGTGTCGTACTTATAGGGGGGGGACTCAGTGTTTTTTTGGATATTTTTTGTAGGGTATTGAATTTTTTTTACAAAATAACAAGAATTATGATAGATACGCTCAAGACACGTAAAAAAGGTATACTTGTTTGACTTGCGTTAACTCAACTGTTTGCGAGATATTTAACTTCGAAAATTTTGTTTGCTATAGAAACAATTTGTGACTTACCCTGTAAAGTAAAAAATATTGGGTCACTCAAATACAGCTGATTCTACGTCCAAAACTAAGCATAAATGGTTGTAGAAACCGACCCCCAAAAATGTTTCGTTACTAAAATACAGGGTGTTGAAAGATGTCTTTTTTATTCGCCCTGTATCTTTTTTAGATATATCTACAGAACGGTTTAAGATAGAAATTATGCTTAGTTTTGGACGTAGAATGAGCAGTATTAGAGTGACCCAATATTTTTGACTCTACGGGGTGCCACAAATTGTCGTTTTAATAGCAAAAAAAATTTTCAAAGTGAAATATCTCGTAAACAGTTGAGTTAATGCAAATCAAACAAATATACCTTTTTACGTGTCTTGAGCGTATCCATCATAATTCTTGTTACTTTCTAAAAAAATTTATCCCCTACAAAAATTATTCAAAAAAACCCTGAGACCTCTTCGATAAGTACGCCACTGAACAATATTATTTTGATTCTAATACCAACAAACTGTAGCTTCCTTATAGACTTATTAACCCACCAAATTTCAGATCTCTACTTGAAACCGTTCTGTAGATATATTTAAAAAATTATTTGGAAAAATATTTTTTAGCGCCCTAGGATTTTGTAAAGACCTTTTAGAGACACCCTGTATAGGCTCGAACTTAAAAGAAAAATAGAAATTTATTACATACATTTTTAGTTTCTTATAGAAAATAATAAGGAAGTAGGTACATATAGTAATCGTGATTTTTATTGGTTAATCTCGAAATTTTAAATTTTTGCGACCTAGTTTAGTGTAAAATATCAGTGTCTGATCAAAGACAGTCCATCGTGCATAAAAAATACTGTACGATATTATGAAATAGCCTGTATAAAAATTCTGCAACATTTGTTCAGTTACAGCAAAAATCGAATTATTTCAGAGTACAAGAAAAAATTAAAAAATTAACTCCACATTCTTGTTCAACTACAATTTGTATCATGTTTATTCAGTTTTTTAAGATCAGCCCAATCATGACATCGTTTTCTTTCAATTTTAAATTAGAAGTTGATATTGCATAAAAATTAGTTACCTAATATTTTTTATAATATTTGTTATTGCCTCACGCTTAAAACTATACAAAAAATTAGGAAGGTATTGAACTATCGTTTAAAATTAATAGAAGGAAATAAAAAAGTTACTGTTTTTAAACTTTCTATTAAAATAAAATAAAAAATTTACATTTACATGTATTTTATCTCAATTACATCAAATAGTTTTTAATTGGAATAAATAACATTGCTTCTGACATAACTGAACTTTAAACCCCTACTGACATCATTAATAAAATTACGGGTTCTCAATATAATTATGTGTAATTTACATTTGAGTCCCAGGATTTCTTTTTGTCCTCGAAACATTAACTTCGGGACATACTTCACTCAGTTCCGCATGTTATTACAAAGTTTCAAACTTATTATTAAAAAAAAAACAGTCTCTACTTCCTAAAAAAGCCATAAATTGCATAGGAATACAAGTTTATGCGTGAGAAATTGTCAATTTTGCAAAATGGTACTGCAAATACCGTCACGTTGGTATATTAACTGGCTTATGGAATGGAATTGCAGAAAAAGCTCTGTGGGATTACGACAATAATAAATAAATATTTGTGTTTGTGTAGGCAGTCCACAAATACCGCTTTGAAAAAGTCGAATCCTTTTACACAAGGTTATGTAACGTCTGGAAAATCATTGAACCAAAAAACTGCGAGCCAAAAAATATTTACGGTTCTAGTCTAGTTTACATAAGAAAAATGTTTGTTCGTTTAATTTTCTTGTGTTTATTATGATTATTTCCCCACATCTTTTGATTTTTTTTTTACAGAAAACTCGCAAAACCGCGCCACACCTAAAAGTGTCCTTAAAAACAAATCCAGTGCAAACTCACTTTAAAAATTTAACAAAATGTTGCAAAATTCCTACAAAGCAATGTACCGTCCGAATTTCTACGAGAGTACTTGTTTGCGTTGCAACGAAACCGTGTACCAAGTCGATCGTGTCGGACCATTAAAAGACTTTACCTTCTTTCACAGTGGGTGTTTTAAATGTGCTGTTTGTGGTACGAAATTGACATTGAAAACATATTACAACAACCAACACAGACAGGAGGACAAAGAAGTGTATTGTAATAGTCATGTACCGAAAATTGGACCGGGTCATCTGGATGGGTCATCGGTGGGAATTCGGTCGGCGCTCAACGTGCCCAAATCCACCAATTTCGTCAATGAGCAGATTCGGGGGGCTGGACGGGGCAGCTTCGAGGGGGAAGGTAAGGAACGCTATTTTAAAACAGAAAATACTCGAAAAACTGAAACAGGAAAGAAAAATCTATAATAATGTGAAATCTTAAATCATTAGAAAAAATTCATAATCGTCAGTTTAGTGCTTTTAGAATACAGTTCCAGATACTCACTAACCTTATGCAATCTAATCTAATGTGCCCCTAGCTTAATTTTCCCAATTTTTACATGTAGCTGTTAAGCCAGCTGCTTATGGTATAAATACTTCGTGAAGCAACTGGCGAAAATTACAAGGAGCATATGTAAACATAAACATAAATAATCGCCCAAGAGTGATTTATGATGTTCAAAACAATTATTTGTACAAATCCTCCGAGCTTCCCAACTGTAATGATGCACTTGCTGCGTAATAAACTATACTAATTATTTTTTAATGAGATACCTGTCGTTATTTTGAAGAAGCAACGTTGTTCTGCTTGAATAAATTTTAAAACTTTCCAAATATGTGCCTGTAAAATTCCCAGGGCCAGGGAGTTGACAGAGAAAATAAATTCAATTAATATGTGTATTTAAGGCGAAATGAAGTCAACAATTTCGCTAATTTGTCGCTATAATATCGCGAGTTTCAAGCCAAATTTCTCTAGATATATGAGGATGTTGATTATTTTGAAATAGATAAATGAAAGAAAAGTAGGATAAACAACAATATAAAATAGTTGTGTCAGGTTCAAATTTTTTTTGGAATTTTGTCCAAACATCTCCAAATTTTATTCTATTTTTTATGCTTCATTTTCCTGGATGTATTAGTTTTATTTTGAAAGCTAGAAAGTCAATACTTCTTTCAAGACTTGATGATTTTATAAAAATGACTTTATAAAAAATTCTCTATGGAGGAGGAAGCAGAATGCCAAAAAATATACATCTATAAAATTGAAGGTTTTTTTAAGCTAACCTCAGCAATAAATTTTATATAATTTTTTTAAATTCTGTCCAAACATTTCCAAATTTTATTTTATTTTTTTTAAATGCTTAATTATCCTGAAAATAATGTTACCATAAGAATTAATTATTTTAGTCAAAAATAGTCGAAATATTAGAATGTTTTAAATAAAACAAATTGATTCCTTTAAAGCAGTCCAATATTCCGGTTATTTTTGCTTAAAATCAAACTAGGACGAAATATTGCAACATAAAAAAATAAAAATTAATAAAAAATTCTATACTATGGAGGAGGAAGCAGAATGCCAAAAAATATACATCTATAAAATTGAAGATTTTTTTTAAGCTAACCTCACCAATAAATTTTATATAATTTGTTAAAATTCTGTCCAAACATTTCCAAATTTTATTCTATTTTTTTTTAAATGCTTAATTATCCTGAAAATAATTTTACCATAAGAATTAATTATTTTAGGCAAGGATAGTCGAAATATTAGAATATTTTAAATAAAACAATCAATTTGTTTTATTTAAATCAGTCCAATATTCCGGTTATTTTTGCTTAAAATCAAACTAGGACGAAATATTGCAACATAAAAGTAAGAAAAATAATCGTGTTTTTTTCGGATAAGTTAGAGGCATTCCGTCAATTTGAAACAATTCGTAAAAATAAGGCTTCCGTTAGCATAAACGTCGTAACGGAATTTTCTTTTTTCCGGACTATTATTTTCGGCATAATTTAAAAGCTCATATTTTCGACTTATACACTAAAAATTTAAGGAATAAATCTGATTCTCAAAATTTACCCCCGGAATCCACTTTTTGTTAATTTCTTTTTGTATTCCTCCCCCTCCAGGTCTTCACGTTCGCACCCACATCAACGGCAGTTCCCAGCAGCCCCATTCGCCCCCTTACAACGACCGTTCCTCGGGTGGTGGTCCCTACAGCCCCACCGCCTACCAGAACCACGACAGCAGTTCCCCCGGTTATCAATATGGACGTTTCGACGCCAGTGCCTTGCACATTGCACATGCACTAAAACAAACGGAACTTCAAAAGTCCTACCGGATGAACCGGGAGAAACCCATCGATTGCTATCTGGTAAGCAATAAATCGATAAATGATAAAGCGCGCTTATGTCATTTTTTCAACACAATTATTGCGCTTAGAATAATAATAATTATTATTGGTGAGTGAATCGTGCTATTTCCATATGAATAAGTGAAATTCCTCGACCGGAAACTCGATTCGATTTTCTATTTTACTTGATTTGAAAAGTACGAGAGGCGCAATTGTAATTTATGCGGCTTTCTAACGCATACAACAGGGATTTGCGGTGGATATGCCTTGAAGGTAATAATCCTTCAAGTCATCGCCGAAAGCTTTATTGTAGTAGGTATAAATAACCACCTAAAATTATGTTTATTGTTTCTCTCTCCTAAAGTAATTAATTACAAACTGGAACAACATACTGTATGCTGTATGGTAACAATGCAGATTCACATAATATAAAATGCACATCCGGAAAAAGCTACACTACCGTAACATATTATATGTGTTTGATGTAATCTTCGCCACATATAACTGTTTCTTTTTAATTATCATTATTACTATTATCTTTCAATAGGCTTTAAAAGCCAGTTAAAACTTTGATAATTGTTATAAGTGTGCCACAAGTGAAATTAATTTAGGTACACAGTTTCTGAGAGAAAATATTAATAGTTCAAATTGGAAAAGGCGACGATTTATAAAAAAACGTGTGAGTTGGTGTAATAAAAGAGATTTAAGGAGTTAATTATATAAAGTTATTTATTTTTTTATAGGTGATAAACTTGGTAATTTTTTTGTAAAATCTGATGAAAGTGTTGATGGGAACAAACATTTATTAAAAAACAGTTTTCTGTCTTCAAAATTTTTAAATATTTGCAACTGTAAAATTAAGCACATTTATGGTGAGAAAAATTTTGCTTACGGTGCCTGGTCCCACAAGTAATCTGTTATAGACATTACTTGAAACCAGAAATAGGCTTTTGATGAAACTACATACTTTACGGAACAACTTTGGACGAACTAGCGCTTATAGAAATAATAATATTTTTACGTAGGTAGGTAGATGAAAAAATTGTAGACAGTTAACTTAGGAAATGAAATGGGATTTTTAAACTTAATAAATTTAGTACACAAGGAAATTATTTTTAAATAATGTACCTATATATTTTCCTAACTCAACAACCCCCGGGGTCCGCCGCTGCTATTTTTGACCATAACTATACGAGCCCTAACAACTAAATGTTCGGACAAAAGTAAATTTGATTGTCTTTTTTCCATACGCGCAAAAGTTGTCTAAATTAACTTCTATAATATTGATGGTTTTTTCTGTTATAACGCCAACATTTAGTTATATAAAAACGTAAATTTCGTAAAAATCCGCTCGGCTGTTCCAAAACTGTGGCACTTTAACTCAGCAGGATGGGAAAATTGTAGAAACAAAGAATTATTATTTTCAAAACGTTGGATCTAGTAGTCGGATTTTGATGAAATTTACTTTATTGCAAAGCTGGATGTTGGTTTTCTTTACAAAAAAGTTACACAAGTTTTTATTTGGTGATTTTAGGCATTTATCGGAGCTTCAAAGTTGCACCTTTAAAAATGATAAAATTTTCTAGTAACTGTTTTAAAGAATCACAGTTTTGAAACCGCTGTTTGGATTTGTGTCAAAAAACATTTAAATCAAAGCTCAATAATCGTACTATATTGAAAATATCCTGAAATGTTAATATGATTTTTTTTGCAATTTTTTCGAGTTACACAGTTTTACTTTTCAAAAAACGTGTTTTTTGAGGGTGCTACCTACATTAAAATAATCACAGTTTTGGAACCACTGGTTGGATTTTGGTAAAATTTACTTTATTGCCAAGCTGGATGTTGGTTTTATGTACAAAAAAATCCCCAAGTCTTTATTTGGTGATTTTAGGCATATTTCGTAGCTTTAAAATTGCATTTGAAAAATGTGACGTAATTTTCTAACGACTGTTTTTAAAAAAACACAGTTTTGGAACTTGGGGAAAACAACATAAAGGTGCTTTCATGGCCCTCATCCAGTTCGGACTTAAATGTCATTGAAACTCTTTGGCATAAAATTAAACGTATTCTACGCAATAATCCACCAAGAACTATTGGGGACTTAAAGACCAAAATAGAAGAAATTTGGGACAGTTTCACGCCAGAATTGTACCAAAATTTGATAAATACAGTGCCTGCTAGAATACAGGCAGCTATTAAAGCAAGAGGAGACGTAACCTCTTATTAATGGTCCTAAATTAAAAATTATCCCAACATTTAGTTGCAAATTCATTTTGTAAAGTTCGCTAATTATTAAGGTTAAAATATTGTTAAATCCAATAAATAATTTTCTTCCATGCATAATAATGTTATTAAGGCTTTATCTTATTGTATTATTAGGTGTTTACTAATTATTTGCGTAAAATTTCCAGTTCTCCTTTCATACTTCAAAAATTTACTTTTGTCCGAACATTTACATGTTAGGGCTCTTATAATTAAAAATAATTAGTGTGCACCCTATATCAATAAAAACCAAATATTTTTTTACCTGTTCATTTCTCTTCAACAAGAATAAATAATAATTTCATTTTTTATACAGTGGTGCTCAGAAATTTTTCCAGAATTTAAACTATTCAATTTGCTTCTAGACTGCGGTCTAAATCCACTTTAAATTACGCGTACATTATTTAAATCGAAGCCTAAATACATTTTACTAAATTTCGTACGATCATAATCAGCTTTAAAACCAGCACAGATTAAAGTAAAACAGTTCATTGCAAGGTCAAGTAGCAACATACAAATAAGTAAATTCTATGTACATCAACATAATGTAGGTTCATACTTTGAATGCCTCACATGCATCGCCACCACTGCAAATTATTACGTAGTGTGTTGTGCTAGTCGTGTAAAACAAATTGATAACTAGGCAGATAGCCAAAGAAATAGTTAGAGTTTGCTATGACAAAATAGTCACTAAATTTATGGAAATTTTCTTTATTCCTGGTTCGTAGGTACTATCAAAATTTTCCCTGACAGCGTTTATTACATTTTATTTAGAATATTTCAATTTTTGATATTAAAAATTTGAGATTTTCCAAAAAATCAATCTAATTCTAAAATTTCTGTTTTTTAAGAACCATGTTAAATTATCTGGTGTGTTGATATAAAATCTGCGTAGGCGTAGCCTCTCTATGCCAAATTTGGGTGGGCCCGGATTTGGGTCAAATAAACCGAAACGAAAAATTCGCTCATGATGATTCATACAATTCACATCATGCTGCATTTCTGAATCAATTTCTAATGAAAACTGAAATTTTTACAACAATTTATAAGATAAAAAACCACTAGGTATTAGTGGGTGCCACTAGGAGGAAAAATTACCAATGCGGCCTTCTGATCCGTCCTACGATTACGCATAGATAATAATATCATAAATGGGCCATCGTGTGCGCCAAACACCATGAACTTCTCCAATTTATAAGTGTATAGAATAGACGACAAGATGCCTACTCTAGGTGAGCATGCGACCTCTAAGCCACCACCGACACGACACTCTGTTATGCAAATACACCTACAGAATCTAACCTACGACTTTTTTGTCGACTCGTGTGTGTTTTGTGTTAAATGTTGTATGGCCCAGAATGGAAACACCGCTAAGTAACTGTGACGTCATGTTACGTCGTTTAGTGAGTTACGTCAGAGAGGCGCAAAGGAAGTAGGTGTGCATACCTGGGATGACTACTATTATAGTAGTAGAGGATGAACATTGGGAATTTTGGACAAATTTGGATTTTGTGTGATCAGAAAGAGATAAAATGTGAGGATTTATGGAATTTAAGAAACCTAACTATTTATGGCAACAAAAACAATAAATAGAAGAACTGTATTTACAACAATACTTCATTATTGAATTATGGTACTTTTCTGGAATTATAAATTGTTAAAAAAAAAGCAGAAATAATTTCAATAAGTTCCAAATCAAATTTCCGTTTTCCGTTCAAAAAACACCAAATAGAAACTACCTCAGTACCTACATAAAGTTTTATGAATTCTTCGGCTTTTAGATCACCATGCGTCATAAAACTTCTCAGATTTCTAAATTAAATAACAATAGTATTTGCTTTATTACCTTTCTCAAATTTCACGGTCATCATTGTTGCCTTAATCCATTTTTGCTGATCGTGTACAATATTTCGTGACACATAAACAGGGTTGGATCTAGAAATGAGTGCAGAGGCCCCAATAGAATTATGTGTAAATTTTTTGTTAGGTTTTCCTTTTATTGAATTATATTTATTTTAGTTACACATTGTAATAAACTGGTAAATTTTAGTTCAATTAACAAATTTCACAGCTTCATTAACTTTACTTTTTATTGCCCAATAGTAACAATCTGAAATTAGCACAAAGAAAATTTGAAAAGTGGAAATAATTTAAAATAAATACAAAATAAATTTAATGTTTAATAAGATTTAATTAAACAATTATTCAGCTATTTTCATATATGGTAAAGTTTAATCTGTGTAATGAGTATAACTCTGACGGCCTAGAAATGATATTTTTCATTTTTATTAACAAGCTTAGTTGTGATTTTATGTCCGTTTTCTTATTACATCTTTAATTTACTTAAATTTCCATAAAATTATGTATATACGAGCCCTAACAACTAAATGTTCGGACAAAAGTAAATTTTTGAAGTATGAAAGGAGAAATTATTTATTGGATTTAACAATATTTTAACCTTATCTAATAATTAGCAAATTTTACAAAATGAATTTGCAACTAAATGTTGGGATAATTTTTAATTTAGGACCATTAAGAAGAAGTTAGGTCTCCTTTTGCTTTAACAGCTGCCTGTATTCTAGCAGGTATTGTATTTATCAAATTTTGGTAGAATTCTGGCGTGAAACTGTCCCAAATTTCTTCTATTTTGGTCTTTAAGTCCCCAATGGTTCTTGGTGGATTATTGCGTGGAATACGTTTAATTTTATGCCGAAGAGTTTCAATGACATTTAAGTCCGGACTGGATGAGGGTTATGAAAGCACCTTTATGTCGTTTTCACCGAGTTCCAAAACTGTGATTTTTTAAAAACAGTCGTTAGAAAATTACGTCACATTTTTCAAGTGCAATTTTAAAGCTACGAAAATTGCCTAAAATCACCAAATAAAGACTTGGGGATTTTTTTGTACATAAAACCAACATCTAGCTTTGCTATAAAGTAAATTTTACCAAAATCCAACCAGCGGTTCCAAAACTGTGATTATTTTAATGCAGGTATCACCCTCAAAAAACACGTTTTTTGAAAACTGAACTGTGGAACTCGAAAAAATGCAAAAAAATTCATATTAACATTTCAGGATTTTTTTCAATATGGTACGATCCTTGAGCTTTGATTTAAAGGTTTTTTGACACAAATCCAACCAGCGGTTTCAAAACTGTGATTTTTTAAAACAGTTTCTAGAAAATTCCATCATTTTTGAAGTTGCAACTTTGAAGCTCCGATAAATGCCTAAAATCACCAAATAAAAACTTGTGTAACTTTTTTGTAAAGAAAACCAACATCCAGCTTTGCAATAAAGTAAATTTCATGAAAATCCGACTACTAGATCCAACGTTTTGAAAATAATAATTCTTTGTTTCTACAATTTTCCCACCTGCTGGGTTAAAGTGCCACAGTTTTGGAACCGCTGAGCGGATTTTTACGAAATTAATTTTTTTCTATAACCAAATGTTGGCATTATAGCAGAACAAAATCATCAATATTATGGAAGTCAATGTAGATAACTTTTGCGCGTAAGGAAAAAAGACCATCAAATTTATTTTTGTCCGAACATTTAGTTGTTAGGACTCGTACATATAAAGAAAATTGGTATAAAATCGTATGTAGTATAAAACATTGTAAATATGGCGTAGTAAAAGACTCTAGTCTCTTTCGGGAATGTACGTAAAAGAATTTTTCAAACACGGAAGAATCGCTTTTAACGTATTAACTTAATTCGTTTCACTAACATAAAATTACAAAAACCAAATTACCTTTTATTTCTCTATAATTATTGATGTTTTCAACCATAATAGCGGTATAGGACAATACCATAAGGAAACTGCTTTTTCTTCTAAATTAAATACAACACGTACCTAATTATGTCTTAACTTAACCTGAGGAAATTATTTGAAAAAGTTGTTTACATTTTCTAAACCGTCGATCTCTTACACAATTATTAGACAAAAAACATTTTGCAGGTGCACAACATAAATTTTATAAATATTAAACATTGGATTGCAAAAGTTAATGTGTGTCAGAAATTAAATTTTAATGAAAAGATAGCATGATAAATATTTTTAAGTAAGGCGGGTTCGTCGTCTGTGCTACTATTTCGGTCTCTAGTCCAAATACGTTTACATCAATATTAATCTAAGGAAGCAAACTATTTTTGCGAAAATTATGTTTTCACATTATTTCTTAAACGATTTCTACAGTACACAATGCCAATTTTTTTAATTTTCAAAGTTTATTTTATTTTTTTAAATGTTTCCTTTTCCTGGAAGGATAATCAGTGGACGATTTATACGAAAAAATAGCATTTTTATGTTGGGTGTGGTAAAAAATGTATGAGGAAGGTTAATATTTATCAGAAATCAAATTCTAATGATCACACGTACGATAAATATTTTTACTCTATGAAGAGAAGATAAGCGGGTTCGTCGTCTGTGCTACTGCTTCGGTCTCTAGTTCCAAGTACTTAGCCAATGAGGTGGAGCGTGAATAATTAATATTTGCGTTCCCATCAATATCATCTAAAAAAGTATTTTTGGGTAAATTACGTTTTCACACTATTTCTAAAAATATCTCTTTACATAAAAATTCCACAAAACCCAATTACAACTCATTAAGACGAAAACCATCCAATGGTATCAACCCACACTGCCAAATTTTGTCACTATAGGTGTTTAATATTAAGTGAAAGATCACCATTCGTTTGATGTTTTGCACAAATTACACGCCAAATAAAAGAACTGAAAGTTTCGAAGGGAGTGTAAACATATTTATGACATCTGCCGAATTATCCACGCTTTTCTTCGATGATTGACCGAAAAGTGCTTGCGCTTTCAACTAGGTGCTAATCTGCAGACAATTAAACTTATGGATGATTTTTCCATTCAATTATCCTGCATATAAAACGAACGGTGCCTGCTGGCTGCAACGTCATTCATAAACATTCGAAATATTCACTTTCACCTATAATCCAAATACACACACATACACACGCACACTAAAAACTATAACAAACATTCTTTTCGTATTTTGGAAAGTACCGTCTCAGTGGTAATATACGAGAAATAAATATTATTAAATTGTCGATCGATCATTCATTATGAAAGTTGCAAATGAAATTTCTAATTTCTGTCAATGGACTTGAGATCTCATCAGAGGTGAATGACTATATTATAACATAGTATAACCTCATCGTTTTGTTTTAATTATTATTTATTATTCAGATACTTTTGTTGGAAATTATTTCGTAACTGTACATAATAATGCTTTTGTAATAATGAAACCAAGCAGCTGCAATTAAGAGTTGGTATAAAGATGGGTGTTTGAGAGGCAAAACTGTTGGATTTTCACGTTTCACGCACCAAAAGTTTCATCTTCTAAGAGAAAACGGTACAAAAAATATGGAAAAGTGTGCTTTGTGGTGTAACAGGAAGCAAGGAAAATATTTTTTGGATACTTTTAAGCTGGAAAAAATGCTTACTAGAAATTTAGCCTAAATTATTATACAGAATGTCTCTAAAAGGTCTTTACAAAATCCTACCACAAGTTTTTGGGCTCAAAATAATTCGATTGAACCAAACATACTTTAGTCCAAAAGTCCTTCCTTACTGAGTTACAGGGCGCTAAAAAATATCTTTCCAAATCGTTTTTTAAGTATATCTACAGAACGGTTTAAAGTAGAGACTTGAAATTTGGTGGGTTAATAAGTCTATAAGGAAGCTGTAATATGATGGTATTACAAGCAAAATAATATTGTTCATTGTCGTACTTATAGGGGGGGACTCAGTGTTTTTTTGGATATTTTTTGTAGGGTATTGAATTTTTTTACAATATAACAAGAATTATGATAGATACGCTCAAGACACGTAAAAAAGGTATACTTGTTTGACTTGCGTTAACTCAACTGTTTGCGCGATATTTAACTTCGAAAATTTTTTTTGCTATAAAAGCAATTTGTGACTTACCCTGTAAAGTAAAAAATATTGGATGATTCTAATACAGCTGATTCTACGTCCAAAACTAAGCATAAATGGTTGTAGAAACCGACCCCCAAAAATGTTTCGTTACTAAAATACAAGGTGTTGAAAGATGTATTTTTTATTCGCCCTGTATCTTTTTTAGGTATATCTACAGAACGTTATAAGATAGAAATTATGCTTAGTTTTAGACGTAGAATGAGCCGTATTAGAGAGTTTTTGACTTTACAGGGTGTCACAAATTGTCGTTTAAACATAGAAAAAAATTTTTCAAAGTGAAATATCTCGGAAACAGTTGAGTTAATGCAAATCAAACAAGTATACCTTTTTTACGTGTCTTGAGCGTATGTATCATAATTCTTACTATTTTGTAAAAAAATTTAATCCCCTACAAAAAATATTCAAAAAACCCTGACACCTCTTCGATAAGTGCGCCACTGAAAAATGTTATATTGGTTCTAATATCAAAAAATTGTAGCTTCCTTATAGGCTTATTAACCCACCAAATTTCAAACCTCTACTTTAAACCCTTCTGTAAATATACTTAAAAAATTATTTGAAAAAAAATATTTTTGCGCTCTGTAACTCAGTAAGGAAGAACGTTTGGTTTAAACGAATTATTTTGAGCCCAAAAACTTGTGGTAGGATTTTGTAAAGATCTTTTAGAGACACCCCAAATAAATAAATTTGAACATCTGTGACAAAGGACAACTTTTAAGGACCTGAAATTTTGTATAGTACAATTTTTTTAACTTGCTGGCGCCTATACAATTCATGCCAATAAATTTCGTATCAGTATAAACCATAAATAAATATGACTAATATGCATTCTTAACATTTAAGTATTGTCATTAAAATTAACTTTGCGGCGTACTGTATGAAAAACTGTTTACTACTTTTTACATAACATTGACTATAAATAACTATAGACAGGTATTTATTAAAAAACTTAACACCTATTTTAATTCTTCAAAAAAATTGCTTGATTTTTATAGAAGAATTATTAAAAATTTTAATTCTGGGGAAGTTCCACTAAGTTATTTTAAAATAAAATTTATAATAAAATAAAACCACCTTTAATATGTGCGTTATTTTGGCAAAACCACTGGAATATTTTTGACTTACTTTAAAATCCACTCTTACATAATTACATGTTTGAAAACTTAGCTTGCGGGCTAATCTTGTTAGATTATGAGAATTTTTCACCGCGCGCTTATTACACAACAATAATGGCATTATTACAGCGTGTGATACAAAACACAAGGAAATGTACCATTATTATTATTATATGATAAATTAAATCTTTTAGTTTCTTTTTCTTACAATTCATCTGTGAATGGTGAAAGCCCAAAATACTATTGCGTCAAATCCACACTTATTATTAGAGAGAGGAACACAAACATAACGGATTTTGTGCTGCTAAAACTAATTGTTGATCTGGTGTAGGAAAAAATTAATTTGAGGAAACTGCACTTCCGAAGAATACGCTGATGGATGAGCGTTCAGCAAGTTCAAGACTATAACCGGTGATTATTTCTTCAATGATATATAAGCCGTACTACCAACTAGTACTTTGGTTGGTTGCGTAGGTTAATTGCACCAGAACAAATTAAAACTAATAGTAACTTCCTAAAGGGAAATAGTAAAAGTCCCATAATAATTGAAGAAATCCGTTTGAGGTTTCAATAAAATGATGTGTTATTGTGTGTTATTCACAATCATTTTTCAGAAAATTGCAGCTAAAGTTTGAAGCACACTAAAAATATTCCAATTTTTAGAGGATAAACTTAGAAAATATTTTGCTTTAAACAATCACATGTCCTGAAATGGAATCTTATCTTTCAGAGGTCTTCTTCAACTTTATCTAATAATCCTGATTTTGCATTCTTTTTCCTTTCTTCTTTAGGTCGGTTGAATATTTTATTTTATTATTTTCCATTCTGATGATCATGTAGGTACCTACTGAATTTTATATAAATTTCGTTCAGCTGAAAGTTGTACCTTTCGTGCTTTAATATCTTTTTTGAATATTTTCAGACTTGTAGAATACTCTCTTAAACCACACCGACTGTAAACATCTATATAGAAAGTTTTGCACCACATAAAGTAGTTGCAATTCGTGTTTCTTTTTATGGACAAACACCTCAGAGAAAATACCGATTATAGGCGGTGCGGTTACGATTTCATTCTAATAATTGATCCAGAAATTGCTTGTTTGTTAATAATTCCTCAAAGAATTTCGTAACATGCAGTTTAAAAATAATATACAAGGTTGTTTACAAAAGTGCTTTTTAAATATTTTGGAGATTCACAGTCGTTACAGTTGCAAATCCAAACCAGATGTTATTTTGTGAAAGTTATTGAGTACTTACAGTTACAGAAACATATATTTCCATTCAACACCAAGATCCTCTAGTAAATACAATACGCAATTTTATACATGGTTGTTTGTATTGTAAATAAACATCTACTTGTTTACGTTTTTATTATTATTAATTATTCTCTTCCATTAATGCGACCTGGTTTTACACCAACATTGAATGTTTATTTGTTACCTATATTTAAGAATGTCCACATCACATACCTACATACTTTTTCAACACTGCTCATTTTTCTTTATTTATTGTTGTTAAACCGCAAACCCAAATCTATATAACAATACACACGCAGACTGAAGACAAACCGCAATTTAATATAAGTTTTTTCCTATTTGTTTGGTTGCTTTGTACAGTTAACAAGAAAAACATTAAATTAAAATGTTTTTTTGCTTGTTAATAGGACCGAGATGAACAGAAACGATTAGAGATGAAACATCGAAAGGAGGAGGACGACTTGTATAGGAAATTTGCCAGGCAGCGAGAGGAGGAGGAGAGACGAATTCGAGATGAAATAAGAGTAAGTGGTTTTAGAAAAAATACTTTCACACATTAATTTGAATGTTCATTGATTGGAAGAGAGTTAAATGGTTGGATAAGAAATTACTGCCAATTAGTTTTAGAACATTTATTGAAGAATTTTTGTACTTAATTGATTTTAAACTACCTACTTGTGTCTAAATAAGTTAAAGTTAAAAATATCAAAAAAAAAAAAGAAAACGGTAACACGACATCCTAATTATGCACAGCAAGTAAATTCGTCGTGTGTGAATATATCTGTTAAGCATGTCCTTGGCCTTATAATTAGCCAAATGTTTTATAGACCATAACTTGAAATCAGCCCAGAAAACCGTTTCAAAATACGCGCAATTTGCATAACAATAGGATCCGTATCGAAACGCTAGAAAGCCAATAATATACATACCTACACTAAAAGGAAATTTTTTTCCTCGCTTTTCTTATTTATTATTTGGTTTGTTAGGATGAATGGGAGAAAGAATTGGAAAGACTTACCAACCGATTCGAGCGGGAAATGCAAATGAAGCGCAAACGAGACGACCAAAACGTCCTCACACTGCGCCACCAACAAGAACGCGAAGACCTGGAAAAGAACATGACGCTGAGACGGGACAAGAAAAAGGAGTCCCTCACGAGGAAAATGCTGGAGCACGAACGGTAGCTACTCCATAGCAACCAGTATTTCGATTAAACAAATTTAATTTCAGGGCGGCCACTGCGGCTTTAGTAGAGAAACAGAGCCATGAAATGTTGGAGCTTATCAACGAGAAACGCAGCGAGTATATGCAAGCTGAATCTTTGTACCTGGACCACAATGATGGTGGTTATGTAGAGGAGCAAGTGCAGCCTTATCCGAGTCTTGCTCCGGCGCCGGCACCACCCGCCCTTAGTAAATTCCAAGTGTACAATGATCCGGTTGAGTTTAGTAATGTGGACCAGATTGCCATTTCGGTTGCCCAGGAGGACCAGAAGAGTTTTACAGATTTGGTACGACAACTTGTCGGGAGATGTGGCTCGGATATAGAGAAAGCTAGGTGAGACGATAATTTGCGAATAATTTGTGGTGTAGGTACTTATTGAAGTTATTTTTGTCTGAAGGACAATTTTCCGATGGATAACTGTGAAGAATCTTAACACTATGTCTTTTGATGATAACTTGAGAGGGGACACACCAATGGGACTGTTGCGGGGGATTAAAAACGGCACTGAAAGTTACCATGTGTTGTTTAAAAGACTGTGCAGGTTTGTTCTATATTAAATTTGTGTTCCAATTATCAATCTGTGGTCTAATTTTTCAAAATTTTCAGTTATGCAGGTTTACATTGCGTTGTAATCAAGGGTTATTCTAAATCGGCTGGTTACCAACCAGGAGTACGCTTCGAAGACAACCGCTTTAGAAACTCCTGGAATGCAGTTTACGTAGCCGGAGCCTGGAGATTTGTTCAATGTAACTGGGGCGCTCGCCACTTGGTCAATGCTAAGGAAGCCCCAAAAGCAGGCAACAAAACGAAATCGGACAGTCTACGGTAAGCCCGTTAAATCAAATTAATATTCTTGAATGATAATAATTTTCTGTATTAGATACGAATATGACGACCATTATTTCCTTACGGATCCCAAAGAGTTCATCTATGAGTTCTTCCCGTTACAAGCCGACTGGCAACTGTTGAAAAATCCAATTACTTTGCAGGAGTTCGAAGAGTTACCCTTCGTTCGTTCGTTGTTCTTCCGCTATGGTTTGTACTTTTCGGATCCAAATACGAAAGCTGTAATGTACACAGATTCAACAGGTAAGCTTACAATAATTTCTAAATTTTCCTACAAAATATTATTTGTAGGTGCAGCTACTGTCCGAATTGCAATGCCGGCTCATATGCAAGGCAGTTTAATCTTCCATTATAATCTAAAGTTTTACGACAGTGACGGTGATAGTTTTGATGCAGTTTCCCTGAAAAGATTCGTGATGCAGGTACGCATAAATAAAATTTTTTGGTCGGATTTAATCCAATTTTGTTTCTAAAGTCTGTGGTAGGTAATATGGTAGCATTCCGAGTACATGCACCTTGCAGCGGTGCCTTCCTCCTAGATATCTTCGCCAATGCAGTGACACCCAAAGAATACCTAACTGGAGAACCAATGAAATTCAAGAGTGTATGCAAATTTAAAATATGTTGCGAGGATTTGCAAACTGTGATGGTACCTTTACCCGACTGTGCTAGTGGTGAATGGGGCCCAACGAAAGCTACTAGGTTATTCGGATTAGTGCCAATCACCCACCAGGTGAAACTCAATAAACTTAGTTTATATTAAATTTGTTAAACATGATTTTTTTTTAGGATGCGTTGGTGTTTGCTGGTCGTGAGTTGGAGTTGCAATTCAGAATGTCGAGACAATTAACGGATTTCATGGCAACATTACATAAGAACGGTGTAGAGGAAAAGCGCCTGTCCAAATTTGTCTCGCATAATGTCTCCGATGATATAGTCACATTTAATATAAGTTTCCCCGAGGAAGGTCAATATGGTTTGGATATTTACACCAGGGAAATGGCGTCGGTTCTGGATGCAACTGGTGAAAAACATCTGCTTACCCATTGTTGTAAATATTTGATTAATTCATCAAAACGTAATTAATTTAAAGTGCAAAAAGAACCGGCTTTGGGCAGACATTAAGTTTCTTATTGTTTTTTATGCATTTCTAGTCCGAAATTAGTGATGTTTAAAAGATACATTCCATTATATTTCTATTTTGTGCGTTTTTTTATTGTTTGTAAAACAGTTTGTCTGAAGAAGGTTTTTGAATAGCAGAACATGGTGCTCATACAATTTTTTTTTGTGAATAACAAAACAGTATTTTATGTAATTTACTTTTTATAATATTATATAAAGCGAGAAGGAATAAACTAATAATACACAATTTGCCTAACACTCTTGCCGAGTAAACCTGAAGAGAGAGATTCTTAACACACAAAAAAATTGAAAAGTTTATTCATCGAATTCATAATAGTGCAATATAATCTATTTGTAACAAAATTGAAAATAATATTTCATTATTTAATTATAATTGTTAAAAGAAGGTTAAATACCTACATGTATATTTATAATAATATATTTTTTTATTATAAATGCACAACATGTTATTTTGATTTATATAGTTTTTTTTGTTTAATTATTATTAATGTATTAAAAACTTTAAACAGTAACGAAAAGCTTTACGTAGCTTTCTTGTTGAAATTTACATTTGTACGTACTTACTATAGCATTAAATAAACCACATATTTATTTTAAAGTATTGTAGTTTTATTTAAATTATTTAAAATACTTCTAAAATATGAAATAAAATTTGAAAATTTCCAAAATTAAGGAATATCTCCTGAAAGTTATGCAACCATATAAACAAGAACTATGGTTGCGACATCTAGTGCTTAAAATGCCTATATAGTAAAGAAATCTATTTTAAATTATAGAAACCTTCGGTAGGAAAATAGAGGTTAGGAAATTAGAACTGTCATTTTAATTTAACTTGAACCGCTTTAATTACTTTTGAACTTTTGGGTTGTCGCTTGTTGATAAACAAGATCTTGTTTACTTCTTGCATACGGATTTTTATTTTCTTCAGGTAAAATAATTACTCTTTATTACCAATATTTTTTACCAGCATCAACTTACTTACATTCGGTTTTTCCAGGTGGAATTTGCCATTATTTCCGTGTAGGATGGCTGATGTACGTGATATAATGGAGTTGGAGCGCCCTCCAACTCCTGAAATTACGAGAGAAACAATTTTGGGCTCAGACAAACAACGAAAGCGAAATTCGACTGGTACAAAAGTCCACAAGCGCCCTGAAGGAATGCATCGGGAAGTGTTTGCTTTATTGTACAATGACAACAAAGATGCACCCCCTTTATTTCCATCCGATACAGGTAATAGGGAAGTTTTGTTCTCCACATAAAATTTCAATGCAATGATTTAGGACATGGTTATAAACAAACTAAAATTAAATTGGGGATGAGAAAACCTCGCAAATGGGAGTGGATGGCTTTTACTAATCCAGCCAGGACGGACAATGTAACATTTTATCATTGGAGACGGCCATCAGATGAACCAAAAGAATATCCGTTTGCTAAGTTTAATAAGGTGCGTTTGGTTTGGTTTTTTTTGGAGTATGTTATGTAGGTACCAATATTTTTACGGATTTTAGAAAGTGGATATTCCTACATACACTGACGTAGAATATCAGCAACATTTACTTTGTGATAGTTGGTCTAAAGAAGAAACAGATCATCTGATGGATTTGGCTAAAAGATTCGACTTGCGGTTTATAATTATGGCAGATCGTTTTGACCCTGACAAGAAATATCCCACCAAGAGAACTGTGGAAGATTTAAAAGAACGCTACCATAAAGTTTGTGGTATATTAAACAAGGTAATGTTTGTAAAATTGTAAGATAAATTAAGAAATATAGCTGATTTTCCATAGTTAAGCGGCGATAAAAAAGTTTACACATTCGATGCAGACCATGAGCGTCGGCGAAAAGAACAACTAAAGAAACTGTACGACAGAAAACCGGAACAAATCGAAGAAGAACAATTCCTGTTGGGTGAGTTGAAGAAAATAGAAGCGCGCAAGAAGGAACGTGAACGAAAAACCCAAGATCTGCAAAAGTTGATTAGCCAAGCAGATAATCAAAATGAAACGCCTCGTAAAACTGACAAGAAAATCCCTAAGAAAAAACTCGCGAATCCATCACGACCTTCCAGAGTTGACACAACAGTAATAGTTCTGTTTTTAAAATTAACTATTCAACTAATAATATTTTTTTCCGCAGCATATTTTACAAGCAGTAGAAACAGCGGGTATCAAATTTCCAGACTTTAAAAATAGCGGGGCTTCGCTTAGGTCCCAACGCATTAAACTACCGGCTAATGTTGGCCAGAAGAAATCCAAAGGGATTGAGCAACTTTTACAAGAAATGGAACTAGGTAATGCTATTAATATTACCTACTATGCGACTATTATTATTTGATTTTGTTACAGAATTAAATCCAACACCAACCGAAGACATTTGTCAACATTTCAACGAGCTTAGAAGCGATATGGTGCTTCTAATGGAAATTAAAACAGCTTTATCTACATGCGAGTTTGAGCTACAATCGCTGCGACATCAATATGAAGCTTTGTGCCCTGGAAAGGTTTGCAAGGATTTCTGTTGAATTTCTGGTTTATTTTTAGTTTTTTTTTTGTAGACTTTAGCGATTCCTCCACAGTTATTATCGCATACTGACGCGGATTCGTCCAAAAGTAACACAGCGGAAATTATCGATGTTGTTGGTTCCCCTGGAACACCCTCAAATACCTAGCTGTTAAGAATTTCCGTTCTGTATAGAATATAATTTGTAATTTAAATATTTTCTATGTAGTTGTGTGTGTGATAACATTATTAATAAACAATATCAAAAATTCCAAAAGTACTTGCTTATATTATTATTATTATACACTTTTTATTTCTAAATATAATGCATTAAAAATATTTATAGTTATGTACATTTATTATTACAACATAATACAATAAGAAGATACAATACTAATTTAGTATTTTAAACTTAAAAGCTATACATCAAACATTGTTTTGTATCATGTTTTCAAAAAATGTTAACATACACGTGTACAAAGCAAACCATAAGATCATACTTGGTTTAAACATTGGAATGATTAATTTAAAAGAAATGAATTTGTCATATCAAATGGTTGTAAAACAATACGCAAAATAAATACTAAAATAAAAAATGAACTGAGTACTTAAATTGAAGACGAGTTGTTCTACTCCACTCTGGGCCGTTTCCTTGATGGATCATCAGCATCTGCTAATTCTCTCTTTTTACTATTGTACACAACCTACAAAAGATAGATAATAATCATAAATTAGTCTTTGGACTATTCAACGAGAACTAACCTTTTTATCCCAATGTTGCTGCATATATTTTAACAATATACTTTGTTTCTCTGTAACTATAACTGAAACAAGAAATTAAAACTTTGTCCAAGCAACAAAACAGGGAAGCTTACCTTGTTCGGGAGGAAATTCTTTCGTAGGTACGTAGATTGCTGGTCGTTTTTGTGCTGTCCTATTATTACTGTCCACGTGGAATTTGGTAAAGTTTTTCTCGTTATAAGAAGGTAAACCCTTCAAAAATTCCACCACAGACTAAGAAAACAATAAAGACAACGTGGTCCTTAATTTTATCATCACATTATTTATTATAGTGACTTACCATTTCTGAATATTTTTCCCGTTTTACTTTCAGTCGAATTTGGACAATTCGTCGTTGATATGTATTTGAAATATACAGCAGATATTTTGTTGATTACTAGTTTATCAGAAAATAATTTCCAACGTGTATGATTTATCTACTTTTTGTTCTCGTATGAAAACCAAGAAGTCAAATAAGTTTAGGTTAACTCGTCTTCTTCTTCTCCTGGTTGTTCATTGCAACTGCTTAGATCTAAAGTCCCTACTTAACTGTAGCAAAGTAAAAAGTCACAAAATTAAATTAAAAAGAGGTCATAACCATATGTAATATTGTGAGTGGGCTTTTTTATGCTGTCTGACTAATTTTAAAGTTATTTGAAAGTGTTTGTCTAAGCTCGAAAATGCCACGTTGCAAGCGCCATCTGCGGCACAGTGCAGAAGTATTTCCAAGTGGCGTGTCAAGCAAAAAGGCTGAACATTGTTCAGCTTTTTCGCTTGGAACGACCACGTGACGAGATTTGACGCTGGAAAGTAACGTCAAGCGTCAGCATGAAATTGCACCTTAATTATAAATAATATCTATGGCTTTCATCTGACAGTTACAAATCAGTTCAAGTCATAAATAATGTCTATGGTTTTCATCTGACAGTTACAAATCAGTTCTAATTACAAATAATGTCTATGGTTTTCATCTGACAGTTAGAAATCAGTTCTAGTTGAAGCATAATGTCTATGATCACAGTCTGACAATATTTTCGGAATTTTGGTGGAAGCGCCGGGGTCACAAAATTTGTTAACATGAATTATTTTCGAGAAAACAGTGCAAATATCAGGAAATCTATAATATTAAGCTACTTGTTCTAGACTTGTCTTTGCACGAAATTTGACCAACTTTAAATTTTATTTGGTTGACTCGAAAAAAATTCATATCTCCCGAAAAACTGTACGTAATTCGGGTGCGTTTGGGTTCCGCGGTTTCTTTTTTCAAGCTCTATAATCGTGCGTACATGTTTATTTATTTAGAGCAAGTTTAATTTTTCACTGGAAAAATTCGTAAGAGGTAAGTAACACTTATTACGTTTTTTGTAGTAACAAGAACCAGCAATCTAGGAGTTATAAATTTATGATGAGTGGGGGCAACATATGGAAGAATTGACCGCGAAATTGAAACTGACTTGAACTTTTATAGATTTATTTAAATTGGGACTAATATACGCATTTTTTTATGAATATTAATCTATGTATAAGAAACTATGATCTTAGAAAGATGACTCATTCAGTAAAGTGCCTATATTAACAAAAATATTTCTAGTTAGAAATATTTTTGTAATAAATAATAAAATAAAATGTTTAATTTCTTTGAAAATTTCTAATCTAAAGAGGTTTTCGAAACAAAATAACAAATAAGGGTAAATTGAAACTAATTATTTGACAATATGTTTTATTTTTAGAACTTACATAGATACTTATAACAAATATATGTACCATGCATGTATTTTAGTTAACTAACATAATTTCATTTTTAAAGTCAAAAATATGAACTACACATACTACACTTAAAGTAAAGAATACTAAGAGTTTCTATAAGCTCTGATGCACAAAACTTTATATTGTTAAGAAAATAAAAGTTGAAATTCCCCATCTACACATTTATCCACATGCTTAATCAAGGTTTGGTACTCTTTAAAACCAAAGTTGCATATGGGACACGAAAATGCTTGTTTCTGAAACAAAACATACATATAAGAACAAAAAAAGGATAAATCATACCTATATAAAACCCTGTAAGCGTTAAAATAAAATCTTTCAATGAAAACTTCCATACCACTTATCTTCTAGGAATACATGACTCAATATGATCTTCAAGGAATCTATAAGACCGGAATTTCTTATTACAAATCAGACAAGTGTAACTATAAACAGGCGGCGACTGTCGAAGGGAATAGACATAAATTAAAAATTATTTGCAATAGAACACAAACTTACCATCGACTGGGCCGGAGCCGATGCCTCTGCACCTCGCTGAACATTAACAACGTTACGTTCACGGATCTCCTCAATTTTCCTTTGCAACAGTTGGTTGCGACGTTGAAGTTGTTGCATATCATGAGTTAAGTTGTCTTTTTCAGTCTTGATGGTTTCCTTAGCGGAGCGTTCTGCCTCGAAGCCGTTTTTATATATTTCCAACTAAACAAAATATTTTTTACGATATAATTCTTTTATTTCTTCTAAAACCTTAATTACCTGTGTTTCCAGAGTAAATATTTTCTCAGTTAACTTCCCATCTTTCTTTTCAAGTTTTTCAAATTGTCTTCTATCTGCTTCAAGGTCGACTTCCAGTGCAGTAATACGCATTTGGGCGTTCATAAGTTGCTGGCGTACTATTTTGGCCTCCTCTTTCTGCTGCCCCTCCTCAATTAACTTCTTCTGGTACTCCAACTCATTCTGCTTTAGCTCAAGTTCCAATGCCTGAAGCTTCTGTAGGAGTTCCTCATTCTCTTGTTCTCTCTCACGTAATCTAACGATGTTCAACGTATTTTCCAAAACTTTACTTTCCAACTCTTTAATTTTCTCAGTTTTCTCTGGGAACTCCTCGTTCACTACTTGCTCCAAATACTTCTCTACATCCAACAAAGTCTGCTTTTGTTCAAGTTCCAACTCATGTATTCTTTGGAGAAGTTCTTCTTTCTCCTCTTCGTGTTCATCTGCCATTGCCTGGTTGTTACACACACTCTGCTTATAATCAAGTTCCAGCTTGTCCACTTGCTTTTGCAGTTCCTCGTTGCGAGTTGAAATACGATTGAATTCATCTTTCAAATCCGAATCAAATTGTGCTCTCATGCTTTCCGCATTTAAGAATTCGTTTTCATCATTCTAAAAAATAATAGTTTAATTATTTGGTTTGGACTACAAAATCAAAAAACATACGGCTGTGATTTGTTGGCGTTTCGTATTGGCATTTATTCGAATTAAATATTCTTTGAATGATTTCTTGTTATTTTGCAAGGACATTTTTTCTGCCTGTAGTCCCTTGATTTTATCTTCCAACTAATCATTGCAATAAATAAAAACATTAACAGGATTCTTTAACGTACAAAAGAAAAACTTACAAGTCGATTTTCACCAGATACGGCTAATACAGCATGTTGCAAGTCTCTATATTTTTTATTTAGGTAGTCGACTTGGTCTGTCTCACCTGCGTTCTCTCCGCTCATTGATTCTTGACTTGACACTGTGGTAAGATTACCTTCGGAGTTCTAAAATAAAACCAACAAAAATATACCAGGAGTATTATCAGAAACCTGATTTCAAAAATACTCTCATTTTACTTAATAAAACGAAAGCAAACTCTTGTTTTGTTTGAGCGAAAGAAAAAATTTTCAAATATGACTAATTTACTCACTAAAATTATCATTCACTAGTTACGTTTGATACAACATGGTTTTTGTTCGTCACTGGTTAAAAATTGAATTTCAAAGGTGAAGAATATATAATTATATTTACAGAACTCACCAAAGGTTTGGGAGAATACAGATAGTTAGCCAACTCGGTTTCTTTATCCTTCAGTCTTTTAGAATCAGTTACACAGTCTATCTTCTTTTTTGCCTCAATAATCTTAAAATACGATATGGCTTCCGCTTCCGCGTTTCTAGATGCCAAGAAAGTCAAAGCCTTATTTCTACGTTGCAACATATCCCTTTCTTCCAAAACCGCTTTGTAATCTTTGCATTCATCCAATTGACGCTCAAGATCTTTTATATTGTCCTGGGACACTTTCAATTTGTCCTCGGCGTAAATACTCCGCAAAATACTAGCTTCTGACAATTTATCTTTGTCGTCCATCAATTTGTGACATTCATCCAGTTCAGTTTGCAATTGGCCCTTCTCTTTGTGCAGCTAAAATACACGAAATTAAAATATCATTATAATTAGTACTATAATTATTTTAGGCACCTGGTCGATGATTTCTTTAGCTTCCAACACTTTGTTCTTGTACGATTTGTGTACCTGCTCCACGTCGTCACACCAAGCAGTAATTCGATCGTATTGAGTGCTCATATTTAGGCTGTCTTGGGCAATAGTTGCTAAAAAATTATCAATATGTTTTATGGAGTTAACTTTAGAGGGAAAATTAATCAATGCTACTAAACACCATAGCAACAAATACGACTTGAAGATGTTCATCAAATCATTCTTTAAATTACTCTCGAATTACAAACTGAACAAGAAATGGAAATTTTAAGTTTTATACACTATTGGACAAAAGTAAAGCAACAACTATTAATTTTGAAATATGTGAACAGAAAGTGCAACTTACATTTAAAAACATGAAAAATATGATGTAATTAGTTTTCTATAGTCAAAAACATTTGATCTGGAGATTCATACTTTTATAATATTTCTTATTAAGCTCGATAAAAAATGAAAACCAAATTGTGGGAAAAAGGAGTCGGACAAAAGTAAAGCAACATTTCCATTTTATTGAACTAACTGAACACTGACACAATATGAAACAAGTAAACAATAAATATAATATTTAGTAATTTATTTCATACCCATTATCTGCAATAATTTTAACGCATCTTCTTGGCATCGAGGAGATTAATTTTTGTATAACACCTTTCGGAATATTCCTCCAAACATCGCTGATTTTGTCGATCAACGCTTGTTTCTAAATAATTCCGTTCTAATTCGTCTCTCGACCTCTTCCCACAGATTCTCTATTGGGTTGAGGTCAGGTGACTGGGCTGGCCAGTCCAAAATTCGAACACGTTCTCTTATTAGCTACTCTGTTACAATGCGTGATTTGCGTTTTGGGTCGTTCTCATGTTGGAAAATGAAATGTAAGGGCATTTCCATTCTGCATAAGGCAGCATTGTGTTATGGAGAATGTCCCTATAAGCAAGCTCATCCATGATGCCATTATTGAAATGGACGGGGCCGACGCTATTCCATGAGAAAAAACCCCATAAGAACACGCTTCCATGGCCATGCTTTACGGTTGATGTAACAAACTTTGGATTAAACCTCTGACCTACTGGTCGTCTTACACGACGCATTCCATCGGAATTAAAAATCGTGTACCGGGTTTCATCGCTAAAAAATATTTTTTTCCAGTCGTCCACGGTCCAATTCAAGTGAGCAAGTGCAAAGGCAAGTCGGGTGGCCCTGTTTCTTGCTGAAATTTGAGGTTTTCTTGTAGGTCTTCTACTGAACAGCTTTACAGCAACTAGTCTTCTTTGAATAGTCCTGCAACTAATATTTAGGCTCCCAATTTCTGCTTTAATACTTGGAACTGATTTGAAAGGGTCATTCTGACTAATTCTTTTAATTAATCTATTCGTGTGGATTGTGGTTTTCCGTGGTCGTCCGGATTTTGGTGCAGTCTCTAGATGTCCTCTTTCATTGTAGTTGCTAATACTCCGGAATTATTTAGAAACAAGCAGGCGTTTATCGACAAAATCAACGATATTTGGAGGAATACTCCGGAAAGTGCGTTATACAAAAATTAATCTCGTCGATGCTAAGAAGATGCGGGCAAATTATTGCAAGTAATGGATATGTAATAAATTACTAAATATTATATTTATTGTTTACTTGTTTCATATGTGTCAGTGTTCAGTTAATTCAATAAAATTAAAATGTTGCTTTACCTTACTTTACCTAGAAAAGGAATATGAAAAAAATCCGTTAAAATCAAAGACTTTTTGTAGTTATTTGAAATTATAACAATTTATAAGATAAAATTAGGATAATGCTGATGATTTGGTATTTGTAGTTTTAAATTGCATAAAATCATCAGTACATTTTTCCAGATAAAATCTCAATCCCGAGTGTTATTTTTTGTTGGATTGGAGGACAAATTTATCAGTTTACAAAATTTTTGATCAGAAATATAAACAAGATCAAATTTTACCGTTTGTAGATTGATCTGATATTTCTTCTACAATTTTGGCGACAGTATAAATCATATTTTAACTACAAATAGATACAAAAATGCACTTACGAAGAGTACTAATGTTGTTGGTAGTAGTCAAAATAGCAGGAGTTGTGCTGATTGTCCTGACAACGGCTGACGAAGTAGAACACTGCGAGGACGTCGGTGAATCACAATCATAACCCCGTTCGATGGCCTGAATCGGTGAGGGACTCTTCTGGGACAATGCCAAAATCGGTATATCTGAGGTACCAGTTCTAAGCATTGCCTCATCTTGAGCCTGAGCCCGACGCAAAGCCGTCTGCATAGCCATAACGCGCTGTCTGTCTGTGGTCAACCGGCATTTCTCACATTTACACGTGCGATACATACAGTATCGCTTATGACCTTTTAAAGCGATTTTCTTTCGATGGTTCCTGCAACGTGCACAATTCGGGGGTGTTCTTGGTGACGCTGAGGTACTCGATGCATTCACATTCATTTTGCTCTCGTATTCCTGCGAATCTGACATGTTGAGGAAATTAGTCCAAAGGATAAAAGTACCGAATGTATTAGAACTTTAGCAGGAAGCTGCAGGAAACCGCGGAGTTAATTTAATTGCAAGCTAAACCACCACAAACAGTTCACTGCACCCACATCGGAGTTTTTCTTCACACTCTTCGTCGCCAGCAGGATTTGGATGAAAAGTCAGTTGTTATGCAAAATTCAGTTAACTCTCAAGGTACAAGGTGGACGCAACAGGTTTGTGAACACGCGGGATGTCCCGGAGTCAAAGATAGAGAGGGCCCCCCTACATGTAATATGCCGGTTGATACTCGGATGCACTCCACAACTCAGTCCTCGCGAAATCAACTGTCAGTCTTGCAACGACAAAGTGAAGTGAGTTGCATTGGCGATGCAACAACGCCGGGCCCGCGGGGGTAAAGGGTACACATCATTTACGACTTGGGCGGGTGGGGGAAATGCATGTGCGGACTGCAGTTTAGAGCCGTGTTTTATGCGGTAATAACTCTGGGAAGTGAGTTTTGATGGCAGGTATTCTAAAGTAGTTTTGTTGCAATTGGGCGAATACCAGCCGCGTTATATTAGCCGTTTATGATATGATACTGTGTTCTATTTGTTATATTCCTGTGCATTGTTGTTTATGGCCCCATATTATGACCATGTTGCAGACTACTCCAGTGCTATACTAAATTTTCTATTGTCTTATTTAGATATTAAATTTTACTATTAGCTCGGCTATTTGTGACCTGTGAAATAAAATTATTCCCTTATACTACCTACGAAAATTACAGTTTAATATATCGGAATTATTACATCATATACTGTATTTATCTACACAGTACACGGCACTAGATATATAGGTGTTGTTACTAATGACATTTCAAGAAAATTATCGAACAAACAATATTGTAGAAATCTAAAGGTGCGCGACTTATCACAAGAATTTACAAATTACTGGCTCTTAAACTCCTATAAACATAACCACATACATAACATATGTACTAATATAAACAATATTCGCATATTTGCTATTGTAATAATTGTACATTGCATAATTTTTGCAACATTAACAAAATTTAAAGACAAAACATTATTATAGGTTCCTACATAGATATTATACAACTATACACGAGATTTTTTCTTTTGGAAATAATCATAAAATTGTTTATAAAATACCTGATGTGTTCAGCACATGACAATTACGAAACATTAAAAAACACAAAATGATATATTATATACTGCTCAATTAACATTAGTAACGTTTTTGATTTGACCAGTTATTTTACAATAATGTGACTTTGTGTAGAATATTTTTTTTTCTTATTTATTAAAGAGGTTCTTCCCTAATATTAGATTTCCGAAAAAAGCATCAGTACAAAGTTGTAGAGAAAAATATTTCCTACAACTTTCCTTTTAATATTTTATTGATATTGTCAATATTTAAAAAGATATTCAACAAATAAGTTGCAAATTTTAGGGAAATTTTTCTCTGGTTAGGTACTACTTACTACTAGTACTTACTACTTTTTTCCCAAAATTTTCAACTTATTTGTTGAATAACTTTTTAAATATCGACAATATCAATAAAAGTTTAAAAGATAAGTTGTAGGAAATATTGTTCTTTACAACTTTGTACTGACTCTTTTTTTCGAAAATTTAATAGGAAAAAAGTTATTCAATAAACAAAAAAATCCAACCCTTAATTAAGGGCTGGTGAAGGAAGGGCGGGGTCTACGAATACACAAACTCAGTTTTAAACTTTCATGTTGACCCTCTAGAAGATTCTACAAAAATTGGCAGTAGGTTAAAAAAAGTCTATTTGAAGCCTTTTTTTCTCCCATATTTACTGTACTATTAAATTATTTTGAGTTAAGTTATCAAAAAATTATAAGATACGAAAAAGTTTCTAAATTGAATGTAAAATATTCTCTGCATATTGGTGCTGCAAAAAAACCAGTGGCGTACGATTTATTCAATAAAATGTTTTTGAAGAAATCCGTACGCACGCCTCTGTGTTCTAAATACAATAATTGTAACCACTATTAATAAGAGAATACAAAAAAAAAGATCTATGCAAAATTTCAGAAAGCTAACTTTTTTTGTTATTGATTTATAGCAAATTATTTAAAATAATTTATTTTCTTTAATGGCCTGTACGTCAAAAAGGAAGCAACATTCGACCGTAGTTTATTAGACAAACCACCTTTAATTTTCGCTAAACTATCGACTGGTGAAATCCTGACGATATAAACTGGGACACCCTGTATAATTTTCTACTGCCAAATTCTTTATTTTTTGAAGATATTCCCAAAAAGAACAAAAATGCCAATAGGTAAGTATAATTTATATTGAAGTTAAATAAAAAAGATTTGTGCCCTATTCGGCCTATTCCACAAACGTGTGTTAAATTCTTAATTATCTAATTAATCTTTGAACTTAAGGTGATTTTTTAATATTATATGGTCACTCAAAGTTACATTCATGAAAAAATTTAAAAACGAATAAATTTTTATATTATATATTTTGTAAATAAAATTTATATTTTATTATAATCAATGGCTAGTCTATATCTATCTATATAGTGAGTCGCAATAAGTGCTTTACCTCTAAATACTAGACCTAAAACCAATATTCGATTGACGCAATAAGTTGTTATATAGCAAAATTTACGAGTACGTGCGTGCACGTCATCAATTTTTTTTTGTCGTTTGGTTTTCCGCAGGTCTGTCTTTCATGTTGGTGCGTTTACATTATACTTCTAAAACGATGATCGACGATCGATAAGGTGCTGTTGTTGTTCGGGTTTGTTTTAAAACAAATTAAAAGATGAGTAATTAAACGTAGTAGAATGTGAGGTGCACGCAAGTTCTCGTAAATTATGCTATAGTAAAATGCATAACTAAAAAGTTATAGGCTCTTGAAGTTAAAAAAAAATAAATTTTGCTGATAGCTTCAAAACTAATTGAATGAGAAGAACAACAGTTGCTAATGAATACCAAAGACCTTTAATTTGTGAAAATTTTGTTGAAATTAAACTTTAAGAAGATGTTTTTTTAATAGGGTTACCAGACGCGCTGATTTTTGACTCTTGGCGCTGAGTACCTAATAATTTTTGATACTTTCAAATTCCTACAAAGATATGATTAAAAAAGTACGTCACTGCACAATATTTTTGTAATATGATTATATTGATGATTATATACCATAGTTTATAGGCTTGTTAAGACTTATTATTCTACCAAATTCTTAAACTCAGCTCGTACTCGACTATTAAAATCCAACTACTGAAACTTAAATTTAATACAATTTTTTAGTAATAAACGCCCATGAAGATTTAGGTAATTTCTCTTCAAATATCTCCACAATACAATTACCATATTTAGGGGAAGTCCCTATAAGAACGGAGAATTTTTCTCTGAGTAATTTCATATCAACTGATAGTCAAAAATTTTATTGTAGTTCGTTCTGGACACGTTTGAACAGATAAAAACAATGTTTCTCAAAATACTTTAAACAGCAGATTAAAAATGACTAAAGCTACATGAAACAAAGTTACATTCAACCCAACTCTTATCTTGTATTGTAACATCACGTTTAGTCTCACATCCTAAACCAATTTTACCCCTGCAATTTTCCTAATAAACTTGTTATTCAACTTTTTCTCCAAACTTGACACACTAAAATGTAAATTAACAACCACCATCAGCAAGGCAATTACTCAAACGAAATATATTACTTAGTAGCTAAGAAGATAGCTCGCAGATCAAGATAATCAACAGGTTTGCAGTCCCCATGGACTCTATAGTCAGAAAAGTAGATTCTTTGTTTATAAGTTAGTAATAAGTCTATACATTTTCTGCAGATGTACAAATTACATAGGTAGAAGATGAAGACTGCACGGTTAAAATACAAGTACCTACATTTTGATTTGGTTCACTTTTTAACATATGGTTTTATCGGAACTTTTATTTATTTTGATAATTACAGTGTCCAAGTGAATTAAATCTCTTATTAAGTAAATTGATTCAGAACATCAAAACGATTTTCTGGTTACTGACACAAACGATGTTATAGTTTTGGTGTATGTATAATTTATTAAATGATGATGACAATTAGCTCAAACAGTATAGAGATAATTATTATGTAGAACTGTGGAAGTACTAAACCTATAAGCCTCCAGTGCCTGTCATCAGAATCAGGATTAAATTAAGGCTTGACGACTCGATACTACTTATTATTGGAAAATATAATTATTTGATGGCATGTAAGTTTACCTCTGGGGTACCTCAAGATAGTACGGTCTCATCTAAGATGATCTACACTAAGTCACATTTAGACCAGAGTTAAAATTTATTAAAAATAAGGCCACATTATTGGTAACTTTTTTTGCCAGTGTGTATAATCATAAATTACCTACCAATTTTAGTTATTTAAGTAGTTGTTTTTTAGCTTGTTTTCCACACTGTAAATCAAAAGGCTTCAATATCATAATTTTTTTCATTACAGACTAACTAAAATTTCAGCTACAAAATACTTATAATAAAAATAATAAATTATTAGGTATTTACCTGCGAATTGTGTGGTGCCGCCGAGATATGAAATTGGTTTATAATTTGCTAATATTGATCAATTATTATTTGGGTTTGCGTGTTTTCGCCGAGCAACTCTTCATTCAACCTTGATGCAGATAATATTAAGCAACTATTATAAAGGTGTAAGTATAATAGACGGATGTGCAATCAATTTAATCACTGTGTTTTTAGTTTGCGCGCCGAGTACCTACATCCATAATATAAATCACAAGTTCAAAATTAAATAGTATACTGTATTTAATTGTTTTAGAACACATCTCCAACTTCAATTTTGTCATTTAGCACCTTTTGTCTGAAATTATAAAATAATTTGTAGGAATCACCACCACCAGTCACCAGTGCAGTTTAAAATAAATTAACGGTTACATCTTTCAACATCTATCAGGGAGGTGAGTTAAATCCAAGTTTCAACTATGCACATTATTCTTTATGTTTAGCAGATACAAATTATATTTAAGTTTGTGACAGTGATATTAGCGTCCTATTCATATATCACGCCAAATGCTTGGAGGTACACTGTAAAAAATTAAACGCTGGTTAAATTTATTAACCCACGAGGTTGCAAATTTGGAACCGCCTGATATTTCAAATATGCCATTTAACAAGAAGGGAATTAAGCGGCAATAAATTTTAGTGAATGCAGCAGATTTTAGGATCAAAACTGAACCGATATCCTCATATCAGCATATCTGGAAGGAAGGATATACCAGGGTTTCCTAGATTTTTCCTTATTTTGACTTTGAGTAGCATCCACTGGTTTACCATAAAGGAGAAAAATTGTTGGGGTACATTCCAATAAAATTTTCAGCTGACGTTAAGAGGTTTATTTTTGCTTCCTCAGAGCTCCAATTTAAATATTAGCAAACTTTAAATCTCGAATATGATGTCGATAAAACTGTAAGACAAAAACGGCATGTATTAGTCATGGTGGCTTTTTTTCTAACTATAAAATAATTCTTTGCTGAGATACACAATGCATAAAAAGACAATTTTCAGCATCTCACTAAGAAAGTATTTTTGACGCTTCTTCAAGAAAATCCCTTCTTATCAGCTATCTACATTTTTTTCATCGTTTTGGGGATGTAGGAGAAGAGATGTTAGAGCGGTAGGATTTGGCTTCCTCTGGATGCTCAAAAAAATCAAGAAGAGTGATAAAATCAACCCCAATAAACACCTTAAAAGCCTTTACAAAATTACTAGGTAGGTACTCCAAAAACTACGCTAAACAATTGAAATAGGGGAGCGCAGCAATGCTTCGGAAAAACCGGTCTATGATAGACGCCATATACATTCTGAGACAACTAGCTGAAAAACCAGCGTTCCTCTGTTTTATTGATATGATGAAAGCGCTTGATCGCGTGCGACTAAAATATGTACATCGTTGGCAGGTTGAATGAAAAGAGATCAAATGAACAATGGAAGAACTTAATTGTAGGCATGAATCGAAAATGCACCACTAAAGTAAACACTATAACCATAACCTGAGTGATACAATAAGCATAGAAAAAGGTATAAGACAGGGCGATTCTCTAAGCCCCTTTCTGTTTAACCTGACTAATGGTCGCCATCACAGAAAGCCTATCGAAAGAACTTGGCTATAAAATGGCACTACCACTACCTATTTCTTTTAACATAATCTGCTACGCAGATGACGCCGTCCTAATCAGAGGAAAATCTGCAAAGACTCTTATTTCGATTTAACACAGTGGCAAAGCAATTTAACATGATCATAAACACCAGAGCCGTAGCGAAGTATTTCAGCGCCCGAGGCTGGGTGAAATTCCGTTGCCAGTATGGGCATCTCGCTTATTATATTAGATAGATCATAGGTTTAAATTTGGCAAAGTTGCCAAATTTGATGCTCAAAAGTAATCCGGAAACAACTTTGGATTATTTTGAACGGTATGTTAGAAAACTGAAAAAAACTGAAAATTGCGATTTTAGAACTTCGCCTATAACTTCGTTATTTCTGAACTTTTTTTAAATCTGTAAAAACATTTTCATGTCATCGTTGAATGTGCTGCTATTACAGCCATCAGATTTCAACTACTGGGAGCCAGATATCTAACCCCTGCTAGAAAATTGCACTTGGACAAGATATTGGCCCTAGTAGCTAGGAGGCTAGGACTGGCCTTTGGGACGAAGACTAACATAAAGGTGGCTGCACTGCAATCTACAATGAGACTTTTTGGCCTCAACCCGCGGGAACTAGGGGTTTCACCATCCGGACAACAACAACAGGGAGACTCGATTGAATATTTTAAAAAATATACAGTTTCTTTTCTGTTATTTCAATTTGTCGACCCACAAAATATCGACTCTGTGGTACACCTTAGAGTGGGGACAAAAAGACATTTCTGTAGAAAGAAGCAAATTAACTTAAACTCATGTAAAAAAACTACTATTGTGAAATAAATCAGCTAACAAGAATGTTCTACCACGCTCTTCTCAACTCCAATTAGTACTGTATTGAGCAGTATATAACGGATTTAGCAGAAAGCTCATGATTTATTATTGTATATTCAGAATCGTCCTTTATAATATAACAATAATTACAGGTGAATTTATTTTTGGTGCAGATATACACCCTTATAATTTGGAATAGTAAGTTGGCACCTACATAACGAAAATTTATTCTCAATAAAAATTATTTTGAGTATCATTTACAATCGTACTTAAAAATGTTTGTTTATAAAATTCCCAGCAATATTTTAAGTTCTGTATGTTTTAAACTTTGTTTGAAATATGCCGAGTAATACCAAAAGAAAAAGCAACCCATAAATCTATCCTCAAAATCAAGACGCGTGAAGTGTGGGGCTGGTGCCTGCTCCTTAGCGGTATTACATTCTTTAAAAACAACCTGGAACGTTGGAAAAAAGCAGTGAAGACACATGGGAACAAGTAAACCGCTTATGCCTCATTAAAATCATCTTGTGTGTTGATAACATAACGAAGCCGTTTTAGCACTTTAAGTAACATTTAGGTTTGTTTGATGTTATAACAATAATATGATGAAGATGAGTGTTTTGGAGTTAATATTTTGATTTTTTCACAACTGTGAGGATGATGATGACTGACTGTTTAAATGTTGTGTTTTTTATTAATACATAGAGTCCTGAATTTTGAACAAAGAGTGTAATACCTTTAAAGATAATGAATAATAATGAATAATGAAAACCCTATTTTTAAGATTTTTTCTTTTTCTTGTAGATACTTATACTTATTACTGTGTATTACTGAGTACAGGGGACCAATTAAGATTGAAAAGTTTTGATTGTAATAATTGCAAGGCTTTTAAAATTGAGTTTTTATGCTAATAACATCGATTTTGTCCAGAAGAAGTAAAAAAAATCTCAATCATACACTAATTCACATTTGAATTTCCCTTCCCCTTATTAATTTCGGCATGCTAGGTATGTTAAAAAATATTTTAATCGACTTTAATGGTAGTGTCATGTTAAGGCTAGATTTGTTTCAAAACCATAAAAATAAACATGCTAAAATATAGTAATAAATCGTATTTACTAAAATGCATCCAAAATGTAATGATGATTGATTAATCATTAGTTAGTGCATTTTTACTGAATAAAAGTTGATAAAAGTGCTTAATTTACACATCCAAAAACTGGATTTTTCAAGTTTTCAAATTGCTATAAGTTTGGAAATATTAAAGACCGCTGCTTGGTTTTAACATTTTCGTAATCAGGAGATCCTAATTAACAAGGTAATTTCAAAATTCTTCCAAAATCGTTCCAGTATTCGCCAAATTTTCCAAAACATTTTATATAACATTGTTATAAAAATATGTGGAAATATTATTATCTATTATTATTTTGCCTTAAAGTTTATACGGGCACGCAACCATACATACATACAATAAAATAATACAGTACGTACCTACTGCTGCCATCTATAAGAGAGTGACTGCCCTGGTAACGAAATCAAAGTAAGGAAACTATAAGAGAACATAAACTAGCACAAGTTCGTTCAGGTATTGAAATATAGATGACGACATAAATAAAATATTTAAAAATTAAATTTTCACAAAATACATAATTATTGTGAAGATTGTTATGAATTAACAAAAATGTGAATTGAAGATATTTAAAAAAAATTGTTTGTAACAAAATGTTTCTCAAAAATTCTGGTCGATGTTTTGCAGAGTAACAGGATATTTATGGGAGAAACGTAGGTAAATAAAAAATAAAATATGTAGGTACTACGTTAATAATTCCGAATGTATCGGGCGATCAAATAAAATTGTAATCGAGTCATCCATGGATTTGATCCGCATGTCTTTAACTTGAACCATTTTAGCTTTCAACTGACATTTTATTGTAATGCAGTTCAAGTAACTACATACGATTTTGGGTTCATGGATGACTCGATTACAAATTTATTTGATCGCTCTTTATGTCCAAGGATATAAATTATAGCATTATACATTCTCTTAAAAAATAAACTATAGCTTCTGTTTCATAAGGACTGTCTTAAAACTACAAAAATTAACTGATTTTGATTTTATTTGAATAATATTTTAAATGAAAACAGGATAGTTCTACGAGCAACTTCCAACGAAATGAAAATTCCAAAATTCGTTAATAATTCCGAAGTGTATGTCCAAGTATATAAATTTATTTTAAAAATGTGTCTAACTATAGTTCCTGTTCCATAAGGACTGTCTTTTAAACTTTGAAAGTTAACCAATTTCGATTCAGTTTGATGTTTATATAAACAAGATTTGTTCTTAGTTCTATAAGACTTCGATCACTATAAAAAACCGTAAATATTTCCGAATGTTATGTCCAAAAATATAAACTCACTTTCAAGAAGTGTCTAAGTACAGCTCTTTTTCTGTAAAAACTGTCTTAAAAATAGTCAACCGATTTCACAGACTAAGGTAGGTATTTTGATGAAGTCAGCAGTATGACAGACGAAACGTTAGTCAAGCTCTTGAACTCAGCGCGACGATACCAAGAAGATAATTACGATTAGCATGTATGTTTCATCGAAAATATTTTTTGATTATTTGTTAATTTAAAAGTTTTTGACAATAATTATTCTTAGTTTTAGACATTTTTTATATTTTATCAATAATACGATGGCCATTATTTGAAAAATCGTAGCCTGACATAGAAAAACCGAATTTTTCTAAAACTTTTTTTTATGGAAACCCTTTTATTATAACATAGTCAACACACTTTGTGTAATGATGATCCAGTTATTTATGTCATTCCGAAGACACTTTTCTCAAGCTCCTCACAATATCCATTTGCTGCATCTTGCATCTCATTTTACGATGGAAAACGTAAAAAATTTTCAAATTTTGTAGAAGTCTGATGGAGTTCAATGAGGCAAAGAGTCCAATTTTTCTCAGCCACTACGTATTATGCGTCTTGATGATAAATGATCGTTTGCTTACTCTTCTAATAATCGTTTGGCCCTTTGACAGTATTTCCTTTACATCTTAGAAAATTGAACCCAAAATTTTTCCTGTAGAAAATAAGTACTTTGATTTCTTTAGTGATGGGAGTCCTTCCATAGTTATTGGGACTACTGTTTAGTTTGAGGTATATAATCTTACACCCACGCTTCAATAATAGCAAAAGCAGTTTTATATTTGTATAAACCGGTTTCTCATTCCTATCGTTTGAATCAACGAAGGAAATGTTGGTTTTTCTGAGATTCGCTGAGCTTTAGTTACTTGAGGAGCCCCTGATCGGCGATTCTCCAAAATAAGATTATACGCTTTATTGGATATGTCCGGTGTCGCAGAAGTTTTTGAGCGTACGACCAAATATAAGTCCTTCAAACCGACTCTTCATGACGTGTTAAAAGTGATTTTCTATTCATCCGCCTGTATTTCAGTGGGGAAGCATTTTTGTGTCAATCTTTACTTCTGACACTTTAGCCTTATTGTTCCTATGAGTAGAATCTGCTGATGTATTATTATTAAAAAGTGTTCAAGTTTCCGAAATTTAAAGATAGATATTTGAAGAATTCTCAAAAACACGAAGAGTTTTATGTATATAACTTATTTTTTGTGATGCAGAAATGGAATATTTACGAAAATTTTGTTACTGATTTTTTTCAAGTCATTTGTCTGTGACCCAAGTTTCAGTAAAACATTTTAAAGGAGGGAGGTTATACAGGATACAAGTAAAACAAGAAAAAATCCAAATAAATGTATATATTTATTATACTGCTCAATGAAAACACAGTCACAACATTTCGACTGGCCCGATCATCCACACGCTTATTGTTTTTTTTTCTTAGGAGAGGCTGATCGAGGGCCGAAACAATTGCTGTACACCAAATAGTAAAATTGTCTAATGTAACATGGATACGGCACACGCTAAATAAACAAAAAGCAACGTAGGAAAGTGCTTTCGCACAACTATGAGTACTTTGTACGTATATAGTATAGTATACGTCGCCACGCCTCCATGCAAACGCATTATACCAACATTTTTTTTTTCATCTTAAATGTCTTAATTTTGTGTCCCATCCCCGAACCATCCACTCTATATATATTATATAAATTTTCATATATACAAATTCATTTAAAAATTCCTAAATATTAAATTTTATTATTAAATTTATAAACCTAAAAACTCTACAATAATTTTGTCGATACCAAATTTTGATTTACACCAATATAAATATAAAAATACTCTTAAATTTTTACATACATATAAACTTTGGGATACGCTCGGAGGTGGGCGCTGCAGGAAAAAAATTAATTTTGAGCTATCTCGATTTTTTTTCACTTTTTTGTACTAAATATACAATCTTATTCGATTCTATCGACGCAATGCCTAACCTTATTATAATTATACTGTAGTACGGAGCCTCGTGGCGTTTTTTGACACCAGTGACTATGACCCATTCCCGACAACCTTGGCCACTTAACTCTTTTTTCAGGGTTATACTTCAACATCATCGGGTTGCCCCACAAATTACCCCAGGAAAATCATCAACTTAACAACAACAAATTGGATGGAAACCCAAAATTGTACAAAAATATTTTTGACTTACATGTAGAGTAAAAGGTACAGAAAAATAAAACAAAAATTCGATGGCCTGAATCGGTGAGGGACTCTTCTGGGACAATGCCAAAATCGGTATATCTGAGGTACCAGTTGTAAGCACTGCCTTATTTTGACGGCACTCCTCACATTCACAAATGCTATACATACAGTATTTCTCATGACCGTTTACAGCGATTTTCTTTTCATTCTTCCAGCAACCTGGACAATTCGAGGGTGTTCTTGGTGATGCTGAGGTACTCGATGAATTAACATTCAATTTGCACTTGTATTCCTGCGAATCTGACATGTTGAGGAAATTAGTCAAAAGGATAAAAGTACCAAATGTATTAGAACTTTAGCAGGAAATCGCGGAGTTAATTTAATTGCAAGCTAAACCATCACAAACAGTTCACTGCACCCATATAGATAGAAGATAATAGAAATTACCTGGCAACTTTGCATTCTCCACCACTAGCTTGTTCACTTTAATCTGCGGGTCCTCTGTGGGTCCTTCGCTCGACTCGGTAGACTTATTAGCAGAAAGCCGAGCGAGCTGATACTGCTGAGAGAGCTGGAAATTTTTATTAATTTTATGCAAAACTCCAAACAAACGTAAAAACTTACATGGGCTTGGATGGCAGCCTTCGCGGGTGAACGTTGTCTGTAGGTGTTTTGAATCGAATTTTCGCCTATTAAAGCCTCACAGACTCCTTTGACGATGGCTTGATTAATAGTTTCGGTTAGATTTGTACGGGGCTTACTGAGAATCACAAAAGAATCATCATCATCATCGCTGGAGAGTTGAGCTGCGGGTACGTCCCCATTCACAGTATTCATTGCCATTTTCTTCTGGAAATACACAATAACGAAAAACTAAATTTAAGAATTATCAACTGAAACTGTTTGTTTTTAATATTTCCACAGAACAAATAAACAATCAAAGATATGATGGCGTCACAAACAACCTAACCTGAGCTTGTCTCTGATGGTAAGATGGTTACCATCTTTATCTACCAGTGTAGCTTTGATTAAAACGAATAGTTGGGATATCACCCACATGAGCGCTCTAGCATAAATGATTCTATCTCTTGCTTTGCATCTTTGTCTAATAGTAGTAGACGCATTTGAATAGTTGTGAAGTCAGTGGTTTTATACAGGACGATTCAAAAGTACGAGTCTGAAAAACTTTGGATGCAGCCCAATATTCAAATTTCACAAATAACTAGATGCAAAAAACGCAAAATAAGTCTCAAAATTAAAAATATTCTCAGTATGTTCATAAAAATAAAAACAAATAGATACCAATTTTTTATAACAAATGTGAAAACTTTAATTTCTTTGTAAATTTCTAGATCTCAAGATATTTCCGAAACAAAATAACAAATAAGGGTAAAATTGAAACTAATTATTTGACAACATATTTTATTTTTAGAATTTACATACATACATATAACAAATACCAATACCATGTAGGCATTTTAGTTAAATAACATATATTTCATTTTAGAAGTCAAAAATATGCACTACACATACTACACTTACTTAAAGTAAAGAATACTAGAGTTTCTATAATCTCTGTTGCACAAAAAGATACATCGTTAAAAAAAAATAAAAAATTTAAGATTCTCCATCTACACATCTATCCACATGGTTTTTCAAGGATTGGTAATCTTTAAAACCAAAGTTGCATAAGGGACACGAAAATGTTTGGTTCTGAAACAAAAAATAGATATAAGAACAAAAAAAAGGATAAATTATAATTATATAAAAAAATCCGCGTAAGCGTTAAAGTAAAATCTTTCAATGAAAACTTCCATACCAGTTATCAGGAATACATGACTCAATATGATCCTCAAGGAGTCTATAAGACCGGAATTTCTGATTACAAATCGGACAAGTGTAACTATAAACAGGCGGCGACTGTCGAAGGAAATACATATAAATTAAAAACTAATCTATTGGCAATATAACACAAACTTACCTTAGACCGGGCCGGAGCCGATGCTGGTGCCTCTGCACCTCGCTGAACATAAACAAAGTTACGTTCACGGATCAATTCGATTTCCTCTTGCAACTGTTGGTTGCGGCGTTGAAGTTGCTGCATATCATCAGTTATGTTGTCTTTTTCAGCCTTGATGGTTTCCTTAGCGGAGCGTTCTGCCTCGAAGTCGTTTTTATATATTTCCAACTAAACAAAATATTTTTTATAATATAATTTCTTTTATTTTTTCTAAAACCATAATTACCTGTGCTTCCAGAGCAAATATTTTCTCAGTTAACTCCCCATCTTTCTTTTCAAGTTTTTCAAATTGTTTTTTATCTGCCGCAAGGTCGGCTTCCAATGCAGTAATACGCATTTGGGCGTTCATAAGTTGCTGGCGTACTATTTTGGCCTCCTCTTTCTGCTGCACCTCGTCGATTAACTTCTTCTGGCACTCCAGCTCATTCTGTTTTAGCTCAAGTTCCAATGCCTGAAGCTTCTGTAGGAGTTCCTCATTCTCTTGTTCTTTCTCACGTAATCTAACGTTGTTCAACGTATTTTCCAAAACTTTACTTTCCAACTCGTTAATTTTCTCTAGAAATTCCTCTTTCATTACATCCTCCTTCAAATACTTTTCTACATCCAACAAAGTTTGTTTTTGTTCCAGTTCCAACTCATTTATTCTTTGGAGAAGTTCCTCTTTCGCATCTTCGTGTTCATCTGCCATTGCCTGGTTGTTACACACACTCTGCTTATAATCAAGTTCCAGTTTGTCCACTTGCTTTTGCAGTTCTTCGTTGCGATTTGAAATACGATTGAATTCATCTTTCAAATCCGAATCAAATTGTGCTCTCATGCTTTCCGCGCTTAAGAATTCGTGTTCAGCATTCTAAAAAACAATAGTTTGATTATTTGGTTTGGACTACAAAACCAAAAAACGTACGGCTGCGATTTGTTGGCGTTTCATTTCGGAATTTATTAGAATTAAATTCTCTTTGAATGCTTTACTGTGATTTTTTAGAGATATTTTTTCTGCCTCTAGTTCTTTGATTTTATCTTCCAACTAACCATTACAATAAAAAAGAAACATTAAAAGGATTCTTTAATGCACAAAGGAAAAACTTACAAGTCGATTTTCACCAGATACGGCTAATACAGCATTTTGTAAGTCTCTATATTTGTGATTCAGATAATTGACTTGGTCTGTCTCACTTACGTTCTCTTCGCTCATTGATTCTTGAGTTGACGCTGGTTTCACTGCAGTACGATTACCTTCAGACTTCTAAAATAAAACCAACAAAAAATTATGAAGAGTATTGTCAGAAATAGATTTCAGAAATACATCTTCATTTTATTTAATAAAGCGAAAACAAACTCTTGTTTTATGTTTGAACGAGAGAAAAATTTTTCAAATATGACTAATTTACTCACTAAAATTATGATTCAGTAGTTACGTTTGATACAACATGGTTTTTGTTTCTCACTGGTTAAAAATTGAGTTTCAAAGGTGAAGAATATATAATTATATTTACAGAACTCACCAAAGGTTTGGGAGGATACAGATAGTTAGCCAACTCGGTTTCTTTATCCTTCAACCTTTTAGAATCACTTAGACATTCTATCTTCTTTTTTGCGTCCATAATCCTAAAATAAGTTTTGGCTTCCTCTTCCGCGTTTCTAGATGCCAAGTAAGTCAAAGCCATATTTCTACGTTTCAAGCTATCCCGTTCCCCCAAAACCTCTATATAATCTCTGCATTGACGCTCAAGAGGTTCAAAACCCTTCATATTTTCTTCGGCAATTCTCAATTGATCCTCAAAGGAAGTACCGTCCACAATACTAGGTCCTGACAATTTAGCCTTGTCGTCCACCAATTTGCGACATTCATCCAATTCATTTTGCAACTGGCACTTTTCTTTGTGCAGCTAAAATACACAAAATTAAAATATTATTATAATTAATACTGTAATTAGTTTACACACCTGCTCGATGAACTCTTTAGCTTCCAACACTTTGTTCTTGTACGATTTGTGTACCTTTTCCACGTCGTCACACCAAGCAGTAACTCGATCATATTGAGTGTTCATATTTATGTTGTTTTGGGCAATAGTTGCTAAAAAATTACCAATATGTTTTCGGTTTTAATTTAACTAAAGTAGTCGATTTTAAAAATGATGCTTAATATAGCGCCAGCGCCAGTAAGGGTGGAGTTAACTTTACAGGGAAAATTAATCAATGCTACTAAACACCATAGCAACGAATTTGCCCTGGAGATGTTCACCAAATTCTTTAAATTACCTACTCTCGAGTAACAAACTGAACAAGTGGAAATTTTAAGTTATGTATAAATATGTACAGGGTGGTCCAGTTACGGTGTCCTCGTTATTATCTCAGAAACTATTAAGCCCAGGAAAAAAAAATTTATATAGAAGTTGTACAGTCTATAGCATTCTACATTTTTGAAAATATATTACTTATACAGGGTGCGTCATTTTCATGTGGCGATATAAAGTTTAATTTTTTTAAATGGAACACCCTGTATTTTACCCAAAATTATGATTTCTTGTCCAATTTACGATAAAAAATATATAAGGTTTAATATGCCTATTATTGATAGTTTCCAAGATATTCGAGAAAATATCTAGAAATACTATGATATCTGCCTGTTTATATGAGCAATGTTAGTTCTATTTTTTAGCTAGAAAATTTTATTTCTGGTCTCAAGAATCAAGTAAACTTTAAATTGATATTATATGTAAGAAAAAGTCGTAGTATTTGACAAAGAACTATTATTTTATAGAGTAGACCTAGAAGCTAATAATAATGCTCTGTCAGGTAGGCATTGGAAAATAGTTAATTTTTTTTAAATATTTTGTTTTTTATTATAAACTAACTAAATAAAGAATATGTTTTGGTTGAGTATTTTTGAAATTGAAACAAATAAAATAGCTTGCTCTAACACACCTGGTGGAAGCTACACCCACATAATACAATATTATTTTTCAAAATATTTTCTCGAATATCTTGGAAACTATCAATAATAGGCATATTAAGCCTTATATATTTTTTATCGTAAATTGCATGAGAAATCATAATTTGGGGTAAAACACGGGGTGTTCCATTTAAAAAAATGCAACTTTATATCGCCACATGAAAATGACTCACCCTGTATAAGTAATATTATTTCAAAAATGTAGAATGCTATAGATTGTACAACTTCTATATAAAACTTTTTTTCCTGGGCCCAATAGTTTCTGAGATAATAACGAAGACACACTGGACCACCCTGTACCTAGAACACGAATATGAAAAAAATTCGTTATAATCAAATTTTTTTAGTTATTAAATAACTAAATTTTAAAATTTCAAATTTTGAAATTCTAACAATTTATTAGATAAAATTAAATTAAAACTGATGATTTGATATTTGTAAATAGTCACATCTTATCTAATAAAAATTACCTCGCAACTTCGCATTCTCCTCCACCAGCTGGTTCACCTTAATCTGCGGGTCTTCTGTGGTTTCCTCGCACGAATCGTTGGACATGATACTAGCAGCAGCAGAAAGCCGAGAGAGCTGGAAATTTACATTAATTTTTTGCCAAACTCCAAACAAACGCAAAAACTTACATGGGCTTGGGTGGCAAGCTTCATGGGTGAACATTCTCTGGGAATCTTATTGATCGAATTAATTTCGTCAATTTCGATTTCTAAAGCCTCACGGATTTCCTTGACGATATTCCCGTCGACATGCTCAGTTAGATCTGTAAGGGAATTACCGAGAACCACAAAAGAATCATCATCATCGCTGGAGAATTGAGCCGCAGGCACGTCGCCATTCACAGAATTCGTTGCCATTTTCTTCTGGAAATACACAACAACAAAAAACTAAATTTAAGAATTATCAAAAGTTAAATACCAGAAAATTTCCTTTTTTATAGCACAAATTTAATACGCCGCAGTTCTTACCGCGTCATAAAATCAAACTGTCAGTGAGCGCAACTAATCGTTATCTCTCTTGTGTTCAAGTTAACCTTGTATCGCCTTGCTTTGTCTTAAAAACAACTTAAGATAACTAGTGGTTTCTAGGGGATTCACCGAGTTACATAATGAAAACAATAGTAGCCTTCGGCAATCCGCTACTAGATACAACAATAAACATTAAAGATCGCTATCTATTAACGAAACATAACCTCAAAGATGACGGAGCGAAAGAGATTGGATCTGAGGAAATGCAAAAGCTGTTAGGGGAAATAAGCAGGTGCAACACAACGCAACAATACAATAAATTTTTTAAAACTGATGTACATTTTTCAGTTACGAGCAAGTTTTAACTGCGGGGGGCAGCGCCCAAAACACCCTGAGGGTGATGCAATGGCTGACAGGAAAGCAGTACAAAACTGTGATTTTTGGTTCAGTTGGCTCGGATGATTTAGCTGGGGTTTTAAGGGAGCTAATCGAACAAGATGGAGTTGAAACTAGGTACATTTTAATAAATTAATAAAAGCTATTATTACGCAGCATTTTTAAGGTACATAGTACAATTTGGGATGTCGACTGGTACAACTGTTGCACTAGTAAATGGTGGCAACCGCTCTCTTGTGGCATGTGTAGCCGCCGCAGAAAACCTACCTTGGTCTGCTTTGCACACCCACAAAGATTTTACCCCACTGCTTTTGGACAGTAATCTAGTTTACTTGGAAGGGTTCTTCTTGACTAAACGCTTGGAAACCGCTAGGCACATTATAGATTTCTGCAACGACAAACAGAAACTGTTTGCTTTTAATATTTCCGCAGAATACATATGCGAGGAACACCCCAATATTGTGCAATATTTTCTAGAAAAGTCTGATATAGTTTTTGGAAATAAACGAGAGTACATCGCGTTGTGTAAAATATTAAAAACAGACGATTACCAAAAAATGGCTAAGGATTTGACGCGAAATCGTAGTAAAATCATTGTTGTAACCGATGGCCCAAAAACTGTCACGTGTTTTCACCAGAATGGCGTGGAGATGATAGACGTACCTTTTATTAAACCTGAAGATGTGGTTGATACCACGGGAGCAGGGGATGCTTTTGTTGCAGGATTTTTAACAGGATATTTACGGGAGAAATCAATGCCTGATTGTATGCAGCTTGGTTGTTACGCCGCACTCAATTTAGTTCAACAAACTGGCTGCACTTTACCACTATTAAAGCCCGATTTATTTGCAGTTTGATACAACTATAACTTGATAAAATGTAATAATAGTTGCATTAGTCATCAATACTTAGTTACTATTATTTTTTTTATTGTTGTACTTAATACTATGAATATAATGAATAGGTAGTGAAATTTAATTTAATACGTACCTAATACCGTCCTGTTTTGCAGTTATAAACTAATAAACCATTACTGGAACAAAAATTTATTATCGATTTTTCTGTTTTTATTTTTGTTATGGCGTTTAGCGTGCAATTCCGCAGCACTTTAGAAACACGTAAGAAGTTAGACTAAAATACCAACCTAAAATCAGTATTTTAAATTCCCCCACAATTATCCTTGCATCTGTTTCTATCCTATTATTTTGTCGTATAGCTTTGTCTCTCTCACTTCTAGCGTCTAGTCCTCGAGAAGAGCACTGTAATTACAACTATGTATTACCAGCGTTCGATACTAGATGGTGCACAAGTTCTACTCTCAGACCACTTAGACCAGTTCTACTTACCGACTGTCACTGACCAGTAAAATCAACTGTTTCGTACCACCATTAAATTTGTCGGTTTGCGATTTGTTTATAAAATAATTTTACTGATTTTAACATTAATTTTCCGTGATTTTGCGCTTGTGTTGTATGCTAGTCAACCAGTAACGTCTAGTGAATATGTTTTAATACAACATTTTGTAGTAGTGATGAGTATAAGGCGACAGTTCAAAAACTCGCTAGTAAGTGCCGCCAAAAGTCGTTCAACTTTGCAAAAAGTTTTATGGAAACCTGCTAAAATATCAACAAGCACTCCAATACACAGCAGGCGTAAGGCCATAATGGAATCTATGACTTTTTCTAAAAGTGACTCGTATACTGGTTCACATATTGATAGTGATAGTGGTTACATGTCGCTGCATAATCGCGAATCAAACTCTGATTATTCTGTTGGAAGCGAAACTACCACCAGTACCACCTCGTCGGCCACTTCATCAAAGCCGATTTATCTTAGTGAAGATGCACTGTTGGAAACCCCGGAAATTAGCTGCGTGAAGAAGTTTGACTTCAACGAAACAAGAACAATGTTTAGTGGTCCAGATTCTATGGTAAATCCATCAGTAGCCAGTGAGAAAACCAATCTCAGCGGTTTTAGTATCAACGACTCGACAATCTCCACAGAAGTGACTGCAGCTGACGAAATTATTTATAAATTAAGCGAGACTATAAACTGTAGCTCGGATATGGAAATGTGCAGCTCACTGGAAACTAGTCGGATTATATCACCGAAACCCCTAAACCCGGCTATAATCAACTTGGGGGGTGGCACTCCACTCAAACAGTACAACAACCAGATTGACCCTAATTTTAGTCCGGATTTATTCGAGGAACCCGTCGTGGTTAAACCTAGTGCGGTAGCTGAGGAGCAATACATAAATAGAAAGGATCGAAGAATTTTGAAACGGGTTCAACTGGGATTAAGTGGTTTGCCTCCGCCACCCAGTATAACAATTATCCAGATGTCTGTGGGTGAAATGTTGGGGAAAATACAGGAAAATCAGCAGTTCCTGTGGACAAATTCAACAGGGGGTGCAGTAGGTGAACCCAAGTCGTTGTTGGTCAACGTTGAGAAGCTGGTTCCTAAACCGTGGCCAAGGATTTTGGAGGACAGATATCACGGTTTACAGTAAGCATGATTTGTTTATTTTACAGACTTTCCGTAGATTAGATAGAGGGAAAGTACACAAAGTACATGTAAATACTAGAAATTTAAATACTTTTTATTTGTTTAGTAGTAAGTGGTAAATCATAATGCTAATTTGCTACTTACTGTAGTCACTTCATAGATTTGTTTTTTTCTACTGTATAGCTACAGTATTTAAAATAAAATTAATTCTTAATGGCGAAGCTATTTATAGCTATTAAAAAGCAATTACCTAAATAACCCAAATTATCTAGTAATTAATTTACTATTAGAAAGATTAACAGTCTCCATTCATTATAGCTATTAATTAAAATTATTAGCATTTGGGTTGCTTTTGTATTTAGTGTAGATAAAAAATAAATACATTGCTTTCTTTTTCAGTTATAACCGCAGCAAACTCTCTGAGGAATTCGAGCAATTATGCGACAAATTCGCCAAGCGATGCGTCGGTGCCGAAACCCAATCCACTTGTACAATTTTCGAAAACACCTACACTAGTCCCACAAAACGCAAATCCATCAAACAAAGATGGGCATCCAAATCGCCAGGTCGTCGCCTAAGTCACTTAGCAAGACGACGGATCACCTTTTCGAGTGCCAATCTTCAAAACGGTTCATCGTCTGTTTCCCGTACTCGACAAATCCTAGTGGACGCTAAAAAACTAGAACTATTAAAAATGAGGAAGAGTCCACGAAAAACACCAAAGAAAACCCCAGGAGGAAAAAGTCCTAGAAAGAAAACCCCCAGCAGTTCCGCCAAAAAGAAACTTGCGTTGCGTTTTAGAAAATTAACAGGGGAAATTCAGCGAACTTTACCGAGTACATCGACAGCAGATCCTGGTTCTGTGTCCTCAAAACGCGCCTTGTTTCAAAGTCCTGATAGTTCTAGTAATAATTCCAGTTTATTTAACATGAACTCGTCCTCAGCGTTGTTTGATGGCAGTTCAGCTGCTAAGAAATTACCACCGAAACGTGCACTATTTACATCGCCTAGGAAGTCACCTCGTAAGAAATCACCGTTTAAATCGTCACCATTTAAAGGCTTTGGAAACAAGAGGAAACGCAGTGATTCAGACGAGGGGCGTCCTTCGAAGCTTCCTCGAAGTACTTCGTGCTCGTTGGAGTTACGACCTTCCACATCGGAAGGCATTGGAATTATGAGAACTAGAAGCGAAATGACTGTTAGTAGAGCTGGTGCTAATGAACTTAGCGCCATCCATAAAAAGGTAAGTTCGAATCTAACACTAAAACCTCGAGTATATTTAATTATTGTTGTTTCAGAAGCTGCAATGGGCGGTTTATGAGGCACTACGCACACAAAACATCGCCCCCACTCACCCACAATTCAAGTTATTTGCCTCGATTCTAGCACGAGTTACGCGGCGTTTTCTTCCGAATCTATCTGCAAATGTTCCACGTCCAGAAGGTGGTACTAGTGATCGCATGTTGCGTATTGCACGCTTCCATGTTTACGCAGTAGTTAAAGGCAAATCAGTGGAGGAGATTATCAGTGAATATACGAAAAATCGGCTGCGGAACCAGAAGCCTCAGGGATATATTAGTATTGAAGAGTATAAAAACCGAGAGTTACACAAGGAGAGTGTGTTACAGGATAAAAGTAATACAATTGAAAGTTTGGAGAAGAAAAAATTAGCGAAATTAAGGGAGAAACCGGTGGAGAGTAGAATAGATAGAATAAGGAAGGTTATTAATTTTAGCGACAATAGTAGTAGATGATTGGAGTGGAAATAAATATTTTGGAGTTGTTTTCAATAAAAACTGAGCGATTATTAGTTTAAGTTGTTGTGATTATCTATTAGCCTAATAATTGCAATTTTAATGTTATGCATACGCTCGCTTTGGGTTTATGTTTATTTTATCACATGTTATAGAAGCAGTACCATAATTTCAGTGTGTTTGCCTGTCTAGTCTTCGTATTGAAATTCTTTCACTTTCAGTGCAATATTTCCACTGCACTTTACGAAAATTTGATGAAGGTTTACTAATTTATTACGATGTTTGCGTTTTTGACTGCTTTTGTAATTATGTTGTTATACTTTAATAAAGTTTTATAATACTTATAAGTAAATAGTTTAATTCCAAGTAAGTGGTTACAAAGACATCTTCCGTGTTTTACGCATAGTTGCCATTAGATGGCACAAAAGGTTTCGTGTGGGGTTTGTTTCAATATTTCGCGCTTTTAGATTAATTTTAGTTTTGTTCACGAAAAATATTATATTGGAAAATTTCCAATTTTATTTCATATAAAATAACTACGCTATGTTTCCATTGTAGCTCAAGAAATATAGCAAATACGTTTGGGGATTTTTTGATTATATTGAATTGACCTGCTCATGATTTATTGGAATCGTTAAGAAAGTAATAACCAACTTTTATTTGCTTTAAATTACGCTTTATGCGGGAAATCCTTTTACCACTAACTACCATAAGTGATCTATGGTCCACTTAATAAAAAGCACAGGGCTACACAAGAGCTTATTGTTCGCTAATTTGTTTTGGTATAATACAAAATAAATACCTGAATAATATATTGGGTTCAATTCGTTCAACCTGTTAAATTGTATAATAAATTACCACATTATTTATTACAGAATTAAACAGATGGCAAGCTGCGCTAGGTTGCTTACGATATTTTTTCTTTCACCTTTTAATTAAAATAGCGAACTTGTCTTGACCCTAAGATACTTGCTATATATTTTAATTAGCTTAAAAGCATTGTGCTTAAGTTCAACTCCAAGCACTACACTAATGAAAATCAAGCACCTTTTTAAATCTTTTATCATTTTAAAACTACACTGCTGTGGTTAATAAAATATTTTGCAATCTTCCGGGTTTTTCAGCGAAAACACGAAAGGGGTGAAACATTCACACCCAAAACACCTAAAGGGTGGAGTTGTCTTTGTACCTGTAAAACAAGGTACGTTTGAGTGGTTAACAGAACTGAGGTGCTCTATAAATGTAGAGACCAGACAATAATTAAATAAAACAAAAAACTAAATTGGTTATTACATTTATAAGCGCGTAGTTTTTATGTTGTTCTGCTTGATTAAAAACTAATAGCAGGATTATAAAGTCTCTATCTCAAAGCACTGAATTTAATATTATATTAAAATCATATGCTTCGGTAATTTTTGGTTTTTCTGGGATTTCAGCGGACTTTACATAATCTCAATGCCTTCAAAGGATAATTAGATTTAATTAAAATTATACCTAGATTTTATTCTATATCAAAGTTGAATTAAAGGCTGCAGGGTTCTTGTGTTTTATACGGTAAGTTTTCTTGTAATCTGCATTTTATTTTAAACCATAATTTGGTATTAGGATTATTTTCAACTTAATACCTCACAGATTTCACTCTGCAATAATTTTCCTACTCACACGAATGTGAAAACGCAAAAAGGAATAAAAAAACCTAAAGGTAAGTAACTACAGTTATAAATCTGCTTGACTTTCAAATTGTATACGTTGAATAAATGTCTGATATTTGTTTTGTATATTAAAGTAAATTTATTAATCCGTTTCATAATTCAGCATTTGCATTTTACTGTGTTTGAAAGAGAATAAATTCGCAGCGCAGCTACCCCAGTTCTGGTAATATTTTAACAATATTCATAAATCAACCTGCTTGTTTTCTAATTCACACAAACGGTGACTGCAAAGAATTAAATAATGTACGAAGAAATTTATGTAAAGGTCAAATACTTACTTACATATTATTCTAAAGATTATTATATCTTCAGTTTATAACGGTGTCTATAAAATTGACTCGCTCTAGAAGCTCTATTATACATTTACTTTAATAATTTACCAAAAAATAATACATAAACATTGCCATTATTCCATTATCTCTCCCTTATTTTTTGCAGTTAATGTGCTATTGTTTGCGTTTGATGGTATAGAAGCACATTTAGAGCCTCCCAAACAAGCAAAGAAAAACTGTTATGAAGTTAAGAGTCAATTCGTTTCAATTTTTGTGCGCAAAGCTGCTTCAACCAATAACGTAAATTGTGGAGCTAGCTCTATAGCTTTAATGTTTGAGAAAAACCAAACGAGCTGTAGTAGTCTCCAGACATCGATAAGTATTCTTTATGAGTGTGCCTTTCAGAACGTTAAGATCCACTTTATTAAAATATGTTTTATAACTTTATCCAAAGCGTGCTCAAGCTTAAAACGAAATAGAAAAGTTTTTCTCTATGCTAGAATCGAAAACTCGGCGTGTTAACTAGAATCGAAAAGTACGATGAGAAATTATAATCATACCTAAATGTATCTAGAGAGGAGTTAACTAGGCTAAGAAGAATTTCTGTGCCCGATTCTGAAAAGTCAAATAAATATTTAATTTTATTAAAGTATTTCTTATTGGTTGAAATTTAATCTAGATTAGCGAGTAACCAATAGGAATCCGTAAAATTAGGAAGAAAAAGCTAATCTTGTTGTGGTTTTATTTGAATGCCAGTTTCCTGTTAAGATACGATTATTCTAAATTCTGTAAGTGCTGGTGCCATGCAGTGTTGGTTTTTATTGCTTTGGTTTAACTGTTATTGACAGAATATGTATATTATATGGTGGAATACAATAAAGCTTCGGGAACGACATGATAAACATGTGGGAAGTGTATGTTGAAAGGTCCATTAGAAATGTTCATTACACACCAGACAATAATGGAGCAATATTTGTTATGATTATGGTGGAATTGTGGTGATGTCTTTGTTCTAGTTGAAATGGCTCCAAAAATATCCTTTAAAGCCGTTATAGGTTTATTTTAGTATTTCAGTATTCAAAGTTTATTATTTTGGGACGAAATACCAGAAATGTTTAATTTATAGCTGGTGTGAATTTTACTTAATAAAATTGATGAAAAAAACTCAAACTTGGCATATAGTTGTTGTATACCTATGTATATTAAGTGGTCAGAAATAGAATTTTTACAGAATTTTTCAACAATATTTCACCTACTTCAAATTTTACACCATTTTTACATTTTTGGGGTAAGAGAAAAGAAATTTTGACATTGTCTAAATAACGATCACCCTAAGCTGTAGTTACCTCACATATTTTTTTTTACTTTGTAAAATAAGTCTTCATTTATTATACAAGCCCTAAGAACTAAATATTCGGACAAAAGTAGATTTTTGAAGTATGAAAGGAGAACTGGAAATTTTACGTAAATAATTAGTAAACACCTAACAATACAATAAGATAAAGCCTTAATAACAATATTATGCATGGAAGAAAATTATTTATTGGATTTAACAATATTTTAACCTTAATAATTAGCAAACTTTACAAAATGAATTTGCAACTAAATGTTGGGATAATTTTTAATTTAGGACCATTAATAAGAGGTTACGTCTCCTTTTGTTTTAATAGCTGCCTGTATTCTAGCAGGCATTGTATTTATCAAATTTTGGTACCATTCTGGCGTGAAACTGTCCCAAATTTCTTCTATTTTGGTCTTTAAGTCCCCAATGGTTCTTGGTGGATTATTGCGTAGAATACGTTTAATTTTATGCCAAAGAGTTTCAATAACATTTAAGTCCGGACTGGATGAGGACCATGAAAGCACCTTTATGTCGTTTTCCCAAAGTTCCAAAACTGTGATTTTTTAAAAACAGTCGTTAGAAAATTACGTCACATTTTTCAAGTGCAATTTTAAAGCTACGAAATATGCCTAAAATCACCAAATAAAGACTTGCGGATTTTTTTGTACATAAAACCCATATCCAGCTTTGCAATAAAGTAAATTTTACCAAAATCCAACCAGTGGTTCCAAAACTGTGATTATTTTAATGTAGGTAGCACCCTCAAAAAACACGTTTTTTGAAAAGTGAATTGTGGAACTCGAAAAAAATGCAAAAAAAAATCATATTAACATTACAGGATTTTTTCAATATAGTACGATTACTGAGCTATGATTTAAATGTTTTTTGACACAAATTCAACCAGCGGTTTCAAAACTATGACTCTTTAAAACAGTTACTAGAAAATGTTATCATTTTTAAAGGTGCAACTTTGAAACTCCGATAAATGCCTAAAATCACCAAATAAAAACTTGTGTAACTTTTTTGTAAAGAAAACCAACATCCAGCTTTGCAATAAAGTAAATTTCATCAAAATCCGACTACTAGATCCAACGTTTTGAAAATAATAATTCTTTGTTTCTACAATTTTCCCATCCTGCTGGGTTAAAGTGCCACAGTTTTGGAACCGCCGAGCGGATTTTTACGAAATTTACTTTTTTATATAATTAAATGTTGGCATTATAACAGAAAAAACCATCAATATTATCGAAGTTAATTTAGATAACTTTTGCGCGTATAGAAAAAAGACAATCAAATTAACTTTTGTCCGAACATTTAGTTGTTAGGGCTCGTACTTGACGGTCAAAAGGCGATTTTTTATTTAATATTAATTATTTTAACTACCTGTCTTTTTTATGGTTTATTTTTTAGTCAACTTTTACAAGCAATTACGACATTTCTGTGGACACAGTCGTAAATTTACGGACTTTTTACCTTTTCTACTTTATACCAGAATATCTACAGTAGCTAAAAACTAACCAAACACTACAACTGAACACACCGTGCGAGGTGGAAATTCACATAAATTTTAGACGACGTATGGAAATGATGACATTTCCATATTATTAACGTGTTCAAAGGTGCAGAAACTTATCCCACTTGCACTTTGATATATAGATTTAAACTATCACATCAAATTGAAAAAGTCGGAAAGCTTCCAGTCTCTTCCTGAAAATAATTTCCTGCAGAAAAATGGATGGTATTTATTAGCTCACAGTGTCGCACCTAGATAAAGAGTGTTGTCAGCATTCGCCATGTATGTATATTTAGATTTACGTTAATTCTAGATATACTCAAGTTATAATCCAGGGGTTAAGCATATTGAAGCGCTAATTAAATACATCAATAAACTGGTCAAGGTTTACCAAAGTATTATGAGTGTAGTTGGGCCATCAGTGGGTATTAAGTGCGATTTTCTGTCAAAGTTTGATCAATATTAGTATCGCCGCCTGTCTGAAACACATTATAACATTTCTAACAGCGTATAGCGATTATACTATTATCCCTGGAACCATTCTGCTGCAACTTTAGCAAAGTGTATGCTACCGAGAAGTAAATATCCAAAACCAACACAATCAAAAACCCTTCTTAGGTCTTATTGATTGGTCCTTAATAGATTAGACAGCGATACGATAATCCTAACTTCAATCGGCTTTGACACAAATGCTATCATGTGATAATTATATATTCAATCATGAACTTCGCTATCGAGATTGTCCTGAAGGGTTAAAGTTATTCAGTTTGATGAAGTCGCAAAAACAGTGAGGTATAATAAAATAAAATTTAGTTTAGTTTAGCAGGGTTAAAACAAATATTTAAAAATGTTGCCAAATGTGTCAAAAAATGTTTAAAATTTTCGTTGTAGATGAAGAAAAAGATTAACTTTTTATTTTAATCAATAACGTGTAGAAACTGACGAGTAAGCATAATTTGGTCTATTACCTTACTTGCATATAGCAGCGTTATTTTCAGTATACAGTTCGTCACATTATTTCTGTATACTACTAATAATTCATCTCTAATTTAAGGAATATTTTCCTCTCATGTAATAGAACCAACTCATTTCCTCACCACCACTGAGGTAGAGTTTAGGCGCGTTTTTTTAACGTGGTGTCCCCAGGAGGCCTAATCCACGGTCAATATTATACATAGAGCATATTATGTAATTATTTACCAGTTGATTTACAAGTTCCTTAAAAATGGTAATGTTATCAGAAAAATAAGTTGTTAATGAAAGAGAAAGAGGGAAGGCCTATGTGGATTATATTAATAATCTCACAGTAAAATTATCTAAAACATTTAATATATGTATATCCAGTGGTATTTTATTACATTTGTCTTTTTATCGAAAAATTGTAGATACTGGTGATACAATTATTTTTAAATTGTACCTAATTCCGTATGAATTTGTGAATTGGGGGCCCCCAAATAGTTTTCACAAATTTTACTTTCGAAGTACATAAATTAAATTATGTATAGATACTGAAAATAAACATTATATATAAATCCATAGATAACAAAGTCGTAAAAATTACTTATCATTTTTTGCCAACAAATACTATTTAAAGGCTTAGGCTGGATTCACCTTTTCAGAAAATTCAACACAACAAAACTTTTTCAATATGATTTTGTAAAAAATGTGAACGCAGCCTAAACCTAAAAAATTGTAAATTTTGGTTGTGTAAAGGGTGAGTAATTTATGAGTTATTTATATATTTTATTCTATTAGTCAGTTTTTAGTTTTGTTTCTGTAAAGAATGTGTGCTAAAATTTTGTTCGTTACTTCCATTTAATCATTAATTAATTATTTCGCGTTAACGCGTATTATTGTAATTTTTTTAGTAGTTAATCGTAACGTGTGTGTAATTAAATATTTCTTACGGTTACCTACTTCTCAATGATTGACTTATTTTTTTCGAAAAGTGCGTGTTGTGTAGATAATTAGTGATTTCCTTGGATCGTCAAATGGGAATAAAACAAAGGGGCTTCAAGAGAAAAGGTACGAACATTTGCAATTTTTTTTTAGAAATTTAAACAATTTTTGTAAATTTGAAACAATACTAAATTAATTTGTTAAAATATGGGTAAACTTGGCGAATGTGAGTCTGAGCGATTTTATAAAAATTTTGAAATTACGTATTAATTAAGATCTTCTGATTACGAAAATGCTAAAAATAAGCGTCGGTCTCCAATATTTCCAAAGCTATAGCCGTTTGAAACTTGAAACATCCAATGTTTGGATATGTAAATTAAGCACTTTTATCAAATGCATGTTCGTAATCATGAGATCTTAATTAATAAGGTATAATTTCAATTTTTTTTCAAAAATCGCTCTGGGCTACATTCGCCAAATAATCCCAGCTAGCTAAGCACGACCTGCTAAATTTACAAAATAAAAATACCTACACAAATTTCTCATCATTCACCTGTGAACCCACGCATTTTTTCTGCAAAATATGCCACTACATTGTCAAGCAACTCACGTGATCCGGCTGCGTTTCCTGTTCACCTCGTTTCCGGTTATAATGAGAACCAATCAAAGGAGCGCTTCAATTCGTGAGGTGACTGTAATGTCGACCGATTATGATCCACAGCATCAATTTGGTACACTAGTCTAGTATTAAGCTTCTGCAAGTTGGTGGTTGCTCGTTTGACTAATCACGGGACAAAGTCGGTATAAGGACGTAGGCAAAGTTGTTGTATTATAAAGGAGTTTTTACTCCAGGCTCCAGGAGAATTGTATAGGCGGCTAGACCTCCATTCCACGAAGGGTTTTACTGGAGGGAAACGTGTGTCCAGTAAATTAAATTACAAAAGCAAGTGGCTTCTGGTTACTTGGACTTAAATGGAGTTCAGTATGATGTGGTATCGTATTTATCATTAAAAGTTTGTGCTACACTGTAAGGGTTTGATTTCGAGAAAAATAACTTGGTTTTTCATGTGGGGTGTCCAATGCTAATCGAAAAATCTATAATCAACAGGAAAAGTTTAACTATTATAACTTCTTCCTAATGACCAGGCTTTTGGTTGCTATAACTACCTGATGATGATGAGATGCAAAAGTTTTAAAGCGTCTCCTTTCCTCTCGAACTTTTAATTGGACTAACAACACAACAAGAGCCCCAGCGATAAATCATTCATCGCATACAAAGTGAATTAAAACTGGTGTGCTTAGTCTGACAAAATGTGTAGTATGATAGTAATTCCATTTGCATTTTCAAAATATAAAACTCGACAGTTTTTCAATTTACCGCAAGCAAGGCGGGTCCATATCCATAAAGTACCAGGAATATAAAACAAAACTAGTGTATTCCCAAGTTTCCGTTTTGCTCGTGGATAAATTACCATATTACAAGCCCTTAACATTGTAATTGAGGCCCTCACAGCGTACAAAAAGGCTTAAAGCATCAGTTTGGATAAAGAACCAATTTCTGGTAATGAAAGAAGTTTCAAATTTATGAACGTCAATATTTCATTTTATTCAAGTTAGTTTTCTGCACAAAGTTGGATTTATATCGTTATGTCATTTTGCAGAACTAGACCCCATTATTAAAAGCCCATTATTATACTTCAAATTCCATCAGCCTTAATTGAAATTGAGCACTAACACGTCGAGGCGACATCATCAAACTGTGAATTAGCGAGGAGAACGGCGGACTCTAGCGTCAAACGCATCAAAAATTTGTTAAATTACAGGGTTATTGGGTTACAAGGATGAAAAAGTGGATGTGGGTTTGAAGTTTAGACAAAAATGTTCATCAAGCAGGTGGTTAGCTGGAAAATTTATACTAAACGACAACTGGAATAGATATAATGTATCTAGGCTGGAAAGTGATACTTTACCAAACATAAAGGCAAATTTCAGTAAGAATGTAGCGAGGGCTGAAATAAACGCATTTTTGAAAAATACAGTTTTCTAAACTCTATTTAATTTATAAAAACAATTTTCTTAAAGAGATAGAAAGTGATACCTTACTGAACCAGAAAGCAGATTTCATTAGGAACGTAACGAATGCTGAAATTAATGCAAGCTTTTTTGAAAACTACGTTTTTCTCAACTCAGTTTAGTTTATAAAAACATTTTTTTAAAAAAGCGATAATGATACTCTAATGTTCTCTTCCTAATTATGTGGACTAGTTAACGTACTAATTTCTTCTGTCAAGGCCTTGCTAAGAACCGCAACACCACAGCATTTCCCAACACTATAAAGAATTGAATTCTTTTCGAGCTTTAAATTATCAGCAGCAAGGTGATAAACTTTGGCAAGATTTATCAGAGCAAAAGCTGTCCATAATAGATTGGAGAAGCGTAGCGAAATGTCAGGACTATCGTTAGTCCTAACGACCAAAGATTTAATGAGCAGCCCTGTCGACAGATGGCTCTCAGGTGGCCGCTGCCTAAGCCCACTATAACCTGGTGGGAGTACACACCTGAACGAAGAGCTGTAGCTTTAGGGATATAATCTTGGTTATTTTTATTGTAGCTTTCTAGTCTACAAGATATACACCACCATCCAGTATATGTTTGCTGATAGCGTGCATTGTTCACGTTCTTAGGCTTCAACAATAAATTGCCTTTGTGTCATTTATTTACACAAAAAGTTATGCCATTTAAATATAAATGGGTTTTTTAACGGGGAATATTGAAGACTGTTTCTTAATCGACTAGCGTGGGCGCTTTGTAGGATCGCATAAAAAAGGGGTGAATAAGTAATAAGATTAAATACAAACAAAACAGTTGGGGAAGTTTGAGAAAAAGAATAATTAACATTATTAGCATATTCGTGGAGCAAAAAGAATTATAAAGCCAATTTAATGCTGTGAGGTTAAACATCACCAACATGGGCGTATTCTGGTTGATTATTTATGTGCGACTCTGGATTATTTAAAATTGTAGGCCACAACGTATAAGAAACAGCTTTACTATGTTATTTATTAAACATGCTCGCACTGAAACGTGCTGTCCTTTAAATCCTTCTGTGGTCGTTTCAATTTTTATTATCTCGAGTTTGATCGCATCTTGAGGCAATTGTCTGCAACACAAATATTCAAACTCGCAAAAAATAATTAAAAATAAAACCACACTATACGAGTACACACACAGTGCCTATTTAAATTATTTATTTTCTCTGTGTACTCTTCCCCAAATAGGTGTAAATGTGTAAAATTTTTCATGTCTCGACCCCACACACACACCAATAAATAATTGACCCAAGCTCGATTGGTTCCGTTGGCATCAAATGTTGCAGCTCCCAGTTCAGTTCAGTTTGGTCATTTGTTATGCTAAAGTTTTGTTTTTCCCCCACAAGAATATTTAAGCACACATATATTCAGGTTCCAGCAGTTTTCTTATATCAAGAGGAGCAGGCAGGAAAAAAACCAACACAGAGGGTAATAAATAGTTTATAATGTTTCGGTTGTGGTCGAAGGAAAGATACAGTATGGGGTTGCAGTGTGGAATATTTTATGCATGACGATGTGACGGTTTATTTGTGAATAACTGGGCTTGTTTGGATAAAATGTGAAAAGATTATTTTGGCAATGCATGTTAACGGAAAGTTATGGGTTTAAAGAGAGCTTGGATTTTAGTAGAATTGGGTTTAAATATTAAAAGCAAGGAAGGGACTTGTAGATATAATGACGACAGCTAATCATAAATTAGTATCAAATTTAAGTATCTGCACAGAAAAAGAAATAAATTTTTGGCTAATATGCGTGTCATTTGAAAATAATATACATATAGTTTAAAAATAAGTATTAGGGAAATTTATTGATCCATTTAATCATTTATGTAGAAATTATAGTCACCTATACAAAATTTAATAAAATGAAACTGCAAAACCCAGTGAATTTCGGAATTAACTCCGAATGGACGCTACATATAGTCTGTCGATGCAGCCTCATATTGTCCAGCTATTTATCTGCACTAGCACGTCTTCTAATGCACCGCTAAACTGAACTAAATCCGGTTAAAGTCCCTGTGTATTATATGGGGCCCAGACGAGACACTGCACAGCAGTTTTAAGGTGGTGTTTATTATTTCAGCCACATAATTCCTATATATCTATATATAGTATCACACAATATTGACTGACCAAAGTAGCACACAATTCCCCCGACAATATTTGTTTTCCACCAGCATCTCCACACCTAATAACTCATGGTCTTTCATCAAAAATTGGAGCTGTGTCAGATAAGTGCTAAACAAAGGCCACTGATTGCTTTTTAACGCCCCATCGCCGTCTTGCCTCTAGCCCACATGATGGCCTACAGACAAAGATATATTGCTTGGTTAATTTTTCAAACGTTCAATGTACATAACCAAATTAAAAATCTACTGAATAGTAAACACACCACTGAAAAAAATCCAACGTGTTGTGTGGGAATTGATGATAAATCAAATAAAATTGGATTTTGGGTATTTTGTGTAAATTACGTCGTGTCTGGGGTGTGATAAAACTCTCTCACTTTGATACTTTTTATATCCATAAGATGCTGTAGTCACTTTGGCAATGTAAAACCATAAAAATATACTACTGTTGATGCTATACCCTCAGTTTTTTCTGTGTTCGTTGCTTCATTCATGTTGGTCCTGCAACGTCGAGGTTTATACGTCCTACGGGAGTATTACCGATCTCTATTGAAAAGAATAAAGCACAAAATGAAAATTAATGTTTATGTTTTCACATCAGTATATTAAAGCGTTAAAGTTTTAGAGTTAGAAAAACAGAGCGACGTTGTATTTATTGTGATAAATTCTTGATGGATCTTGATTTTCTGCCTAACAAATTTATTTTGTGAGGAGATTTAAAATTATGGCGGACGCGCCGGGGAAATTTTTTATGGTCAATACAATATTAGGTGTTTCGAGTTGTTCTATGCAAAACTTTAACAACAACAAATTCCCAAACTACAGAACTTTTAATACCACAATTAATTGACACATCTGATTGCCATAATTTATAATTCCCGGTAAGCTAACGCTGATTTTCCTCAACTAAGTTTTGCTTGTTAAGGTCAGTTGAACGAAACTTTTCTCTTGAACGACATGGTTAATATAACAGAAATGTCACTGGTAATTGATTGATAACCACCTTGGGGGTTCCTACCCCCTAGTACAACCGTGCAGATTTCTCCAAGAAACAACAACTAAAACCGCCAGTTTCTTTTTCGGTATTTGTTGGTTTGTTGTTTAGAACATAATACGGTCTAGTTGTTGTAAGGACGAATTAAATTGATGGGATTGGAATAAATCCGACGATTTATTGTCGTGGATAAATCCATCGAAGCCAGGACAAGGTCAGCCAAATCGGACAATCTATTGTCCGATAATAAATAAAAGTTTTACCTTTGGGAAAATTTAAAATATCATATGGAAATTTATTTATTAGTATAAATATATTTTATAGCAGAATTATATTAACAAAATTTTAATCACCACATTTCAGTCCAATAACAAAGTTTATTAATGTGGTCGATTATTGATGAATCACCACGAAATTATCCAGTCTCCCTATATTCCGCAATCATGTCAACTAAATTGCATTAGTTTTTTTTTATTGGCTGTTTAACAAGCGAGATGATGATTTGTACACGAACTCTCTCGGACTTAATTCCTTGTAGCGAGCGGCGTACACAATTAAGAAGATTAATTGCAGTACGGTTGACCACTAATTGTATCAGAGACAGAACACTGAAATATGGTACATTACACTATATGGAGATTCACAAAATTAAATTGTTACCATTAACTGTTCAATTCGATAAAATTAATCAAGTCATAGTAATAAATGTTGGAAAAGTTTAGTTTGAGGTATATGCATATAAATTTTTCGAGTAATGAGGGTGCCTAACTAATGAAGAGCTTTATCCACACTATATGCTAATTTCCGGCAACCTATTCCCATTATTTTCTACAAAGTAAACCCGACAGGTAAATATAATGCGCGGTGTGGACAAAAATATACTGAAAATTTCACTCAGTCCTTCCATAACCTTTGGTGTCACTATTCGATTCGATTTTCAGTTAAATAACCACGAGAAACGCAAAATGATTTGTTTATGTGACACGCGCTTAAATAATTGAAAACTTTTTGAAGGGAATGTCAAACACTAAAAATGTTAATTCTTAGGGTGCGGCCACATCAACTTGAAAGTTTTAATGGATATTAAAAGATTATTCGAACTGAATGCGAACGCTGTTGGGTGATTGATATGCTTTACACGTCAAACCTAACGTGAAAAAAAAACTTCGACTTGTCCCTATTAAATTATAAGCTTAGAATTTTTACTTCCTTATACTAATATAAGAAAGTATTGTAATTGTGGTTTTTTAATTATGATTTTGCGATAATAATGTACTTAAGTAGATTCCAAAAATAATTAATATTTCAACTTATTTGAAAGATTTAGAAAACTTAAAATTATGGCGGGTGCGCCGGGGTCAAAATAAATTACTATGAACTGAAGATCTATATTTATAGCACATTTTTGGAAAAAAAAATTTTAAATAAATTTTCTTAGTTACTTGCTGATTTAGTAAAAGAAAGTAAGTAATAAGAATATTTTGGAAACTAATGAAAATTTCTGTTAATAATAATTATTAATTTTAAACTTCAATCACTAACTTTTTAGTATAAGAAAGTCATATGAATGTCACTTAAGAGATTTTATATTTATATTTCGTCCACAGGCAAGAGGTACTTAAGAAGTACGTTACAACTTTTAAAAACTTATAATGTTACACAGTTATTAAGCACTTTTGAAAAACTTCCCAAACACCCTTCACCATTAAAAGCAAATTAATTTTAATCAAGTTTAAAAAGCACACCCGTTGTCGACGCGCTGTTTAAATTGTATTGAATGCTGCTTAATTATTACCCCGTTCTTATACTTAGACTTTTCCACGACTGTATAATTCAATCACAACTAACAAAAATAATTTAGATTTTAACAGAACAGAAATGATGTTGAAGGATATAATCCGGTTTGATATCGCTATTATTACATCATATCGCTTCGAGTATGTTAAATAATACATAAGATAAGACTAGAGCGTTATTTGTGTGAACGACTATAGGGCCCTAATGTATTCCTGATGGCAGGATGAAGCATGATAGGCAAGAAATGGGTTTTTGTCCGTGTTTTATACACCATAATCTAGTATTTCTTTTATAGTACCCGAGTATAAATAACTTTTATCAATAATGAATTTAAAATATGCATTATTCTACATCAATAAAATTGAAACTGATTAAAAATAATGATAAAAGACAATTAGCATTGTAATTTTCTACATGTATTTATCACATTATTTGTCATAAGAAACTATTTTAGTGCCACACAAAGATAAAGGACAAATTCCTCAAGAACTTCAGTAATTTCTCAACTTGATATAGGTAATAAATATTTTATTATACCTCTTATAAAATACAGTTTGTTTTCAAATATACCTGCTTCTACGGAACCGTTACAAAATATAAAAATATTATTTTGAGGAATCTGCATAATAAAAGAAAACTGGTATATTTTTTAATGTCTCTCTCATCTGAGCCTCTGCTGTAATTCCTTTCGATTACTGCTTCAAAAGAAATCGGCGTGATTGTATACTATTGAATATTCATTTCTTTGAGAGCTTTTTATTTCCCTGCATAATGCTCCTTTGTATGGGAAATTGCGGAAAACTTTCATCACTTTCTGATGCGTGGGACAGAAAATTTACCAAAAAAAAAAGTTAGTTGATTATTAATACTTAATTATAAGCAAATATTTAAATTAATTTAATAAATTTATATCTGTTAACGTAACTTTAGCTAAAGGTTTAATAATTTAGTAGGACTACCTGACTCCTCTGACTCCTTACATAATTTTAAATTTAAATTTTCAAACCATAATTACTAAAAATTTTGAAAAAACTTTAATTTTGTATTAATTAATTCAATTGTTTTTAATTCCACACAAAGCCATTAAATATTTATTTAATAATCAGAAACTGTTGTGTTTAAATATTAATTTATAATAATAAATTACTAAAACATGCAGTTTTTGGCACCTCAAATTTTGGCGGATGCGCCGGTGACAATTTTAAAAATATTTTAAAAATGCGTTATTTTCATTTAAAAAACTTATCTCACTAACGTTCTTATGATTTCAGATACTAGTGACTAAACCTTAACACCGAAATGTGTCGAGGGCACCAGTTTCAACTAATGTCCCTCCGGAAATTTCGCTAATAAAAACCAACCAGAATTTCTGTTGAGCTTGCGACAACTTCCTGCTCCAACTTCAAACTGTTTCCATGTTAGTCCCTCGTACAGTAAACCTTAACTTAGCCCCTCTTTCCATTATACAAAGGTTAACGTGTCTGAATTGTGTTAATTTAGCTTAAATATCTAAGAATAAAAGAAAAACGTGTAGGAAATGCAGTTGGAGTAAAAGACAGTATAAAAGCATCAAGAAAGCTGTCTGGTGTGTCACCCCGGGGGCGTCGCTCCACTGTGGGATTCTCTTTTCCTGCTGTTGCTGCTACTGGCCTGATGCCTATGTGTCTCACACAGTGTAGTCAATTACGAGCTATCGCACGTTGCATCTGGATGCTCTCCAACATTCACTAGAAAATTCAACCTGCAATATGTACGAGACAAACATACTCAATTACCTGATGTGTCTTCTACGACTCCCTCTAACAATACTGGATATAAAAAGAAAACAGACATTATAAACTAAAAGGAAAAAGACGTAAAGGGTGCTAAGGTGTATTTTTGTATTATTGGCTGTGTAGAGGTGTTTCAGGAGTTTGTATTTGTTGGAGTGAGAGAGTGCACCGGAAAATTACCTGGTGGAGAAAGTTGAAAGCATATTTATTTAATGAAGAAAGTAGGAAAACATTGCATGTTCATACCTATATAAAAATGAATGGTTGTTCTTTTATAAGGATTCTTAAAGGCAGGTATGCATTCAAAAAAAATATATTTAAAAAATTCGCTTTTTCTAATAAAGAAAACAAAATACTCGTAAATTATTACAAAAAATGTTTTTTAAAGTTTTGATGTAAGTACTTTAAAAAAGTTGAGATCTGTACTAGATTTATTGATTTTTTCAGTATTTATAAATGAGAGGTAAAACATTTTATATTTTTTTAATATAAATAGATTTTTTTATGAAGTTTATTGATTTAAAAAAATATATTAGGTTAGGTTATTTATATTGAAGAAGTTTTTGAACTGCTGATACGGAAAGATAGGGTTTTTCCTTTTTTGTTATTTAAAATAGATTTTTTTTATAAAGTCTTTATTTGATTTAAAAAAATTTTAAGTTAGATATAGAATTTTCTGCACTAAATGCACAAATAAAAAAATCTTTTATTTGATTTTTTATAGAATAGAGAGAATTGGTCCTTAGAAATTTTCATGTAGCTGATTTCACATCAAAGACCAACCGATTTATCCCACAAAACTTCCCCAAAGAACCGCTCTATTATATTGAAGAAGTTTCTGAACTGCTGATGCTGAAAGAAAGACTTCTTTCTGTCAAATGAATAATTATTTCAAGTGTGTGTGTGTGACTGAAACATGCAGTCGTCGCTTCGCACAAAGATAAAATTCTGAATTGTATATCCGCCGCCGCCGACGACACCGTTACTGATGCGGCTGGGCTGGTTGTCGTCGCGACGTCAGCATGGCACATCCTTTCAAGTGAAAACGCAAAGGAGGAGAGCAAACGTTATATACTCTCTGTTCCGTGTATAAGTAAAAGGTAGAGAGAAGTGAGTCGATAAACGTTGGGGGACCACAATAGATAGTTTCTCATATTTCACAGTCGCTCACAGTTGATTAACGTTCACTTGTTGTTGGCGTATACATAGCTTTGTTTGGAAATCCTTCACGCGGGTGAAGCTTTCAGTTAACTGTATTAAATTTATTAATAATTATAATCACACCTTCCATACCTAACCCACCGCCAACACACAGCACCAGGAGGAATATGAATTATGTCATGGAGAAATTTTGCCCTCACACGTTTTGGATGCAGGATATGTAAGCTAATCAAAATTAATATCAGCATTAATATCATCGTGCTGGTTATACATATAATGAAGAAAAGGTAACGTACGTGGAGCATATGCTAAGGGATTTGGTCTCTTCAACTGACGGATATATACAAGGCAAATGTGGTGGAAAAGCTATTAATTTAATCACAATCTATTAATAATACAATTTATACTACTGTGTTGGTTTGGTGGTCGGTTTTTCAGTGTGGTCACCCAACATTGTAACCAACTAATTAATATAAATATTAGTAATGTATCAGTACTTGCATTAAATAACGTTGAAACCAGTAGAATCAACGAATTATGATGAGAACCTGCAAATGGAAACATAATCTATATATTTCTTTTAAAGGATAATCCAGGCTTTATTGTACACAAAGAACTGATCCCTAGTGTAAGAAAAAAGTTATTTTAGAAATGTGTGTCGTTAAAAAAATATTAATTTGGCTCACTAAAAATGTAGCTATAGAGGGTGTTTATTATTTCAATCGAACACTTTCATACAACAAAAACTTCATCGCCTCTCAACGGACATGATTAATAGCAATTTGTGATAGTTTGAATTAACTTCTCACACATCAAACGTCCCCACACAAAACACCACAATATATTCGCAAAAAATACATTAGTAACATTGAAAATTTCGCTGTTAGTTAATCAGGCGTTTCACTGCAAGAAACCAAATGATATATCGTTGTGCGCTTTAATATCAACATGTTGAACATACCTATAACTGACAGTGTGTAGGTGTGGTTCAGTCGTATGATTGATGATTTATTAAATCTGTGTGAGAGCAACAAGACCCAATTCGCCGTGATGGTTATCTCAAAGGCATTACACAAAAAACGGTGTATTAAATTATTTTGGTGCTTCAGTAATTATGTCAGCTTAAGACGTCCATTTGTTTGAATATTGTTAACGTGTTCCCGTGTGGCCCTATTCAGAGTTCTTTTTCCGCATGCAGTCCCGAGTGGAAAGTTCATTAGGAGTGAATTAGTTCCAGGCGTACACATATATTTAAACAAGTTTAATTATCCAACTAAACCAATATTGGTTAATGAATAACATTAGAAGTACATTAAGTGCGGCAGAGTAAATTCATTACGAGTATTTTATTTTTTTCTCCTTTTTAAACTTAAGCACAGGAATAAATCATTTAGAATAATGGGGTGTATTATTGAGCGACACTCTTTTTGTTTCTAACACAGAAAGTGTTTTATGGTTATAGATTTTTATCCATCATCAGTCATGATGGGTTGACAAGCAATCCAGGTTAAATTTTTTATTTCCTTCAGTTTATTTAATTCGAATTCATAATTTGTATACTTTGGTGACATGGATTAATTGGAAAATTAGGTTAGTATACATAGTGTGGCCAATAGTTTAGCTTACAGTTTATTTTTTAGCAGAGAGAATTGGAACTAAATATAAACTACTGGCCAATTGAAACGTACCAAGCGAATTTTTAGGTTGAATTTAAAGTCAAATATTTTGAAAAGGAGAAAAGATATCGACATGAGGTTTTCAGGATTCAAGAGATAATTTTATTGCGAAAACGATAGTGTTACCCGATTTTTTTACTTTGAGGTACTTTACTATCTACAGGGTATGAAAGAAAGTCGTCTTTTTTTTTCTCAAACTTTATACCTACCGAAATTCCGCAAAAAATGTTTTATATTTTTTTGATGTTGATTTTTTTAGTCCCTGGTTAATGAGGAAAAAGCAATTTCTCAAAATTTTTATATCCCTCTTATTTTACAAGATACCGAATTTTTTATTAAATTTAATATTGTTGAACAGGTTTTTGCAATAATAATTATGCTGCCATTTTGAAAGCAAATGTCATCATGTGATATGTCGATAAAAAGGTAATTTTAAGTAGAATCTAATTCTTACGGAAAAAAATATACAGGGTTGTTTTAAAAATTTTTGAAAATTAGTAGGTGGCCTTTCCGGTGAAACCGGAAGTGTCATCAGATTGTTTTAAACGTCAAAATGATTATCCCTTTCAATAATAAAACCATGCCAAATTTCAAATTAATACAGTTAAATGTAACAAAATGGTGGGGGTTGTAAAACGATTTCGTAGCCACCCGGTATACACGAATATGAGCAAATTTTTGAAAAAGTGAAAAACCCGTTTCGAGAATATAAGTCACTTAAACCAATGGTGAACATAAACTAACTAAATTCCGTTCTATTCCATTAAGAAAATAGCCTCAAAAAATGAATTAAAAAATTTACCAATTAGCGAACGTGTACCGATTTTTGATAAGCTACTGGTTACCAATAAATTAATGACAGTACAAAAAGTGTACTTTTTATAAGAAAGCCATTCATAAGGTATTATAATCAACTACAGAGATTGGTTCTTACAAAACACAATACGGCCGAACGACAAAAAACAAAGAAAAAATCAAATTTTCAGCAAAAATTCGGTATCTCATAAAATAACAGAAGTATCAAAATTTTGAGAAACAGGTTGTTTTCCCATTAAGTAAGGACTAAAAAAATCTACATAAAAAAATATTAAAAAAAATTTGTGGAATCACGGTAGTAAAATTTGACAAAAACAAGAAGACTTTCTTTCAGACCCTGTAGATAGTAATGTACTTCAAAGTAAAAAAATCGGGTAACACTATCGTTTTCTCAATTAAATTATCTCTGAAATCCTGAAAACCGCATGTTGATATCTTTTCTACTTTTCAAAATATTTGACTTTAAATTCAACCTAAAAATTCGTTTGGTACGTTTCAATTGGCCAGTAGTTTATTTGGTGGAAAATACATTATAGTCGTTAATATTTTTAGTTGTGCTAAAAAAACGAACTTAGGTTATATGAAAGGTGGAAACTTGAAATCCCTTACATTTCTAACACCCCCGTGACAAACTGCATTCCACAAAAACAGTTTTTCGCTGTCATTTGCGAAATTTACAAATGACGCAATAACCTCTGGCAATTTTTCCCGAATAAATCCCTACGTGATGTTGTATGGTACCATATAATAACAATGACGTTGCGGCGGCGGTTTCGATTAGAAAATTTATCGATGTTCAAGTCGATGCTGGTGACATTTTTATGGTCACACGAATAAAGTTTTTCTATATAACAAATAACATTTTGGTGGCTTAAAAGTAACATAAAAACACAAAAGAGGTACGTTGGCGTGCATGAAAAGGAAAGTCGATATGGAGGCTCTTTTGAAGTTTTTCTTCAATGTGCAATATGTTATGATGGGTCTTGTGCTCTGTGTGTGTTTATACTTATATTATATAAAAATATCAAAAGTTAAGAGATAAACATTCTTTCGTTGATGCTGCGAGGGCTAGACACTCTGTTCGTGGTAATTTTCCAGTGTTGCTTGCTTTTCGACCTGTACTCTGTATTGGAAAGTCATTTACTGGTTTATGACTAACATTTGTTGTTGTTGCAGGTGCACCGCAGATTTCAGTGCACATGAAATGCTAAGCGATATAAAATCCTGCTGGGTTTCATAGTAATCAATCTAATGTGATATTAATTTTAAACCAAACTTACAAAGATACCTGAAAATAACATTAAATTATCGAGTATTTGTATTTGCCCCTGTAGATGCGTACGTACTTACTCACTTTACCGTCCAGTATAAACACACCCTCGTTGTATTTTCTAACCCTAATAACAATATTGATTTGGTAATTTGGTATTCAATTAATGCAGCTTCCAAACATGCATACAAATGAAAATAAATGTTGAGTTCTTTTACGGTAGAAGTACTGGAACAATTACAATAATTGTAAAAATGTGTGTGGGAGTGCGTGATGTGGTTGTAGTGTTGTTGATTAAATAATCATTGTGACAGCGATTTTATCACAAAACGGATTACTAACCGAAAACAGTCTGGTATTTTATATTTATATAAATTTTGATTGATTGTCCATCGTTTTGTTGATGGATTTGTGTAAATGGTTTTCAATTTCGTGTATTTATTTATTGATTGTCTATGAATTGTAATTGTCTTGAGTTGGATTGGTTTGGAAAAGGTAATTTTAATCACAATCTAAACCACAATTATTAGGGTTAGTTTAAAGAAAAATTGTATTTTATATACTGTAATTAAATTTTTCAAAATTATGGCAAACTTTTGGAATTTTATTTATAAAGAGAATTGCAGGATATAATGTGTGTCATTTTGCGTGTTTTATTAGTTAATATCAACAATAACTCATAAAGTTTAGCCAATTTATTACACAAAATTTTTTCCCTCATATTGTATTTCAATTAAAAAAATTCTCTAGCAAACCTTTAATTTATTATAGTGTTGAGATTATCATTCCACTTTTTTAATAATTGCATGTTTTAAAATTCAATTACTGTTTGACATGAAAAATGTGTTAATTGTCTGGTCTATAAATCAAATATTTATTTAATTATCAGCAAATAGATTATTGAGTGAAACATAACTTAAACTCTATATGGTACTTGCTAATTAAATTTTCATACTAGTATCTGCTAAACATTCATCAATTCAATTCGGATAAATTTGAACTGTTGCATATTTCATTTTGTTTATTTTAATAGATAAATTTATGTTATTCGTAATATCGAAAATTAAAACCGGCGCGTCCGCCAAAATTTCAAATCGAGCCTTAGGCAATCTATATGTGGGCCTATAACCCAAGACTCTTCATAACCTAGTTCGATATCTATTAAACAACATTTCATACAAACCACAAAAACTTTTTCCCTATAACCACTCCCTGGCATATCCACACTAAGTTGTCTAGCCATAGCTAACTTCGACCGCATTCTATAAGCCCTTAGTAATTAAGATCGTAGTAAGCCCCCATCGTTACATTGTTTTCCAAACGAGACCCAGCAGGCTACGATCACAGCTGCTGCTGTGATGTTTCAAGAGGTCTAATTGTTTGCTACTGGATTACAAGATAACATAGTTTAACAATGCTAAATTATCGTCGCACATTCATTCACACGTAATTAAGATGTGCGACATAGGCGAGAAAAAGTTTAGCTCATCAATTATGGGGGACGTTTATTAATTATTATGAAGTTTTGGCTTTATTATTCAAAAAATGGTTTTTGTGATAACGTATTATAATAAAGTGGCAGTTTGTTGTTTAAATTTCGTTTTTACGAGCCATTCTTTGTTTTATTAAATCAATGTGGTGGGGTGGCGAAATGGCCATTTTATTAATGAGAATTTTGTATTTTTATTGAGCCATTAGGTTACAAGAGTAAACAAAGCGCACTTCCGATAAGCTTCAAGTCAAACAAAAAGTGATATACACTTTTCCCTCTTGGTTACATCCAAATTCGTGTGTACTCGTAGCTTGCATACAAAACCAATTTCTGCTTGTTGTAACAGCAATTTCGCCTCAACTTGCTTTATTATTATGCGAATTCATATCTAGATAAATCTAGTCAAGCTGTTGTTTTTTTAATAGAATTTTTTCGCTTTTGCCTGATGGCTCGTCCACCAGTTTATGTATAGAGGGAGATAGCAAGAGCATACAGCCTATAAATGATGTACAAGCCAGTTAGGTGTTTGTAATTAAATCTCATCATAAGTATGCATGTGTATGGAGCGCTGTGTAACGACCATAGGGACGACAGGTAGTTAATTTTGCATCAAACACTCTGCTCCTAGACTGACCCCACTGCTGATGGTGTGCTTAGTCCTCTAGCCTTCATCGAATCTGCATAAATAACGACATGGACATCAGGTAGAATAAGCAGATAAGCTCAAAAGGGAGTAGTTCACTTTCGTATTAGAAAATTGGTGTAGTACGGACAACAATAATTTCGACTATTTGTCGATTTTCCAATACATCGTAATCCTATTAGCATCCATTGCCCTTGCTGCAGTTTATAGTCCGAAATGATTTGGTTTTACGTCGCCATTAGATTGATCCTATTCCATGTTATTGACGTGAGTTCCTTATTTAAGACCAATTTTCCAATTCTAAATAAATTTCAATACCTTAGGCACGATTCGCTAAGTAATTGATATCTAATTGCCAATTAAATTTGAAGTTTGGATTTGACGTTTAAAAAGATAACAGTGGGAATTTGATTAAGGCCAAAATCAGACAAGTTTTTGAATGACAAGACAATTTATTGGATTATTTAATATAATGAGGAAATTGTTTACAAGCGCAGATTTTTTCAGTCGTAAAAAATTTGTGTTATCTCTGTGTGTTGATGTTTATAGTTGGCAGCAGTGTTTATTTTACTTTAAGCGAAATCTGTGATGTAGATAAACTGCCTGTTGTGTGTCCAATCCAAAAACTTTGGACAATTTGCATTTGGCTTGCACTGCAGCAACTCCCATATGAATATATGTTTCATAATAAGATTATAGCTTTTGTTGTGTATATGCACTTCAGATTTCCCCATATATAATAATCCAGCAAACAAAACTCTTAAGCAAAACATTTAAAACAGCATACATGATGAGGTTGGGGAAACAAGAAAAAAACCACCAGAAAAAAATAACAAATGTTCTGTTGTTAATACTGTTTGCTCCGGAGTGTCACCTATTTTTTCATATCACATCATCACCCCAACTTATCCTACTTAGCAGTGGAACAATTCCAGGAGATCTGCACAGGAAATAAAACACTTTTTTCGTCTTCTTTTCGTTCTGTATGTGTATAAACCACCTGAAAATTGTGGCAAACGCATGCGTCGATGTGAAATGCCATCTCTGCACAAGCATTACGGCGCTCAACATCCCAGGCAGTCCGGGACCGACGCTTGACGACGCCTCCAACGTTTCAGCCGCCTGAAACAACACGCGGCGCCGTGCATCACGCAACTTTGAAAAAGCACAACAAAAACAAATTGTAGGCAAATTGTGCTTGTAGTTTTTTCCCTGGTACAATTTGGGGTGCGTACACTGAGGCTGAACACAAAACTAATTGTAAGTGGGCGATTTTGGAAAATTTTATTACTTTCATGTGTTAAGAAAAACTCATTAGAAACTTTGCTATAACAGAGTGTTTTAGTTTTTTTGTTACGTAGTTGATTTTCAAAGGAAATTTAATTGAAGTTTGTTTTTTGCTTCCAATGAAAAACTGTTAGGAAAACAGTACGCACAAACTTTTTTCTCTGTATGTCAGAAATGTTGACTTCGCATAGGTCAAGAATAAAATTCTAATGGGCAGTGTTCCAAACTGAACTGTCTGCCATGTATACTTAACTGTCGTTTTTATATTTTGTAAAATGTCTTCTAACTTGTTAATAGGTTTATTCGTTCCGTTAGTTCGTATACTCCACCTCGATTTGTAGTATTTTATTTATCGGTTTTCAGTGGTGTGTAAATTGGTTCAGCTGTTTTAGCATATCACTTAAATATTTATATAAATTATATTCGGACTAATACAATATTGCCGATCGTTTAATATTAACCAGACGTCTGTGACCCCGACCTACCACATTTTCAGCAGTAAATCAAAATGCTCTTAGCGTGTATAATTTTATTTTAGTAGGTTACAAAAGTTTTCAATTAAAATGTTTTGCAGAAAGTGCCGTGGGTGTAACACAGCAAAGCTTAAAAAATTTTATTCAGAAGAGGAAAAGTGTGAGAAATTGGGGAGACTTACAATTTTATCATAAATTATATTTTGGGGGAAGTGAAATATATTTTTGCTTTATATGTAGGTAATATAATTATAAATTTAATTTTTAATACATTTTTAAAGCTAATTCTTTTTATACAAATCTAGTTTCAAAATGACAGTATAGTTTTTTTAGAATCTTTACACCCTTCGAGTGTGCTCACAATTTGAAACACGTCAGTTCTAATTGTATTTATTCTAGTAATATTAAAAAATTAAAGTGGCTGTTTTATTATTCAAAATTTCAGAACTGTCCTTGAATTTAAATATTTTCAACTCTAGAAAAGTATATACTATAAATATTTTCAGTCACACTCTCCCTCTATATTTTTCGCAAGAGAGGGAAAGAGAGATAGAAAATGTGACGCATATATCTACTGAAAGTGAAAATAATCCTGATACAACTCGACAAATAATATTTCTTATCAGTACAGAACACGTGTATAGTATTTTTGAAAAAGTATCAACTTTATGTTCATTTCAGTACAGTTTTTTTTTCGTTTCCCCATCATCTCTACTGCTTTTTTACAACTACATTTTAACTCATTCCAGCACCAGTAATAATTATTATACAGCACGCTGAAATCTCATATTTTTTACAACCCATCAATTAAGCAATCCAAATCACCAATTACTGCGAGATAAACATTGCAAACATCGCTTTTAAAAACAACTTTTATGAATGGTACATTTACGTTTAAAGTCAAAGCTATTTCCACCACCACAGGCACACCCAAATGAAATATTTATTATACATATAGCTACTTGGCAATTGGCGTCCATCCAAGACTTGCACATGCCACACATACAAGTTTTTCTTGCGTTTTGTTTGTCTTTTCTCCTGTAGGTATGCCACACCAAAACTGAAATCGCCTGAATGTTTGACATTGCACCTAAAAATAATTAATGGCAATAGCTTCATGTGATATGTGTACTTAGATATATATTCTTCGTTTGAAAATATACTTTTGTTGCTTTGTTAAATTACTTTGGGGTGCCAAATTATGCGAGATAACTAAATTGATAAAAATGAAAGGAGGTACAAAATATAAATTAATTTATGGGTGGAAGATCGACGAGCCGAAGGACAAAATTATTTGTTTCCGAGGGAAATTAATGAGTTTGTTAGTGATGGGGTAGAAAAATGTCAGAGGTTATAAAGAATCCCGTCCACAATATTTTCAGTTACTTTTGAATTTCCATGATTAATGACCGGGCATTTATAAGCGAAATGAGCAAATAAGCCACGAAGTTAGCGTTTTTATTTATAATAACTGGTGCATTAAAATTACCTTATTAGCATTACATCCTCCGTAACTTCTGTATTTATTTGACCCTAGAGACGCAAATTATATTATATAATAATCACCATACTTTACATCATTACTAATTTAGCTGCTCAAAAAAACCACTCACAGTTCGCAGTTTCTTTCTGTTGCCAAAAGTTAGTTTTTGTTTGGTATGCCACATACAATTTATTTTGAAGTTTGGGATTATATTTCGTACATTATTATGTGCAATACATTTGAAGCAGAAAGATCAAAGAATAATTGCGGCATCATACGCATAGTGCATTTTACTCTACATAATAATATTCCTCTGCTGTACTGTGTACATATCATTTACTTAAAAAGCAATTGGAAATGTAAATATAAACAGGGAACGCCTGGATGTGTTTGTATTTTGTTGCGGCACTTGTGGCAGTTAATTAATATAAAACGTGACACATGCAGGGCCGTGCTGTGGATAACGGTGAAAAATAATTTGAAAAAAATTGTCAAGAGGTGCAAAGAATTTATTCAAAATGCATATTTTATATTTTTAAGTTTATAAAATATACAAAAATAAGTCAGTTTGAGGTAAGATTTAAAATATTGTAAATTTGATGGTAAATAGGGATAAAAGTGGATTCTTAAGGTTCAAAGGATGGTCATAGAGGTTCACATAAGTGCATTCTATAAATATACAATAAGAAAAATTGGGAAACGTCTTGGGAAGATCTAGCCCCTCCTCTGACTACGCCTCTGCATGAAACCTGGCTAATTTTGCTCTTAATTTGTCATATCTCACTCATCAAACTATAACCTCATTTTAACAAAAAATACTATTTTCAATTTGAAAAAAAAGTTAAATTCTTTAATACAGATGTACTTGAAAAATGTCGTATATTAATAAAAGTTTATGTTTTTAGAATGGTTGGGTGGGAGTATTTTATATGTTGTTTAATTGGTAGGTATACGCTTGACTATTATTATTATGGAAGATGTTAATATTTGTAACTTCTTTCTATTTATACTATTAAACTGAGATTGGCGTTTTATAGAATGTCAAACAATAAGAGAAAATAAAGCTATCAAACGCGAAGTAGTGGAAAAACGAAATGGAATATGGTGTTACTTCCCGATGATAAAACTCTATGTACTTAGCAGTAAAATTTTAAACCGTAAATTTAAATTTAAATAAAATCATTGACCTAGACTATCATTTAAATATACGTGGTTGCGCATCTAAATGAACCAAATCGCGGAAATTATACTTCATTTATTGAACAATATTTTTTCCCATGTTTCGTTCATACGGACCACTGTATATAACACATGCCCCACCCTGTATAGTACGTGGAACGTTAAAAAGTGTAAATAATTTAATTTCGCTCATAGTTTATCGCTAGATTTAATATTAAAAGTTAAAATGAACGGACCCTTTGCTAAATTGAGAAGGAAATAACGCGAAAATAACAGAACTTATCTTTTTATTATTTTTGTTAGAAATACGAGCCCTAACAACTAAATGCTCGGACAAAAGTAAATTCGATTGTCTTTTTTCCACACGCGCAAAAGTTATCTAAATTACCTTCCATAATATTGATGGTTTTTTCTGTTATAATGCCAACATTTAGTTATATAAAAACCTAAATTTCGTAAAAATCCGCTCGGCGGTTCCAAAACTGTGGCACTTTAACCCAGCAGGATAGGAAAATTGTAGAAACAAAGAATTATTATTTTCAAAACGTTGGATCTAGAGTAGTCGGATTTTGAAGAAATTTACTTTATTGCAAAACTGGATGTTGGTTTTATTTACAAAAAAGTTACACAAGTTTTATTTGGTGATTTTAAACACTTATCGGAGTTTCAAAGTTGCACCTTTAAAAATGATAGAATTTTCTAGTAACTGTTTTAAAAAATCACAGTTTTGAAACCGCTGGTTGGATTTGTGTCAAAAAACCTTTAAATCAAAGCTCAATAATCGTACTATATTGAAAAAATCCTGAAATGTTAATATGAATTTTTTTGCATTTTTTCGAGTTCCACAGTTCACTTTTCAAAAAACGTGTTCTTTGAGGGTGCTACCTACATTAAAATAATCACAGTTTTGGAACCACTGGTTGGATTTTGGTAAAATTTACTTTATTGCAAAGCTGGATGTTGGTTTTATGTACAAAAAAATCCCCAAGTCTTTATTTGGTGATTTTAGGCATATTTCGTAGCTTTAATATTGCACTGGAAAAATGGGACGTAATTTTCTAACGACTGTTTTTAAAAAATCACAGTTTGGGGAAAACGACATAATGGGGCTTTCATGGCCTTCTTCCAGTCCGGACTTAAATGTCATTGAAACTCTTTGGTATAAAATTAACCGTATTCTACGCAATAATCCACCTAGAACCATTGGGGACTTAAAGCACAAAATAGAAGAAATTTGGAACAGTTTCACGCCAGAATTGTACCAAAATTTGATAAATACAATGCTTGATAGAATACAGCCAGCTATTAAAGCAAAAGGAGATGTAACCTCTTATTAATGGGCCTAAATTAAAAATTATCCCAACATTTAGTTGCAAATTCATTTTGTAAAGTTTGATAATTATTAAAGTTAAAATATTGTTAAATTCAATAAATAATTTTCTTCCATGCATAATATTGTTATTAAGGCTTTATCTTATTGTATTGTTAGGTGTTTACTAATTTCCAGTTCCCCTTTCATACTTCAAAAATTTACTTTTGTCCGAATATTTAGTTGTTAGGGCTCGTATATACGTGATTATTTTATATACAAATTCCATATCATGGGTTAATTTATGATCAAAACAATTTTTTCAGTTGCAACATAAAATCAATAGGTAATTCGTTAAAATCAAACTGTATAACACACAAATTTATTATTTAGTTACATGACATAAAATCTGCACATGACACAGAAAAATTTATAAAAATATACAACCAAACTAGTGTTGACATTGATAAATAACAATACGTTTTATGCCAAAAAACTAAACAAAACAACCCACAAATGATGGTTATTAAACACTAGCAAAATGAGCCAAGATTATTTTTTCTAAAAGTCATAATGTCAGTCAGTTGTCGACTATTTAAAATCAAATATAATTGGATACACTCAAACACTAAAACTTAAACTGTCTGACAGTCTACGATGTCGGCAAGGACATTATTTATATTCGCAAATAAAATGCATATAGTACATAGAATAAAAATTTGTAAAACGCATACGCTTCCTGCCAAGAATCTAATTTTATTTCATATGTAAATTCTAGAGAGCCAGTATTATGGCAAAAAGCACAACACGTGCTGCTTAAAAAAGCACTATAACTCTCTCTACATCTACCTACATGTTTCAATGCATCTTCTATGAATACAAGAATATACAATTAAATTTTTATAGCGACATCAAACACTAAATTGCAAATCTAATAAGAGAATGCTTTCGTGTTGAAAAATTGAATTTGTTATTATATTATTATTTAATAAAAAGTATGCGACTAATAATTAATCTCTTTTTAACAGAGAATTATCGATATGTGATTAACACGCTCGTGTATGAGCATTAAATTGACGCTCGAGCGACTGCTAAGTTTAGTTTCAGTCACAATCCAGTAGCTTCGTGTATAGCAGGCCTTATACACGAATTATGAGCTTTAAAACTGTACGTATTTTAAAAATGGAGTAAATTATTATAATTATTTCTCTCGGTGATAAACTAAAGTTTATTGTGAACATCTTGTAAACAACTCTTTGAAAAAAACATCGAGGTGGTAAAATACAATATTTTTCAGAATGTTTCCCACATATTTATCCAAGAAAAATATGTTGTTATGACTATATAGTAATCCAAGCACCGTTCAAAACTGAAAGTATGTAACTATTAAAAATAAATCTGAATATACTGAAATGGACCCATGCGAATAAAACTACAACGTGTAGAAGAGATGAAAGAATGTTGTGGTTACTTAGTTGCAAATGAGGCGTTTTAAAAGGTGGCCTACGCAATTTTCTATCCAACAAGCCAGTAACATATACACAAAACCCAGCCAACAAGTTCTTTTTATATCAAATACACTGGTATAGTGAAAAATCATTCAAGAGTTACAAATATTACATCGTAAAACTCGAAACAAATATTTACAGTTTTTAAAACTTATTTTTAGGTCGCATATAAGCCGAATTAAATAATTTAGTTCGTGCGGACAACAGCTGTAATAAAATAATCTAGGCCCACCAACTTCTAAATTAACATCTAGATATCAAAAAAGTAATAAAAGTTTCTTTTGTATGCTATATTTAAAATCCTTGAATCTGTTTATATTACACTATATAGCACATTTCTGCTGAAAATCTTATACTCTAATACTACAGCATAATATAAAGATCGTCTAATTCATCAATGTCGTCAAGAAGCCAAATGCAGCCAGCAAGAAATGCTCATGCACCACAATATTAGATAATATACACCATAAAGCATGCAGTGCTTCCTTTTCAGGCTTCATCAGACGAGTTTCAGCTTGGTAAAACAACAAAATAAGCGAATTGTGTTACTTAGTTAATAAAATTACTTTGGCTGCAGAGTGTGCATATAACGCTAGAAACGTAGAGGGAATTTTCAATATAACGCTTTATTACATTGTAAGAAAGGAATTTAATGAGTTTTCCAATAAAGGGTTATAAACAATCGTCATAATTTTCCACTTAAGCGGAATCTTCGGATGAAATGAATCGTGGAAAGCTGTATTAACATATTTATGATATAGGTACGAGTTTGGTTTTTTAAAACTACAATGCACACATCAAACTTATTTTATATTTTCAAGAATAACTTCATGCACCGTTAGTTAAGCTAGCCATCACCCTGAAGCTACGAAATCTTTATCTCTTTTAGCACTGCATACAATTTTCCTATAAATAATTCTATAAGGAAAAATTTATAAACTGATAAATGCAAAAGCAACTCAATGTTTTATAAAATAGAGATCGGAATTAACATATGGCGCTTAGTTATTTTGAAAGTTAACCTTCTCTGTCTAGGCGAGCTCTATATAAACTCACTCCACCATTTCGCTATATATTTACATTTGAAATTGACTTTACTACTTGATGACTATTGTTGCAAATTAAATCAATATTTTTTGCAGAATATTCCACATGCGCACATTTATGAAATAAAATATTCTCTGTAAAAACAAGCTATCAATAGAGAATTATTTATCTAGCATTATAAAAATATTCAATTTATTATAGTTGAAAATATTAAAATAATATTCGAATTGTACCTAGAATTATTATGCGGTTTAATTTTATGGGACAATTCTGGGCAAATCGATAACTTTCTATTATGAATTTATAAGAAACTGTCAGTTTGGGATTTCCGTAGCTTATATTCACAAATACAAATATAATTTAATTTGAAATTACGTTTAATCATAAGGTACAGCTAATTGAAGTTGTGGTAGTTTGCATCACTGTAAGTGAGGTAGTTACAGGAATGGTTCCAAAATTGCCAAAATTATGGTTCTGTAAATGTGTCAGTTACAGTTTAATGTAAACTAGAGATTTACAAATTTACAGGAATAACGCAGAATGTGTCCATTAATGTATGTGAATTTTTCTCTTGATTTCATATGGCATAACGAGGAGGGCAGTTTTGAATACAAGATAATCCTTCAAGTTATTATTCGGCGGAAATAATTTCCATAATAATAATCATAACAATAATCCTCAATTACACTTTAATTTCTTCTAATACTTATTTACAATCCTCAATCCTGTTTATGATGCAAAGGGTCCCCATCAGGACCATAAACTGGCGTGGTAAAAAGTTTAAACCGAAAATTTATGTAATTGCTGGACGTCAAACAAAAACAACGAATTTATTATACCTACACCATCATAAACGTAAACGCCCTATAGTCCTCTCTAAATTCAAATGTAATTTTCCCTGTGAATGGTCTTTTGATTCTGGGAGCGCGCACTCCGCTGATAAATAAACATGTAAATAAATGAAACCGAAAGGGTTCAGGTTCAGACAGACACAGAGACCATCATGCGAAATGAATTCTAAAGCTTTGGCCTTTGCAAAGGCGCGGCGGCGCCAGGTGAATAATTATTTAATCAAACGCTAATTCACTAAAGGAATAACTTAACCGGCTTTAATCTCATTCGTTGTGTTGCAGGAACGAAAGCAAAGAAGCGAGAAACCGTCCGTCGTCGCCCCGAGAAACCATCACAATAATCATCATCATTGTGTGCTACTGTGTGCATGTGCGTAAAATTGTGTTGTTAAGCCGCCTCTGCCCCCGGCTAAAGACATTTCGGGGGCTGTGAAATTATACCTACTTGGGAAAAAGGACCAACTTGTACTTTCATAGTGGAGTGGTTAGGAAGTGAACCAATGGACCTGGACTGTGATTCTGAGGGCGTTATGAAATCTGATGAGGAAATGGGCCGTGACAAGCCATCTGGTGCTGCTGCTGTTGCAGCCGCCGTCGCCACCACCAACCACAATCACTACACTAGTAAGTAGCTGGTAATTTCCCTACTTGCGTTACATTGTCTTAATTACCTTGAAGTCGAACGAAAAACTTTTATAATTAAAGCAACAATTGTGTAGGTAAGAGATAGGAAATTGGAGCCATACATATACGGAAAATTGGTTGAATCCATAAAGCACTTAAGAAGCCATTAATTTCCACTGAGAAACTAACTTTAATCTAATTTTAACCACTTTGTATTACAACTAGGACATGAAGTTCTAATCCCCACAATAATTTCTTTGCTAATTGGAAGTCTGTAGCAATTAACACAGGCATTTAACACAACATTATATACGGAAAAATAATCGCAGCACGCCGGAAATAGTTATTTATGCAACAAGTGCATAATGTAGTACTTTTTACACGATTGGGAAGTTCGATCGGCAACACTTTAAACATACTACATTATTCCTACTAGTTTTCAAAACCGTGAAAAAAGTTACTTTATTATGTGGAAAAAGATTTATTATCTGAAAACAAGTTTATCCTTTATACTTTTTCAATTTCGTGTTGTGGTTTCTACAAAGAACAGTCAAACATTATGTATGCTATTACATTCCGATCCACAAGCACCAGCCGAATGTTATAAAGTAATGGGACTCAAGGGGCCCTTCAACACTAAAACCCTTAACAACATTTGATGATGCTCTCCCAATATAAACGATACATTTATTATGCTTTAGTCAATAAAAATAGTATTGCGAATGGAATTATTGCTAGGAGAGAATTCGTCAAAGGCATTCAAATTTTATTATGGGGATCTTGAAAATGGGATAGAGACAAAGATAACTAAATTACGGAAAATCTGGATCAATAAGGATACTGGATCGTTGGGGTAATCACCAAGGATACAAAAACTGAACCCGCGAAATGCTCACTGGATTTCTATTATTTTAGTTGCAATAATAAAACAAGATTGCACAAATATTATGTTTTGTATATATATAAATATTATTTTGACATATTCAATAACATGTTTTTATGAAACTTATAGATGTAGCATCAAATCGGATACAACGGATTAAATTTAGAGATTAATTACAGAGTTACACGTGTGTTCATATTCCAACGGATGAAGCAAATAAATTATTGTAAATTGTAAGAGCTTTAGATCCAAGTTGTAAATAATTGAATATTATGATAAATAAATCTGAGTTATGCACCCACGTACATACAGTGTATATGATGGCTTTCCTTATATCCTTATTCTTCAGATGAGCATCCATTTTATGCACCTATAAAATTTTTACTACCCAAATTAAAATATGGTATGAGATTAATCAAATTACCGTACATTCTTAGTTTGGCTCAATGAAATTTTATCTCAATATTGCGTAACTTAAATTGCTGTGTTAACAATAAAAAACTAAATTAGCACATCCTTGTTTGTAAATTAAATCTTTAACCTAGTTACGTAGTTGGAATAGTGGGCCACACTTACATAAATCACTGAACTTTTAAACTGGCTTTATTAAACTTGGTAAATGTTTTCGTTTTAATTAAGAAAATGGAACACAAAACTTCAAGTTATGTATAGTCTGTGTTTTCCAGAAAATAAGATTAGAACCAAATTACCTACAGTTAATTTTCAAGTAAATAATATTAACACCACCTACACATATGCTGGAATAGATTTGATGATGATGATAATGATGATAATAACGATCCAAATCTGAGGGTTCACTTCGTACAAATTGCCTCACCCCTTCCAGTGCCACATCACACAAATCTTGTTTCTGGACGGGCCCCATTTTACCTTTTCAGTGTGTCGGTCCAATTAGTTTAGTATTTATAGTTAAACGGTGGCTGAACTGCAGCATCTTCTTCATTTTATCGTTACGACTCACCGGATCCCTCACACCATCAAGACTTAACTTCTTGCTATTTAACTTTTTGGAAAGTTTGGGGTGCGTGCCCGTAAATCAAGACGACCTCGCACAAATTTCACCGGAAAAAAGATTTTAATTGCTTGGGGTGTGTACCGGAGCTAACAGATCGACGGTGTGGGTCTATCGCAGATTAAATTTAAAAGCTTTTTTATTTTAATATTTTCCGACTTCTTAAAAAGGGGGATATACATCAAGTTGGGAAGTTATCCGTACCGCGATCGCTTTTTTTGTCAGCAGCAAATATAAGATGAAAAGTAAAGGCGGTGATTTAGATTTTAATCGCACGGCAACAGCCCTCTAAATTTGTTTAAGTGAGATGTTTACAGCTAAAATTGTTTCTGCCACTTCATTAAATTACGTTAATTTATAATTTTATTTCATTCTGAAATAGCTCAGGTACTCAACTGCAGCCTTAAGATAAATCCCTGAAATTAAATCTAAAGTGGGCGGGTTGTTACAATAAATACTAAAATTCCTTTGTGCATGCCCACGGTATTTTTCTTGTATAATATAATACAATTTATGAATTTCCGTATTCTGGTTTGAAAAAATAATATATTTTGGTTTATGGGTGAGGGGCACAACCAGTAAGGGGATCAGAACCCTTCAGCTGAAATATTTTCATCATGTGATTCACGCAGAAATATTATTATTATTGGAGGCAGTCGACGAGAACGACAACGTTGCATGAATTTGACATTTCCATTCATCCAATTTCAACATTTTTACTCAGCGAATCTATTAGGCAGAAAACGCGGAAGACACAAAGAAACTTAGGGTTAGGTCGGAGTGGGGCCCAGGAGAAGGACGCCGAAAATCGTGAACAATAACTATTCATATACAATTACAAATGCTTTGGTATAAAAATGCTACTTACATAAAAAAAAATAAAATTTATTTCACTGAAAGCAAAATTTAAAAAATCTTTTCTTTCTGTTGGAAAATCCAAACAAACCGTGATTTTACAAATAACTTTATCGACCCTAAGCACTAGAAAACCGTTGGAAAACAACTCGCTTGTCACGAAATTTATTTTATTTCCATTTGGCACCGCACAGATTGAATAACAGTAACATTTGCGAGTTGCATTCGGTATATCGTATAACGAATACCGAAAACTTTTTGCTGATTGTAAACTGATCACACCTCTGTGGAGGCGGATTTGTTTACAAAATTCCACCACCAGGAGAATTTACACATCTTGACACAAATATATCGCCTTTGATGTATTGTAAAATCGAAAATACAATTCAATTTAAAACTTCTAGCACCCGGGCGACGGCGACGTTATCTCATGCAGAATTCAACCATCATACCTAAGCCCAGAACGTGACAAACATGACCAAGACCGGCAGAGAGAAAATTTGATAGAAAATATCATATTTACTTATTGGGGCGATATAGTATAGTACATTCTTATATTTATTTGTTTGTTTGTTTCTCGGGGGCGGTCTGAGTGTGACCCAAATTGTTCTCGTAATAAACGTTGCAATTACTGATATTATGTCGTGGAAACTCGGATAATGATCAACAGTTTTAACAGTTTATTTCACGGACCAGCTGCAAAATATCCGAGGTATTTTCCATAGATGATGATAGGGGACGTTTGTTCCGTATCTTTTATTGTGTATACATTATTACATGCTGTATTAAATTTTATTTTAGTCTTTATGTGGTGCTTTTATAGTTTTTAGTCAATAGTAAAACTCATACTATATTCGGTAGTTTCAGCTTACACTGCATGCATTTCAGGTTTTTTGGTGATAAAACTCGCATTGCTGTACTATTCGCCTAATAAAATTTAAGGAACTTTCTATAGAATTTACTCTCAATCTCTTCCTGCAAACTAATTGAAAAACAGAAATAACTAGGTATACGAGCCTCCTAACAACTAAATGTTCGGACAAAAGTAAATTTGATTGTCTTTTTCCATACGCGCAAAAGTTATCTAAATTAACTTCCATAATATTGATGGTTTTTTCTGTTATAATGCCAACATTTAGTTATATAAAAATGTAAATTTCGTAAAAATCCCCTAGGCAGTTCCAAAACTGTGGCACTTTAATCCAGCAGGACGGGAAAATTGTAGAAACAAAGAATTATTATTTTCAAAACGTTGGATCTAGTAGTCCGATTTTGATGAAATTTACTTTATTGCAAAGCTGGATGTTGGTTTTCTTTACAAAAAAGTTACACAAGTTTTTATTTGGTGATTTTAGGCATTTATCGGAGCTTCAAAGTTGCACCTTTAAAAATGATACAATTTTCTAGTAACTGTTTTAAAAAATCACAGTTTTGAAACCGCTGGTTGGATTTGTGTCAAAAAACATTTAAATCAAAGCTCAATAATCGTACTATATTGAAAAAATCCTGAAATGTTTATATGATTCTTTTTGCATTTTTTTCGAGTTCCACAGTTCACTTTTCAAAAAACGTGTTTTGTGAGGGTGCTACCTACATTAAAATAATCACAGTTTTGGAACCACTGGTTGGATTTTGGTAAAATTTTCTTAATTGCAAAGCTGGATGTTGGTTTTATGTACAAAAAAATCCCCAAGTCTTTATTTGGTGATTTTAGGCATATTTCGTAGCTTTAAAATTGCACTTGAAAAATGTGACGTAATTTTCTAACGACTGTTTTTAAAAAATCACAGTTTTGGAACTTTGGGAAAACAACATAAAGGTGCTTTCATGGCCCTCATCCAGTCCGGACTTAAATGTTATTGAAACTCTTTGGCATAAAATTAAACGTATTCTACGCAATAATCAACCAAGAACCATTGGGGACTTAAAGCACAAAATAGAAGAAATTTGGGACAGTTTCACGCCAGAATTGTACCAAAATTTGATAAATACAATGCCTGCTAGAATACAGGCAGCTATTAAAGCAAAAGGAGACGTAACCTCTTATTAATGGTCCTAAATTAAAAATTATCTCAACATTTAGTTGCAAATTCATTTTGTAAAGTTTGCTAATTATTAAGGTTACAATTTTGTTAAATCCAATAAATAATTTTCTTCCATGCATAATATTGTTATTAAGGCTTTATCTTATTGTATTGTTAGGTGTTTACTAATTATTTGCGTAAAATTTCCAGTTCTCCTTTCATACTTCAAAAATCTACTTTTGTCCTAACATTTAGTTGTTAGGGCTGCAATTATATCTACTTATAGCAATAATTATTTATTTAATTGTCTATAAAACTTAATGGCGTCGTCTGAAAGCCATTATTTATAAGAAATATCATAACTCAGACTAATAATTTACTTTAATTGCCCAATTTTACTACTAGATGTGTACGAGTATAGTTGCTCTAAAATCTTCTACTGAAGATCTATAATTATTTTCTAATTAAAATTTATAGAAGGTAAAAAGTTAATAGTTTTAGGTTTTGCATTTAATAAAGTTGCTACGGCACTGGATTTTTTTCAAAAATTTTTAGATATCACGTACTAAACGCTTATACATAGTATGAATAACATATTTTCAATTTTTTTATTTTATTTTATTTTATTTTCTATAAATTTACGTACATATAGTTTTGACACATACAGTTAACTTCAATATAAAACTAATTCGAATGTATGTAAAAAACGTTCCTCAACAACTTCTACGAGGTCTCTCGGCGATATTTCTGAAACTTTGTTTACAAGTAAACTTTTCTGAAACTTCGTTTTATGATAACGAATACAATTTAATGGAGAAATGCAACAACATCAGCAGTAAGAGAACATGTTTAACAACTAGCTTTAAAATTGCATAAAAACTTTATTAAAACATATATTTTGCAGGTATACAATATCTAATTTAAATGAATTTGCATTTGGATTCGTACAATGTAAACGTCATGTCGAGTAATTCCCAGCGGGATATTATAAAATAGTTTGTTGTATGTACCTACGTTATGTATTTAAACAAATTTATTATTTAAATTTGGTCGAAGAAATTTGCTTTCAAAGCACTTTTTGCTGTTATATTAAAGTTAAAATTTAAATACAAATTCGGTTATTTCAGGACAAAACCCCCACATTTACTAGATATGTTGGCCATTTCAAAAACTTAGAACCAGGAGCTTTGTTTAGGTGAACAAAGGAGTATTGCTTGATGATGAGGATTAAAGCGAGAGTTCAGTGATTTCAATATTGATTTGGTTAGGTCGAAATGCAATCTGGACAGAAATTGAATATTACATAACTAAATATTGGTAGAACTTTAGCTAGCTCATTACATTAGTAATAATTACGTGCGCTAAATATTTCACTAATATAAAAACTTTTCCAACTTTCCACATTTCTAGCACATCTTTCAAAAACAATAAATATAAGCACAAAGTCTTTTGTACTTTGCAAAGTAGCTCTAAGTGCCCAAACTAAATATTTCCCCACACCCAATCGGTACATGCTTATTTTTATTTTTCGTGAATTATGGTATCAAACAATACTTTACCTCGCCCAAACTTGTGTATAGTTCAAAACTCTTAAAAGCAGGGCGACTTGAGTTGAAAACAAACCAATTTGTCAGTATAGTTAACAGATTCAGAAAGCAAAAACTTTTCCAATAAATCAGACAAGGGGTAAAAGCGCAACAAAAAAATATATAAAATCTCGAACGAAATAGAAATACTTTCTTCCTGCATCATGTTTTGATGTGACGTGTTTACTGGAAAATGTCCTTTTTGCACATTTGTCGCATAATTCAGTGTGTTCGTTGTAAAATCTGTAGAAGGAGGTAGGGTTAAGAGAAATGAAACAAAGGGAATCCCACCATGGCATGTTCCAGTCATATAATGAAAATTTATAAAGGAATCTTTTGCCTAAGGATTATTGCGTGCACAAAGGGAAAAATTGTGTTGTACGAAAATATCGAAAACTACTTTTATTATCTAGCCCCTTTTCTGCTTTCTGATTAACCCCTAACGAAACTTGTTGGACAAACAACCGGCATTTAATAATAAATCATCATCAACATCCAATATAACCCCCACGTTTGTTTTCCAAGTCAATCCTCCTACACAAAAACTAGCTCCTAGCAAACTTTTTTCAAAAAGTCTACCCAAAGTTAATTATTTCTAAACAAACATTTCATCCATGGCGCATTGTTTGAATATCATATTAAACTTTTATAATTGAACTGGTTTGTTAGAGAGAATATGTGGGTGCAGTCTGGCAGAAAGTCGGGGCTAAATGTATTGAACTGAAACAAGAAGAAAGTTTTCAATCATATATTCATCGACTTGTATTCAAATTTAATAGTATTCCCTCACGGTTTAAATAGTACTGAACACAATTTCAAAAATCAAATTATTGAATTATTATTACTGTTTTCTTTTGATGGAAATCTACACTAGTCAATCGAATTATATCATTATTGTCTTCAACAGATTCGTATTATTATCGTAATTAATTAATTAATGTCTTCTGAGTGGTTCTAAGTCTCCAAGTAAATAAAATGTGATTAAAGCTTAGATTCCCACACCACCAATTATGTTATATATTTCCGGTATTATACTGTTAGACAGATCGATCAAATAATGCCTTTGAAGTTGGTGAATGCAGAGCCGAATTGGTAAACATTTTCGTTAAACAATTTGCTATGTAATCCTGGCACACTATAACAGACCCATCAACAGCAGTAATTGACTGAAGGTTGAACTATTATGAACTATGACAATATGATCATACAATAATTATGGGAAATTTAACGCTATACAGGATTTTTTATTGTTGTTGGATTATCTTAGGACAGAAAATCAATGATTTCATGCAGGGTATATGCTGAAATTTGTAATATGGAATTTTTTACACAAAATCCTGTAAAAAAGTCGCAAATATAAGGTATTATTTCTTTAGGTCACGGTAGAATTATTTTCAGTAACCGTGTCGTCACATCTCCATCTCTGTTGCCCTTAATAGAAGAGGCAAATGCTAGACTCTGTCGCACATGTCTACTGAAAATAAACCGGATATATCAGCATCTTGCAGTATAATATTAAATTAAGAATATTTTTAACTTAAGCACTTTGTGCTTTCAAATATTTCCAGCGAAACTTTTTACTCGAGGAAAACCTTAAAAAGCACATAGCCAAATCCATATTTTTTATTTATTTATTTATATTCATCAACACGCGCCTTGAGCCACTTTCGCACCACGCAAACAGCTCGTAAAAAATCGCAAAGCTTTAAATTAACAACTCTTTATTTACTTTTTATATAATATTATAACAACGAAGGGGATTTCACTTTGAAGGAAAAAATCAAAAGCTGTAAACCGGAATATTAATTTAAAGCTCATTTCGTCGTTGAAAGTATTAAAGGATCGTCGTATTTCAGTTTCAGGGTACCTAAAAAAACTAAAATGTTACTAGTTTACGATTTATATGCTGCAAACGTTGAAGTTTTAATTAAATTTCTTCTTTGTATTGTTTGTGATTGCCACATTGAAAACATAGTTTTAATTAGGTACGTATACAAAATTTAAGTCGGTATGATGCGATTTATAAAAAATAGACAGAGAGAAAGGGGGGCAGCTTTATAAATTAATTTCTTTTGCCTCAGTAGACGATTAATTTTTAATTAGACAAGAAGAGTTATTCCACTTTTGAATTACTTTCTATATTTGAGTTCGAGATTGGCACTAAATCTGGATAAACTTAATTTCAAGCAAAAAAAAACACCAAAACCAAACACACCTGTGTTCCCTAGAGAATATCCAATAAATCTCCGGCTTTCTTTATTTTCAATTACAAACAGAACTAACTTCGACAAATATCCCTTTAGTAAATCTTGCGGGTGTCTGTCTACCTTGTGGCTTGGACCTGAATCAACTAAGATAAAACCAAAACATCGAATTCGGGAACTCGGTTACTGGTTACTATATCACCATGGAAGAGGAAGGGCGCATCATCGCATCCGGAATATTATTGGTTTGGTTTGGTTTGGTTTGGTCTGATGCTTGAGCAGATTTAATTGGGAAAATTGAATGGCTACACTCCAAATACTAACGGGGATGGCGGCAGTGTATTTATTGAAGAGTGGAGGGTGTTCGACTAAAACGCGGCACCATGATTAAATAACGATTAGTTCAATTACTTGCGTATACAGCTTTTTACATTTTAAACCTCTTTTGTCATAAAAGCTCTAAAACTTGAAAATATAAGAGTATTTATGCGGATTTCCAAAATATTCTTTTTTTACATATTAAGGAGTTGCAGGAGTTTTATTTGAAAACTGTCACTAAATTTTCCTTCGACCCCAAAATTCCAAACACAAAATTGTGCAACCCTCTTTGAAATTACCTGTCACATTTTATACAACTCTTCCGTTTTTCAATCGAGTGGTTTTTTCCCTTTGTGTGTAAAAGCATAAACGTATAACATAACACAGATATATACCTACTACACATTTACGAGTAGATGCAGCTTTTTCCTCCGGCGCCGCCAGAAATATTTTTACTTGTCGAAATCGCAACCCTTATCAGCCGTCACCAGTAGAAAATTCACCCCTCTCGCACTTCCACATAACACAATAGTTTTGCACCGAACTGAGCCAAGGTGGTTCGATCAAGGATTCCCCGAAGGACACGGATTTACGGCGGTGGTTTCTCCCATTGATATCCTTTCTGGGAATGAGTAGCGTACTTTATGCATGTGTGTTGGTGTGGATGTGAAGAAGGTGTACATTACTAGCTCGATAACGGTCAGATAAACGTTGCCATAAACTTGTATTACTACGGGCTGACGCCACCGCCGCCGTGCCGTCGACCAGCCCCCAGCCAAATGCGAGGTTGTAAAACATCATACGAAATTGGTGTAATTAACTGTTGGGATCCTCGATGCACTGCGTTTTATCCAGAGGTTTGGGTTTAATAACTGCTTAGTTAGTTAGTGACTGGGGTCCCTCCACAATTTTTATATAGGCACTTAAATTGTGCTTAGCACCAGCAGGTAGAGCTAAGAGATTCAGCTGATATTATCACCAATGCACTTGGTGGATTGTAATTTTATAATAGAATAAATTACTTGAGTTGGGGAACAGTTTTTATTGTTCTGTCGAATTTTATATTAGAGGAGTTTCTGCTGATAATTTGATATTAAAAAAATTGATAAAATAGTAGAGGGTGTAATTGTTGTATAAACTATTTTAATAGGGAGTGTCTGCTGCACCGACAGCTCGGTGACTTAGGCAGCAGTCTGCGATGACGTAAAAACCTCTACACGCGAAGTTGTTAGCAGTTCTATTCATTTTATGCTCAATTTTTCCTGTTCTAAAACGGACGATTACACCATACCCACAAATAATTCCAGACTAAACTGTCCGAAAAAAATCTAAACGGGGCGAAAATAAGTATGCTAAGTTAAAACTTTGTGCTACTCTTGGGACAATTTAGTTTTGACATGAAAACAGATGAAGATAAGTGTGTTTACATGTACGATCCGATTACAAACGCTTCATTTATCTCAGTCTCTCGTCCTACACAAATTCCCCGCCGATATGATGATCAAAATAGTCGAAAAGTTGCAATGCAAACTCCAGGCATAAGCACTACTTGTTGTTCTAGTAAAACTAAAGAAGCTGCACAAAGTAGCAATTTTAAGGAGCCGGCTGTTTTAGCTTGTAGATAGTATAGCGTAAAATGCACTATACACTTATTTCCCTTAAAACAATATTTGAGCCAATTAATAATAACGAAATGGTGATGGGCTAGCGCGGTGTGTGGGTTTGCATAATAAATTATTTAAGCATAACCAGAGAGGAAGAGCTGGTGGTGGAGGTGCTCATCGTCCGTTTGTGGCGCGCTACCGTCGAAAACAACCAAATTTATAGCGTTTTCGCTTGAACAGCCCAAAGTGATATTCATGAGATCCGTGCAGCTCCACCATACCAAAGAAACACTTTTTGTTTCGTTTGGTTTCGCGCGTGGCAAAGCCACTTTTTTAAAGTTTGTCCACAGAATCATGGAAGTTAAATCCATGAAATAAATAATGATGACGGTGGTGGCGACAGCGTTGAAGTGGGTGGGGGTTTGGACGATTTCTTTGGAATCAAATGCGATTAAATCGCATGCTACTGATCCTGGGGGGCGATATTTCAAGTTGATTTCAATGAAGAGAGTATTGGATGGTGCGAGATTCTTTCCCAGGATTAACACATTAGCTTCCACTGAAAAGGGAAATGTAAAGTTGGATATTTCTGATCGAATCGGGTGAATTATTGAATATTAATGTCCATTTTCCGCACCATAGTTTACATAAAATTAACACTTATGAGTAAAGAACCACGATCTATGTGTATCAGTAAACTTATAATAAAAACACCTTTTGTACCACTAATTAAAGGAAGATATCACAACAAACAGTAATAAATTACTAGTCAAACACAGTCGAAAGCTACTAGCTTTAATATTAGGAGCAACGATTCTAAAACAAACATTCCATTTGATAGTTGAGTCAACATTTGGAACCTTCACTATACACTCACCTTTAATATTAATTGCTAAATTAAATAAAGTGTAGGTTTGATTGCAGGTAAACAAATATTAATTAGACTCCCTACGAGAAGATTTATTAATGTGAATATGTAGTGTGTGGGTGTCCCCAATTACTTGATTGCAAGTTGATTAGTCGGACAGTAAATCAATAGAATTGACTGTTTATGTTATGTCTTTTCCATCGAGATAAGCAAGCTGTACGAGCATGTCAATCATGCGATTAAAAATCAACTGCTGTACAAGGTTTGGTTGAACAAAACAAGTCCCCAGTCGATAATCTCATCATCCATCATATTACGGTCTTTATATTTTATATACAACAGGTTGGGGGCGCGCCCGGATTAAGGAATTTCATAAATTATCCTGGGAATTTAACAATAACAGCAGCAAAAGTACAAAAAAATATCCCATAGAAAGCATGAAAAATCGTCCACATCATTTTTCTTATGGCTAATATAATTTTTCCCCAAGATTCTTTTTCCTTTTGGAAATAATTAGGCGGGTTTTCGGCGGCGCCCGCAGTATACAATCGGAAGCTGATTAAAATCGAGTTCATCGTGCGCCCTGACGGCGGCGGTGAACGACGCGAGATTTTAATTTAGAAATCAGTGATGCCACCTGTGCTAGCTCGTTATTTTCGGCGAGGCAGGTGGAAACAGCCGTGTGCGTCCTGCTTTTCTTAGCTTTCATAGCATGGAAGACGAAAAAGAAACGGCAGTCTTTTAATAAGTGCTTTATTCGTTCGCCCCTCGTCTGATGTTGTCATTTAGCTTTTTGATTTGTTCAGTTTGGTGGAGACGAAGAGAGAAAATAATCACAACAGCGGGAATTTTTGCCCATGCTGGTCGTATCTGTAGTGGAAATCATTTTAAATTTAATTTGGGTTTTACTGTGGCGGGTTTATATGCAGATGTGCGCGCCAGTTTAATGTTAGGTAATTTTTTTACCACGAACTGTCGCGGTTTATTAAGACAAGAATAGAGTGGTTTCGGTGACAATAAACGATTATTTTCATTTAGGCTATAATCTGTTTGCATTTTAAATAGAGCTGCTGGAATAAAAATGAAGTGACCATTAATTTTATTTTTGAACGGGTTGAATACATATTTTGCTATTACAAAAATTTTTAAAAGGATTTCAACAGAAAATTCAAATAAAATATCTGAACGAATAAAAAAAAGCCCAAATTGTTTCCTTTTAAGTGAAAATAAGAAATCATTAATTAAATAAAGTTTCCAATTTTGTCCAAATCCAATATCCTTAAGAGAGAGACAAAACCTGCCAGTACACCAATTAAAGCACTTTCCCTTAGCAATACCTGTCACCATGAGCCCCTTCCCCTGTCAGAGCAAGCTATGTAAATTCCATTTGTGCCCATAACGAAAAAATTTATTCATTTACGGATTTTCCTTAGGGTTGGGTTAGCCGAACATGAAAATCGTTTTGGAAAAGTGCTGCGTCTGCAGCTTGAGGACACATGGTGCTACCACCACACTAATTCCAATTCCATATCTAACCCCTCCGGCGCCCCACTCCACCCACACTCCAAACTTTCAACAAAAGTATTTATAAAAGGGCCCGACTAATACAATTTCCGCTAATGTAATTTTCCCTCGCGCCCTCAGCAAAAGTTTGCCTTAGCCACATTTCCACATCGAATAATTATTGAAATATGTTCGGATTGAGCGAAGGCGTTTCTCAACGGACACACGCGCGGCGCGGCGGGATAACTTTGTAAATGGAAATTTGTAACAATCCTGAAATAATCTAATAAGGGTTGTCATGCACCTGTTAGAATGATTGAATTAAAGCCGAATGCTCTCATTTGTGTGTTGTTATGATCAAGTAATTAGGAGTGAAGGCGGTGGTGTAGTGCGTTGAAGTTTTAGACTTTCTTCAGCGTTGTCAGTTTGGTACACATTAATTTAACAAATTTCAAACTAGCACAACCTGCCCTTGTGTCATATAGTAAAACGTTTAGGGGGACTAAAACTGTGTCAGATCTGACACTTCACTAAGTAACGAGAGCAATTTTAGTATTAATAGAAGACCAACCAAGTTGGTGTTGCCTTTGATCTCTCGTGCTCTTCTCCCCCAGCTTACCACCCTCTTGCTCTTGCTCGCTGGCTAGCGTGTTTAACGCGAAACAGCACACAACCCTGGCTCCCTTACTATATTATAATTTACATATTTATGAAAATGTTATGCCGGAAATCTGTTACGTACCTACAATCATGTCCAAATTAATTTCGTTACTGTTTGTGCCTTAATTAAAAAATAACATCTATAGGACACAGCGAGTTGAGAAGTTCCTTAACAAACCGCACGTAATTATTTTTTAATTTTTAATTACCTTTAAGTTATGTTGTTAAGTGCACTCAGTGACTTTGCCCCCTGTTTGTTTTAAGGCACGTTAATCTGTAATTAATGTTCCATTCAAAGGATGTCAACTTGTGGGAAATTTTAAAACATAATGTAAGAAGTTTTAAAGCTCGGAGGATTTTGTGAAAGAACTAGGATTTGATTGAAGTACACTGTAAGCAGATTTGCTAAGAGGAGGTTTACAAAGTGGTCAAATCAGTGGGAAAACTGAGAAATTTAATGAAAACTCTTTAACAATCTTGAAATTTGAATGCGTTGTTTTTTAGTATTTATATCAAAGTGTGGAAATGCAGAAACAATATTCCATATTTTATACACAAAATAGTTGACCGAAGGTCGTTGATATGGTAAATCGGGGGTTTACATATTTTTTCTAAAAATTCCTTCAGAAATTTCATTATAATGTTTTAGTTATCTTACAACTACTAAGATTTTTATTTCATAAACTCTGAAAAATCTGCATGCTACTAAGAGCTCCTCCTACACCCTTTATAAGTAATTTGCGTACTTCAATTGCATTCAACACTTGCAGTTTTAAAATATTTCAACTGCGGTCTACAATGTGTATGTTTCATGTAATTACTGCATCTGCCAAGAATAACAGCACATAATCCATAAAATCCTCATCCATTAGTACAAGATGTACAACAACAAATAATATCTTGCAATGTTTTGTTGATTTTCTCAAGAAACTACAAATTTTTCTAAAATTTTAACGATACTTGTACCTATTATAGAAAAATATTGATCAAAAATTGCACGATTCCATATTATGATTTATTATGTAATCCTTTCATGTATCCTTAATAATTCTGTCTGATAAATGTGTAAAAAAAGATTTTTTATTTTTGGTTCCAGTTTATTTTGTAAAAATGTTGCATAATTTCAGAAAATAACAAAAAGTATCAAAGTCCAATTAAATATTGTTCGATATTTTATATAACTATCCGTGAATCCGGTTTTAGAAGAATAAAAACCAAAATTTATGTTTTTTGTGAGTAAATACTCCTTTCTATTTGACATAACGATTATCTTTCTAATAAATCAATCCTCAAATTTAAGTAAATATTATGAAAAGTCATTTACACTCCAGTTGCATTCAACACTTGCAACTTTAAACAATTTCAAAGGAAACTACAATGTGTAGGTAGCTAAATATATTTGTAGTATGCAACAATACCTGATAAAATGCCAAAAATCACACAACCAAAAAATATTTTCTCCCCAAACTATATAAAATACCTAAAGCTGTAAAATATTATTAAACTTGGATATAAAAACTGAATATTATGGAATGGTTGACCAAATATTTGAGGGAGCTTTCAGACATTTAATGAATAAAAATCGACCACTTCCACAATTATGTTTGTGGTGAGGAATTCCATCCCATGTAAAATTGGTATAATAATAATGTTATATTACACTGGAAAAAATTCACCAGTTTTTATGTTCCGTTTTACGAGGGAAATTTATAGTATTTTAGTATAATTACTAGAGAGCCGTTTCAAATAAAATTTGAATTAAATCGCGTCGCATGTATAGGTGTTTTTTTTTCTGCAGTCTGTTTTTATTAAACATAGATTTATAAACGACCCCACAGTAACACCCAGCAAATTAAACTAAATTAAATTGCATGTTTTGTGTGTCGCCATCATAATACATATAAAATATACACACCCAGTGTGCATGAGATACAAACGAATTTTTAACCATTCAACACAACAAATCCCTTTTGCATATAAATAATATAATGAATTTATATGATGATTAATTTCTATTTTAATCCTCATCACTCCATTTGAGTGACTCCTGGCTCCTTTTCCAGGTCCATCCGAGCTATTTTTGCAAACATTGTTGTTGACCGCTTTGCAACAACACCATCCCGACCTACAATCCCTCAGGGGTGAGTACCCACCTGAGTTTTCGTAGAAATCACATCCATCACACAAATTCTGTTCAGTTGCACAAAGTAATTCACCATTAGGTAATTTACTTCAATATTTTGCTGGTCTAAGATATTGACATGTCAAATTATACGAGCCATTTAGTGGAAAGTTTAGTTTCGAGTTGATTTTCTTTATCTTGACAGTTTCATCATATTGAAAACGCCGACGAAGACGTCGATGCGCCGGCAAGGGCCACACGGCGCTCTACCGTTTTATACCCAGAAGAAAAAGCAAAAATCAAATTATCTTTTATACCCCGTTTTTTCCTGGCGTTATACGGAAAACTACAACGTTAGTTTCGTGTCGCGATTTTATGCCCTCCCATGTGTTCCAAGTCGTCTTGCCAATCTAATCAAGACATAACAAAAGTGTGTTATTGTCTGATGGCTTTAATATTATCCAATAAAAAAGGTGACAAAAAAAACCAAACCGTCAATTCCGCTCGAAAAAACCGTAATGGACGAGTGACACGGATGCGCCCGGTGTATTTTTCCTTTTTTATCAATTTGTTTTAATAACTGGGAAATAAAATCCGGCACGCACTGGATCAACTGAAACGAAAAAGATCTTAAAAAGATTGTGTAACAGGGTCAAATGATGCCTGTTTTGCGGTCGTTGTGTGGGATTTTTTTTACTAGGCCTTAGACGATTTATGACCACAAGAAAAAGACACGTAATGCCCTTATAAACTGTTGGACGAATAGAAATGATTAGAGCTGTATGTTACGGAATTTTAAGTTGCGGTTTGCGGGAGAATGATTAGAAAAACTCGGTTTAATGGACGCTTAAATCGAGTCGTAACTTCCCATAATTATACAATTAAGTAATTATTATTAGTTTGTGAGCTTTGTGGTTATAGCACGACGGCATTAAGTCATTATGGGCCAAATAGAATGTTGCGACATCTCTAAATGTGGTGTACTAATATTTGAACTAGAACGGTTGAAATAAAAGTAAATATTTGAAGCTTGAATTACATACCTACAATATTATAAAATATAAAGTGGTTTGCTTTAATTTTTAATGATACTAGCAATATTATTATACCACAGTATCTAAATAGTAGACAGTGATTCATATTTACAAACATGGCGGCTGCCACACATGAAACATACGAGGTGCAAAGATTTTAGACATTTTCCAAACATTCAACTTGTGCCACTTTTGTATCTTTATCATTTATGCATAACTGTTTTTATTACAAGTATTTTCATCTAGAGGGTAAATATTAATTCTAAATTCGATAGTTCCTTAAATGTTGTTTAGTTAGAAATTTATTTAAATGCGGGGTTATGACCATTTTCCTAAAGCAAACACGATTTAATACCGGCAGTTGATCTTCTAAACAAGTGTTTACATGGGGAACATTGTAACATTTAGATAAGCACGTATTTTAATTCCTGTAAAGTAGTAAAGTGCATATAAAGTATAGTAATTTATTTGTAGAAATTAATGAAATAAATTCTTTGCTGAAAAATATTTTTGATAAGACATAACCGTTGCATGTTCTCATCACTTTATATTTAAAATACATTAATTTTAATAACTTTTTATCGTTTAAACTTAAATACTCCTAAAATATTCTTGTTAGAAATAATTTCAATATGTAAACCGACAAACCCTCAAAAGTTTTTGTCAGATTTAACTTATTCAAATACCCACCAAAATTTTAACGAATATTATTGTAGGGTTTCGAAGACAACCCAAAAGATGAATATCACGTTTCCCCTAGCCCCTTACCCACAATTTCAGCAAACAGGGGCGAGAAACCACAAAAGTTGCCGATTCTAGAACATTCTCAAGCTTCACTAATAATTAGTAACGAGATGTATAAAGACATTCTCGCGAAGTACAACTCTATAGCATTAAGGCGAAAGTCTGTTTGTATTAAGGACTATATTATTATTACAACAGTGAAAAGGAGACGCGCAAGAAACTTTATAAAAGTCCAACAGTGTGGTGGAAGTGTAGGTGAAGTCCTTTAATAAGGTTTTAACAAATTCAATGTGATGTACTTATACTCAGTTTCCATTTGTAGTCTGTCTAGTAGAAATCTGAAAGGTGTTACAGAAAAGAAATCCTGTTACAACTCATATATCTCTGTTGTTTTTGATGGTGTTAGTGTTAGTTAACTTGCCTTCCGTCTTTTTATAGGATTATCCTTTGTGCTTCAACGGACGGCGACAGTTTCGTTGCAGGTCAATTCTAAATTCAACATAAAATACCGGAATATGGTTTGTGGTTATAAAGAAATGTGGCTTTGTTAAAAATAAATTAAATTAAATGAGACAAGAGAGTTTTGTTGTTGAAAAATTATTACAACTTTACACAAAAAAAGTTCTTTGTTAATTATATTTTGCTATTAAAAGCGTGTTTTGTTGTAATTGTGATGCAAAAATGCGACATTTTTATGTAAAGCTATTCATTAAGTAGATGTGTATAGTTTAGATAAGTAAGAATATGCAGGGGTTCCCAAAATATGGCCAGGAGGGTGCATATAAATGTAACCCCGGCGCATCCGCCAAAAATTAAAACTTTAAATTCTGATGTTTTTCGGCTATAAAACTCAGAAATATAATACGAGAAAATTAACGATTGCAGAAACTCATCCAATAACATCTAAAAATAGAACAAAACTTCAATTACCATAACTTATGTCCTGTTTCTCGGTGCAATTCATTCGGTTATTGGCTGCCAGATTTACAGTAACTCTGTTGAAAGAGAGATGAGAAAGCACAGAATCGAATAGATTATAAATCTAATTTCCCTCTGATTGGATTACATTATTATACCTTTATTTCGCCGATGATTGGATAGCAAACTTTTATGACAAACGCAGACAACGCTCGTAAAACCTCTGCTTTGGGAAATTGTTCGTCGCTTTCGATTTTAAAAGTCTCACGACAAACCATATAACGTTTACGGCTTGGTTTTTTACACCGCATTTATGAATGCAAAGATGTGCCACCTAGAACCTTCAACAGCTTTTATTACACCTCTACAGCCGTATAATTAAAAACAATAAAAAACTGTCTTTCCATCACACGCGCTGGGTATTAAAATTAAAGTCATAGTAAAATGTCCCTGTTTTTTCCTCGTGTTAGCTTTAAAAACTAATACAAAAAACAATCTGATTTTCCTGTGGTTTTCCACCGGCCAAAAACAGGGTGCCACAAATTCCGCCCCTTCCAAAAAAATGCTGGAAGTAAATCAGCGTGCGGTTTAGAAAAAAGCAATTTCGTTATTGATTTAGTTTTGGAAAAGCTGGGCGCAAAAGGGAACATAGGAAATTACAAACGCACATCAACAATAACAGCAGACTGGTCAAGTAATTCTATTAACTAAACGAGGCGGCGTTTCCTCGATTACGATCTACTGTATATTTCCATTTTGACCCACATCCAGCACATGGAAAGCAGGAGGATGGTGGATTTTATAAAAACATCATTTCCGTTTGATGGACGAGGCAGGGGAAAATTAGCGGTGACTGAGGGGGACTAGCTAGTAATTAGAGGGAGAGGAAACTATGCTTACAGTGAAGCATGCCCGGATTTTCACATAAAATAAAATAGTAATTTCCATTTATCGTAAATAATATTCCTGTATAGTGATTCCTGTATACATCAAGTCGTCTAGAAAACTAAATAAATTACATTTTTAGAATAATAAAACTACTAAAAAGCACACTTACTTGTATAAGTAAATTGCTTTTTAAATTGCTACGTTGAAGGATGCTACATTCTGAAGTTTAAAATGGGAAACGTTTAACAATTATTACAGCGGAATGGAGACTATGTAGAAGATGATCAACATATCTGTCGGAAAAAATCTCGAGGGATTTTACATCAATTTGCACTTAATAATTTAATGAACTGTTCTACCAGTGGATTTTATGTAGATAATTAAAATTTAATTTCCTTGGGAAATATGAAAAGATTCTATGATTTTAGTAGAAAAGTTAAATTTGTCCTGGGAAACGGTCAAATTAAATTAAATTTCTTTTTCTTATAAACTGTGGCGGAGAAGGAAATTTATCCTAGAAAATTATCCTAATATGGAAGCAGCTTTTTAATTCTAGAGGGAAAAAATTAAACTATAGGTTGATAAAATCGAAAAAAGTGGCTATGATTCATCTGTGTTTTCAACTATTATAATCCTACTTTATCAAGTGCCACAATGTTCATTATACAGCAGGACTGTTTGACATAAATGTATTTCAAATTACAAGGATTCTTGTTTTTGTATTGCACTATATAATAATAAAGTTTCCCTTAAATTCTTTATCAGATTGAATTTTAATTGTTTTGTGCAAATTTGTTCATATTATTTGATTTATTGTTGAAATTACTCGTACCCGCATTGAAGTTTCAAAATAATTTTCCTATAAATCAATTTTTAATGCTTTGTGCCTGAATTCCGCTTATTATTCCCAGACAGCTTCAAAAATATATGTAGATATATCAAAATATATCTCTCACAAATTCCTTTGAAATTTTGATCCCATTTCTAATACATATTTTCCTCCTGTCTTCCACTTTCTCCCCCTGTACTTGTAAATATTATTTAAAGTATATCACCTTACAAATTTATGTTCCACAGAAAATCGCAGATGTTTTTCCTCTGAGATGCTTGACAAGAACTCATAAAAAACCTCCGCATCGCATCTAATACAGTTTTCATATTTGATTTGGTAGTTTAATACCTAATACAGATTTATATGTAAGATTGATTCGGTGGTGGAATTGATGGAGTTTCAATAAACACTAACTCAACCAAATAAAAACGAACAAAACGAAAGTACAGAGTGAGAGAGTCTTATTCAGCTGTTTTAAAACTTGGACGAGAACTGGGCAAAGAAGCAATAATTCGAACAAACCGTGTTGTAAAATGTACGGCAATCGTAAATTTAAAAGTGCCAACTGTGAGACGTAAGTGACGCCATACGATTTTATAGGTGGCCACACTTCATTTTATAGTCAATCTGCTTCTAGTAGCTAGCTGTAAAATACTTGGGGCGTGCGTGTATATGTATTGAAAAAGGTTTATAGCACCTGTCAGTCAAAAAACATAAATTTAGGAAGTGTGCCAGTCAGCTAAGCTAACACGTACATAACTACAACAGTAAAAAGTCTGATACGAGTCCATTCACAAGAGTTTTTAAACTTTATAGTATATTTTTTATATATTATTCTGTCATAAAGTTATTTTTGCCCTAATTATTTGAGCTAGTACTACAGAGTTCTCTATTCCCTTGCTCTTGTTTCCGCTGCAAGATGGTCCTGGCCATATTTTTGGAAAAAACAATTTTCTCGTCTTTATTTTATGGATTTTAATAACACCAGCACTTGCAGAAAATTTAACTTGAACAAAACGGAGCTTCCTCTTTAACCACAATTTAAAATAATTTATGGCTGCACTTGCCCCACATTACCTTTAAGTACGCCACTGAACAATTTTATTATAAACCTATCAAATTACAGATCTCTATCTTAACGGTGTAAGTCATGAAATGGTCAATAAATTTAATGTATTTTAAATTCCCTGATCTTAAATATTTTTAGTTTCAATTCTCTAAAAAACTCGTCTTTATTTTATGGATATTAAGTAGAATAAAACCAAAACTTCCAGAAAATTTTACCTGGTTAAACTGATCTTCCTCTTACACCACATTTTAAAATTTATGGCCACACTTGCCCCACATTACCTTAGCTTATCTAAAAATCATCTTAGCCCCTTTTTTCTAATCCATATATTCCAATAGCAGATGTTTCCAGCAGTTTCGTACTTTGACCATTACATCATGTACAAATCCGGCAATAATCGCAAAGGGAAATATTGATACCACTCTGTAGACTTTAACGATATAACGTCACCAGCAGCGGCATTATACGTATTCCCATTTCGGTTATGGGTTTGAACGGATGCGAATAATGCGTCGTCTTTGGATTCGCTTAATAATACGATTAGAGCACACCACAGAAAACGAAAAATAATAAAAAATCGTAAAGGTATTAAATCCAATGTCAACTCAATAAGTCTTGGAGAAACTAGGATCGAAATGTAGTAAGAATCGATTTTAAAAATCAAATACCTATTTTGAGAGTAGATTGAAACGCTAAAATTGAAACTTTGCCGCCCACTACTTGTTTGTTGACTCACTTTTATTGTTAATTTTCCTCAACCTTCGACTTTATTATAAAAATCATACTGTTGCTCATTTTCTAGAATTTCATTCGAAGCAATGCATTTCGCTTTGGAAAACAATCTGCAAGTTTGTGTTTACAAAAAGACGAATGACCAAACATTATTGCGCACTTTACAGCAACTGCAGCATAGTCCGGTAATTTGTGTTTATTTTGTACAGGCCAAAAAAAACTGCAAACTATTTTATGTTTCTGCGCGTACCGGAGAATTTGAAAATACTCCAATGGAACAACATTTTGTATGTAACACAAAATACCGATTGCCCTTTTTAGCTATAATTAAACTCGTTAAAAACCACCTGCATATAATTGTCTTTAAAAACAGAAACCGTTTTTCTACCATAAAACACAAAAGGTTGAGTAGAAACGGCTTTAAAATCCTTTGTTTTATTTTATCATATTAATTAATTTAAAACAGTAACAGACCCATAAAACAGAACAATATTTTCGTTGGCTTTGTTCGTTTTATATATTTACATTTTTCCACAACTGTGTCTGTTTTTCTTGCTCCCTGACTCGATCCTCCAGGAAATAATTGAATGATACACGGAGAAAAGTATGCGTTTGACAGGAAATGTATAGATATTAAAAACTGGCTACAGTTTCCAGATTCGGTGAGCTGAACCTTTTAGTAGGTATATTATATTGATTTTGTTTTAAGCATTTTTACCAGTCGCTGGGGTTGTCAGGTTTTACAAAAGTTATGTTAACAAAAAAAGATCTGGAAGTTGTTCCGGAAAAATAAACACAAATTTTGTGCTGGAACTTATTGTAGCAAGATATGATTTTATATCTAAATACTGGAGAGAGTGTTACACTTTTTTCTAGCAGGATTTTAATTGTTCTTCAGTAAGGACGTGTTTTTGTGTGACTTTTTATTAGGAGATTTTAGTCGACAATTTTATTTGAAAATATTTTAACTTTTAATTATTTAAGCTTTATTTTTGTTCTTTAAAATCACATCGTTTTGAATAATTAAATGAAAACACCGTTGTAACATTTAATTTATTATAGAACATATTGAATATAATGTCAACTGCAAAATCAACCACAATATGAAATTTAAATCCCTTTCCATGGCACCATTTCTGGAATTTTAATTACAAACGTTTTGTTTACTCCATCAGCGCATTTATCTGTCACACATATCCTTCGTACATGTTGTGCCATGTACAATACAATATTTTGTGTACGTTATATCCTAGCTTGCAAAGTAGCACTTGCAGCTCATATCCAGTGCCAAGAAAATTGAAAGTTTTGCATATGAAATACCATTTCTGTTAATTAGAATTGCCGCAAAAGCTCCCTGTCTTCCCGTATAACATATCAACAAATAAAACAGTTGGGGCGCACACACAACAAATAACAGCATAAACAGCGGAATATAATCCTGCGTTTCTCATCTTCGTCGTCGCCTTGCATCCCTCGTGTATTCTTGTGTTTATTTAAACACGTGTCGAGCGAACTACACCACGCGGTTTATACCCACTAAAAACTTTTTCATAAGCAAAGGGAGAAATTCCAAATGAAAACCAAACTGCTGACAGATGTTTATCTGTATGGTTTGGTGAAAGCGTACAACTTCCGTATAAATTAAATTAAACGAAATTAAATTAATTAGGAATCGTTTGATTAAAATAAAACAGTTGGGTTTTGCTCCCCCCTTCCCAAGTACACAAACAAACCACCAAACAGCCGAGGATTTTGTAATTTAAATTAATTGTTCTAGTTTTTGTTGGCCGTGTAGCAATAACAAAAGTCTTATTTGGGTCAGTAGCATTATTCATCTAAGGCGCGCACTCGTTTAGGAAATGCGCGAAGGTGAAATGTTTTTTAGCCCTTAATATCCCCCCGCGCCACAATAAATGAGAACGTTAGCTTAGAAGTTTGTTGGTGCAGTAAAAAAACCGTAATAAAACAAAACTCTTTAGAATATCATGTTTAAACGCAAACAAACAAATAAACAAAAATAATAAAAATAAAAGTCGTGCGGCCAAGGGGCCAAGGGGCCAAGAGCCTCATCCACAGAAAGGAAAGTTTTAATGTTGGTTTGAAATTGCAAGTAATTTTGCCAGGTGAAATTCTTTTATGCTGCGAATTAGTTTATTAACGAAATTACGTGTTTAGTAAGCCATTCGTGTATATAGTAGCGCAAATTACTTGTAATTTCACACTTATATTGGTAAACAATTCGCTTGTAGGTGTACCTGCTCCGCAACAAGAACGTTATTTGAGTGATGTTAACCATAATGTAGCTGAAATTGCCCTATCATACGAATTAAACTATAGCAGATTAATCCTGTCGTTTAATTAAGCTCATCGAATTTTAGTGTAATCACAATTAGACAAAATGTGCTTTATATGTAGGTCACTGAAAAACAAACTAACCCATCAGTATCTTGTAGAAAAGAAGTATTTATTTTAAACCTAAAAAAATAATCCACTTTTAAAAATCGCAATTATGATTATTATAATAAAATTTCATATTATACTAGGTAACAAATTTCCCTGTTTTGTGTCAGTTCATTTGAAAATTTACTCGCTCAAACCCAGTTACATTTTGATAAAAAATCGTCTGATGTCGAAATAATACAACCCACATAATCCTCTTTGACATGAATATTTCCAACAGTATATGCGCAAATATTAGTCAATATCCATTAATTTTTTATAATTATAATTGGAACTTACAAAGCTCCCAAAGGAAACTCCAGCCATTTTCTTTGTTTAAACTCCAACAAATTATGTAATTCCCAAACACAATTTGCTCCTTTGAATATTGAAATCACTCATGCATTATAATCGATTAATTACACCAAAATTTTATTCTATTTTATAAACAGTTTTATTTGCTTTGAGTTGTTTGTGTTTTGGTGTTGATTGCCGTGAAATAACGACGCCAATTAAAAATGTTTACAAGACAACATTGCTCATAAAATGATGCAATCATGATTTGGTCAGGACAATAGTATTGTTGGTTGGGGCGGCCGCTGGGGAAGCAATAAAATTTCCACACATGCATCAGGTTAAACTACACAGAAACTAACTTTGTTATTATATAATACAACACAACAAACTGTCTAATAGCTAGAACTATAACAGATGAATTTTACAACAATTACCGCGTTAAAATAATTGTTCCAAAGCTACATATATAAAAATATGAATTTTTCAAATATGGCTTAGAAAACTTCACAAAACAAGTTGTGCGCCCCTATTATTCCGCCAGTTCTACTTCATGAATTTGTAATAGCTTTATGAAGGAAGGTATTGTAGTATCTAATTGGTCATGGGTTATAAATGGTTACATTGTACAATATTACGACTTAACTTCGGAATATCACGTATATCCAAGCAAAATTTAATGGACCACTAAAGTAAAATACAGATAAGATATATTTACGCGTTATATGGATGATGTACATGGGGCTTCAATAAATATTGCTTGATATTTGACGATGAATATCCGAGTAGGTAATCAAAAATATCGTGTAGATATAATTAAACTAGCTACACTTTTAATTAATTTTCCTGCAATTTGTAAACAAATGTATGGTAAATTAACGTGTATTTTGCGCACAGGAAAAATTCGTTTAGATTAAACATCAACGCAATAAATTTCCAACCCAAACAATACCTAGAAAATAAAAACAGAGATATGCGATAAATTATTGGAACGCGAGTCTATAAAAATAGACTCACAGACGACAATGTGCGAGCCATTATAACGTATATAATTTGATTAACGCCCGAAAAAATATTTCAGGGAAAATGATTTTTACATGAAATATACTATAGGTGTAGCCGGATAAATTGATATTGCCCTAGAGAACGAACATACAGACGTCAACACTAACCCGAAAAAACCAAAAACAGTTTTAGTGAAAACAAAAACTTGATTTATTATTGGCATGTATGGTTTTTCGCAAAATTTATTTGATATCAATTTCCGATTTGCTGCGGCGTTATATGAAATAATGAAATAAGCTGCATCGTTGCACAATTACAATTTTGATGTGGTTAACAAAAAAAATTGTGCAATGGGGCTTGAAAATTAATTATCGGGCCATTAGGGTAATTGTGCGGGATTTTTTAAAATTTTGCATTATTTCCATATACGAACGGTATTTAAATTTTTTCAATCGACAGTTAACATTAATTAATAGTTACAACACGGATTAATTAACTAGCACCGGCGCATCCGCCACAATTTCCAAATCTCTGAAAGTCATAACACTACAATCTAGTTTTATTAGCTTTCTATTAAAACAACCCGAATCGATATTCCTTAAAGAAAAGGAAGAGCTTCGTGTACCTCAATCCCATGAGGGACCAACAGAGAGGCTTTACATAAAACTTAATGCGATATAATTTGATTAAATTTCATTAAAAGGTTAATTTCATCGAGAGACTAAGTGATGAAGTGGAACTTTTAAAGCATTGGCGCTCGTCTACCCTCGGCAACAGGCAGAATAAATTTGCGATGCACGCCAGTAATTAATACATTAGTCAATGGCTTCTTTCGAATAACTGATGGGTTATATTATTGCTAATAAATCATTTCAATGTGCTTTGCTACCTATAGTAAACATGCCAAGTTTAATTCAGGAAAAATGCAAATTTTTCCTTGCATAAAATTTTATTATCTCTTCCAAAGCATTTAGTTTTCATCCAATACAACGCATTACCCCTCCTGAGAATACCAATGTAATTCCACTAATAAATGTAAAACACAACTACAACAATATAATACAGATTTGAAAATGTGCGACAATATTTTTCCGTTCTTGTGCGCCCCATTGGAATTGTTTTCCCAACTGTAAACCATTTGTGGATTAATTAGTTGGTACAAAGTTTTAGGTTTCATTCACGTATACACTCACACACAATAAAACAACGCTTGTAGTTTGGAGAGTGCAATTGTCGAGTGCTCATTTGAAAAATTGTCACAACTTCCAGGAGATGAAGTGTTGGGAAAGTTACGACAACTGAGTTTTGCGGAAGTGATTATAAAGGTTGGATTTTTGAGGCATCTATAAAAAATTCAAGGTAATAAGCGTATTTTGAAAATGTAAAAAATTACAAGTTTATCTGAATTGTTTTAAATTATTAAGCCCAAAAATTTTCTTATTCCGAAATATCAATTTTCAATGAAACCAGTTCGAAGATATAATAACAATACTTAAAGTAAATTTTACCTTGAGCTCAAAATATAATGGCTCAAGCAAAATATTTCATGTAGAAAATGTGCATGCACCTAGATAAATTGATTAAATAAAATTTTAGTTATACTAGTTTGTTATTCTACATTAATGCGCTTTATATTGGATATTGAAGAATTACTCCTGAAGGGCTTTCGATAAAGCATTTTCATGTTTACAAGATTAAATTTGCTCTCCAACTTGAGAGATTGTTTGAGAAATATTAAACATATTTCGCAGATGATACATCAATCGATTATTGATTCCAGTTTTATTAAATTTCTAGTACAACCCTCGAAAAATGCATAACAGAAGTTCAGTTAAATGTTAGGAAAGTTTGTAAATTATACATAGACGACTTAAGTGCATCATACTGCATTTTCTGAGTATTCATACAACAATAAGTGCTGGGCTTTGTCTAAACGCAACGAATAATGATCCTTAGATATACTAGTGCCATTGTGTTGCAGTTATTTGAAACGAAGACAAAATAAACATCGACAGTACACAAAGTGTTTTTGTCTTGCTGCACCGTACAGCCGAATAAGAATACAAAACTACTATAGAATTTATGTATATCGTCTAGAAAAAGCCGGCATGTGCGCCATGAATGAAGATCATCCTTTTCTTTCGCTTTCTGTCCTTTTGTTTTTAATCCCGTGAATTTCTACTATAAATATTTGTTGTTGTTGCAGAAAGCAAAGGCAGTGAAAGTCGACGGATGGTGGATATCACCAGAGACAAACCGATAAAAGTGGCAGTCAGAGTGGTTGTTCCAGTTCGAGATCATCCGAAAGTAAGTAGTTATTAAATCGTTTTAAAGCCCCACGGATTTCTTTTGTGCACATTACGGTCTGATGGCGCTGTAGTTCAAATGATGAGGAATTTAAGTTGTGATAAAAATTGTTTTATGGTGCGAATCGCAGTCGAGTGTATATTATGTTACTTTTATTTTTTTGGGGAAATTAGCGATGTTACAGTAAAATTAAAAATGTAAGGTAAACGACCCAATTATCGTCACTTTTATATTAAAAATAATTTCTTGGTCTTATTTAAAAATAACCAAAGTCTTAAAACAGAAATTGCTGTATTTATTTTGTGTTTCTGTTATATTATTAGGGTCCACTGGGGCCTCAGGCAATCTAAGTACTGCCTTAAATGTTACTAAAGCCAAAAGTTAAACTTAACACCACGATAATTGGGACATTTACCTTAAATTGTTAGTTGATAAAATATTTGTAGAATTTCCAGAAAATTTACCGTTTTTAGAAGTTGTAAACTCTACCTTGTTTTCACATATTACAACATACTCACATACAAATCTAAATTGAATTTATTTTCGGATAATACAACGCAACATTTTGAAACTGTAACCCGATATTATGTAAAATGCGTTGGAAGACGATATTATCAATTAAATTCTGAATATACATCTTGATGCCATGTGCACCTGATACACACGCACACACCCACACTCACAACTTCAACATCCTCCTGCCTACTCCACTCTCTCCCACACCACAGCTTATACATTAACATCAAAGCCAGTCTAATTGTTCAAAGGATACATTTGCCTGTTCAGGATTAAAATACGAAACTATCACTCCTGTACCACCAACATCTCACTCCTCCAAGCAACAATTCAAAATGTAATGAATTGATTCAGGTAATACGAGTTAGTAACAGTCACGCACTCTGTATTAGATATCCCTGGAGTGCCATTTATCTTCTGTTGTATTATTTCGGTTCTTTTTAATAGAATACATTCGGGGGGAATTTTTAGAGCTATAACTGTGTGGTGGTGTGGAGGTGATGAATAATTCGCGTGGTTTTAAATTGTAACATGTTTGAGAATGTGGGTGTCGTTACCTTGTTTTAATGGTGGGCGGGCTGGCGGAAGAATTGTTATCATTTGAAAGTTTTTATACAAATTCTGTTAGATAAAATTAGCGAGAAATGAAAATGATTATGTAGGAGAAAATGGGACAAAGTGGATATTTTAAGGGGGTGTTCCTAAATTTTAATAACTACTACGGATCTCTGTCTGTGTTCCTATCATACGTACATAAACGAGTAAGTTTTAACAATTACAACCACAAAACATTTACATTTTTTACTAATTCTAGTTGAAAATGTGGGAGCCGACTTTACCCCGGAGGGCCCACTATGCCCCGCGTTCCAAATATCCTTAAAACAAACTTTTTTAATAATTATTACAAAACTTTAGATTCGTAGACTTTTGCTAAATTTAAAGTCTTTCTTAACAATTGTTGCTAGTTTCATGATTAAATAAATTTCGCTTATTTAGTTTCCATCTTGAATTTATTTAAATTTAATATATTTCTGTTATTTAGGAAGCTTATTCTAAATTTTAATTGCCAAGTAGTTGGTATAGCTATTTCAGTTGCTTTTTGCATTAAGTTTATGCAAAGTAATTTCGAGCTAAACTTCCCTCATGTTATAAAATCTGTCTGCTAGTATTCGTCGAGTACAATTTGATTTAATACAAAAGATGTGCAAATGTATTTATTTTAATTGCGTTTATTTGTAGGAGTAGAAAAAATTTCAATCTTTGTGTTAGTTAGTAGAAAATTTAAAAAACAGCACTATTTTAACGGAGCGTTTACTTTATTTTATTTTAGCTTATTTCTGGTTCTGTTGGGGGTAAAATTGTTAGGATTTCTATGCTCTCAAATTTTCATCTATTCTAAAAGTAATAATTCCATTTCCTTTTGTTGGAAATCGTCCTGAAATATTTCTTGATCTCCTCTCCTGAAACTGCAACTCCTCAATTCCTGCACACATGTTAACTTAATGATCCTAATCAACTCAAGCACATCACGAAATCTTTGCTGGTTAGGTGGAAACATCTCGCCTTGCAACAACCCAACAAAATATGAGAGTTTCACCTGAAGCAATTACGTAAGTGACGGCACACGGAGCCAAAACAACATTGTCAAAACTTAACAGAGTTTGTGCCCCAGATGTGGTGTCGCGACTGAAACACATCTTTCAGTCTACATGGTTACATGAAAACATTAACGAAGATTAATTAGGGTTTGCCTGTAGATTTATTTCGGATGCTGATTGTTAGAAGAAACACGAGTTTTTATAATTAAAAGGTAGTACATAGTAATAAAGTATAACTCTGGGTAACGATAGGATAGAACAGACGGTTGGGGTTTGGGCGAAATATATTTTATGTACTTAGCTATATAAAAGCGTAATTAAACTACATTTTAACACTTTAATCAGTGTAACGATTTCTCGGAGAATAGTCTGCCTTTTGATTTATTGCACAAGTCTAAAAACCATTCATTAGGCTACGTAACAGCTAAAGTTTCCTAATTATCTTTTAAATTGCCCAAATTTATTTAATTAAGCACTATTAAATGGGTATTTAACATGTTCATTCGATTGGGTATTCAAAGAGTAATCAAAACATTTAGGTGGAAAATAAACAAATAAAATACACACAAAAAAACATAAACATAAAACGTGATCTTTTCTGTATTTGCTATGTACTTTATTTATTATTTTCGTTTTAATTACGGTGTATTTTGCCGCATGGACCAGGTGACAGTAATTTGGCTTAAAAATGAAATATTGTTATGAACACCGGTGAATTTGAAACAAAACTTCTGGCTGAATACTGGGAAAATAAAAAAAGGATTATTTTCTGGTGAAATTAATTTAATGGAAAAACTCCAATGTTGTCAGTTGAATTCGTGTTCACACACAGACACTCACAGTTCGTAGTTAATACTTTAAAACGAAATAAATGCAACAAAAATATATTTTACTGAATGATGAAAGTAAATGAATAATGTTGCAGGTTGAGTTATTCCGCATTTTCTAATTTTAAATTTGCAGCAGGTAAAAAATACACCAAAGAAATCTTTATTGGTTCTTTATACAATTATAGTTAGTAGTCTATACTGAGAAAACTGTTTCTAAATACTATAAAAAGAAGCTTAAATGGAAATAAATAATTCTTTAGAATACGGCGTTGTTAGACAAACGATAATTAGTTTGGAATTTCCAACTAAAAGTAAGTTTGTCTTAACTTAAATTAATATATATTTTATCGTTAAACTAAGTCGCTAATTATAAAGAAATATTTATTAATAATAAACAAATATTTAATGAATACTAAATATCCTATACTTAGCCCAATAATTCATGTTTTTAATCTTAAGAAACATATTTTGGAAATAAGCCAGTTTATTTTAAATCGAAAAGTGTACAATATTCTTAGTTAGAGTTCCAAGCCTCACTTTTCGTACGATTTTTCTAAACTGAGAATTTCTCCAACTCCTCTGCCTTTGATTTCTGAGCTCGCCTAATTTATCATTTTAGCAATTAAAAACCCATGGATGAAATCCACATTGCAAGTTTTTCCCTTTCATCAGATAAAAGCAAACCCAACCTCGGCGCACATCGTTGCACAAAAGCGTACGACTAAATTAAATTATTCTTTCTTTAAGTGAATTCTCCCGTTCTATACCTCAGTCAACCGCCGTCACTACTCCTCCACCTCCCGTTACTTTGGGAATTGTTCCAGTGTACACATGGTTCAACAGGAATACAAATGGATTGTTTTGATTTATCCAGCAGTGGTTCTTTCCTCGCTCAGTTTCTTGTTTACTATATAATAAAACAAATAGCTTTTGTAACACGTTGTGGATAGAACTGTGGACTTTCGGTTCAGCACCTTCGTACAAAACAACCCCCAAAGTTAGTTTTTGTAATTATTAAAAAATAAATTGATGTATTCTGTTGGTATACATATAAATCCAATATAAATATGATATGCATATTATGTGGCTTCAAAGGGATGGTAGGCTTGTGAAGTTGAAAATATTTTAATGCCCTTTTTAGAAAAAAATCTAATAAAATCGTTCAGCAGTAAATTCTCTAACAGCAGGCAAATTTTATGAGTTTTTGTGGAGGGCCTCTAGTTTACTTTAGCTATAATGTATTGATTTATTTCTTTATTTATTATATTTTAATGGCGAAATGTTTCCAAAAACATAAAAAATCCTCTCCCTCAACCCATTAGTATCATTCGGATATTGATTTATTTATTTACTACTTTTTTAATGTACACAATCTACCCAAATAAACATAAAATAAAAAATCACTTCCAAATTGATAGCAGTAATAAAGCTGCGAAGATTTCACTTTGTTGAGGGCGTTAACTTCTCCCTCGATTGTACCCCGAAAATAACTTTCCAAGATTTGTTTAGTTTTGTTTACACTTAAAGTCAAGTTCATGTATAGCTAAATGTTCGCCCAAAATCAACACAGACGTCACAGCCCGGCAGCAACAAGATTGAGATCTGCACATAAATACGAGTACATTTACCCAAAACTAAAACTAAACAAGGCCCGAGGTCAAAAATGTAATTTATTTTGTTTTGCACTGTGTACAACTAAATAACAATTGGATTTTGACTTTGTGTCTTATCGAAACATCATGAATTTCAAGCCGCATATGACGGATGTTTTGTGGGGAGTTTTTCTGGCACACAAGATAAAAGTTTTTGGGTTTGTGTTGGAAAATGAATAATATTTATGGATAAACTGGTGGTTTTATCTGGAAAAAAGCACTTAAAACTTTAGTTTTATAAATTGCTCCTTTGATTTTAAGATGTTTGGGAAGAAAGTGGAGTATATTCACGGAAAAAGACTTCATCAATTTTGAATGTGTGTTGGACAAAAGGTGAAAAGCTGATTTTTTGTATACTAACATGATAACTCATCGAATTATAAATAATTTAGCAAAACAGCAATTTTTCTTAAAATGAAATTCTAAAACTACTACAATTAATTAAACTTAAAATTGGGGAACCTACCAAAAAAATAACGTTACTTATTTTTTCTCATACCTGCACGAAAATGGCCACTTTATTTGCGTAAAATGCGGGCACAAAGTCGCCTTTTCAGGGTAGTCGCAGAAAATAAGGAGTGGGGGTAACATTTCTCACTTGGGTAGCCATTCCCTCCCTGATATACGGGAGTTATTTGTGTTTGTTTACGGTTGTCAAGGTGATTTTCTCACCGCAAAGTGTCAAGCAAAAATGTCAGTGTTATGCTGTTATAATTTGTGCAGTAAGCCCTCTCTTCCCTTTCTTTGATGAACACCCTGTATTGTGGGTCAACCAACAGGCCTAGTAAACTACTTAAAATTGGATTTAGTTTTAATTTTAATTTAATATACAAAATTCTGCAACGAAGGCAAAATGTGTGTCATTTATATTATATTCAATTTATCAATTTAAAATATTCCTGGAATTGTGTACAAAACTGTTCATTATATGTTTAAATAATTGAATAATTAATATGTATCTACCAGTACATTTTACAACTAAATAAATATGATATCAATTAAATAAACATCATAAATTTTTCTGTCTCATTGTTTTATATGAAATTTTTGTTCATTTATTGCATTGAAAATATTTAAATATGTATTGGATTGAATAAATTTTTAATTAGTCATCATTTTATTAAAAACTCATTTTCGTATCTACAATATTTTCATCAACTTTGCAATAATTACCATGTTAAAGCCTCTTTTACCCGCTTTTGCCTCTCTACAATATTTTCTTCCCATTAACTAAACTACATCGTTGTATTTAATTTGTTTCAGTTTAATTTCGTCGGCAAGCTATTAGGACCCAAAGGCAACTCTTTAAAGCGCCTACAAGAGGACACAATGTGCAAAATGGCAGTCCTTGGTCGAGGCTCTATGAAGGACAGGCACAAGGTAAAAACATTATCATCTAACTAAACCCAATCCGTCTATCTAATCCATCCCCTCCAAGAGTCATAATTGATTTGTGTGAATCAAGATAATTTATCTACTGGTTAGACAGAATGTAGCACAAGCAAACAAAGAGACTTTATCTGTTTCATTTTGAATCCGCTTTGGATTTACTGATGCCTATTTATCAGGGGGCTGATGTTGCTTTGCCCCCGCAAATTCCCACTGTTGGTGTATACGTACGAAATGAGGTGTTATTCGTGTCAATTAAGCCAAAAGCCGTTTGTTGTTTTAGAGCTGAAGCTGAAAGCTGTAAACAGATGGTAGTGGGTGAAGTCCGACATAAAAAACGAACATGACGAGGAGATAGGGAGGTTTTGTATTTGTGTATATGGCGGTTGGTTTAGAAGTAAGAGGCAGCGAAAAACAGTCAATTATGTTGAAATAAATTTTGCTTTTCGTCAATTTGTGAATAATTTATCCAATATTTATGATGTGGATGTGTGTTTGAAAGTTGAATGGATCCATCAGTGTAAATTGATTATAATTAAACGTATATACCGTGCAAAACTACACAATAATTATTAAAATATCGTAGCGTGTATCGTTAGTTAACAATAAATTGATTTAGCTCTAATATTTATTGCTGCAATTTACATTAGTTATTGATTGAAAATGAATGTTAAGTGAAATTATCGTTTATACGAGCCCTAACAACTAAATGTTCGGATAAAAGTAAATTTTTGAAGTATATGAAAGGAGAACTGGAAATTTTACGCAAATAATTAGTAAATTTTAAAGATACGAAATATGCCTAAAATTAGATACCAAATTTTTTTGTACATAAAACCAACATCCAGCTTTCCAATAAAGTAAATTTTACCAAAATCCAACCAGTGGTTCCAAAACTGTGATTATTTTAATGTAGGTAGGTAGGTAGCAAAAAAAAACGTTTTTTGAAAATTGAACTGTGGAACTCGAAAAAAATTAAAAAAAAAACATATTAACATTTCAGGATTTTTTCAATATAGTACGATTATTGAGCTTTGATTTAAAGGTTTTTTGACACAAATCCAACCAGCGGTTTCAAAACTGTGATTTTTTAAAACAGTTACTAGAAAATTTTATAATTTTTAAAGTTGCAACTTTGAAGCTCCGATAAATGCCTAAAATCACCAAATAAAAACTTATGTAACTTTTTTGTAAAGAAAACCAACATCCAGGTTTGCAATAAAGTAAATTTTATCAAAATCCGACTACTAGATCCAACGTTTTGAAAATAACAATTCTTTGTTTCTACAATTTTCCCATCCCGCTGGATTAAAGTGCCACAGTTTTGGAACCGCCGAGCGGATTTTTATGAAATTTACGTTTTTATATAACTAAATGTTGGCATTATAACAGAAAAAACCATCAATATTAGGGAAGTTAATTTAGATAACTTTTGCGCGTATGGAAAAAAGACAATCAAATTTACTTTTGTCCGAACATTTAGTTGTTAGGGCTCGTATTCGTATAATTAGTAGACGAGAGCTAAATAGGTATAACATTTTTAGATACACATAATTACAGTTCGTTTTTTTTGTAAATTTCCTGCCAAATATTTTTAGTTTTCTACTCTACAAAATTTGCAGTGATAAATTTATTGAAGTCAGTTTAAGGCCAGATTTTCAATCGATAGTTGTTCATGAGATTGGAAAAATAATTTTTAGTTTGCGTTTAATTTCTTTCCAGTTACAAGTCAATTAGGTACCATTAATTACTGACAACTACCCCGTTCCGACACAACTACTTACAACTACCACTTATTGAACCATTAATTCGAAAATTTATTCGGCATAAGTTCGTGAATAACGAATTAACGCCTCAGTGGTAGCACACGCTTCACTTGCCACGAATAACCAATAACCAAACAGCAAGAACAGCAGCAGTAGATTGAAACGTTACCTCCCAAAACAACCAACATGGATATTAGTTAACATACATATGTAAAACGTATATTATTTGGAGGGCGACCTGCACAATGCCCCTGGAACATCATTCTCCTAAATATGGAATAACTTCATGAATATTATGTTTTTTTTTGTGTGATGATGGGAAAGGGACAAACTGCTCCGGAGTGTGATATGTCAAACACTGGCTCACACATGACTGCTCCTGCATTGAATATAAAACGAAAAGACAATTTATTATACGAGACAAGGTATAGCGCGGGCGTTTTGCAAAGTGGGTCTGCTGGAGGTAGTTCAGTAATTTAATATTCAAACTAATTTTTTTCGCATTTGCCAGAACGGTTGTGTAATCTTTATGTAATGTTAATATTAAATGGGTGGAAAATGAGGATGTTTCCTGAGGGACAGATGGTTTCCCTCTGTTAGATACTTAAGAAAATTGTTTAAGAAATGATTGCAAATTACATCACAATAACAAGGCTGACATTTTTTCCCCTTCAATAATTCGACGATTATTAGGTTAGCTAAGTTTTTTCTTATGTGGAACGCAGCCTTTTTTCAGTAGATTCAAAGCCCAAATCAGAATTAATTGGAAGATATGCCAGGGTTGTTTTCAGTATTTTCATGCGTCAACTAAAAATAAGATTCAAAGTTTTACGTAAAAATCATAAATACAAAAGTTGTAGATTATTTGAATAATTTTACCATTGTACCAATAAAAACCAGGAAAATGGACGAAGTAAATTTTCAAGTAGTAGGTATTCTTATTCTTGATTTAAAAAAACCTTTCAAAATGAAATACATCTGCGATAAATTAATATGCTAAAATATTACAGCTCATAAATTTTCTGAATACATTAGTGTCTAGTAATAATAACCATCCATTGGCATGAATTCATGAATTGATTGCATATTGGCTATTTGATGACAAATTTGCATTTCTACTCTAGTCAGTGGCGTAACATTGTTGTCAAAACCTAACACAACACCCTTGTAGTTTCTTAAACATACTTCCCATCGTATATCTCTGGCAACATTTTTGATAATGCTTGTGGTTTTCTTTAAGGAAGAAGAGCTTAGGGCAAGCGGAGATCCAAAGTTTCAGCATTTAAGCGAGGAGCTTCATGTGGAGATTAGCGCGTTTGCAACACCAGCTGAAGCCCACGCAAGAATTGCCTACGCCTTGGCCGAAGTCCGACGGTTTTTAGTACCAGTAAGCCAAACAAACATTTTTTTTATTACATCACCTCATCTGTCATTAACAAACATGTGGCGCATCCGGGAAGTTACACCCACACTCGCATCCTGTTCGCACCTGAGTTTGTGTCTAATGAAAGCACCCGCTATTATCGTCCTGTACCCCCCCGGATTTCTAACAGCAAATCCTCAGAGCGCACCCAGAGAGAATACAAATTAACCCTTGGATGTGGTGTTGGTTGGTTGGAAAATAAAAAACGACCTGACGCGCGGATACGACACAGAATTTCGTTAACGCGAAACTTTTCCTTGTGTGTGAAAAAATCACGTATAGATACTGCCACGAAAATATTTTATCGTATTAAAACGTGCAGCATCATCATCGACATCCCAGATCGGTGTTTTATTTAATACCTCAGCATCTCACGCAACATCTAGATGCATTTGTTTCGCCGCTTAAATCGAACGGCAACAAATAATTAGATAAGATAAATGGTCCAGAACAGCTTTAGCACCCCCAATGTTCCGTCGTCCATCCATCTATCTCACTCACTCTCTCTCTTCCACTAGCCTTTCTGAAATTAGTACCTACATCCTACATAGCGAAATTACTGTATATGGTATTAAGTTGGTTGTAAATCAAGGCAGGAACAGCCGCGTGCCCTGATTGGCTTTCTCTATGTATGTGTGTGAATAAATAGAGCTTACTTTTGGGTTTGGGCCTGTTCGAGAGCTTTAATCTGAGTTCCGGTGTGGTAGTGTTGTGGGGGCGGCTGTTTGGTCATCAGATACGCCGAATGATATATGATCACTACCACCATCAGCGTGCCCGCCGCCACCTTGTGCTGTATAAATGTCTTTTTATCTCTGTTATAGTGTGTGTGAATGTGCTGTAATGTGGAATAACAATTTTTGAAACAAAATTGAAAAATTGGCTTTGGGGATGGTCTTTGTTACAGTTGACGGGGGAAAAATTACCGTAACTATCTGTTAACATGTCAATTGGCTTGTATGGTCTCATTATTCGGTTCCACAAAGTTTTCGATGTGTATCACATCCTATAGAAGTTTAATGCAGCGAAATCCTTCTTCAGAATAAGAATTCTATTTCGTTTAAGACAAATTTACTTTTCCACTATATTATTTAATTACTGCACTAAGTTCAAGTGAAAAACCAACAAAAACCTGCACCTAACTTCAGGCAATCCTCGAGTGGATATCTCAGCATTTATATTATGAGAAACTTTTTGTCGACTTTCTCACAACTGCTTGCCTTAGGTTGTTCCTATCTAATATAACACAAAATTAATTTAAGGCACTTTTGTGTTATACTAAAAAGGAAAAAGACAAATGTCCGTCGGATATATCCAACAAATTTGATCCCGTTTTCCTGCTTGCTTTTCAAGTGACAAATGCTTTCCGTTCTGCCGGCAAACTTTTTACAACTTATTTGTACACATATAAGCATTTAAGACGATATAAAATATCCTAAGCCAAAAAGGATAAAAGGAAAACACGGTGTTTTTTCCAGGTTTCCACGTCCTTATTTCACTCAGATAAATTAACGTCATTCAACTGTGTTAAAAACCGTTTCGCTGCCGTTTTGCCTGATGTTTTGTGTGTGCCAAATTGCTGGCAGAAGTTTCTTTGTTTCTTTTTGGTGTGTGGGGCAGTAAACGTAGCGCCGGACATTAATTTCCTTAACTTAACAGCATCAACAAACCTCTATGTAAAAAACGCTATGTTTCGTTGAGCTGTGGAAAAGCCAAATTGTTGGAACTAGACCATTGCTAATTGAAAATTGCAACAGAACTGGAACTGGATGGCCGGTGTGTAGTGCTATAGGGAAAGGAATTAATATAAATGCCGTTTGCACTTGACACAGCTCAAAGCAACTGGATAAAGGAAAACTGAAACTTCGGATATTCCTGGATTTAATTCCTGAAATAGAGACAGAGACGTAATCGTCTGATATAGTTGAGTAGTTTACACTCGACTGCTAATACTAGTCTGTTGTTTCTGTTTTGGTGCTATTCAACAACGAGGAATCCAAGGACATCTTTAATAAATAGCATTTGATCATTAGAAAATTTGGTTGAATAACGGGAGGAAAGTTAAGGCAAAAATTAAAGTAATACTTTTGATTCTTAAGAAATAAAATCGTATTTCCTCTTCCATATGGTTAGCCAAAACCTTCATTAAACTAGAGTAGATTACCCTGAAAAACTTCATTAAGTTTGTGTTAGTAATTTAATAAATCCAGAAGTCTGTTCATGTTACACTAATGGAATTAATTAGTTTCAATTTTTCCTTCAAAACTTCAAAACAAAGCAAAGTTTATTCCCTCGAACAATGAAAGGAAAAGAAAAAGACTAGAGCCCGTTCTTTACATGCAACATCAGACTCAAAGCCAGTTCTCTAAACCGGTATAAAAGTAACTAGGGTAATGCTCACACAGCCCTTCTACTTCTTCTTTGACTGTAAATATTTAATATACCTGACAAGCTAAATCTGTGTAGTATGTGAGTGAGTGTAATGTAAAGTCACAAGGATATTTTCAAATATTTAAACAAACTTGAGAAACACTTAGGTTGGAAAACTTGTTGGAAAGTCAATAAAATCGCCGGATTTCAAATGTGGCCCGGATTTTTCTACTTAGCTCCTGATGATGTAAGTGGATGACTTACAAAAGTTGAAGTTGTTATATAAATTGGAACTTTGTCCTTGATGGTCAAAGATTAATTTAAAAAAAAAAGCGTTAAATGAAAGAAAGTTATTTTTACGGTAGTAAAATGGTTTTACAGTTTAATATAAGAGACATTAGAGAGGAAACGTATTTTAAATGTAAAGGGGGCGCAGAAAGATTCTTAAATATTTAGCGGATTTCGCTTTAGTTTATGTTTTAACGAAAGTTGAAACTCTTCGTGTTTCTTTATAAATTAAATATGGGAAGTTAGCTATGTGGCACCATAAGACTTAAATAATAACTGAGTGGAGTTGAAAATTACATTAGGAAGGGAAATCGTGGATTGATCTTTTCTGTTGAGTAAATTGACGGGGAGGGAAATATTCTAATAAAAATGCTGAAAATCACCGCAACGTTGTTATGAGTAGTGATATTTTCTTTTAGTTTATCTCATCTCCCACTCTCAATCTACATACAGGGGGGATGCTCACAACATCTCGCTGTCCTCTATAGAATCTCAACGTTACCTTTGTTTAAATATTAATTCTTATACAGATTTATTGTTATACAAGACATATAAATCCTTGTCATAATGGAATCCTGACAGCATATTCGATGATAGGAAAACTCGAAACCATCTTGTTTGGTGGCGTAACCGATTCGGATACATGATATGATGTAATCGATGGCTCCAAGGTAATGTACTCTCTCCTACATAAATGCAGGAAGACGGTGCCGTTCGTTGCGGTTCGGTTGCCTTGATGCACCGATCCGTATGGACGAAATTGCATCATCGGATGCCGCACGCTGGAAAATTGTATATGAAACTCAGATGCATTTCACAAGATGACCTTTATTCAATACACTTCTTTGATTTTCCTTGTGGCTGGCGCTGCCACCAAAACAACCAACATTTTTGCAACATAATTTGAATAAGCTTACCTACATCATGAAAAAGTCAAATGAAAATATCTATCAGTCCCTCTGCCTATATTTTCTACTGCGCAAAGATTGTTTTGCTGTTAGTTTATTTGTCAGGGGACACCATCGCGCAGTGTTGGTTGGAACTTAATTTAATCCGAAAACGTGTGTGATTTTTTCCACGATTCCTCCTATATACAAACACACCACATATAAAATTGTCTGGAGACTTCAGGAGCTAAGCCTGCGGAAGAAAAACAAAACAATAAAATAAGTTGTATTCTAGCTGGGGCTGGTGAATTTATCGAGCTGTGCTAGGAAAAATCGACACAAAATAACCCATATACGGTTTTAAAATGACCCATCAAAGGGAAAAACAACATAAAATTAGTGAGTGTTTTCCTTTGGGTAATGTTTCGCTTTGAAACCGATATTTTTAAACAGTGCTTTGATGATTGTTTTTATCCAGAACAGTCTAATGAAATTACGTAAATATATTTCGCTTTACCATCATTCATTTTCATTTGAATATGATTTTAAATTTAAGTCGCACCCAAACAGAACTTTCCTGCTGCGCCAGGCAAAACTTTAAATGACTTTTCCTATCTGTAAATTTCCTGCTTAAACTGGATATCCCTAACTAAATTTACTGTTTATTTATTAGACCATTATCGCATTTATTTCTCAGTATAATTAGATCGCGCACAAATAAAAAAGTTAGGTGCAGCTGATGAAATTAACTGAATAAAACTTTATACAGGGAAAATTTAAATTTGACATAAATTTTAAGCTTTTTAAGTTTATATTCTTATTTTCAAGCTTGCTACTGGAGACATTCTCAATTACCTTCTATTTTATTAATTAATGGTACTTTATTCTACAGGATTTATTTAACCACATCATGCATGCCCTGTGGCTTTTTAAAATCAACGTTATCAATAATTTCTAATATATTAATAAAAAATCTATTAATATTAATCACAGAATTTCTCTCCATTGCTTTGAAGACTTTGACTGTAATTATTTTTATCCGATAACAAATTCTCTGATAGTAAAAAAGCCGCAGGCTCCGCATACAAGAAACTGAAAGAGAAAAGGACAGAAACTGATTCTGTGAATATTGGAAAAGTTTACTACTGGAAAACAAATAAATAATTTTAATATCTTAAGTTCTCGACGAACCATAAAATTCTTTTTGTGTATAGTTGTGAAGTTGAAATTCAAAGTAGTGCACTGAAGATTTATTTTATTTCATACAGAACTTTGTGTATGTAATAATTTTGGTGATAATAAATGTAGTAAAGTGAAATTTTCAGGACTGAGAAGCACAATTTAAAATTCATCAACTACAAAGGGGCGTCTTCGTAATATGGAAAAATGATTTTATGAAGTGTTGAAATTCGTATTCACCTTCCACCCCCAACGAAAGTAATTATTAATGCAGCTGGCTGAAGAGAAATGATACATTTTGGGAGTGATGGAAAGAGGGAAATATTGGATATACAATTTAGTATTAAAGCTCATTTGTACATGTCAAGAAGGCAGTGAGGGGTTGTTTAATTTCTGTCAACCCCATCGCCCGACGTCGCCTATTACCCCAAAACTGTTACTCATTCGAATTTATACAATTTCATAAATACCAGATCCGCACTCTCTGTCACGTTAAAATTACATTTACCATTCCAAATACCAATGCATTTGAAATTTATGGAACACCGTTACAGAAACTGGGTTTTGCAGGAGATAAATTGTTTTTCATCCACTAATAAACCTTGCAAAATATACTAAAATATTATCGTAACTAATTGATTATTGATCGGTGTTGTTACGTTGGATTTTTTCCAACAACCAAACCGTAAATCACCTACATTGTTCTGCGCCCCTTGTAAGCTCAATAAACAAGGTTTACAGGTAGAACAGCAGGAGGAATAGCAGCAGGACATCAGGTGCAAAACAGTGTGGCAGTGCTCTCGGAACACTCATCATCTCTTCCTGAGAGGCGTCGAGCGACAGCCAGACAGTCCGGCAGGAGAGCTGGAGTGGATTGTTACCAGGGCAACCCCTTTAGTAGTGGAGAGCAACATGCTGTCGACCTACAAGCCATGTCATCGTCAACCCAACGGACATTTCAATAAAAAAAGCGATCTTCTAATTACGTACTGTTTCATTCAGTGCGCTACATCGCGTAACTTTTATCCTTTTATGCTGTTATAGTTGAACAATCGTTAAAAGGCTATTATGTGTGCGGAGTAATGAGGGGAATTATGGGATTTGGACCAAATTGAAGAGTGATTGTTAAGTGTGCATGGGAATTTGTAGTAACAATACCAGGTTTGTTAAGTAAATAGTTTTATAATTCAATAAATTCTAGACAAATAGACTGCTGGCCAATTGAAACGTACCAAGCGAATTTTTTGGTTGAATTTAAAGTAAAATATTTTGAAAAATAAAAAAGATATCAACATGCGGTTTTTAGGATTTCAGAGATAATTTAATTGAGAAAATGATAGTGTTACCCGATTTTTTTACTTTGAATTACATTACTATCTACGTGGTATGAAAGAAAGTCGTCTTTTTTTCCCAAATTTTATAACTACCGAGATTCCACAAAACTTTGTTTATATTTTTTTGATGTAAATTTTTTTTGTCCTTTCTTAATGGGAAAAAATCTGTTTCTCAAATTTTTGATATCCCTGTTATTTTATAAGATATCGAATTTTTGATGAAAACTTGGTTTTTTCTTTGTTTTTTGCCGTTCGGTCGCATTGTGTTTTGTAAGAACCAATCTCTGTAGTTGATTATGATACCTTATGAATGACTTTCTTATAAAAAGTACATTTTTTGTACCTTCATTAATTTTTTGGTAACCAGTGGCTTATCAAAAATCGGTACACGTTCGCTAATTGGTAAATTTTTTTAATTCATTTTTTGAGGCTATTTTCTTAATGGAATAAAATGGAATTTAGTTAATTTATGTTCACCATTGGTTTAAGTGACTTATATCCTCGAAACGGGTTTTTCACTTTTTCAAAAATTTGCTCATATCCGTGTATACCGGGTGGCTACGAAATCGTTTTACAACCCCCACCAATTTGTTACATTTAACTGTATTAATTTGAAATTTGGCATGGTTTGATTGTTGAAAGGAATAATCATTTTGACGTTTAACACAATCTAATGACACTTCTGGTTTCACCGGAAGGGCCACCTACCAACTTTAAAAATTTGTTAAAACAACCCTGTATATTTTTTTCCGTAATAATTAGATTCTACTTAAAATTACCTTTTTATCGACATATCACATGATGACCTTTACTTTAAAAATGGCGGCATAATTATTATTGCAAAAACCTGTTCAACAATATTTAATGTAATAAAAAATTCGGTATCTTATAAAATAAGAGGGATATCAAAATTTTGAGAAATTGGTTTTTTTTCCATTAGTTAAGAACTAAGAAAATGGACATCAAAAAAATATTAAAAAATTTTTGTGGAATCTTGGTAGGTATAAAGTTTGAGAAAAAAAAGACAACTTTCTTTCATACCCTGTAGATAGTAACATACTTCAAAGTAAAAAAACCGGGTCACACTATTGTTTTCTCAATAAAATTATCTCTTGAATCCTGAAAACCTCATGTTGATATCTTTACTCCTTTTAAAAATATTTGACTTTAAGTTCAACCTAAAAATTCGCTTGGTACGTTTCAATTGGCCAGCAGTTTAGTAGAATCAAAATTATATTAAAAAATATACTGGCCCAAAACTTTGAAACTGATTCATTTAGCGCCAGTTATGGAAAATAAAGGCAATATTTATTTCATTTTGCCGGTACAAAAGAACATGATTTTTCTACCAGTGAAAATAATTCTGCAAGTTGTTATTATTTTTATACAAAAAAATGTTAGTACAAATTTTCCCACAATTTCTCACGAATTAATAATTTTTTATCTTATCCAACACAAATGTCATTATGGAAAATGTAAATTTTTGAACAGTGAAAATAGTTCAACGTGATTCTTCTACCTATAAAAAATTCTAGCAATTACCAAGCATAATAAAGAATAATGAGGTCGTTAATAAAAAATTCCAAGAATAATTTATAGACTTTTCCAAACCTAATTGGAAATAAAGGAAATGGCGCATACGGCAATTAAATATTATTTAATGGAGCGAAATAAAGAAACTTGGGTCACATGGAAAAAGAGGCCTAGGTACATGTTTCAAAATTATTTTGTTTAATTTTAGTGGTTGACTGTTCTTCTGAATATTTGTGAATAATAGGAGAATTTGCAAGTCTTATAAAACTTCTATATCCATAGTTATAAAAATAAATATAACCTTAAAATTTGATGATTTGTACGTTATCTTATAATCCGAAGACAAGGGTGTTTGATATTCATAGCTTAGATTTTACTGACTATTCTATAAAATCTTTTAATAATAAAAGTGGTTTTAACATCAATGGCTATAATAAATAATAAATGTAATGAGGCCATCTTATCTACATGATTATACGATAACAAGTTCATTTTCCTAGCCCATAAATTTTTATTAACAAATTACTTAGACATAATCCAATATAAACAAATAAACACCCACCCATTTTCCATTAGTTAATTTTCCATCACGCCTCAACACCCAACAAACTTCAAATTATTCTCCTCTGTGCCAATACCTATCTATCAACTCAAAGCATCTTTCACTAATTTGAATTTCTTTCACACCCACCCAGTTTTCTTAAAGCTCTACCTTTGCTGAGCGGCGCGGCACCTCATTAGCAGTTTCACCACATTCGTCTTCTTGTATATATATATCACGAAGACAAATTAGCTTAATTAGTTTTACTTTCTGACAGAAACTACAAGTATTCAAATTAGTTTCTTGTGGTCAAAATTTCATTAGTGTCGGGTGCGTAATTCAACATGCATATACGCGTATTGCTTCCACTGGTTTTGGTGTGGGAGAACTCACAGCCGGAATATAAATTATTGTTGTGGGAATTGTTATTGTAATCGTGGTAATATATTGTATTGAGGTGCACAAAACTAGTGTTCTACTGCGAACTGCACAGATAGAATATATATAAATAATTTCTTGAATAATTTTATTTCATTAAAAAGTAGACGTGTGAAAAATTACTGATCATGCTGTATTATTTAGAATTACCACCTAACGTCCATCGCCCAAAGGACTGTGATTAAGGATAATCTCATTGAATCCAATCTCAATCTACATTTGAAAAATATATTCACACCAGCTGAATATTATAATATGATAGAGATATTTATAGAGTTGTGGGGGTGAAAACTTTCCAATAGTTCCCCTGCCTTGACAAAGACATTTCCTTTGACTTGACTTGATCGATTTCACGAATTATATACGCTCTGACAAGCACCTTCATACACAGGAAGACAGAGCGAAAGTCTTCAGGGTGCCAATACAGCCCCTATTATACCAGACACCACATTATTCACGGTTTTATTTTGGTGAAGGATCCAACAGCTAGCATTGATTGTGTCCCACATTTCAAAAGGGAAAAAATGAAAATATCCGGTATATATGTTTGTAGGTATGCGCTTGCCACAATATGGATAGATTCACCTTCAATAAATTGTTTTTTATTGAAATATGCGCCACACTCTCGCTTGAAATTTATGGTTCCCGCAAGACAACTTTTACGTCAGGTTTATTCCACGCAATTGCAACTGAAATTTCTAGATGGATTTTTGTGGCAGTGTTTGAGAAAATCGGAGAGGACAACAGCCATGTGGGTTGTATTTTATTAGATAAATATTTTAAATAAGCTTTATAAAAAAAACATTTTTTATTTTTTCTACATTACATATTTATTCGTATGTTTTATTGGATTTTCTGGGACATTAGGAAAAAACTTGGGGACATGTTTGTTCACAAAGACATATTGCATTTTCAATTTTATCTTTTATCCCAAACATATGTTTTGCAGCAAAACAAATTCCTTTACAATAATGTTAAACTTTTGTAGGTATAGGTACGTATGCTTGATTTATTCCATATAAAACTTTATTTACATTTGTTATTGAATAAGTACGCAAATGTTTGCTTGTTTCCAATAAATTGAATTGCTTTAAAATAGACCAGATACGGGTAATCAATTTTACCAAACAATGATGAATAAAACACTAAATATAAATTAGACCAAAAGTCTCACACTTCGTTATTAGCTATTGAATTATTTCATATTCAAACGTAATCTTTTTTTAGTACCTACATGAATTTTTTGAGAATATTAATTTTGAAAGTGCTGTAATTTTTTATTGTATAAGATATTGGGAAATTGCTTAAATATTTACTACTAGCATCAAAGTTTGAGTTGTATTCCATTTGGAAACTGCTTTAAAATCAAAATTTACGTAAAAATATAACCAAAAGGAAACATTTTATTAATTTGAAATTGTGGCGAATGCGCCGGTTTAAAAAATATAGCGCAACTTTTCAAGTGGAAGAGAAGAAGATACAAGCTACGTTTCATAAGCATTTGAATTATTTCAGAATTTGCTATTATCTATCTTACTTATTTACAAAAAAGTATCTAGAATATTTTTAAAACCGTGCCGCGTAAAGTAACCGGATATTTCCGAATTTTGTGATGTTTACCCAAGAAAAAATAATAAAAATTCAAGTAGATTTTAATATATTCATGATGCAATATGTTTTCGTTGACAAAATCATTCTAATTAATTTCTACCTATTTTAACCAATTTTAAAAAGGCCAAATTTTAAAGTATTATTATTTTTAATATGCTGTAATTTTTTAACTGAACAAGATATCTGAAAAGTACTTCATATTTATTGTTAGCATTGAAAACTCGATTTATCCCATTCGGAAACGGCTTCAAAATCTAAATTTTTATCATTTGGAAACTGCTTTAAAATCAAAATTTACGTAAAAATATAACCAAAAGGAAACATTTTGTTGTTTTGAAATTTTGGCGAATGCGTCGCTTTAAAAAATATAGCCCAATTTTTCAAGTGGAAGAGAAGAAGATACAAGCTACGTTTCATAAGCATTTGAATTATTTCAAAATTTGCTGTTATCTATATTTCCAAAAAAGTATTTAGAATATTTTGAAAATCGTGCCGCGTAAAGTATCCGGATATTTCCGAATTTTGTGATGTTTACCCAAGAAAAAATAATAAAAACTCAAGTAGATTTTAATATATTCATGATGCAATATGTTTTCATTGACAAAATCAATCTAATTAATTTCTACTTACTTTAACCAATTTTAAAAAGGCCAAATTTCAAAGTATTATTATTTTTAATATGCTGTAATTTTTTAATTGAACAAGATGTCTGATAAGTACTTCATATTTATTGTTAGCATTGAAAACTCGATTGATCCTATTCGGAAACGGCTTCAAAATCAAAATTTTTATTTAAAAAGTAACCAAAAGATATTTATTTTTATTTTTTAATTTTTGGCGGATGCGCCGGTGTTAAATATATCATATTTTAAAAGTGTTATTGTAATGCGAGAAGAGCATAAATTTGGAATGTTTCATGTTTTTTAAATTAACCTTTAACCCTCTTTCAAAATTAGGTAGGTATATCTACAAAAATATTTAGATATTTTCAGAAAATTGTGCAATAGCTCCTAAAATAATCGCCATTTATTTTTCCTAATTTTTGTGTTTTGGTGTTCGTAAACTAAAATAATGAAAATGGAAGTAAAGATTTCAATTAATTCTTTCCTAAATGCGTTAAGTATTCATTTTTAGAAGAATTAGCATCACGAAATAATTCTATTTTGTAGAAGCATAAGACCAAATAGTACAATTTTTTGGCTCAAATTTATTAAGTAACTACTGAGGATAAATATTTCTGACTCGCGATGGCAGTTTCTGTTACCTGTTATGAAAACTATACAAAATACCTCTACGTTATACGTCAGTTTTATCAGACGAACATAAACATCAACATTAATAAATTATACTTCGTTAGAATTACTTTAATTGTAATTCGTCTTTTTGCATTGCTTCAATTTAACTTTGCATGAAAGCATCACAGTGGCAGCAGCAGCAGCGGTAGCACAAGTACCAGATCTCGGATGCGCTGTCAAATAAACCATTCATATTCAAGAGACATGAAACGCAAAAACAGAAGCGCCAAAACATGACATGCGTCAACAGTGCGAAAGCGAGCGAGGTGTTTTACGTCCGTTTTATTCCAGATGAAATACTTACGTTTAAATTCAAACCATGCGCACCATAAAATGCCGTTTTTCCTTTTACTTTTATTAACCTAAATCAAATTTCTTTACTAATTAGATACCTATCTTTTGCAGGATTACAACGATGATATAAGGCAGGAACAAATGTGGGAGATGCAAGTGCTTTCTAGTCAAAGGAACAACAATAAGGGTGATGAGGGAAGTGGTGGATCAATTGCAGAATGTTCCGGAGTTGAGGACCGACTAAGTGGTGGCGATATAACCGAAGCAGGACCTCAAAGTCCCCAGGATGCCGAGCATCCAGCCCTGCGGGGAGTCCAGTCAGGTAAAGCGGGAAATGCTCCGTAATTAATTCATGTACACAGTGCTGCTGCGGGAAAAGTTGTGGGTGGTGCAGTTTTGTATGTTGTGGTAGTTTTGTTGCAAATTAATGCGAAATTTATAGGGTTACACATGAGCAGGATAATATTGTGTCGTGTGAAATGTTTTTTGTCGCGCATTGCTCATCATGTTTATATTATGAATTATAATGATGTGGTTAGTTAAAAGTTATTTCAAACTAGAGGAAATTCTTTTCAATTGGATTATTTGATATTTGACTCTAGGCGATAATATAAATATTAAAACTCTAACCATAATATTTCGTGTTACTCGAAGAAAGTTCTTTTTACTTTGAATTAAATTTAATTTAATTTAATTCTTTATTACGATAGAACGAGAAACAAAGAACTCATTCTCGAATCTCCAGGAAGTACGAAGACGGGCGCACAAAGCATAATTTTATTTATGACCAGGAAGGAATTATGAGTTTTGTTGTCCATTAATTATACCCTCATCATTATCTCACAACTTTAAAATACTGTATTTCAAAAAAATATAGCTAGGTAAAACAGTCCCACTATACAAAGTATTTTCATTTAGTTTGATGCTTACTTTGTATTATTATTTTGAAGCGTCTCGGCAGTAAAATTTGAACTTTTTAATTACGGTAAAGATCCACCGGAATCTCCAGTACAACGGAATTTAATGTCCAGGAAGGAATTATGAGTTGTCTCTACTTATTCTTGTCAAGAACAGCAATAAAATTTTGAAATATCGTGTTGCGAATTGTTAAAATGAGAAATGAATACGTGCTTATCGAAATTTACACTAGTATAAGTTTAGCTTCGCGGTTTATTTAGATGTTAATTTATAGGTAGCGCTTAATTTTTGCTAAATAATTTGGAACATTTTCTAAAATTGTAAATATGAAAAATGATTTGACGTTGAAAAATTTAAAATAATCGAACCGAATTTTCCTAATAAAATAGTCAGTTTCAACTATTTTTATACGAGCCCTAACAACTAAATGTTTGGACAATTGTAAATTTTTGAAGTATGAAAGGAGAACTGGAAATTTTACGCAAATAATTAGTAAACACCTAACAATACAATAAGATAAAGCCTTAATAACAATATTATGCATGGAAGAAAATTATTTATTGGATTTAACAATATTTTAACCTTAATAATTAGCAAACTTTACAAAATGAATTTGCAACTAAATGTTGGGATAATTTTTAATTTAGGACTATTAATAAGAGGTTACGTCTCCTTTTGCTTTAATAGCTGCCTGTATTCTAGCAGACATTGTATTTATCAAATTTTGGTACAATTCTGGCGTGAAACTGTCCCAAATTTCTTCTATTTTGGTCTTTAAGTCCCCAATGATTCTTGGTGGATTATTGCGTAGAATACGTTTAATTTTATGCCAAAGAGTTTCAATGACATTTAAGTCCGGACTGGATGAGGGCCATGAAAGCACCTTTTCGTTTTCCTCAAGTTCCAAAACTGTGATTTTTAAAAACAGTCGTTAGAAAATTACGTCACATTTTTCAAGTGCAATTTTAAAGCTACGAAATATGCCTAAAATCACCAAATAAAGAATTGGGGATTTTTTTATACATAAAACCAACATCCAGCTTTCCAATAAAGTAAATTTTACCAAAATCCAACCAGTGGTTCCAAAACTGTGATTATTTTAATGTAGGTAGCACCCTCAAAAAACACGTTTTTTGAAAAGTGAACTGTGGAACTCGAAAAAATGCAAAAAAAATTCATATTAACATTTCAGGATTTTTTCAATATAGTACGATTCTTGAGCTTTGATTTAAAGGTTTTTTGACACAAATCCAACCAGCGGTTTCAAAACTGTGATTTTTTAAAACAGTTACTAGAAAATTCTATCATTTTTAAAGGTGCAATTTTGAAGCTCCGATAAATGTTTAAAATCACCAAATAAAACTTGTGTAACTTTTTTGTAAATAAAACCAACATCCAGTTTTGCAATAAAGTAAATTTCTTCAAAATCCGACTACTAGATCCAACGTTCTGAAAATAATAATTCTTTGTTTCTACAATTTTCCCATACTGCTGGGTTAAAGTGCCACAGTTTTGGAACCGCCGAGCGGATTTTTACGAAATTTACGTTTTTATATAACTAAATGTGGGCATTATAACAGAAAAAACCATCAATATTATGGAAGTTAATTTAGATAACTTTTGCGCGTATGGAAAAAAGACTTTCAAATTTACTTTTGTCCCAACATTTAGCTGTTAGGGCTGGTAGTATTAAATTTACAGATGATTATTTTTATTATATAGTGACAAAACCGACAAACTTATCTAATAAAAAACTGAAATTCTTCCTCCATGTACTTTTTAATTAAATTTTATTGTTTTCGCGTGGATGGCAAACCGATCAAAACATCACCCAGCAAGCGCGGAATTCGAATTATTACATCGACATCTCTATTATATGATAATGCTGAAATACGTAACATACCGAAAACACTCAATCCATGAATATTGGAAACCACGTATATAATAGAACGAACATTACAAGACGTTCTAAATTAGATATTAACTTGTACAAGCGCTCTAGCTTATGTGTTGTTCGTATATCAGGTAAACATATAAAAGCTTGCTGGTATTATCCGTGCTATAATTTTTCTAGTTTAAATTTGCATGGCAGCATTTGGCTGGTTTGAGTATAACGGAATTTAATTAAAAATTTATGTGTTCGTTGCACTGGTAAATATAGTTTATAATTCGAGGTGAATAGTGCGCCTCGTTAAATTATTAAGAAATTTTAATGCAACCTAAGTATACCTACATAAAGTGAATTAGCTTTAATAGCTTGAATTTATTCGCTATAAAAGTATCTTCCAACTTTTATCTGTTTAGACAAATGTTATAATTACACTTTCCACTATACGTATTATAACCTCATCAATACCTACGAGTGTTCCCAGTTTCAAATCCTTTTATGCGGCACTTAATAATGAACCTACCTGCGCCTGCCTCCAAGTCTTATTATATGCAACACGTGCCACCGTGCGGTGGAAGATTTAATGGGATTTCTGTGTACATGTAAGGGGATGCCTCACCCTTGTTCCCGTATAACCGACAAAGAAATTCCAAGTCACCAAATTTACCAGATGAAATTTACTGTGGCAGTGATGTGGATTTTTTTGAAGTGAAGCGTCTGTTTATGTTGAGATTACATGGTAATTAAGTGACGCATGTGGAATAAATTTGGAAGAAAACGACGATTAAACAACAGATGAGAGTGTATGGGAGAGAATTAGGTGGTTTTATGGAGTGGTTTTTTTTGTAGATAGCTTTGTTAAATTCGAGTTAAGTGACCTAGTTTTTCGCATATTTAACTCTGGATGATTTAATGACGATTTTTAAATGAAATGGCTGGATTTTAATGTAATAGGACGAGGTTGTTAGGTTGGAACAAGTACAAATGAGGGGGGAACTGGAATAATGTGGAATATACCTGCAGGATATTAGAAATATACTCAAAAATTGTCCATATTTACTCTAACATATAAAATGGTTTCGTTCTTCTCAGATGAAAAGAAAAAAAGATGAAAATGTAATTTTTTTTCAGTATTTTTAGTCAAATCAATTAAAACAATTATTTATTATAAATTATATTTTATTTTGGGGTTAAATGCCCGTTTGTCGGAATAAGACAAGACATTTTATATTTCTAGTTAAAAAGATATTTCAGAAATAATTGTCATATAAACTAGGTTTACTTTCGAAATATGTAGTTAATTTTTGGATATTGTAGCATATTATTTTCTGTATGCAATAGGAAGAAATTTATTTTAATGTACCACAAACATTCTTTTTACGTTCTATTGAGTTTTAGAAGATATGAACATTTCTAAAATTACTTTATTAGGTCCTGCAGTCATATAATTTTACGACTTTAATGCAATAGAAGTTTAATTTAGATTATATTGCTCTTGTGCTGAAAATGCACAACAAACAAATTTTGGCACCGGCGCATCCGTCATAATTTTAATTGTTATTTGTAAATATATTTCGTTGTATATTACCATAAATTTTGTCAAATTGTTGCGGACCTGGAAATTAATAGCATAATTTTTCTTGATTCATTAAAACCCATCTTCTTTAGGTACAGAAAAAACTAATTTATTTATCTCAATTTTCCTCAAAAACCACTTAATAATTAACGTAATTTACCCATTATGGAAATGAAAAATGGATCCTGTTGCAATTTCCCTGGATGACATTTAAAAAATTCACAATTTCCTCAGTGTTATTTCATATACCTTTACAAACTTGTTGTTTCATGTAAAAACGACACGAAAACTCAAAACTAATTAAATTACAAGTTACATTGTTGGGGGGGCGTCGTGCTTTGTATAATTGGTAAATTGATCTTCTAGTTACACTCACACCAACCGAACAAACCTTAGCTTCAGTTATACGTATACTTTTGCGACAATTCTCCATCGAGAATTAAACTTGCTACTGTGAACAGTGTTCACTTTGTAGAAATGCAGTTTGCATTTCAATTACTTGTTTCGCATTAACCTAATGGTGGAACATAGTTGCCAGCTGTTCTTTTATATTAAAAATCATTATGCAATTTGCTGTGGTTGTGCGGATGTATCCGAGGACAAGCTATGTTATAGCCCATTTTTTCAGTATACGAACTAAATGTTCGGACAAAAGTAAATTTTTGAAGTATGAAAGGAGAACTAGAAATTTTACACAAATAATTAGTAAACACCTAACAATACAATAAGATAAAGCCTTAATAACAATATTATGCATGGAAGAAAATTATTTATTTGATTTAACAATATTTTAACTTTAATAATTAGCAAATTTTACAAAATGAATTTGCAACTAAATGTTGGGATAATTTTTAATTTGGGACCATTAATAAAAGGTTACGTCTGCTTTTGCTTTAATAGCTGCCTGTATTCTAGCAGGCACTGTATTTATCAAATTTTGGTACAATTCTAGCGTGAAACTGTCCAAAATTTCTTCTATTTTGGTCTTTAAGTCCCCAATGGTTCTTGGTGGATTATTGCGTAGAATACGTTTAATTTTATGGCAAAGAGTTTCAATGACATTTAAGCCCGGACTGGATGAGGGCCATGAAAGCACCTTTATGTCGTTTTCCCCGAGTTCTAAAACTGTGATATTTTAAAAACAGTCGTTAGAAAATTACGTCACATTTTTCAAATGCAATTTTAAAGCTACGAAATATGCCTAAAATCATCAAATAAAGACTTGGAGATTTTTTTATATATAAAACCAACATCCAGCTTTCCAATAAAGTAAATTTTACCAAAATTCAACCAGCGGTTCCAAAACTGTGATTATTGTAATGTTGGTAGCACCCTCAAAAAACACGTTTTTTGAAAAGTGAACTGTGGAACTCGAAAAAAATGCAAAAAAATTCATATTAATATTTCAGGTTTTTTCAATATAGTACGATTATTGAGCTTTGATTTAAAGGTTTTTTGACTCAAATCCAACCAGTGGTTGCAAAACTGTGATTTTTTAAAACAGTTACTAGAAAATTCTATCATTTTTAAAGGTGCAACTTTGAAGCTCCGATAAATGCCTAAAATCACCAAACCAAAACTTGTGTAACTTTTTTGTAAAGAAAACCAACATCCAGCTTTGCAATAAAGTAAATTTCATCAAAATCCGACTACTAGATCCAACGTTTTGAAAATAATAATTCTTTGTTTCTACAATTTTCCCATCCTGCTGGGTTAAAGTGCCACAGTTTTGGAACCGCCGAGCGGATTTTTACGAAATTTACGTTTTTATATAACTAAATGTTGGCATTATAACGGAAAAAACCATCAATATTATGGAAGTTAATTTAGATAACTTTTGCGCGTATGGAAAAACGACAATAAAATTTACTTTTGTCCGAATATTTAGTTGTTAGGGCTCGTATATAGAGAGAATTGTAAGAAAAAATGTTGGGTGCAAAATTTAAATTTATGAATTTGATTGGACGCTTAGCGTCTTAGATTCAGTTAAGTTCGTGTTCATACCCAAAAATTGGACTATAGCAAAACCTCACTTTTTGCTTATACAATATTTTCAGGCAAATATGGCCATTTAAGTGTAATCACACAACTTTTCAGATGTTATTAGCTTTTGCCAGCGCAGTTCTCCACTATATTCATCTAGTTTATTCACCGTTTCCAAGCGGTCATTACATAAACTAAACAGCATTACACAGAGAACCGGCAAACTATTAAAGTTATTGCCTTTAGTTAATTCGAAGGGGTTTTATTTAACAGACCGTAATATGTCAACCGAAATGGTCTCTAGACATTTATGGAACAGATCCCTTTGTTTTATGATTAATTTTGGTTTAGAGATGCGTTTGTGCCAGGCACCAGATTGCTTTCTCAGCTTCTCGCCCAGTGACAAAACCAATGATAGATATTTTATAAACCCCTTGGGGGCGATCGCCAAATTGCAGACGATTTTTGTCTGTTTCTTTTCCGTCTTAATCAATAACAATGAGACAAGGGCAACAAGAGGGAATTGGACTCGCAGGGTCAAAATTAGGGTTGTTATATGATGCTTCTTATCTTTATCGCGTTTTAAATTAATTAGTTCCAAGGGGTATGATAATCTGGACTGTATTTGAAGATAAATCCCCATATCGTTTGTAGAACACTTAATTCGACGGTATTTCGTTCAGGCTGTATAAGTCGAGTGAAAAGCTTAAGGGCTGTTCAATTGGTACTCGAGTAAAGCTTTGAAGAAAAGCAGCACAAGCAACTGGAAACAATAAAATAAATAAAATTCGCTCTATACACACATACACACAAAGAAAACTCACAGCTACACACAGCTTCTTCTATCAAAGCTCGCACAAGAATTGAACATTTATTTTACTTACAGCAACACCCACAGACTTTTATCCTATTTTAAGTTATTCAACTTGTACCCACTTGAACTGGAATTGTTTAAGACAAAATGGTTAAAGTTTTAACTTGTCTGTCAGTCACTGAATCGACTTGCTAAAGCGGCAGCTCATTCGAATCCGAGTCTATTATTTTAATCCGAGGCAGTGCAACAATGTGTGCACCACCAGGTTTAAATTGCACAGACATATTTATGGTGTAATTTGGTGAACACCGTATATACGAAACGGAAATAATTCGTTTGGGTAGCTGCTCAATATAGCATCAGTTTGCTATAATTATTCTAATATTTTGCATTTAATGGGGTTGAGGTAATTCACCGTTCGTACAAAAACCGGTTTAAAATTTTTATTTAAAAATTATATTGTCACTAAAAGTTTTTTACAACTTTTCGTTACACTGTGCGAAAGTAAATGTTGGATTAACATATTTGTACGGTAATTTTTTTCTTTCGTTTTAATTCGTTCCGTTTGGTTCTGATTGCTTTTTTCATTGCTCGAGTATGGCTGCATTTGGCAATTCCTACGAATTAATTTGCTTAAAACGTACAGCAGATTAATTAAAGTGGCGTTTAATCACGAAATTTCTTGTGTACAACAAACATAAAAGAGAATTTGGATAAAATAGGATTTACTTCTTTCTTTGTTGTAGATTATTTGATTCGATTAGAGTGTGGGTGGGACAAATTTTAATCGGGAAATTTACAAAATCGCCAGGAAATAATGGGAATTTGTCTACATTAAATGCTCTATCATCACAAACATACCTAACCTATACTAACCCAACTTTTCTTATCGTGGTCACATAAACATAAATCTTGACTTTGTTCTTAATAATGTTCAGGAATATAATCAAGATGGGAATTGTGTTGACTCTTCTAATATTGTCCTTGACTCCAGAAAATTGTTGTGAAGGAAGCAGTAGAATATCCTTCAAATCTCGAAGGAATATAATAAAACTGAGCCTCAAAGTAAAGAATATTAGAAATGCATATTTAAGGATTTTTATATACAAATTAACCAAACCCAACTGATGTAGATAATATTGTTAATAGCATTGGAAAATTATTAAGTAATATGATGGTTTAAATTATATCCCTTTTGTTAACGTACGTGTTATACGGGAAAGTTATGAAATTCAAGGCGCTGCGGCGGTTTTGTAAATATTTATCCAAAGTTCTCCCTACCTAAACCCTGATGTTTAGGATATAAATTTGATATTGGAGTTTATTCAGTATGTTTTAGAGTGTGTACGTTAGATTCTATAAATTATTTACAAGTGGTTTCTTACGTAATCCTGCGTACATTTTGTAAGGCGCCAAATGATATTTTGTTCTTAATAGATACTTACTTATTTACATCTAGCAATTTTTTTTATTATTAACGAAAATGAATTTTCATCATTAGACCCGTATATAAATTATTTCATTAAGCAATGGGCTTAGTCGCATGTTCCTTTCTTGAAAATTATCATCGTCCCTTGTTTCGGTTTGGCTCCCCGACCACCTTCCAAAACAGCTAGTACACAAGGTACAAGACATTACATTATCCAAGTTTATTTTGGTCTAATAACACAGCCATATTTACCTTTGCTAATTCACTTTCGTGATACCTACAACAATCAAAAGCGCGCACACCTAACACACCCACGCATGCAGAATATTACAAACGACAAATAACATAGGAATGCGGTGTGAAGCAACGGCGATCTCTTTCGTCCGACGCATAATGAACTAGGTAGGTACATCACATTCCCTCGAAATTCCTGCACTATGTCGGGTTAATAACGAGCGATTCTTCACGAACATCCAGCCCATTTGTCGCTGAATCACGGGAGACCCTTCAGGAACCCTATTTCTCATTTTCCAAGGGATGGCGCGTTCTGCGACGAACGCAAATTGCGACGACGGCGGGCGTCAACAACCAACGACGAATTCTTATGAATCTTTCACGCACACACACACACACATATCCTTTTTTGCTCTTTTCTTCGAGACTTCGAGGGGGCCTTAACAGTCAAGTGGTGTACTTCACGTTTATTTACATACTAGACGGCCAAATGCTTATTAAATTGCGACGGTAAGAGCGTCGGCTGGGAAAAACGAAACGATCTCGCATAAAAGGCGAAAACCCAGAGGGAAAGTTTATTAAACTATTAACAGAAAAACTTTATTAAATTCATGATGGTGTTTTTATTAAGTGTACAATACCCTAACTATTAGCTCTTACAAACTGGATTCTAATCTAAATTGTTATATTTTCAGATGTTCCATCGTCAAACGACACTACCGCTACCAGTTCACCATCCGCCAACGGTAACAACCACCAATTATCACCGACCAATGGGGCTGTTGCGAATGCGGCTGCTGTTGGGGCCACGGGGGTTGGCGGCAGGAAGAGACCGTTGTTAACTGGTGGCCCTCGAACCTCCATGACACCGACCAAACGGACTGTTATGAGTCTGCTGGCAAGAGCTAGGGCTGCACAGGCCAAACAACTACCAAACTTCCAACGGGGAACCCCCGAGTAAGTGAAAGTACATTTTGGATGAGGCGAAAATGCATCTAGATCTAACGGCTTCTTTTTAAGCGTTTGGTAAAAGTATAGTTTAGGGGCTTTTCGTAAAGAAAGAGTGGAAAAATGGAAAAGTGGCAAAAACTTTTATTTTTCGAAAATATGACATCGTTAGGACTCGTTCTGTCTTTGTATATGCTTTAAAATGGGCTTTACCCAAGAACGTATAAAAATAGAGGACAGAAAGCTCCCAAGGTGGGAGTAAGAATTCGTGAGTCAGAAAGTGTTGCATGTTCAAATGGACGCCATTAAAGCGCGGACTCAATTCTGCATATTTGACGGTATTTGTTTTGGTTTGTGAGTATACGAATTTTAAGAAATTTGGCCGCCTGTGCTGTTTGTATGGACAAAAAACTGATGAAGGACGAAAAATTGCTGTCACTGCAACTGGCAACGGATTCGAGCCTACCCCCACCCTATAAGCTTTCTGTCCTTTATTTTTATACGTTCTTGGTTTTACCCTACATTTTGTCAAAAAAACACGTTTATCGTAATTATTTTTAAATATTGTTATATATTAACACAAAAAAGCACCTCAAATTAATGTAGCAAAAGGCGAGCATGTCCCTATAAAAAGTTTTAGTTAATTTTAGCTAAAATAACAACAAACTTTGATCTACATATTCCAAAAATACCTAAACAAATCCACAAAGGGAGCTTTGCATATATTTAACCACTCGACTAAGTACCAGATAGTAAACTCTTGAAGACCTAGCATAATATAAATTAAAATTAACCATTAGTAATATTAAAGTTGTTGTTTTGTTGCAGACGTACACCAACATTAGTTCCACTGCTGCGAGAAGACTACATTACGGGTGCAGTTAACCTTAACTTAATTTAACTTTAGACATCGCTTTCTGAAGGATTTTAGGTAAACACACAAACAACTGTCATTTCTGTATGAAATAAAAACGCTGCTGTTCTTAAAAGCAATTGGAATTGATTGGAAACACGAAAGTTTGCAGATTTCGTTTTATTTCTCAGTATTATAAATATTTAGTTGCTTTTTCTAGTTTTGACAATAGTAACCAGATAAAATAAATATGTACGAAACTATAAATGTAATGTGGTAGATATATAAATTGTAGGATATAAAAATAACGCAGTGAATTGTGGTTTTTAAATTTCAGTTTTTATTACTCAATTTTATGGACTGTTTTAGAATTCAAGGGTTTGCACGTTTTTTTATTGGTTTATTAAAATGTACCACTGAATATTTCCAGAAAATAAACATGTTATAGCAAACCGCAATGTGATAACAAAATATACAGGGTGGTTAGTAACTGTGAAATTTAAGACAACTAAGCTACTTCATACAAATAAATCAAAACCAAATTTCCTGAGACACCCTACCCTGTATATGACAATAGTTACAATTGCTTTTGGGTGGACTTGGATTTGTCTTGCACACACCACACATACACACAAAATACTTCTACAGATAATTAATTAATAATAATCAATTGATGACACACAATTTTATCAATTATTAATATAAACAATTATAATGCACGGACCAAAATACTGATGATATTTTTAATCATAAAATGCAAAAAACTATATGAAATAATACCTTCCTAAATATTAGGTAAATATTAGTAGGGGCAATGTTATTATAAGTTTTTTGTACCTACGCCAAAAAATAATACAGATTTTTGTCACAACGAAATATAGTACGTATTTGAGGTTTGGTATTTTTGTTAATCCACTCTAATGATAATATATTTGATTTAGTGTTGTTTCACATTATATTTTTGTTAAAACAACCAGCATTTTATTTGATTATTATTGTTTCGAGCTTCATTAGAGGACATATCGTAAATAAATAACTAATTATTAGATTAACCTATTATACAGTATATTTGATATTGTGAGAGTATATTGAATATAATTTATTTACCTAATACTAAAGATTTATTGAACAAAAGAGAGGGAAATAGTTTATGCCAAATTTACTATTACTTAGGACATAGTTAAATAATTAAAAAATATATACTTAGGTATTATTAAAGTGTAAGTTTTAGTATAAATGTATAAACAGTGGCTTTAAATGATTGATAAATTAAATGTTGGTTTCTGTGAAATAAAATAAATTTAAATGTTTTTTTTATGGTGGTTTTAACAAAATAACGTTAACTAATTGTAAATTTTAATATATTAGATTGCTAATAATGAAAACATGAAAATACAAAACATTTTCAATAATAAACAATTTAAAGTAAAATTCTACGTATGTTCTTTATATTATTAAATTATATTAGGTATGATAAAGTGCTTGCAAGTTTAATGATAATAAAATAAATTTTGGTCTACTGAATCATATAATTACATAGAATTTTTCGTTATTTATATGTAATTTTAGATACCTAATTAATACAAAAAAATAATGATACCAAAACTATGTGTAATATAATAAAAAACTTAAAATAAGCTCTAATTAAAAAATAAATATGTATATTATGATGTATTCTGTAATATGTGTAAAAAAACCATAAAACACTAATAACAATAAAAACAAAAACCTTGCAAAACCTTTCGTTTATTTATTTTCATTTCACCCTACCCCCATACAGTTTTTTTGCAGTCAAACCACCGAGGAAAAATATTATTGCAGAATTGCAAGCGCGCTCTCAACGTGAACAGGTTTGTATATGTACAAATGTACACCTAAAGTAAATAGAACTGTGGCTATTTACTTTTGCACAAAGGCAATTTTAATTAGTAACACACGAGAAAATTGAACCGGTACGTGAATTGTGGAGAGAAATTGGGAGTTCATTAATTTTTGTACGAGTTTAAATCACCACGATAACAAATTATGAGTGTGGAGTGGGTAGATGTGGGGAATTTATTGATGAAAACTAATTCAATAACGCGTTTTTGAACAGACAGAAGAGGTAGAATATTCGCTATACAGGGTGTCCCGGAGAAAGTGGAAAATCTCTCGGATTCAGACAGGGCATGAAAAAATAAGACGACAAGTTCCTATACATTTTTTTCCGGTTCTATGACTTATAATCCTCGGACAAAATATCCTTGACAAAAAATCCGATACAAAATATCCTCAAGACAAAATATACTTGGACGAAATATCCTTAATATAAAATATACTTGGATGAAATATTCTTAACATTTAAAAAAAAAAAATTTAATTTAATTTAATTTATTAACCCATTATAAACATTAAAAAATATTATTTATATTAAGTAATTATTTCGGTTCAGGGCTAAAACTTTGAAACAAAACTTGAAAATGAAAAAAAAAAACCTAATTTTTTTTTTAACCTAACCTAACCTAAACAAAACTACCAACGTATAATATTTTGTCCAAGAATATTTTGTCCAAGAACATTTTGTCTCAAGGATATTTTGTCTCAAGGATATTTTATCCAAGGATATTTTAACAAGGATATTTTGTCGGAGATATTTTGTCCAAGGATCAAAACGCCGATTACCAATTTTTCCTACAGGCGTTTTTTAAATTTTGATTTTTCGGAATAAGACTTTCTTTTTTTAATGACTTAATAAAACATTAATTCGTTTATTATTTTTTTTCTCGAAAACGGTCCACTTTATCGACAATAAACAAGAATAGCTTTTCTGTAGTCTAAGGTTCAAGCTACCTGATTTTGTTATTTTAAGTCTTTTTCACACAGGGTGTTAAAAGTTTAAGCATTAAGTTGTAAAGCCTAGTCTGCCCCTGGTTAACTAAACAAGCTAGATATGTGTCAAGGACATTATTTCAAGAGGTCCTTAGTAGTGTCCATCATATTAACTTTTTATAAAATTCTATTAATTATTTTAAAAGTTATTAAAAAAAAACGATTTCCAGTGACGCTTTTCAGGGCTACGTATCTTTGTAGAGAGGACCTGTAGGAAAAAATTTTATAGGAACTTGTCATCATATTTTTTCATGCCCTATCTGAATCCGAGAGATTTCCCACTTTTTCCGAGAGACCCCCTGTATAATTTCACTGATACAATATTTTGGACATAAAATTCCTTAAATATTTTATATTAAATAATAGTTTCAGTACCAGTACTTGAATTATTTCCAGTAGACAGTCTGTTATAGTCTCCATCTCTGTCGTTCTCAAAACGGGCAAACACAGGGTAGAGACAGAGATGCTGTCTACTGAAAACAATGTTGGTATATAAAAGAACCTCCGCTTTTCGAATTTATATTCAAGTTTTATATACAACGTCTCAGATTTTCCGCACAAAAACCGGAATAGATTATTAGATTTTCAGGGTAATAACTGCGCTTATCGTGTTTTTCCCCGTTATCAAATAATAATTGCCCTACGTGATAAACATGGAACAAGGCAAGCAACAACAGAGTTAATTAAGAAAACTTATCGAGTTAGTCGAGTAAAGTAAATCAATTGGTTACCTAATGAACTGATTAACTCAATTATGTTAAGCTGTTGAGCTTTTAAAATGAATATTTTAGCAGTGTGGATGCCTTGGGCGGCTCATAACTGTACACAATAATTTTTACAGCTCCCCCGACTCTCTCATAAATTTCGACGATTATATTCCGAACTGGTTTAATAAAAAAACTTGCAACAATAGTTTTGCTTATTTTTTATGTGCAAATTTCTCGGACCTAAATTCCGACTAGGTAATTAAGTTTCTTCAACTTTAATTCATCCTAACTCTGGGTTTATGTCCTAGTAAACAAGTTAATTAATTGGTCTTAAATATAAAGTTAACTTTTAAGTGTATTAGGAAACAGAAACGTTTGTTTTGTTTGGTTGAAATGGGGCCAGAGCGCATCACACGACAACCTCATCGTTGTGTTGTATTATTTAAGTGGATGAAATTGGTCTCTAGTTTCTTAACTTTGATATTTGGAGAGAAAGGTTGTGATGTAGGGCGGTTGACCTACTACCCCTCTTTTGTACCGAGATTCGCGTTTTAAATTCAGGGGCATTAATGCGCCCTCGTTTCTTCGAATATTATACCAAACCCCATTTTCCATCGATTTTACTTGGGGGACGATGAGATGATCCACCGTCTAATCACCTGAAGGAAGGCTTTTCTTTTAGTGTAGTAGTTCAAAAGGAGTTCGCTCAATAGAGACTGTTTAATCGTCAGGGAAAAAGTTCGTAAGATTTTTGTTCGAGCTTTTTAATTTCATGGTATTAACCCCTGGCAGGTATTAAACAAATACATTTTTTGCGCTTTTGGATTAGTTTATAAAATCAAATTTGAACAACATTTCTCCATTATCCATTTCAGGGCAGTTAGGTGCAAACCCTTAAATAATTTTCGTATATATTCCTAAGTAACGTCACTTGATATACTAATTTGAGTCCATTTAGAGCCAAAACAATTTTACATTCAAATTTATCTAGTTTCGTTGTCCTAAGATAACAGTCATCAATTCAGTATTAAGTTGCTGAATTTCCTTCAAGGATCCAAAACAAGCATTTCCAGTAACGACACGCAGCTTATAAAAGAGCTTTCCTTATTCATATTACGAAACTTTTTGTCCATTAACTTTTCGCAAACCATAGTACGTAACTTATTTGCATGGAAATCCCCTGCAAATATTTCTGCTAAAAGAAAATTTAAAGAAATGACAAATATAATTTTCCATTCTTTCAATAATGATCCACTCTTTCTTGTCCAACGCCAAGGCACCAATAAATTGCTTTTCAACCCTTTCATATAATTCGTTCCCTTTTGTTGTCTTAATCTTTGAAACTTGAGCTTCGAGAGTATTATACAATGTAAATATTATGCGGTATTATGTAGGACCAAAGGGCCTATATTGGGGGCGAGGAGATGGGCGATGGAAGGAAGAGCGCCACTGCTACGGCTGCTAAAACTTTAACGCGCATTCAATTAGACGGAAACAATGTAATGCTTGCGTCCCTAAAAGTCATCCACTTGGTATAAGATTTAATAAGATTACACTCTTGTTGTTTTGTTAAGATGAGGGTAAATCTGGTGTGTGGGTGGGTGGTACTGGATTTGGTCAGTTTCAAATGAAATTGATTGATTTGTTGGAGTTGGAGTTGGAGTGAACTAAAAAAAGGGTAATATTATTTGATTAAATGTTAATTATTCCAATCTTGAGACGACTATCTTGATCTTGAACACTGTATTTTTACAATTTCGTAAAAACTGCACTGATATTTTCCCCTCATTCCTAACAAGTAGAATTTTAATTAAAATCGTTTCTAATTTTCGCCTTCCCTGGCCAAACTTCGCCTGTTGGTCTTCCGCAAAAGTGCGCGACGATTTATTTATAACTCGAACGAGAATTTAAATTCATTTTGGACCCCCTTAAATTAGATACGGTTCAGACAACGGGAAATATGGAAGCGATGGCAAACGGCTCTGATAACTAAATAAGATCTAATGTCCATTTCCGCCTTCATTCTGGACCTCTGCGTGGAAAACTTGAAAACGGAACTGCAAAGTTATTGGCAGGAAAACTAACTTAGCTAAGATGCAGGAGGAGGAGGCACCTTCGGTTTGTATTATTTGGTTTTGAGTAAGTTCGCGTGGATTATGTGGGTGGACGCAAATGTATGTATCCAAGTTGTTTTTCTAAGAATGAGATTATAGTAAGTAGGAACGAAAGGCGGGCTTTTAATTAATTTGTTTCGCTTCTACGAAAGTTATGTTTCGGGTCAAACCTCATCTCCAGTTTGGATTTCCGCTTCACTGATTCGCATTGATCGAATTTGAAATTTACGTTTTTGTGGGCGCCTCACAATATTTCTCGGCAACACAAACGATTTGTTATAACATGTCGGGTGTTTTTTCGCCTTTGGAAAGTCAGTTGACTACACCTGTTTTTAGATTGGATGCACTCCGATTTTTTGAACAAAGCGCGCAAATAAAAGAAGTTGGATGTTTTGGGTGATTGAACATTGCTGAAGGGGCACTCGTCCAAATGAACGTGATGATGATGGCGGTGATTTTGTTGCTGTCACATCTACCGAAATGGACAAATAGAGTTTATTCAGCAGGTGTCTTTGTCTAGTCAATTTATGAACGGGCTATTAATTTGCACTCTGTGTCGGGTGGTTGAGAGTGTATGCGGAGAGATGGCTGCCAACCACGTAGTGGCTTCTTGAAATATTGGCAAAGTGTGCATTTTCGGGCGACCCAAATCATTTTTGGTAATGTATACTTGGAACGAACGGATGTTCAATGCATTTTTATGTTTAATACTGCAATCCTCTAGAAACTGTCGATGTGTTGCGATAAATTGAATGGACTTGAGGTTTGAGATATTGGAAAGTGGAGCTTATAAATCGAAGAAAAACTGTAACAAATTGCATGGAAGTCAATAAGCTAAACTGTTTTGACGCCAGTTTTATATACAGAAAATTGCAAAAAAATTTTATTACACACGGATTCACATTCACCACCAAAAATTTTCCTCTATACTTTCAAAGATATAATACTTGTTTAGTTTTTTCCTCTTGTTTTCCTTTTTGCGTTATTCCATCACCAGATTGAGTTTAATTTGTTGGGGGATTAATTCAAAGAAGCCGCAGGAATTTTCTATGAAAAACTAATTAAAACGTGCATGTGTATTGCAGTACATCCTCGTAGTGTATCCTTGAAGTTGTATTAAAAGGATTTAATTTCACGTTAATGTCTACAGTAAAAAACCGTATAATTAAATTTGTAGTTGAATTTCCACGGCTGCACCTACTATTATGTTAGTCTATATAAATATGATAAGCTATAAGCTAGTTTATTTCGAAAGCTGATGCGAGAAAATAAAAATTCTATTACGCAAGTGTGATTATTTCAGTAATTGCAATGTTCAGAGTAGGAAAAACCTTTTTGAAGTTAATGTTTTAGCACTTATAATAATTATTGTTGTAGTTTATTGTGTTTTTAAAATCGAAATAAAACTCGCGTTATTCTAAAAATATTTTACAGCCACCAGTTACGTATCCCCACGTTTCATTGCCGCACCCTCTGTTTTCCTTATTTTTGTATTTTATTTCCATTCCCGAAAGTAAACTTCAATCATTCAACCTGATATTTACCCTTACGAAATTTTTTATTTTTATTTTTATGCGAAGCTAAACCATCTAAACAAAAACATTTCAACTTGATCAGTGAATGGAAAACGGAAATCCTGATCCTGTACGTTGGCTGCTAGTGAGCACGGTTCTTTATCCTGTTGCTTTTCAGTTTCAGCCCCCTGAAACCCAAAGACCCCATCAAACGATATTCGCACAAAACCGCGCCCCCCATTCCAACTTATTTTCCTTTAGTAGTTGTGTATTTTTATTGTGGCTGTGAAAAGTTATTGGTTTACGTGGTTGAATAAGAGAGATTTGTTGTATTTCAAAAGAGAATTTTTGTTGTTGGTAATTAATATTATTTAATGAAGCAACCAAAAGTTTAAATTAATTTACCTGACCTCGCTTGACTTTATAATCGCAAAAGCTGCACAAATTTCCTAGCAATTTTCCTACGTGGCTCTGAGATTTGTACTTTTGATGTTCTCATACATGCAATTACCCCCATAATTCGATAGAATACAACTTCAGAGGTAATTTAGATGAAGTAGCTAGGTAAATGTGGCACTATATACGCTAGAGCCAGATGATTAATGTATCTACTACTTTATAATTGATTAACTTGTTAATATTTGTAAAGTAATTAGTTGTTAAAAGATGATGGTGCACTTGGATGATGGTTGATGGAACTCCAAGTTCAAGTTAGTATAATATATGGATACTTATCCAAGAAATCACTCCAGTTTCTAGGAAGTAGGTGGTATATATCTTAAAATATTGCACCTGTTTAAAGAGGCGCATCAGCAACACAACTTGCGGTAAACTAAAAAGTAGTTTGGGAAAAGTTTAGAATTCTTGGGAACACTAAGTAAGTGGATCAAAACTTTAATTACAACGCCATGTAAATATTGATCAGACATCAAAGTTTTTCGTAGAGAAATGTTGGGAAAAAGGAAAAGTGTCAAGTCTCAGGGGAAAAATTAATATTTCGATTGCAAGGACAAAAGATATTCTTTCATAACAATGCCAAATTTAACATAAAACTAATAAGCGATTTCCGAAATAAAAAAATAAAAATGGCATGAAAATATTTTTATTAAAACTGGCACTTTTTCGTATAAGCTTTATAGCATGTTAACCTACTCAAATTTCGGTGAGTGGTTTAAAATATACACATAATGACCATATACATGAAATTTTTAAAAAATTTTTCGTCCCTCCGTTTTTGAGATATAGTAACCAAAAAATTATTGAATAATTCTTTTTTAACACCCTGTACCTATCACACAAACGAAGCCTTCTATGATCGATGTTTATAGTCCTGCTATAAAAATTAGAACACCCTGTAGAATTACCTATATATTGTGTAATTTCCCAATTAGTTAACTTCAAGTTCTGGTCGGAAAAATAATTAAGTATGTAAATCATCCAAATTTTGTAACTAAACATACCTTAGTCAAAAAGTCCTTCCTTACTGAGTTACAGGGCGCTAAAAAATAACTTTCCGAATCGTTTTTAAGTATATCTACAGAACGGTTTAAAGTAAAGACTTGAAATTTGGTGGGTTAATAAGTCTATAAGGAAGCTACAATGTGATGGTATTACAACCAAAATAATATTGTTCAGTGTCGTACTTATAGGGGGAGACTCAGTGTTTTTTTGGATATTTTTGTAGGGCATTGAATTTTTTCACAAAATAACAAAAATTATGATAGATACGCTCAAGACACGTAAAAAAGCTATACTTGTTTGATTTGCGTTAACTCAACTGTTTGCGAGATATTTAACTTCGAAAATTTTTTTTGCTATAAAAACAATTTGTGAGTTACCCTGTAAAGTAAAAAATATTAGGTCACTCTAATACAGCTGATTCTACGTCCAAAACTAAGCATAAATGGTTGTTGAAACCGACCCCCAAAAATGTTTCGTTACTAAAATAAGGGTGTTGAAAGATGTATTTTTTATTCGCCCTCTATCTTTTTTAGGCATATCTACAGAACGATATAAGATAGAAATTATGCTTAGTTTTGGACGTAGAATGAGGCGTATTAGAGTGACCCAATATTTTTTACTTTACAGGGTGTCACAAATTGTCGTTTTAATAGCAAAAAAATTTTCAAAGTGAAATATCTCGCAAACAGTTGAGTTAATACAAATCAAACAAGTATACCTTTTTTACGTGTTTTGAGTGTATCTATCATAATTCTTATTATTTTGTAAAAAAATTGAATCCTCTACAAAAATTATTCAAAAAAACCCTGAGACCTCTTCGATAAGTACGCCACTGAACAATATTATTTTGGTTCTAATACCGACAAATTGTAGCTTCTTTATAGACTTATTAACCCACCAAATTTCAAATCTCTACTTTAAACCGTTCTGTAGTTATACTTAAAAAATTATTTGTAAAAATATTTTTTAACGCTCTGTAATTCAGTAAGGAAGAACTTTTGGACTAAGGTATGTTTGGTTTAAACGAATTATTTCGAGCCCAAAAACTTGTGCTAGGATTTAGAGACACCCTACCCTGTATATTAAAAAAAATCAAAACAAAAATTTAAATCTGCAGTATCCAATACCACTTCTGCCATCTCTATTCTCCGCATCCAACTACCCAGTGTCGCCATCTTAGTTTGCGCTCGCCATTGTTTTACAGTGTCAGTGCGATTTATAATAGTGTTAAAAACCATGGGTGATAAATATGATTCAAATGGAGATTACAGCAGTTACACGGACAATTTCAAACGTAAAAGTTTACCTGAAAAAGTGGACAGTTTAGACCCGGACAATGAGGAATCGAATCCAGCTAATCAAAAAGCCGGTGAATATGTCCGGGAGTTGTTAGCTGAAAAGCTATCGATTGACCAAAATAAACTACCAAATTCTGCTAGACTGATAGACCAAGGTGAGGATGGATATATTATAGGAATTGAGTGGAATTAGGAGTTTCTAAATTGGGAAAATTGTAGGTATGCAAGGATATAAACAAATTGCTTCAGGACTTTTTTGTTGTTTATGTTGGGGTGTCCCAAGGTTTATATTTATCCTAAAAATGGAACAGCAACAAAAATCATCAAAGTACAACGAGACTTTTATAGATAATAGTTGATAGTATTTACTTAACTTAAATTCTATTTATAATCACCAAATTCTTGGGTTGATGCACTTTTTTATGCGTCAAATCAAATTTTCATTCAAGGTTTATTTTAGACTAATTTTCAATAAAACAAGAACAAATTTGAGGTTTATAATTAAAGAGCTAGGTAGTTTATGAGTATTATAACAAAATTTGATGTTTGTTCTCAAATTATTGGAAAAAATCGAGGGAAATGCGCTTTTCTTTCTACAGAACCAAAGCGCCATGTAAAATTATTTGTAAGGTGCCACAAATACTTGTAACTTTTATGTGTTTTTGTAGGAAATGTATAGCTCAATAAGTTAGTCAAAAATATTCCCAAATTTTCCGAAAAGTACGTAGCCGATGATTTTATGGGAGGTTTAGCACGATTTCCATTAAATTTTTTCAAAAATTTCCCAACGGACCAAAAAAATCAAAGAAAATGCGCTTTTCTTTCTCCAGAATCAAAGCGCCACGTAAAACTGATAAATTATTGGAAAAATTTGTAAAACATTCGTAAATTTCATGTGATTTTTTAAAAAATGTATAGCTCAATAAATTAGTCAAAAATATTCTTAAATTTTCCGAAATACTACAAAGCCCAACATTTTAAATTGTTTTTATGGGAAGTTTAGCACGATTTCCATTTAATTTGATCAAGAATATTCCAAAGAACCAAAAAAATCGACGAAAGTGCGCTTTTCTTTCTCCAGAATCAAAGCGCCACATAAAACTGATAAATTATTTGTAAAATTTGTAAAACATTCGCAAATTTCATGTGATTTTTTAAAAATGTATAGCCCAATAAATTAGTTAAAAATATTCCCAAATTTTCCGAAAAGTACGTAGCCGATGATTTTATGGGAGGTTTAGCACGATTTCCATTAAATTTTATCAAAAATTTCCCAGGGGACCAAAAAAATCAAAGAAAATGCGTTTTCTTTCTCCAGAATCAAAGCGCCACTTAAAACTGATAAATTATTTGTAAAATGCTGAAAACATTCATAAATTTCATGTGATTTTTTGAAAACTGCATGGCTCAATAATAAGTTAGTCAAAAATATTCCCAAATTTTCCAAAAATTATGTAGCCGAAGAGAGCCCAACATTTAAAATAATTTTATGGGAGGTTTAGCACGATTTCCATTTAATTTGATCAAAAATAATCTAAAGAACCAAAAAAAATCGACGAAAGTGCGCTTTTCTTTCTCCAGAATCAAAGCGCCACGTAAAACTGATAAATTATTTGTAAAATTTGTAAAACATTCGTAAATTTCATGTGATTTTTTGAAAAATGTATAGCTCAATAAATTAGTAAAAAATATTCTTAAATTTTCCGAAATACTACAGAGCCCAACATTTTAAATGGTTTTTATGGGAGGTTTAGCACGATTTCCATTTAATTTGATCAAGAATATTGCAAAAAAACAAAAAAAATCGAAGAAAGTGCGCTTTTCTTTCTCCAGAATCAAAGCGCTACGTAAAACTGATAAATTGTTTGTAAAATTTGTAAAACATTCGTAAATTTCATGTGATTTTTTGAAAAATGTATAGCTCAATAAATAAGTCTAAAATATTCTTAAATTTTCCGAAATACTACAGAGCCCAAAATTTTAAATAATTTTATGGGAGGTTCAGCACGATGGACCAAAAAATCGAGTTTAGGAATAGTAATTTCAAGGCACAATTTTTTCTTCAAAATTTTATAATTTATGGGTGTTATTATGATAGGGTCAAAGATTTTGTAAATGTTCCTAAAAAGTGACAATAAAATTATGTCCTATAATCAAAATTGCCTTTTGTGAAATTTATTATATACCATTTCCTCAATTTTACAAAAATATGCTTCGTTTCTTGAAACAAATAAACTACAAACATTAACTGATTAAAAATAATATTTCTGTAACAATGAACAAATTTCACTGTAGACTTGCAGACATCCAAGTCTTTAGTTGCTACCTAAAATTTACAAGCCCCCTGGGAAAACCTTTTTTCTTATTTTTTTTAAATTATTTTACATTCGAGACACATATCTCAAGATAAAATATTCTACTGTCGCAGTGTACCACCTGTACATTTGTCACTCTGTATAAGAGCCATTGCAGATGCTTCCTCATTTAGTAAACCGGCGCGAACTCCGCGCATTTAATGCAAACGAATTGAGATTAATTATTAATGGAAAGATTTAAAGGGGGAAATGCGAAATACTTGAAATGGGTTTTCAATTATACATTTTTGACCTTCAGTTCTACTAGACAAAGTTTTTATTATAGAATTTAGAGTTTCAAGATAATCCAGCAGATAAACTTCAATCAAAGGTTCAATGAAAAACCAGCTAAAACTTGTCTCCTGCTCTATCGAACTGAACTGAACTGAAACGATTGTATCATTTTGATACTTTCTTTCTCGTTGGAAAATTGATTGGACGAGGGGCATTAATTTCATGCAATTAATTCTATAGCAGAACGGCATTGGGTTGGGCTCCCTAATGTCCTTTTCTTCATCCTAATTTCGATAATTTAATTCTAATTATCGTTCCGATGACACAGCCTCCTGGGAAGGAACGAATCGATAACATTATATTTACATAAAGCACACCAGATGGAAATTGGTGAAAATACGAAATTCGAATGCGAATAATTGCCAGAGATTTCTTTGTTATCCACTGAAATATATCCACCATATAATGTAATAATAATAGCTTTGATATTATGTATATTAGTTATGGTGGTGCTGAACACAATACAACTGGTGCAGCGTATATAATTTCTATTAATTTGGCCCCCATAAATTGCTAAGTGTTAATAGACTGAATCTGGCTAACTAAAACTATAAATAAACATTACTGCATTAAAATTACTATAGACTGAATGCAAATATGCACAATCACAGTTGCATAATTACCTGGGGGTGGAGGCCATATCATTTGTTATGCAGGTATAACCCACAAGAGTTACGAGAGCAAACTGGAGGGGGGTAAATGTGTTGCTTTGAAAGCTGTTATATAGGAAACCTTATGGTATTGTCCCAACTTAACCTAGACAAAAGCGCGTTGTGTAACTCGTTTTATGGTAAATTGTTACAGAAATTAACAAAGTACAACAAACAGGCAAAGCCCCAAGCAAGGACCAAAAGTACGTGGATATCTACCGAGAAAAACCCATCAAAGTCACTGTTAAAGTTCTCGTGCCTGTACGGGAGCACCCCAAGGTACTATAACTCCTAAACAACCCACAGAAATCTAAATATTATGATTTACAGTTCAACTTCGTGGGGAAGCTGCTAGGACCAAAAGGCAATTCACTCAAACGCCTGCAAGAAGAAACCATGTGCAAAATGGCGGTTTTAGGACGAGGTTCTATGAAAGACCGCCAAAAAGAAGAAGAGTTGCGCAACTCTTTGGATCCGAAATACGGGCATTTGAGTGATGATCTTCACGTGGAGATATCCGCGTTGGGACCGCCTGCGGAAGCACATGCACGTGTGGCGTTTGCTTTGGCTGAGGTCCGCAAATATTTAATACCCGATAATAATGACAATATCAGACAGGAGCAAATGCGCGAGATGGAGATTATGACAGCAGCGGATCCCCCCGTTGAAGAGCGTAGTTCTCGAAGACCCACCTCTAGTATTTTAAGGAGTAAGTTGGGATTTTTGGTAATAAGTTGGTTTAATTTTTTACGTCTTCAGCGATTCCTCGACCGCCCATTGCTATGCGAACTGCCACTCGCACCCCAGTGGTAACACCAAGAGTAATGCCAGCCAAAACCAAGATTATGTCAATTTTAGATCGCGCTAGAATTGCCATGGAAGAAAGTTATGGGTATGAAGATGATCCTTATGAACCTTCTCCTCCTCCACCTACGTATGAATATTCATCATCTTTATCACACAGTCGAAGTTATTCATCGCATCATTACGATGATTATGAACCACCGGAATACTACAGGGAAAGCAGCAGTTCATATGGTAAGTTCCACTTTGTTTATTACATAGCTTCTAGACAGTGATAAAAAATAGAACGCGATAATAAAATATTCGACAGAATTATTAAAAATTAAACACTCAGCACGTGAATAAAATTCTAAATAACTTAAACAGAAGTGAGTTAAATTCGCCATTAACGGTTAGATTTGGCTGTTGTGGCGAATTTAATGTTTGTGACTAAAACAAAAAATATTTATATAAAACGCTCAACTAATTTGTCTTTTGTAAAACGTTGTGCACACAGAACCGTCCGCTCATCGTTGGAAGGGCTATAAAACGCCATCAAGTTCATCTACCGCTAGACATAGCGAAAGTTCTCGCTATCGAACGTCCCCTTACACTCGCCCCTCCAAATAAACGATCTGATTTTATGATTATGAGTCTCTAGAATGTAACACAAAAATTATAGAATTAATAATAACTAAGAGATAGAGAGCGAAAGAGGAAATAACGAAAATGCTAAGAGTATTGTGATTTTTTATTTTAGTTAAACATATCTACATAAGTTTATGAAACTCAATTCTTTTTACGATTTAAATAAGGCAAATTTTATTTATTTATTTCTACAAATATAATATTTTACAACAGTCTCCTTTGAGCTGTCGGAACTTAGTTTACTTTCGATTGCTTCAATTTGGTCGTATTTGTGTGTATTTTATAAATCTAAACAAATGTAAACTTAAATACTACTGTAAAATGAGTTATTCTATAAGGTCCGAAAGAGCGTTTAAAAACCGCTTCTAATTAATAATAATAAAAATAATAATAAAATAATAAAACGTAGTGTGCGCTTACAGAATAGCTCTTATTTAAAATTGATTAGAGATTGTTGTTTAAAAAATTCTAATCTATAGTTCCAATTAAAAAAATGTATGACGTTCTGCTTTAAAAACCGATGCGTTAATAAACTATAAAGGAAACAACTCAACACCCATTTATTACTCCCCAGTTTAATAATATATTATTTAATTTTCTGTTAAAAATTTTAGTGTTTTACCGGCAAAATCCTACAGGTAATGTATTAATTTAAAACAAGTTTTTTAAACAATTTCTTTAAAATAATCCGTTTATTTTCTTTTTTATTTAAAACATTTAGTGCATGGTAATTTATATAACAACACAACTAATATTTTAAACCACCCAAAAAACCAAAACAATTATTTGCTATACAATTTAAAATAAAAGTGTTTTTAATATTAAGTAATTTCTTTATTTTTTCGTTTCACATTTTATTTACATCGAACAAATATGCTTTTATTATACTGATTCATTTTTATTTTTCAGGATAACGTCATTAACGCCATTTTGGACCATTAAAAATTTAATTGACTGTGATTTTGTTTTGTACCTGTGATGTTTTAATAAAATTATTGTCCTTTATTTATCTACAAATTTTTATTTTCCCTACAATATGTTGAAGTATGAATGATCACACATCAGAAATATATTCTACGTCTTTTGTGATTTTCTTTGCACGAAATAATGTTTTTTAAGCTATTTTGCAAAATATTTTACTTATGCAACTTATTTTACATGCAAACTTGCGACATCTATGTAAAACCAACAGAACTAAACAGCGAATTACAGAAATCATTTCTATAACCTCTGCTTTTGACGCAAAGATGGCACTGCACCATGTATCTTTGGTTGCCTACATGCAGTAACCAATTTGACGTTTCAAAAGCTCTCGCATTGTTGCATCAGCAAGTCGAATCGCAATCTCGTCAACTAACGAATATTCTAAATAAAAATGGTGTTGGACTTGGATTTATTTCGTTCGGACAAAGGCGGTGATGCGAATAAAATTAAAGACAACCAGAAAAAACGCTACAAAGATGTAGGTTTAGTGGAAACGGTGATAGAAAAAGATACCACATGGCGACAACTCAGATTCAAAGCCGACAACTGGAACAAGCTGAAAAATGTATGCAGTAAGGAAATCGGTGAGAAAATGAAGAAAAAGGAGCCACAAGGTGGTGCGAATGAAGACGTTCCAGCTAATATACTTAAGGACATTGAGAACCTCACCCAGACAATGTTAACTCCCTTAACAGTCAATCAAATTAAAAAGGTTTGTACTGTTTTAAATTAAATCATAACCGGCGTTTTGCTTATACTATTTTCTTGTATGTAGGTTCGTGCTCGAATCGATGAAGCTATAGTGAATACAGAAAACGAACTATTACAAACTGAAAAAGACCGTAATGAAGCTCTAAAGGAAGTAGGAAATCATCTCCATAGTTCGGTTCCAGTAGACGATAATGAAGACAACAACGCCGTAGAGAGAACATTTGGTGATTGCGCTTCGCGGAAAAAGTACTCTCATGTCGATTTAATTCACATGATTGATGGTATGGATGGGGAACGAGGTGCGACCGTTTCCGGAGGACGTGGATATTATCTAACAGGTCCAGCGGTTTTTTTGGAGCATGCTTTAATCCAGCTGTCACTGAGGCGGTTACATAAGAAGGGGTACAAGCCTTTGTATACGCCTTTCTTCATGAGAAAGGAGGTAAAGGTTCATTTGTAATAATAACATACAAAATTATTTAAATGTGATTGTTTGTAGATCATGCAAGAAGTTGCACAATTATCGCAATTTGACGAGGAGCTCTACAAAGTTATTGGAAAAGGCAGTGAGAAGTCGGACGAGAAGGACGTGGAGGAGAAGTACTTAATCGCCACTTCGGAACAGCCCATCGCAGCTTTCCACAGAGACGAATGGATACCCGAGAGTGCCCTACCTATTCGATATGCTGGTATTTCGACTTGCTTCCGCCAGGAAGTAGGATCGCATGGCAGAGACACCCGTGGAATCTTTCGTGTACACCAATTTGAAAAGGTAACAACAAAATTACACAATTCCAATAGAATCTAACATTTTTCTTAGGTGGAACAGTTTTGCATCACCTCGCCGCACGATAACAAATCGTGGGAAATGATGGAGGAGATGATTGAAAACGCCGAAAACCTCTACAAAGCTCTCGAAATCCCCTACAGAGTCGTCAATATAGTTTCGGGTGCTTTAAACAACGCTGCGGCGAAAAAACTCGACTTGGAGGCTTGGTTCCCTGGATCTGGTGCATTCCGCGAGCTGGTCTCGTGTAGTAATTGTTTAGATTACCAAGCAAGGCGACTGTTGGTTCGTTATGGTCAAACGAAGAAAATGAACGCTGCTACGGATTATGTCCACATGTTGAATGCTACAATGTGTGCCACAACTCGAGTTATTTGTGCTATTTTGGAACAATATCAAACGGAAACTGGAATTAAAATGCCGGAAGTTTTAAAGGAGTTTATGCCAGAGGATTATCACAATGAAATTCCGTTTGTTAAACCAGCGCCTATTGATGTGGAGCAGGCGACGAAGAAGTCGAAAAAACAGAAGGATGGTGGTAAAAAGGGTGGTGGAGAATAACTATAGTGGAACTTACCACCTTAATTGCATTTCTAATTTAATATTTTATTTTTCTTACAAATTCTAATATGAATTATTATAAATATATTAAGTAATAAATTTTTTATTTCTAAAACAAAAAATATTCCTGAGTAAATTCAAAAGCAACCTCAAGTAGCACCATTACAAACTTTAAAAAAACAACCTGTCAATTATCATGTTCAAAACACACAAATTTATCAGTCAAAACAACGCATTACATATTTCTTCGGTAATTTCTCACATTAGGACTAGAATAAAAACTACTTGCATCCCCATACACTGGTTCTCTGTTAAGACACGCCGTGCAAGCACAATTCCCCCCACATGTGGGGGAGTGGGCACGGTGTGAAACATTTGTAGCCGTCGTTGGAGTAGAACTGTGTAGTCCTGACGACGCCAAAATTGATCTTTGACCTGCATGCAAACCCGCTGGGGTGCCCAAGAACGATCGCCCAGGAGTTACGTTTACTTGTACGACCGGTTGCATGTAGTTTGAGTAAACTGAAAATAAAATTTGTTTATTGCAATCTTGATATCGCTTGGAGCTCTAAACTTACAGTAGAAGGTCAATAAGAAGATCACTAACATCGCTGTGCACATTAGGATGGCGTATTTGTAGGTTTGGAGGAATTGTAGGACGGGTGATGGGGCCATGCCGCAGATTTTCTTCTGTAACGTCCCGCTTACTCGCACCATTACCTAGAAATACAATAAATTATTGCCACCTGAATGGACAAGCGTTTAACATTAATATAACCTTAATATTCTGTTGAGTTATCCGTGAAGAAACCAGAATTCCCATGGCGTCTTCCAGGTTAGCTAGCCGCCAATGATAATCAACTAGTCGAACTTTATAGTGCCTTGTATGATTCTCAACATGTGAACCTTTTTCTACGAAAATTATGCTGCTATCGGCTGGTTCAACCTGACAAATCACAAACTTAACTATCTTCTTATAGAAATATTTAATGTTTTACCATTGTTTGCTCTAACACCTCGTGAAGTCCGGTTACAATTAAATCAGCTGAATTGGAGAAGTCCTCCAAATAAATTTCGGGGGGAACGTAAAACCCTGGTAAAAATTTTACCACTAATTTCGGTGAGACCACATCACCATCTTCAGTGGTCGCCCAGATGGATATGTTCGATTCTAACAAGGATATATCGCTTCCATTTACGCCGATATTAATCAGTTTGCATGCGTATTGTCCTAAATAACAAATTACAAGTAAATCTCAAGGAATTAATGTAAGCATTAAATAATTTTTTACCAGATTCTGGGACCCAACTTGTAGTGATATTAAACAACTGGCTCAATGGGTATGTAACATTCGGGTTTTCAAATTCAAAGAAGCAGTGGAAGCCTCTTGGTCTGACTAACTTACGAACATCTGTTCGACACCGCCAGCCTTGAATCTGAAAATTACAAAAAATTTTATGGATTCTGTACAGATTTTAGATCGTGTTTTTCCCAGAAGACTTACCAAGTTGTTGGTTTTAATTCCAGCACTCTTGTCGCTGTGCAACACCAGCACATACCGTACAATCGAATTAACTTCTCCATTAGTCAAAACATCATATCCTTCTGGTAGAAATTCAATTTCACTCACAGGTAGCACCGGAATATGCAACGGTGACGCCGGCAACAGCGAATAAGTCAACACCACAAGCCCCTCCCGATTTCCCACGAAACCAATATCCAAAGCCGGATTTATCATCACCAAAGTGTTATCGTTACTCCTCCAGTACCCCGGCACATTATACTCGGTAACCATCGGTGTCCACAAGCAAATTATATCACCAGATGTTAAATGCTCCAAAATGGGTTTCACGGACTGTGCCACGGCGAATTTGACGTAATTTACAGTATTTTGATGACCTTCAGCCCAAGCTTTTATCACGGTAATACCAGGCTTCTTCATTTGCATTAAAACTGTAGCCGGATCGGAGGTTTCAATCGCCTTCGTCAGATCACAACGACTAGTTCTGATTTTAAGTTCCCTTGGACCAGCATCGAATTTATTACCGACATTATCGTGGAAACTTGCTTGAAGATTAAATTCGGTACCCAGTGGGACAAAATCTATGATGCTTCCAGAATGTATCCGCCAATTAGACATGATGTTTAAGTTCATATAATGGATTGTCTTTACTTCGACGCCCACCAAAAGTTTCTGTTTTAATCCGTATTCGTCTGAACAAGTTATAATAATTAAAGCAGTTCCAAGAGTGGCGTAGGATTTTAACAGTCCACTTTTGGATAGTGTTACTACGGATTCTACGGGGTCAGCCGAGGCGGCGTCTGCGAGAACCTCAGTGGAGGGAATCGCACCAGACAAACTAAAACAACAAAACTTTAGAAATTAATATTTTAAAGTTTGTTTTTGTTTACCTGTACACTACTTTGTAACTTGTAAAGTCCAAATTAGATTCTAGTTGGATATAAGAGAAGGGCGCCATTAGCAGTCGAGAATTTGGCGAATCTTTCGGTAAAGTCAGATAAAAATCGGAAAAAACTTCAATATCAACAAAGGTGGATAAAGTCAAGGTATTAATGTTAGCTTTGTTCACTACTCGACCACTCACTGTTACATTCAAAGTCAAACGCGTTTTTCCTGGTTGTAGTCCTGTAGCCCGTGTAGTCATTTTGTGTCCTCTTTTATATTCGACACCTGGAAAAACCAACGACTATTACGAACTTCCACGAAATTTTTAAGTTTATCGAAGAATCTTTTATCAAATTTAATCCTTGTTGCTTAAAGACTAAAATAATTTTAAAGGGAAATTTAGTCTTTCAGGTCTTACATCCCTAAGTTTCTTATGTAATTTTTAGAATATTTCAATCAGGAAAAGTACGAACATGAAGAAATATTACCACACGTTCCTTGCTGGGAGTAAACTTACCAACAAGTTGAAACACATTGTTCAGATCCACTAAAATATAATCGTCGACTCTCCATTTAAAATGCACTGAAGGAACAATGGTACCCAGAATCATCGGCGAGATATTCGGAAGACCAATGCACCAAAACGGCACAATTGCCCCTACTTTAAACCGGGTGAGCGGAGCAGCTATTTTAACACCCTTCAATTCCTCAACTGTAATCTCCACCGTATCCTACAAATAACCAAAACAATCATTAAAACGATATAATTATTCCTACACAAAACTTACCTCCGAATAAATAACAACTTGCCCAGTAGTCGGATGTATTCCAGTGGCTTTCGCCAGAATTTTACTAGTACCCAGCGCCATCCCTTTCAGAATCCCTTTATCATCAATTTGCACAATTTTATCGTTCTCCGCGTGAAACATCATAATAACATCCGGATGCGGTCCACCTTTCATATTGAATTGAAAGTACGAATCGATTAAAATCGTTCCATTACGCGGATTCAATCGCAATGGCATGAACACCTGCAAATCTAATGGACCACTTAGTATGTCCTCGTCACCACTAACTGACTTAAAAACAGCACGCGTGTCGCCCAACTCAACCCCAGTTACAACAAAGTGGATTTCCCCTTCGCCCCATTTCATATTTTTATCCTTCTCCAACCGGTGGATGTTTGCAATGTTGTCTTCGAATTGTGGCCACACGTCTACCATATTGGGGTCCGGAATAGTCATGATATTATCATTCTCGTCATACAGTCGGACTATACATGGAATACACTTCCCTATTTCGACTTTATCCGTCATTTCCACGCGGATTATTCCGATGGAAACCACGTTTAGATTTATGATAACTGGTTTGGAAGGAAGACAAAGATCTGTGACTTGTATAGCCATTTCGCCGGTTTTCATAGGGATTATTTCGATTTTTCTAGTGGGTTCCAGATACTTAACAAGTGCGACTCCTTCGTTTGTTAAACCAATTTCAAAATAACCTGAACCTTGATCTATTGAAATAAGCCTGCGATTTCCTGGATGATTAAACAAAGTTACATCGGTTTCGGATAAAGTTGTCCCATTAACCAAATACAACACAATGCCAGTGGTAATTGCTGGTAAAACCGTATCGGCATCTTCTTGGCCTTTAAACAAAGGCGCCTCTGGTTTTATACCGTTCTTCTTCAACATCTTCATATTATATCCGACGATTGTAACATTTAACTCGATGTGTCCCGTGGTAATAATCGGCTTTAGTTTCTGGTAATATTTGTTTGCTATGTGAACATTTCCAACGGTTTTGTTTTTGGGGTAAACGCCATCAAGAGCGAAAAGTTCAGCGCTTTTCTTTGGTTCCATTTCCCAACGAAGCTTCAAAGAAGAAATGTTAAGGAACCTACTACCACAGTCGTCATAAACCGCTACTTCCAAATTTATATCTTGCGAACCTTGAACCACCACGCTACCAGAAGCCAAGTCCATAGGACAACTCTCACTGTCGGCTATCTGCAAATCAGGTTGCAAAGTTATTTTCCTTGGTTTTCCACAGGTGACTCTTGTAGTGATTATTCCGGATTCACTCTTACAATTCGGGCTGTCTGGTGTGTTTGACACCATGAGTTTAATATCGGCTTCGCCCAATTTTTTACACAAAACTTCGATTACGGTGTAATCATCACGTGGTAAACTATGCAGATGAGTGGTATCTGTTGCTTGTGCGATATCCGCGTGTTCGCTTACTACAACTTTCTTATGGTCACTTATATGCCCCAACAGAGGACGAGGGCCACCAGTGTACACCAAGTTAATACTAGAACCCACAGCCAACACAATTTCTTTCGTAGGTTCATGCAGCGCTAAAGGCTGGTATGCACTAATTGACGTGGAATCCTCCAAAGCTTTTCCGTCATGATAATAAGTAATCGTAACTTTACTAGTTCCCACATTTAAACCAACCATAGCGATGTTTCCACAGGATACACCAAGCGGAGGAAGTACAGCCGTGCGATTTTGTCTAAAGCGATTATCAGATAATTTGACTTGAAATGGTAAATTTTGGCACTTAGTGAATGGTAGTAACATAACACCACCATCTTTGGCAATTTGTTCAGCGTATAAAGCAATGTGGAGGTAGACAGCAGCACCAACTTCCGCTTCCATAACAAACTCGATTATTTCCAAATGCGAAGGCGGCATCAAGATAAACTTGGCGGTTTGGCGATTGTGGTGGTTGCGCATCATTGCAGCCGAAACTTCGAAAAAGCCATCGGAGGTGGTGTGAACTCGTCCAGTTTGCGACACCATTCCAATAGAGTTATTACTGCTGGACCAGAGGAATTTACCATCGCCACCAGTCGCTACTAAATCAATATCGTATCTGAAAGAACACAAAAATTACTCGAAATAAATCTCTTATATTACGAATAAAATACTTTGGGCGAGTTAGTGGATCCCATGGTAAAATAACCTCGGTGGGGGTGATTGATATTCTGGGATAAATCAACAAATCGCCCTTGGTTGTTATCAGTTTATCGAAGGTTTTCTTTCCTACATACTCGTTGTAAACGCTATTCAATGTGGCTTCGACTGGAACCAAACTGGGTTTTATACCATATCCAGTTAACCAACTGCCGTTACTTGTACGGCTTGTTACATGGAAATCGAAGCCAACCTCCATGAAAATCTGCACGCCACTTCCAATTTGCAACTTATGATTGTCGCTAAAACAAAAAAAAAAGCTCGATCTCGATTTTTTCTAAATGCTAATAAACTTTCATACCTAGAATATACATCTACAACAATATCGTGTTCCTCTCCTGCCAAAATCGCCCAGTTCTTGTAGGGCATCACATTAATTACAAGATAATCCGGTATCACAACATGAATAGTGGCAGCTGGTAGTTTCAAAACCGGATCATCTTTATCCACATATCGATCCCTTAAGACAATACGAGTTTGTCCCTCCTTCAATCCAGTTACACTTCCTGATTTTTTTACAGATGAAGCAATGTCCTGGTCTTCCGCTTCGATATAATATTGAGCATCCGGAAGTGCAACTTCTTCCATTCTACCATTATTAATCTAAAACCCAAATTATCTCAAATCTTTCCCCTCAACAACTACCCAATTTATTTCTATTTACTTACAAAAAATATTTTAAAAGTCGCAACATCCCCTGGCATAATATAGACTTCTCCAGGGGACAACAGTAAGTTCGCCACCACAACTAGCTGGGTTTCAATAGGTTCCACATGTTTATATTCCGGATAGGGCAAGCGCACCGCCACTTTTGCCGAACCACTTTTAACTCCTTCCAACAGTATCCTGTAACCTTTTTTGTTTTGGTTTTCAAGCGCAGCTATTGCTGGCGGGCTTTCATATGGCGAGTCTTTAAAAGGCATGTAACGTAACACTGAATCTTTGTTGGGTCCAGTTGAAACGACTGTCCATTCAAATTCGATGCCCTCAAGCGATGAAAATTCATTTCCTACACAAAAATTCGTTTACTTGGAGGATAATTTTATTGTAAGGTAGGTACCTTGGTCATCGTGTGCTATCACCTCGAAATCTTCCGGGGCTTCCTCCATGAATAACTCTCTGGTTGTAGTTGACAATGTGAGTGAGTGTATGACATCGATTATAACATCACACCTCAACAAAAATTGCGAGTGCACATCTTCAGCTAAAACTACAGCAATATTTCTGGCAGCTTCTTTACTCACTGTACTAATAACAGCTTTGGTTGAGCAAAACAATTCGGGATCTTCATTTACCAGACTAATTTGTATAATATCTTCCCTAGTAGTACTCCTGCAACACAAATTCTCACACAAAATCCTACTTAAAGGACCCGAAACCAACTTACCATTTATAACAACCACCTTCAGTAGCTTCCAACGTAAATGTTGTGGCAAAGTCGTTGAACACTGGCAGGAGTACTCGAGGTACATTTAATTTGGAACAATCAACACATGAAAGTAAAAACAGTCCTATGGTCACAGCATTTCGTATGCGAAATTTGGTATCTGCCATCACTTCAAATTTCAAAATGCCAATGAAAATTAGAAAAACATTTGGGATTTTTTAGGTTAATCTCATGCATCGAGAGAGCGAAGTAAACAGTGTTTTGTGAGGTTAGAATCAAAAAAGTCCGTTGGTTCAGTGGCGACATTGTGGCCAGAGTTTGCACTAGAAAATTAAAATATCGTGTTAATTACAGATTAATAGGATATATGAAGGGATTTTATAGTAAACTTAATAGTTTTCTTTATAGTTTCATTGTTATTTTTCTCTTAAAAAAGCCTAACTTTAAATATGCTGTCGTTTTTTTATTTCAGTTTCAGTACAGTTAAATTTCCCGCGTTTTGTTACCTAGTGACATCTGCTGGTGATTTTCTTTATTACACATTATACGCTTAAGGCACATTTGCATCAAAATTTCTGGTTAAGGTATGTTCATACAAAATAGTACCAGATTCGTTTAATTTTCTTTTGTATTAAAGGTGGAAACAATGTGGATGATTAGATATTATTACTGTTGGATTGTAGGATAGAAGTTAAGTCGGTTTTCGCACTTAAATATTTATATAAATTTTCATAATTAGTTTTCAAAAGGCGGCAGGTTTGAAACAATTTCTCTCTGGCACTAGGTAACAAAAGTTGTTAGGAAAGCTGTAAACATTTGCCATTTTTTTGGTATTTGTTTCATAAAAATTTCACAGAACACAGTAAAATGCGAGAAATAGTACATATCCAAGCGGGACAGTGTGGAAATCAAATCGGCGCTAAAGTAAGTGTTATATGAGGATATTTCCCCCCCTGTTCATTACAAATCGGTTTGGTTTTAGTTCTGGGAGGTAATTTCAGATGAACATGGCATCGATCCAACAGGAACATACCACGGTGATTCGGACCTACAGTTAGAACGAATAAACGTCTACTATAATGAAGCAACAGGAGGAAAATACGTCCCAAGAGCGGTATTAGTCGACCTAGAACCTGGTACCATGGATTCAGTGCGTTCTGGTCCTTTTGGCCAAATCTTTCGCCCAGATAACTTTGTCTTCGGACAGAGCGGAGCTGGCAACAACTGGGCGAAAGGCCACTACACAGAAGGCGCTGAACTGGTGGACTCTGTATTGGACGTGGTGCGAAAAGAAGCAGAAGGTTGTGACTGTATGCAAGGCTTCCAACTAACACACTCACTCGGCGGTGGAACCGGCTCAGGTTTAGGCACACTGTTAATATCAAAAATACGCGAGGAATACCCCGATAGGATAATGAACACATTTTCTGTTGTACCATCACCCAAAGTATCTGACACTGTCGTCGAACCATACAACGCAACATTATCTGTGCATCAGTTAGTAGAGAACACAGACGAAACCTACTGCATTGACAATGAAGCCCTTTACGACATTTGCTTTAGAACCTTGAAGTTAACCACACCAACGTACGGCGATTTGAACCACTTGGTGTCGGCCACCATGTCTGGTGTGACGACTTGCCTACGTTTCCCAGGTCAATTAAACTCTGATTTAAGAAAATTAGCAGTTAACATGGTACCCTTTCCGCGATTGCACTTTTTCATGCCGGGTTTTGCTCCATTGACTTCGCGCGGTAGCCAACAGTACCGCGCTTTAACTGTACCAGAACTAGTCCTGCAGATGTTTGATGCAAAAAATATGATGGCAGCCTGCGACCCTCGCCATGGGAGATATTTGACTGTTGCAGCAATTTTCCGTGGGAGAATGTCCATGAAGGAAGTGGACGAACAAATGCTGAATATCCAGAACAAAAATAGCAGCTACTTCGTTGAATGGATACCAAATAATGTTAAAACAGCCGTTTGTGATATCCCCCCAAGAGGCTTGAAGATGTCCTCCACGTTCATTGGAAACTCCACTTGTATACAGGAGCTATTCAAGCGTATTTCGGAACAATTTACTGCAATGTTTAGACGTAAGGCTTTTTTGCATTGGTACACTGGTGAAGGCATGGACGAAATGGAATTTACTGAGGCTGAAAGTAACATGAATGATCTGGTGTCTGAGTACCAGCAGTACCAAGAAGCCACTGCAGAGGAAGAGGGTGAATTTGATGAAGAGGAGGAGGCGGATGAGGGTGAAAATTAGACTCTATATTGTAACGTTTTTATTGTACGGGTGTCAAATCTTCCAGTAAACTCTTTGTAGTATAATTGTTCTAACGACATGTGTTTATTAATTGGGAATATTAAAAGTTTGTTACACAGTTTCATTTGCTTTTGTTTGTCAGTACAAGATCCCAAAAGTGTTTCAAGGTCCTTAGAAAAATTTAATCAAATCCACAATTTTAATCTCAAATATTCCCAGATCTAGGCTGTTTTTGATACTTGGGGCTACTCACACTAGGGAAGATGTCAAAATTGACTTTTCGAAAATAAACTGCTGGCCAATTGAAACGTACCAAGCGAATTTTTAGGTTGAATTTAAAGTCAAATATTTTGAAAAATAGAAAAGATATCAACATGCGGTTTTCAGGATTTCAGAGATAATTTAATTAAGAAAACGATAGTGTTACCCGATTTTTTTACTTTGAAGTACATTACTATCTACAGGGTATGAAAGAAAGTCTTCTTTTTTTGTCAAATTTTATAACTACCGTGATTCCACAAAAAAAAAATTATATTTTTTTGATGTAGATATTTTTAGTCCTTACTTAATGGCAAAACAACCTGTTTCTCAAAATTTTGATATCCCTGTTATTTTATAAGATACCGAATTTTTGCTGAAAATTTGATTTTTTCTTTGGTTTTTGTCGTTCGGCCGAATTGTGTTTTGTAAGAACTAATCTCTGTAGTTGATTATAATACCTTATGAATGGCTTTCTTATAAAATGTACACTTTTTGTACTTTCATTAATTTGTTGGTAACCAGTGGCTTATCAAAAATCGGTACAACATTCGCTAATTGGTAAATTTTTTAATTCATTTTTTGAGGCTATTTTCTTAATGGAATAGAATGGAATTTAGTTAGTTTATGTTCACCATTGGTTTAAGTAATTTGCTCATATTCGTGTATACCGGGTGGCTATGAAATCGTTTTACAACCCCCACCATTTTGTTACATTTAACTGTATTAATTTGAAATTTGGCATGGTTTGATTGTTAAAAGGAATAATCATTTTGACGTTTAAAACAATCTGATGACACTTCCGGTTTCACCGGAAGGGCCACCTACTAACTTTCAAAATTTTTCAAAAAACCCTGTATATTTTTTTCCGTAAGAATTAGATTCTACTTATAATTACCTTTTTATCGATATATCACATGATGACATTTGCGTTCAAAATGGCAGGATAATTATTATTGCAAAAACCTGTTCAACAATATTAAATTTAATAAAAAATTCGGTATCTTATAAAATAAGAGGGATATAAAAATTTTGAGAAATTGGTTTTTTCTTCATTAACCAGGGACTAAAAAAATCGACATCAAAAAAATATAAAATTTTTTTTGTGGAATTTCGGTAGGTATAAAGTTTGAGAAAAAAAAGACGACTTTCTTTCATACCCTGTAGATAGTAACGTACTTCAAAGTAAAAAAATCGGGTCACACTATTGCTTTCGCAATAAAATTATCTCTTGAATCCTGAAAACCTCATGTTGATATCTTTTCTCCTTTTCAAAATATTTGACTTTAAATTAAACCTAAAAATTCGCTTGGTACATTTCAATTGGCCAGCAGTTTAGTTCCCATCGCCTACAAAAAAATTGATGCTACAATAATATGTAGAGGAAATTTACTACAAAGAGTGCATATTTGCTTGGACTACTAACTGATCCTCGTTGAAGCTGCGAAAATAAGGAAAAAAATATTAGCAAGAGATAAAGTGAATTTTATTAAAATTCTAGCATGCAACATTGCATATTATAATAATTTTAACGCTATTTACAAAATATTTCTAAGTTTTTAAGTAGTGAACTTTGCAAGAGATATTGTAGAATATAAATTATAACAGTCTGTTCAATTTATATTTAATTTTACATTTTTAATAATTTGCTAAAAGGAATTCAATATAGGTACTAAAATAATAATTATTAACATGCATTCTTATACGATCCTCTTTTTGTTTTCTAAATATTGTATTTAAATCTAAACACTTGAAAATTACATATTATTTCTTAACTAATTATTGTTTCTTTAAATTTCAACAGAACAAACATTTAAAAATACATTTTCCGAGCATAAATATATATTAATTTAAAACAGGTAGATCTCAAATAATATATTTAATTATAATAATATACAATTTTTATTTTTTAATCAGTTTTTATCACATTTTAAGCAGGTAGACTATTTACTAAATACATATAGATAATAAATTAAGTAACAACAATAACTTATTTGACTAGATAAAACGGTGAATATACGAATTATTTCTATAATTACAGTTCAAGTAAATGCAACAAATCTTACACGGTAATAATAATTAATATATGTATTTACCTAACAAGATACAAATAGGAAAAGTAACAGCACAATAATATAACAACCAACACATAAATTAATTCACTTTTAAATTTCTTATTATTTACTTTCAATGTTACATAAATACAAAATAAAAATATATTCGATGGCATATAAAACACGTTTAATTTTGAGTTCTCAAGTGCAAAATAATAAATAGATGATTAATTTTGTTTCAATATTAAATATATTAGTTTATTTATCTTGCAATTGGTTTGTATCTATGTAGCTTCAGGGAAACTTTGCCCATCACAGTCTTAAGAATGGCCCCAGCTTCAACTGCAGTTGCACTTTCCACATTTTGTCCATTTACGGAGATAAGTAGATCTCCTTTTATTATTCTACCATCCACGTCTGCTGCACTTCCATTTATCTACGGACGTAGGTAACCCAATACAATAAGGTAAAAAGCATCCACTGAAATCACTTACAATATCTGCAACGTACACTCCTTTGCCAGATTTTTTCGCTACAACACTTAGTCCTATGGCTTTGCCCGGTTTTTTCATTAAATCCACGTCTATTACTGTGTATTCAATCTTATTGGGCCTAAATATAGTTAATTTAACCTACGGGAAAACAGTTTAGCAAAACGATTTGATTATATTGTGAGGTTTACTTTTGGCAGTGTTTGTCTCAGCGCTTGAGATGCTGTCGTGTTTGTAACATCTTTCAATGATGTTCCATTAACATCGATTATTTGATCACCAGGTTGCAGTCGTCCGTCCTTTTCTGCTGTACCGCCAGGGTACACTTCAACAACTATAATTCCAGTCTGCAATACAACAAAAGGATTAAAGTTTGGGTATCAGCGAGCCACCTCCAGTCTATTCATATTTTATTGTATATTGATTCGCCCCTTGAACTTAGTCTCAAACTATTCCCAATTGGTGAATAATTCACTAGATTCAAAAATTTCAAATTTAACTATATACGAGTCCTCCTGAAATACTCACAGGTAATAGAGTATCCTTTCCACCAACAAAGCAAATCCCTAAACCTTTGTTGTCGGTGGTGATTTCTATAACGGAATCTTTGCCTGGTGTTACTTGACAGGTTGTGGGATCTGCAGGCGGTTCTAAAATTTAATAACGTAACTTTTAAGAAATTTAATTAGGTTTTTAGTACCAGGTACTGGTGTAGTGGGTCTTGATGGTTGGACTGTGGGTTTAAGAGCATTAGATTTATGTATAGTGGGTTCGACTGCGTTGGATGGTGGTGGTATAGCATAATCCTTTTTGCCAGGATTCGACACCACCAATGTCACCAATCCTTCAGTACGTTTCAGCAAATTGGCCGCCTGGAACACCACAAGAAAACTGCGTTACCTTTCGAGTTTTTACCAGGAAAAAGTGCATTTTCTAGCAATAATTGCTGCTACAGATTTGTACCTTCATCATGGTTTTATATGCAAAAAATACAACATGCGTAATATAAATTATTATCTGTACTTTTCTCTATTAAACAACATTTGAGTATATTGTTTTAATTATCTGAACAAGTACTAAAGTATCAAGTGAATACGAATACGGCGCGCAATGTATGTACATTTTTTTATAGTAAATAAGATTGTATAGTTGTAAAGTAAAACAAACATATTATACATGTATAGTTGTTATAAAGTTAAACAATAAGCAGGTCTAGAAAAATACCATACAATATAAGTTCCTGTGTACCCCTTCTCTGTCCCCCCACATCATGCACAGCACACACATACACTCACATGAATAATTATGTATGCAAAAATAATAAAAGTACTGTAGAGTGCAAATATTACTCAAGTTGTGTGTGGTTTGGCAACAAAATACTTACAGTATCGTAATTGGAACCAACTAGAGTATCTTTATTGACAGCCAGGATCATTTCTCCAATTTCTAGGCCAGCCTTCAAAGAAAAAAGAAAACACACCGCTTTAGATACAACGGAACAGAAAAAACCAAGCCATAAAGCGTGTATTGTATAGTATAATAGAATATTTTCCAGTACCTTTTCCGCTGAACTGCCCTCTTGTATGTCCGATATAAATATACCTTGACCCACTTCAGCGTGTTTTCCCTCAATTATCATTATACCTAAGCTTTGGTTTCCCTGCTTCAACATACACAAATATTGGGGGTTTTAATTAATTTATTTTATTCATTTTTATAGCTAAGGGTTAATTATTATTATGTCAAGATATTGAAATTTTTTGGTGTGTATTGAAGACAAAGTGTTGGTTGTTGTTGTTAATGCAGATGAAAAATGAGTTATAATTATTATTGGTCCAAAACACCTCTACAGTCAAACTTTCATTTAAAGGGCCCCAATATGTCCCAGTCCGTCACTGTTTAAAATAACTACCGATTAAACAAAAAGTTCTTTCACTAAAATTATAACGATTTTTCTACACTGCCACTATAAATATTATTTTTCTTCCTGTTTTAAAAATAATTATATTTTATATCAACAAATTTATTTTGCACCTATTCTGACAAAACCGTTTCACCAACTGCACCTCACGTTCCTCAAGCAGATTAAATCTAGTGAAAGCATGTGCCAGTTCAAAGTCGAAATAACATTAAGTTAAGTCATACCAAACTTGGAAATTACCGATTTTTCCAAAACCGAGAAATATAAACTTGAGATTAAAAAATAGTAAATAATAAACCACAAACTAAATATATGTAAATTTCCGACTTTCTCTGCTGCATGAATCTTTTAGAATTCTGGCCAGGATACTGTGATCTTTTTGGGACAAAGGACAAAAACCAAGGTATATAAATAACAGCTACAGGTAAAGAACCTGAGAAGTTATATTGAATTGTCGAAAAAAGTAAGGTGACTTAAATATTGACTGTAATTTCTAGAAATAAACTGTATTGTAATTTTTACGTTCTCATAAACTGTCTTATAAACTACAGTTAGGTACGAGGAAAAATATTTTGGTGATAATTTAAAATATTTTATATGGAATTAAAATGTATAAAATTCTTTTCCAGGCGATTATATTGTAAGTTATGCAACTTAAAACTTAATAAGCATTTTTGCCACGAAAGCACTTTTCAAGTTTTGAACAAATATACAGGCTGTTTCAAATTCGCTTCTCACTACGGGGATCTCAGAAACGGTAAGAGATACAGCTTTGGTTAAATTGGGGCAAAGTTGCGTAATATGGTGGCCAATAATAAGCCGTTTAGAAATCGAAAATATCTTTTGTAGTTCTGGAGATTTTTTGAAAAAACCAAATTTTTGCCTTTTCGTTTTTATTTTTTTCTGCTCTTATTTTTTAAGATATCGAAAAACTAAAAACACTTTGTCGTGGACACTTTTTGTGCTTTATAAAATGACGTTAAAATTTTCCTCATGTGACGTTGCGTTTTTCCGCTGACGTCATCAACTCCATTTTTTTAAATACGGCCCTGTATCTTTTTTTGTCGTTTTAAGTAGCATTTTTTGTGTTCTAGAAAATGGTGTTTACATTTTTTCCATACGACGTTTCGTTCTTGTGCAATCATCTTCAGATCATTTTTTAAATACGGTCCTGGATTTTTTTTACAATTTCATCAGTATATTTCCTCACTTCCTCATATTCACACATTTTGGTAAACTTTAATAATAATAAATTTTCTTTTATAATAAATCAAACTAACCTATTATTTATTGTTAGTAGTAATAATAAGAACAAAGGAAGTAATTTTTTTAAATAATTTTATAAAATAAACACTTATGAAATCGTCAATACTGATAATGGGCTGTACAATGAAAAAAAATACTGATGAAATTGTAAAAATAATCCAGTGCCGTAGGCATTCAAAAAATGATCCGATGATTACACAAGAACGAAACGTCGTATGGAAAAAATTTAAACGCCATTTCATAGAGCATAAAAAATGCTACTTAAAACGATGAAAAAAAAACAGGGCCGTCTTTAAAAAAATGGAGTTGATGACGTCAGCGGAAAAACGAAACGTCGCATGAGGAAAATTTTAACGTCATTTTATAAAGCACAAAAAGTGTCCATGGCAAAGTGTTTTTGGTTTTTCGATATCTTGAAAAATAAGAGCAGAAAAAAATAAAAACGAAAAGGCAAAAATTTGGTTTTTTCAAAAAATCTCCAGAATTACAAAAGATATTTTCGATTTCTTAGCGGCTTATTATTGGGCATCATATTACGCAACTTTGTCCCAATTTAACCAAAGCTGTATCTCTTACCGTTTCTGAGATCCCTGTAGTGAGAAGCGAATTTGAAACAGCCTGTATACCTAGGTAGTTTTTAACAACCTGTACCTGACCGTCCATAATTTAAATGCACTTTTTTTTCTGGTAATTTTTTACAAGAAGGATTACAAAATAACATGAAAGGGTAGAAAAAGAATAAAACACTGTTATCTTCTCCCAAAATTCAGTCATTATAAAATACAGCATGAACTCCCAATTTTATGCCATTTGCTTGTGGAGCAAATTTTTTATACAAATCCACAAATTTGACTTTGTCACTAATTAAAATTAAAAAGATGCCAAAAGAACTTGTATTCTCTACTATCATCATACTGTGATTAAATTTCTCACATGTTTCCAGTGAAACAATAATCCATATTTTATACCTACTCGCCAAAATGATCCTAAAGTTGAACTTATGGCGGTTCAGACGTACAGACAATTCTGAGTGACAAATGTGAAAACTTATACAATATTGTTTTTAAATAAGTTTAAGTTTCGTATTTTGTGTCGGTAGGTTGTAATTTTTTATAAATCTCATCACATATTGTATTATAATTTAAATTTATTACCCACGCGTCTTCAAGAATTAATTAAAAACATAAACAAAACTTTCATTTTGATCTTTAGGTCTCCTATTGGAGAAACATTTCTGTTATTGTTTACTTAGATAAACGAATTTCATATATTAATCCGCGCTTAACTTGTTTAATATATTTTCGTCCAATTGGCACTTTCTAGGTCAATAATAAATATACGTAAACACAAACAATTCATGGTAATCGCTTATTAATAAACACGCTTTAGTGCAAACATCATATTGCAGAAAAAACGTTATCAATTCCGCAAATATGCTTAAACTTAAATAACGGCGACTTGTTTCACGTAGCGACATCTAATGAGAACGTATTACAATGCAATTTATGGTCCTTTTCCGAAAAAATCAATATGAGGAGTTCCTTGACTCTATTTAATTCAAAGGGTTTACGAGTTTTTTTTTAGGACTTGGATATCTGAATAGAGACAAAGGACCCGTCAAGCGAAATGTGTATAATGCATATTTCCAACCCTCAGATATTGTGTTCTCATATTTCACGTTTTATTAAAGCGAGCAGTTTTTTTGTTAGTTTTATCCAGCTTTAGATGAAAATATTCTTTTAATCTACAAGTTTATTCTGTCTGTAGGGTTTTTATGGGCTTATCGGCAATTTATTTAGAAACAGGATAACGTTTAAGGACATATCAAGGTGTTTGTTTAATTTATATTTAAAATGTTGGACCATTTACCAAAAATTCTACTCAAAATGATGTGTGATGAAAAAATGCGCTCCAGCGTGTAAGTGTTAAAACTGTTAGCAAAAATGTGTAGGAATTACAACAAAAAATTTGTAAAAAGCTGCCATACCTTTTTGATAGCGATGGTGCGCACATTTGGATAACTAGCACTAAACTGTTCCTCGGAGGCCTGCAGAAACAAAAATAACCTCAAACAACACATAGCACAACATGCCGCGGCGAAAGAGAAATCAATCACTTTATCTTCATCATCATCGCCGGGTTTTGTCAATTTTTATCTGGCACATTTAACATCAAAAAGTCGATGCAGCATATATGAGTGCACAAAAAGCTTGAATGCATTATAGGTATAAATTTTATGAGTGGAGGCTTTGATATGATGAGAATAATTCTATAAAAGTTGTCATTATAAAAGTTTCGTAATCGTAACATGAAATGCTTTGAGTCTCTGAGTCTTCTGACCTTCATTTCATTATGGTTAATTATTCAATCTAGGTAGATAAGGAAATGACAACTTTGTAAGTTATTGTTGATTTTATTCCATTTTTAGTCTAGGAAAGCGTTTATTGTTGGATAAAAATTTAGTTTTAGCACGACCAAACCCAAAATTTAAGCCTCCAATTTGCTGTTAAATTAAGTAAGTTAGAACTAATAGGTGGAGTGTTCTTATATGTATGTACATTTCTCCTGTCCAAATCCTCGATGTTATTATAAATTATGATTATCATACACACTGTGATAAAAAAATCCAAAAAATTCCAAAAAAACGTACCTCCTCTGCCAGCGAAACAGGGAACTGTGTGATGGGTTTAACAGCGATGTCATCGATGGCAGTTTTTCGCCTAAAATTCACAAAATTCCAATGTTAAAACTAAAACACACAGCAAAAAACTCACACACAAAATTAGTATATAGGTAACAAAAAAATCAACATTACCGCAACAAAAGAAAATACTGTGGGAATAAAAGTGTCAACATTACTTAACCTGTACTAACATTCATTAATTCATATGAAAATATATGCAAGTGTTTTTATAAAAACTTGTTTTGCAAGCTAACAATATAATCATAGTGAAAAAATATATAAAACTAAATAAAACTGTTAACCGTGACTTCGAATGTAAACATCAAAAGGAGAATGTCTGTTCGCGTTTTTCTCAAGTTTTCAGACGAAATATTCAACATTTTTATAAAAAGTACTTGGGTAGTACGTAATGTTAATAAATTGTACACTGTTTGTTTCTGTAGAAAACTTTGCGTGATTGGAAATGCAGCCAACTTTAGGCTGAGCTAAAAGACAAAGGTTACATAATCCACTTTTAATAAATAAATTAAGCAACCTTGAATGGATATGGATAGGCAATAATAATTCTGTTTATATTCTAGGTGAAATTAGAGTGTATTTTTGGTTACATAACGTATGATGTTATTGCATTTTAATAAATTAAAACAAACAATCACATTATGATAAATTGATAGAGATGCTGACCTTTGTGGTAAACCTTAGTTCCTGCGTCATAGTTAAAATGTTTACGTCATACATCGCTCAATCTCAATCGGTTTAAAATATCAAAAATAAATCAGTGGTAATTTAATATCATAAGTACCCACATTGTTCTAGAGCTGTGGTTGCCAAAAAGTATATTCTGGTCCTAATTCAACCCAACATATTTCATTTACATATCAATTCATTTGAATGCGAGTTGTTATTTAATTTAACAAAATGATTCAATTTTATGTTCGTCATATAATATCCCGAAAGTTTAAATTTTATTAAAGCCATTTGAAACATTTTTTTTATAAAAATAATAAAAGTTCTAGATATAAAATTAAATTATTCTATGTATTTAATAATCGAACAAAATTTTACAAGAAAAATCAAATGCATGCTTCTTTTCAAAAAGGATAATTTTGGAATTTTTGTAAAAACATTTATCAGATTGGCTCAATCGCTTTATTTCATCAAAATGAAGAACCTGCCAAGTTTCACAATATCAGAAAGCAAATTTTTAAAATTCGTTTTTTTAAGTTCTCAGTTTATTTCCAAAAGTGCTTTTTAAAGAAGGCTTTTAAACATAGTCGGGAAATTTTGGTGAAAAACTTTAATATAAAACGGGTGGATATAAATAGCTTTTTTTGTACACAGTCCCTAAAATAGCTATTTTACGGACTCATTTCAGCCCGTAAAATGGCTCTTTTTGGGACAATTTTTGTTTTACGGACTCATTTTAGTTTGGTTACTACAGGGTGCCCGTTTTTCAACTTTAAGCATGGGGATCTCGGATATCTTAAGAGATACGAAGTCAGTTAAATTAGGGCAAAGTTACGCATTCTTACGCTGATCAATAATCCGAAGACAAATTTGAATTATCTTGAACGGTCTGCTGGAAAACTGAAAAAAACTGAAAATTACCATTTTAGAAAATCGTCCATAACTTTTTTGATCGCTAAAATTTTTCCAATCTGCAAAAACTTTCTCATAGCAACTTTTTATGCTTTTTTTTTTATATTAGATATCACCACTTTAAGACAAATAAGAAGACGCGAAATCAGAAGAGCAATTGTGAATTTAAGAAAACGTGCAGAGTTATGTTTAGTGGTGGAAGGTGAACCGTTTGAGCAGTTACTTTAATTATAACATGTTTTGTTCTTTTCAATGCACATTTAATTTTGTTCTCATGAAAAAATAATAAATTTCTAGACGAAGAATACTTATCTGGTTTTTTTCGTTTAAAAATCGCATTAACTGTGATAATTTAGTTTTAAATAAACGTGCTGATTTTTGTTTTCAATGCACTCTTCGCCAAAAAGATTTTTGTAGAATTTTGGATAAAATGTCCAACTTGATCACAATGTGTTATACGTTGAAAAAAAAAGCTGCATTCAATATGACAAAAATCAAATATGGCGGCCATAAGAAAAAATGAACTTGATGATGATATTTCAAAAACGAAACGTCGAAAAATTTTTTTTTATTTATTAATGTAGAGCATAAAAAGTTGCTGTGAGAAAGTTTTTGCAGATTGGAAAAATTTTAGCAAACAAAATTTCTAAAATCGTAGTTTTCAGTATTTTTCAGTTTGCCAGTAGACCGTTCAAGATAATTCAAATTTGTCTTCGGATTATTGATCAGCGTAGGAATGTGCAACTTTGTCCTAATTTAACCGACTTCGTATCTCTTAAGATAACCGAGATCCCCATGCTTAAAGTCGAAACGGGCACCCTGTATAGTAGCATGGTAATTAAAATCCGAAGTTCACTATTTTTGAGAAATATTTGCTCTAATGACATTGACATAAATTGTATTATGTATGATATGTCAATTACATATCATACCTCGTATTATACATAATAAAAGTTTTGAATGTATTTTAGGGACCTTTAACAAAAAAATATTGTTTGTTACAAGTACCTTAAATCAGTTTTTTGGGACTCATCTGCTATTTGTTTCAAAAAACTTGATTTTAGGTACTTGTTACAAAAAATACTACCTATTTCAAACCGAGATCCTTATTTCGATAACTTTGCCATTAATCGATTTATGATTTATCTCATCAATATGAAGGACCTCGCCAAGTTTCACTAATATCGGAAAACAAATTTGTAAACTTCAACTTTTAAGTTCCTAGTTTGTTCCAAAGTGCTTTTTGGAAACACAAATAAACGCTGAATATTGATAAAAGGGAGGTTAGAGGGAGCTACACCCACGTAAAGAAAATTTATTTACCACTTAGGTAAAAGGATGAAAAAACTTGACTTTAACTTGGAGCTTAAATTGTAGAAAAAATTAATGAATATTCAATAGGTAACTTTTTTCTCAAAATCATATAGACAAAGTTCAAGATAATTTTGGAATTGGTGATATAATTTACAAAAAATTTAGCATTTTCAAGGTTTCAAGTCAAACATACAAAATAATTATAATGATATTAAAGTTGTAATTTTTGGACCACCTGTTTATATTTAGGTACTTTACTTACTATTTAAGAACCAGTGCATATATTTTAGTTAAAACTATCCAAAATATTGCGTGTTAAACTCTTGTTAAATTGTAAAAAAATTGATACATGATAAACTGTTATCGTTAACACTTCGTTTTTGTGGTCATAAATCAAATTTAATCAGAATTCACAAAATAAACGAATGAAAAAATGTCGAACTAATTTTTGAAAGAATAAATAAGCATAATTTTATACTTGTTAAAAAATAAAAATGTGATTTCTTTAGAAAAATTAGTTTTTGTAACTATTAATGATAAGGAAAGTTACTAGACTGCAGCTCAAAAATTTGTGATTAAACTAAGTTAAGAAGAATTAATTTCTAAAACTGGTAGTATTATATTTTGAGACCATTTGTCTGTTGACTGCTCAATTCCCTTTAATTTCGTCGATTTCCACAGTTCATCATCATCAAGACTACTAGTTTTTAAGTTTAAGATTATATAATTACCTTAAAACAATTACTTTAAATATTGGTCCAGAAAGGCCTTTAATGATAGCTGAAGCATTAAGATGACAGCGACCATGTAAAACCACACCGTTCACCTATAAATAAAAATCAAGCACAAAAACAAAATTACTAACCTGCTGTAGCAGCTTAGAATGAAATTCATGTAGATGTACATATAGAAACACATAAAATAATATCTATCAGTTGAAACAATAAATGTAACTGTGTGTGGTGGGTATATTTTGTCAAGCAGCGCGATAACGCACTTACTAACTATAGGTAGAAAATGTGTTATCAGTCGCAATTATTGCAACAGCAGGATATGGTGATTTATCTAGAGTTGGTGGCTTAATTTTTTTTATCACTCCACGGCATTCACACAAATCATTTGGTGTATTTGTGAAACAACAAAAAACTGTCAGGGTCAGCATAATTTCGTTTTCGAGTAAAAAATTTCAACCCTTTCTACCCTCCAAAGTATGTTGTTAGTGCAAGTACCCTTCGTGTCAATACTGCATAGTTCAAATGGGGGAATCTCACCTCAAGTATCTCATCCCCAATTTGAATACCACCGGTCTTGTAGGCCATGCCAGTGGGGTTGAGGCCGCACACGAACACTGCCATGCAGTTGCGGTCCTTGTGGCCCGCCAAGCTGAGCCCTAGACCTTGGTTACTACGCTCCAGTTGCACCATGAGGATCGTGTGGCCCAGGCTGGCGTATTTCTTTTTCACTTTGTCTGCAACAAATTTATGTTTGAAATTTAAAGCTACATCCCAATAATCCGTAATGATATCTTGTAATATTACGAAAGTTTTAGAATTGTTATCGTAGCACTATCGTCCGTTGGAGACTGAACACAATTTCAGGATTTTTTGCAGTAATAACAGCACAAATAGTTTCCGCGAGCGGGAAAACTGGAGCATCAACCTCAATAAAGTTCAGGAACCTCCTCCTAGATTGCCACTGATGGCATTTGTATTTTTGTTAAACACTCTAAACTAAGTACCCAAACTATATATTCTAATATAGAAATAAAACACTTGACCCTATTAAAAGAAACCTCTTAATATACGTGAGATGTTTGTCAACCGCTGAAAGTTCATCTTGTTCAGGTCAAACCTCACAGAATTTTGTTTAGAGCATGTCACCATTACCCTAGTTCTTAAATTAATGTAGTTATTAAACAGCCTAGCCCAACATCGCTCGCAAATTAGCCAATAGCTTATCTTACAAATGATCCGAGGGCAAGATAAAAAACACAGTAATTAAGCTGGAGCTTGTTAATGAGACGACGCCCTGGCTGTACTGTCAAGATTTTTTACCTCTTGGTCCATTTAATTAAGCCAGTGAAATGGGTCACTTTTTCGCAGAATAAAAACAGTACAAAAATTGCACGAGTATTATTAGATGCAATTTAATTTCGGGCGAAAGATGATTGAAGAGCAAAAGGGTGTCGCCTTTTTCCCCCTCTTGTGCTATATTATTTTATTATTTACGGCAGAAATAATTGCTTGGTTCGGAGAACGCCCTGATATGGTCCATAGTATACATATACACTGGGGTGCTAAAAACTGATGTAACTATGTACCATAAAATATAAATATTTCAAAGTGTAATAAGAGTATTTAGTGCTACTACAAAAATAAACACATTTATACGTTATTTATAACATAAGCGTATATACGAAAGTATCTTTGTAGCTCTTATTAGTTTTGTGTAAATATACATTACATACTAGATACCTAAAGGTGAATATCTGGCGAAAATATTGCACTTTTACAAAAACTATTTGATGGGGCTAAAACCAAACTAGGAAGTTTTGATATGATTTAGGTCAAGTGAGTTATTGGTAATTAAATTAAACTATAGAAGAGTAATAGGTGGAAAAAGTCGCAAACACTAAAGACAGTTTGATGTTCGAAAGATGATTTGTGACAAATTGACAGGATAAAACCTCCAACAACAGAAATATTACTTAGAAAGCGGAAATGTTAAGAATTTTTGTATAAAACGCTTTTATTAAGATGTCAAAAAAGCTACATGAAAAATATGTTTTGTAAGGTTTATCAGGTCAAAAATTTAAATAGATTTTGGCAGGCTAAAAACTACACTAAAAACAGTTTCCATGCATCATTTACTTTTACATTTAATAAATCGGTTTAAACGAGAATTTTTCCCAATATTTTCTTTCAAAAATAACTTGAATATAAAATATTAAAAAAAACTCACAGTAATAAGAAAAAACTTCGGGTTCAGAAAATTGATATACAAAAATGAAATAATTGGTAAATAATTTACAATATCTGATAAAAAGGATAAAGAGGGGATGCTTCAGTGGGCAGGCACAAACTCACTAACCGCTTTGTAAATGTACGAGCCCTAACAACTAAATGTTCGGACAAAAGTAAATTTGATTGTCGTTTTTCCATACGCGCAAAAGTTATCTAAATTAACTTCCATAATATTGATGGTTTTTTCTGTTATAATGCCAACATTTAGTTATATAAAAACGTAAATTTCGTAAAAATCCGCTCGGCGGTTCCAAAACTGTGGCACTTTAACCCAACAGGATGGGAAAATTGTAGAAACAAAGAATTATTATTTTCAAAACGTTGGATCTAGTAGTCGGATTTTGATGAAATTGACTTTATTGCAAAGCTGGATGTTGGTTTTCTCTACAAAAAAGTTACACAAGTTTTTATTTGGAGATTTTAGGCATTTATCGGAGCTTCAAAGTTGCACCTTTAAAAATGATAAAATTTTCTAGTAACTGATTTAAAGAATCACAGTTTTGAAACCGCTGGTTGGATTTGTGTCAAAAAACATTTAAATCAAAGCTCAATAATCGTACTATATTGAAAAAATCCTGAAATCTTAATATGATTTTTTTTGCATTTTTTTCGAGTTCCACAGTTCACTTTTCAAAAAACGTGTTTTTTTGAGGGTGCTACCTACATGAAAATAATCACAGTTTTGAAACCACTGGTTGGATTTTGGTAAAATTTACTTTATTGCAAAGCTGGATGTTGGTTTTATGCACAAAAAAATCCCCAAGTCTTTATTTGGTGATTTTAGGCATATTTCGTAGCTTTAAAATTGCACTTGAAAAAGGTGACGTAATTTTCTAACGACTGTTTTTAAAAAATCACAGTTTTGGAACTTGGGGAAAACGACATATAGGTGCTCTCATGGCCCTCATCCAGTCCGGACTTAAATGTCATTGAAACTCTTTGGCATAAAATTAAACGTATTTTACGCAATAATCCACCAAGAACCATTGGGGACTTAAAGACCAAAATAGAAGAAATTTGGAACAGTTTCACGCCAGAATTATACCAAAATTTGATAAATACAATGCTTGATAGAATACAGCCAGCTATTAAAGCAAAAGGAGACGTAACCTCTTATTAATGGTCCTAAATTAAAAATTATCCCAACATTTAGTTGCAAATTCATTTTGTAAAGTTTGATAATTATCAAGATTAAAATATTGATAAATCCAATAAATAATTTTCTTCCAAGCATAATATTGTTATTAAGGCTTTATCTTATTGTATTGTTAGGTGTTTACTAATTATTTGCGTAAAATTTCCAGTTCTCCTTTCATACTCCGAACATTTAGTTGTTAGGGCTCGTAGTTTTAATAATACAATAAATATATCTGTGATATAAAGAAGTTAAATTATACCTAAATTAAATCAGTGCTTCTAAAATTGTGTTTTTTAAACCGTGCAACATAGAAAAATGACCCAGTTTGTAGATAGTATTCCTAAATTGCGACCAAAAAAATTGAATAATTATACTGTAACAAATATCAATAACATACTGTTTCATTAATATTAAAAATAACGTCCTTATCTGCGTATTAATCCCACAAATTCTGCGAAATAAATTTTTACAGTTCATATTAGTATAATTGAGGTCCATAACCATAAAGTCCCTTATTACATATCCATCAAAATTAATTCCAATAAATCCACCGACATAAAATAAAACCATTTCCATCCCCAAATAAATCCGTCGGGGGTGGCGAGTTGCATTCAATAATTCAACCGCCTCCTACCCCGCCCCCATCAGTTGATGTATATGGCTTATGTCAACTCACCGAGTTCATACTCCGTTTCCTGATCCTCGGCTATGGTTTCCATGGTTCCATCATCACTGGCACTACCGTTTGCCCCCGACGACACTTCCCAGTCTTTTGTCGAGATTTTGGACGGAGTACAACACTTTTATCTTCTGTATTATCGTTGTTTCGATACGGGTATTATGGTACCTACTAGTATAGCACGCCATACTACAGGCCGTTTCACGCACAACTGCTACATACACTAATTATTATTATGGCATGTGTGGTTGGGGGGTAATAATAATTAGAAACGATGGTGGTGGCGGCGGTGCTGTAGGGTAAATGTAGTTTTCGGTAGACGCGTGAATGAACCCACACTGTTTAATTTATTAGAAATTATGGACTGGATTGGACGATGATGTTGCTTTGGTGTTTTGCTCAATTAGGTAATTTGTTGTTGTTTAAATCGATGTCAGTTAGTTTATGGGGTCTCGGATTCGGAATATATTGGCACTGTTCTAAAGTAGGTACCCAATAATATTAACAGTTTCAGAAATACAGGGGAAATTTATGGATATTGCGCCAACCGACCAGCAGGTTTATGTTGGGGCATTAACTGTGCTGGAAAAGATTTTCTAGAAACTAGGGAGGAATGTACAATAAATGGAGTTTCATCAATTAGTTACATTTTCCTAGTTCAAAACAACGACTGGTAGAAAAAGTGTTCGTTAAAATCTAATCTGGTTCTGGAACGTTTCGTTTCCGAATATTCGGCCACCTAACGTAAATTTATAATCAACCTCTTAATTTTTCCAATGAATTTTAATCCTGGTAAAAATAAAAAAAAATTGCTAAGCCAGTTAACCGATTTCTTTCAAAATTAATTTGATATAAAACCGGATATTTTTAACATTATTGGAATATTGGAAAAATCGGCTATTTGAGAACTAAAAGTGTTATTTTGTAGTGTTATTGTATAGAAATAGGAATGAGGAAAGGAAACAACGAACGACGTTAATGTTACAATACACTGTAATTTAATTTTCCAGGACACGATAACTTATTAACTGAAAACCAGTTATTAAAAATTAAATATAATTTGTTCCAATTAAGAAAAAATAGGTCGGCATTCGAGGAAAGAAAAGAAACGTTCTTGTATAACAGTAAAAATATAAACAGTATTGTATTAATAATTAATAATAAAAAGTAGTTTTGTTTAAATATTTGAATGGAGTTCGAACCGTCTGTTAATTGAATTATTCAAAATATAACTGGACATTCGATACCTGTCCAATTTTCGAAAAATCCGTTTAATCGATTATCAAAAACCCGTTTTATTGGCCAGCATTTTAAGAGACCAGGAGAAACAGGTGAAACATCCAAAGCTCACAATCTAATTATAAGGTGACATGAAATAGTAAAAGGAAATTGAAAAACATAATTTATATTTTATGTGAATTTTAGTACAAAAGCTGTTATGAATTAATTTTAAATTACCGGTGGGTCGTAAAATATTAATTTGAAAAATAAAAATCTACATTCGGTATAATTTGAAATAAATTTGTGGAATATACAGGGTGGTCAATGTATACAGGGTCTCTCTAAAAGGTCTTTACAAAATTCTACCACAAGTTTTTGGGCTCAAAATAATTCGATTGAATCAAACATACCTTAGTCCAAAAGTCCTTCCTTACTGATTTACAGGGCGCAAAAAAATATCTTTCCAAATCGTTTTTAAATATATCTAATACAGAACGGTTTAAAGTAGAGACTTGAAATTTGGTGGATTAATAAGTCTATAAGGAAGCTACAATGTGATGGTATTACAACCAAAATAATATTGTTCAGTGTCGTACTTATAGGTGGAGACTCAGTGTTTTTTTGGATATTTTTTATAGGGTATTGAATTTTTTTACAAAATAACAAGACTTATGATAGATACGCTCAAGTCACGTAAAAAAGGTATACTTGTTTGACTTGCTTTAACTCAACTGTTTGCGAGATATTTAACTTCGAAATTTTTTTTTGATATAAAAGCAATTTGTGACTTTCCCTGTAAAGTAAAAAATATTGGGTCACTCTAATACAGCTGATTCTACGTCTAAAACTAAGCATAAACGGTTGTAGAAACCGACCCCCAAAAATGTTTCGTTACTAAAATACAGGGTGTTGAAAGATGTATTTTTTATTCGCCCTCTATCTTTTTTAGGTATATCTACAGAACGGTATAAGATAGAAATTATGCTTAGTTTTGGACGTAGAATGAGCCGTATTAGAGTGACCCAATATTTTTTACTTTACAGGTGTCACAAATTGTCGTTTTAATAGCAAAAAAAATTTCCAAAGTGAAATATCTCGCAAACAGTTGAGTTAATGCAAATCAAACAAGTATACCTTTTTTACGTGTCTTGAGCGTATCTATCATAATTCTTATTATTTTGTAAAAAAATTTAATCGCCTACAAAAATTATCCAAAAAAACCCTGAGACCTCTTCGATAAGTACGCCACTGAACAATAATATTTTGGTTCTAATACCAACAAATTGTAGCTTCCTTATAGACTTATTAACGGACAAAATTTCAAACATCTACTTTAAACGGTTCTGTAGATATACTTAAAAAATTATTTGGAAAAATATTTTTTTAACGCCCTGTAATTCAGTAAGGAAGAACTTTTGTACTAAGGTATGTTTGGTTTAAACTAATTATTTGGGCCCAAAAACTTGTGATAGGATTTTGAAAAGACTTTTTAGTAAGATTTTTAGCTATTTAAATAGTTCGTCATACTTCCATTCATGTTTATTACAACCCTGAACTTTTCACTTTTCATCAGAAAAAATAATTATCAGATTAACATTGCAACATTCACACTACCTAATTAATTAATTAATTATCGAAATGGTTCTTTCCCATATTACTCTCACATTTTTCTGTTTAACCACCAATATTTATCCTCACACCCCTCCAATAACAATAATAACATCGCAAGACTTTTATATTTATTGTAGGCAATTATTATAGATGGTAATTGAATACGTTAACATATTTCCCGTATTATAAACAACCCTAATGAAAATGTATCAGAAAAACTATAAATAACCTGGTGGTTTAGGGTGTGGTGTAAAAAGCAATCTAATTTGTTTTCCGTAAAGTAAATTTTTAGTATAAATGGTCGGTAACACATTTAATTTTTATCCGTTTGGGTTTGGGCAAGTCCAGGCTAAAAATGGCACATTGCCAACCATTTTCGTTCGTAATGCATTTCGTTGTGTATACAAGATATTTAAAATTTGGCACATGACATTATAATATTAAAAATATTAGCTAACACGCGTTTGTGATTGGGTTTTAATAGGTTCAGAAATATCTAAAACATGTATACTAAAAAATCCGTACGGACTAAAGTCTAAAGGGACAAAGGAAAATTACATATTACACATTTTCTGGTGTGTCTGTTCCGTATTGATTGAGCACATTTATTATGTGTTCTGAAATGGACTAAAAGAAATGTCTTTATATGGTCGTAAATTTTAATTACTTATTGTTTAATTCAAGCTATATAACATTGACATGTTGAGTTACTTACGCGGGTTTTTATGAGATGATTAGGAAAAACGCGGTTTATATGGCAGGGATTTGTTGGTTTGTGCCGGAATTTGACGTTATAGATCCACAATATTTTAGTCCAAATCAACTGAAATCGGATGAAAAAATTTACAAAAAGCACCTAACCCAAAAAATTAACGAAATTTAAAGTGACGGCTTTAAAGAAATATTTTTGAATATCTGAACAGGACGTTTCAAAAATCATGACTATTCCTAAAAAAATCCGTAATTTTGGTCCATATATCAATCACTTTTGAGACAATTTTTGACTTTTTGGATCCAACAACAAATTCATGTAGACTGCAAGAAAATTTAAGGAATTTCCTTATAAATATTGTACTAAGTTTGACAAATTGTTCGTAAAAATGCCACCGAGTCCGCCATAGCTGACACCTTTTGATATTCTACCACAAAATCTTGATTTACGAGGTTAGGAAGAAAACGTTTCAATTTACCAAATCAGTTTTAAACAGTGAATTTCCTAAGAAAACTGTAATTTCCCGCCTCATTCCTTAGATGTATTACATATTACATCACATACTCAAACACATTTTTCTTCATACATTTTACACAGATGTTATTGAAGTTAAAACGTAATAAAAGGGCTGGAACGGTTACCGCGGGGATCACTTCCCCAAGTCTCCCCAATATAACAGCAGTCATATTTGACATCACTGACGATGTGAAGGATTCATCAGATTAAATATTGATCCATCCCGAACGATATTCTTATATATACATTGTCCCAGTGCTTTGTCTGATGGTTAAAAAGGATCCAGTGCGTGGACCGGGAAATAAGACAGAAATGATTTAATTAAACGACTCTATCTCGTTATTTTGTGCACACAGGAATTTGTTTAGCTTACGTTTTGGCTACAGCACGCGCGCCGCTGAAAAAACAACAAATATCCTGAAAATGTTTGCAGGAGAGAGGAATGAGGAATTCTTTCAGTGTTATTATACCTACTTATGTAATGTAGAAAGGTTCTGTAGTGTAGTGTATTTAATAACAAAATACAGAAAGGGAAGGAACTAACAATATATTTAAGTAAATTGTTTTTTTGTGCCGTTAGATAATAAAATTCGCTGTGGATATAAAACTGCGTTCAGTAAATTGTTTAATGTTTTCAGCGTATTATTATGTACTAGGGGGATTCGGAGTTTGTCAGTGATTTTAAATTTAAAACTAATTTTATTAAATACATAAACTGATCGAAGCATAAAATATTATTTCGAACTGCAATTTTATTTCCTGGTAGTAATAAATAACACATATTTTTCCTCTATTATTTAAATTTCATTGTTCAGCATTTTTTACGGTATAAATATGATGTATGTTCAGTATCTATTTTATTGCTTCCTGTAATCTCCCCTGAACCGAAATTATGAAAAAATGGACTCAATGGTGCGGTTCCGATTACAGAATTAATATACGTCAAAAATTCTCAATTTTATTGCATACACGTCAAATTTTGTTCAGTATTAGTCATAGAACTTAGAAAAATTGACAAATTAGATCTACAAAAAAATTCATGGAATGAAAATCCGTGGAAAATTCTAAATTTCATTGGATATTCATTTTTTTTTATTTTCAAAATCTGAAAAATTAGCAAACTATTTTATATCCACCAAAATTGCCCCAAATATTTTAGTATAAAAACTATAATTTTTCAGTTAATTGGATTAAGGAAATATTTTCAAACAATACGCTCAAATTTTTTTCTTAATTTTGCAAAATAACACATGTTTTCCCAAATTAGTTAAGAAAATGGGATATGGTCTTATAATTTGAATAAAGTTCGACAAAAATTACAAAATACCGAATTTCTGGCAATTATCTATCCCCCATATTAATGATTAATTTAAAATTATAAATTCTCTAAAACTTTCCAATGAAACTTTTGGAAACAAACATACATTATTTCAAAACTCTCATCCTGAAACAACGTTTATAGATGCGTAAAACTTTCGCAAACTTTAATTTTGGTTTTACATGCATATAGGTGTGGTATCCCAAGACAAAACAAAATAAACTAGAAAAAACGTAGCGGTAAATAAAAAATTAAACAAGGAAGTATTCACACAGCAAAAGTGAATAAATTGCAAAAATATATTTGAGTTATTCTAGTTAAAAAACCTAAACCAATCATTGTTTTATATAAAAAAAATTAGGCCAAAAGTGATTAGGTACATTTTCTCTCCTGCGTCCTGCAATCTTCCGCAGCGATTAACTTTAATGCTTTGACACCATCTGCAATTTATGACAAAACTGAGAAAAAACTGTTTTTAATGTAACTAGCTCGCATTTTAAAAACATCATTAAAATGTTAATCCCACGAAAAAAGTACTAGTCTACATAAACGATCCACCTCTGCAAATATTTTTATATATAATACCACCCGAGGGATGATGCGGTGTAATATTTTAAACAAATTAGTAGTTATTAACAGGCGACATCGAATGCGAATTACCATTAAAGTGCGTCATTTGGAAAAATGTATAGTAGGTACTTATAATTTTTTTACTTGGAACTTTAATTATGTACGTAGAGAAAATTTTCAATCTTATTATAAATTAATGATGTAATAACAGGTTTTTCGTTAGTTTATCATGCGATACTTGTTATTCACAATAGATTTCGTGTGGCTCAATTGATATCAATTATTATTGAGGCAATTGATTGGAAAATTGCTAAAAATAGGAATAAATATGAGTCAGAAGAAGTGCTTTAGTAGATGTGGATGGATGGGGCGAAATTGTATGGATGTATGAAAATGTCCCGTAATTTATACAACAAAGCTTGTTTATGATGTTTTTTATTATTCTATGTAAATGTGAGTGCACGTTGTTTTCATCTCAGTATAATCAGGTGCAATATACATAGAACAATAATTAACATCATCAAAAGAGATTACCACGAACAAATAAAAAACAAGATAACATAAATAAATAACCAGCGTTCTAATTCAATCTGAAACTGTTAATAATATATAGGCTTTTCCTAGGAACAATTTGAAATATTTACCCAATTTATCTACAAATTGAACCACTGCGCGCTGAACAAAATGAATAAAACAGCCGACTCGGACACATCGAGTTCAACTTAGGCCGTAAAATCTGACCTATCCTATAATTGTGTATGATTCGATGTCGATAACAATTCTAAAAAAGTCAGTACATGGGCAGTGGTGTATTTTAGGCAGCAGCAGACGCAGCAGCACGCACTTAATCACTGAACGACGAAGAAGGATTTTCAGGCGCGTGAAGCGCCCCCTACTTCAGGTCGGTAACTGAAAGGCCTCCTGAAAGTGAGCCGGCAATGCTCCAACTGGATGATTGTGGTGCTGTATACGCAATCTCCCGCTGCAACGCCTCGCTCCAAGGTCCAAGGAGTTGTTTCGATTCTGTGTAGGTCTCTCGCCTCCTGCTGCTGCTGCTGCTGCGGCGTTTCTCACTGCTTTATGTTATTTGTGTGGAGCCAGGAAAAATTCTCTGTGTGTAAGTGTATGTGTGAGTAGGTTTTCAGGCACAACAGCCACTTCAACGGATGTAAATAAGATGGGAAACGGCAGGGCGAAGCAAGGATTAATTTGCAGGATTTTTTTATGTTTATTATTATGTGGGTTGTTGGGTGGTTTTCTAAGGAATCAGTTTTGCATATCTTGTGATTTATTAAGTGGGAAGAAAATCTATAGCGTGTGCAATATGTAACGATGGGTTTCAGATATCGTGAATAAATAATAATGCGAGAACAGATACTAATCGATATTTTTCCTGTAGATTGCTTCATGAGATTATTTTTATAAGTCAGTAGACTTCCTCGAAAATTTCTGTTAGTCTTTCAACCGCCTTCTTTAGTAGTTTCTATAGGCATTTTTGTACAGTTTAAAAATTAATAAATTCAAACTAATTTAAAATCTGCACAGAATTTTCGATTTTATTGGCAACATTTGCTCAATTTTAGATAGCTTAAAAAAATCGACGGATTTTATATGAGATTTGCTTTGTTGTAAGAGAAAAGATGGAAATAAAAGTTTTATGGCCTACTGTAAAAAAAATTCGAAAAATTGTAGTCTTTATGTAACCAAAACTGTCATAAAATTTCGAAAAATTTCCATGAAGTTTGCTTTGCTATAAAGAGGCAACTCAACTAAAAAATTCGTGAATAATTCTAAAATTAAAAGCTACTGCATATTTTCAAAAAATTTTGCTAATTTTTCAAAATTGTCACACGACTATTTTAGCGCAATCGTTTTCATATGCAAATTATAGTTTACCAGGAATTTTTTTAGACAAAAAATCAAACAAAGGCTCTAAATAATATTCTAAATACCACCAAAGCAAACACAACACAACAAACATCCATTACAAGTTGTATTATCCGTTTTCCCCTGGATACTCTCCAAACATTCGTTAACACTCACAGGATGATTTCTTTTTCCTACAATTTCTATTCTATGAAAACTTTCTGAACTGAAACACTGTTATAATACACAAAACGGCATGGTTCGCCTACACACACTTACAGGGCGACAACAAACACAATATAATTTGCGCACAATAGAAGTTGAAATAATTACAGACTACAGAATAATTGTAATTCCCTTTTTGGTTGTCGCTTATGCTGGAGAGATGTGAACAAGTGATATAAACGACAAAAGCTCTGCAATCATTTAGAATACGATTTAGACATGGAGTTTTTTCTTCTATTTGATGTGTGCGAATTTTTCCTTCAACATTTAATAATATATTTATTTGGTTGTTTCAAGTGAAAAAGCTTTGAAGTTGTTTGTTTGAGAGAAAATTGGAGTTTTTTAACACATGGCAAAAAGGCATAGAAATAAGATATTTTGATTGTCAGCAATTTTAGATTGATTAACTGCTTTCGTAGCAAATGAACTCTGTTTTTAAAGTTAGTTTTGAAAGAATGCGTACAATGGCTAAGCTAATTTATTTTTGTTGTTATCCAAACTTCTGTGCTTCATTGATGAATTTTGTGTTTTAAATTTAGAACTGCTTCTGTTCTACAGTTTGTATATAAATATTTAATGATTCTATAAACATAGTTTATATATAACATAATCATCTCTAATTACCTAACTTTACACACAATGTTTACAATTAGGTATTAACTAACACTCCAAAAAACCGTTTTAATTATTTTAATACCTTATCCAAAAACTAGACTTAATTTTCCAGGCACCAGCTCGAATTAACACATTTTTTGTCCCTTGCACAACTCGGAATTAAAATAATAACAGACCAGAGAATTTAATGAAATACAAAAACATTTTTTTTGTGCTTGTTCCTTTGTCTGTTTTGTGGTAATTATCTGTTTTAATTATTTTTCTACCTGATGCCCTAGCAGTTGAGAAGCACTTAAATTGGCTGTGGCACGTGCAGCAGCATCTGAATGTGTAGGTTGTGTTATAATATTGATCTTCCACTTCATAAACAGATAAATGTAGACTATACCACTGGTCGGGGATGCCTTTTGGGTATACATGAAACTGGCGGGCAGTGAAAATCACACTAATATGTCACACTGTCACTAATTTATTAAAGATTTAATCAGTTTGGTCTCTTGTTCATTTGGAAGCGAGCGGAGGATCATTAGAAGTACCCTAATTAAGTTATTGAATTTATTTTTTACTTTCTTATACGAAGTAATTCGTGATTTTTTTCAGCATCGAGATTTACACATTTTAAGGGCCTCTAAATCCATCCAAGTTAAGTTAAATAGTCTAAAAATTCCAAGCGAAATTTCCTCAAAAATAGCAGAGTGACTAATTTTTAAAAAATGTAAATTTGGAATCTTTTACCGGAGCTTGAGTAAAGCCAAGTGTTGACATTTTTGAAAAAATCGTCAACATAATGGCAGTCAGTTTAGAATATTTTTGCGTGAATAGAAGAAAAGCTAAAATTTCCGATACACTTGGACCACGCATTTGTTATGGAAATTAATTTAGAATTTTTTGGGCTTATGGTAGTCACATACACGAAATTTCTCATTAATCTTCTACATAGTCAAGTTTGAAAATTTATAACTCCACACCAGATTTTTGGATTTTCACTTAGGATACAGTTTTGCAAAGCCTAATGTTGCCTTAATTAAGAAAAAATTCCTCAATGTTATGGAAATTAATTTAGAATTTTTTGGCTTATGGTAGTCACATACAGAAAATTTCTCATTAATCTTCTACATAGTCAAGTTTGAAAATGTATAACTCTACACCGGAGTTCCGGATTTTCACGTAGAATACAGTTTTGTAAAGCTTAATGTTGCCTTAATTAAGAAAAAAATCATGAATGTTATGGAAACTAATTTAGAATTTTTTGGGCTTATGGTAGTCACATACAGAAAATTTCTCATTAATCTTCTACATAATCAAGTTTGAAAATTTATAATTCTACACCGGATTTCCGGATTTTCACTTAGAATACAGTTTTGCAAAGCTTAATGTTGCCTTAATTAAGAAAAAAATCATCAATGTTATGGAAATTAATTTAGAATTTTTTGGGCTTATGGTAGTCACATAAACGAAATTTCTCATTCATTTTCTACATAGTCAAGTTTGAAAATTTATAACTCTACACCAGATTTCCGGATTTTCACTTAGAATACAGTTTTGCAAAGCTTAATGTTGCCTTAATTAAGAAAAAAATCATCAATGTTATGGAAATTAATTTAGAATTTTTTGGGCTTATGGTAGTCACATAAACGAAATTTCTCATTCATTTTCTACATAGTCAAGTTTGAAAATTTATAACTCTACACCAGATTTCCGGATTTTCACTTAGAATACAGTTTTGCAAAGCTTAATGTTGCCTTAATTAAGAAAAAAATCATCAATGTTATGGAAATTAATTTCGAATATTTTTGGGCTTATGGTAGTCACATACAGAATATTTCTCATTAATCAGCTACATAGTCAAGTTTGAAAATTTATAACTCTACACCAGATTTCCGGAATTTCACTTAGAATACAGTTTTGGAAAGCTCAGTGTTGGTTAAAATAAGAAAAAATCAGCATGGCATAAGATAGTTTAAAATTTCTTGGCACAAATTAGAAAAAAATTATTTATTTTTCAAACGGTCTTTAGAACTTTGTAAAATATTGAAATTTCGGCTTTTTACTCAGATTGCAATATAATATAGCTAAAGGTCGAATTTTTTAAATAAAAATCATAAAAGATGCAGAAATTAATTTAGAATATTTCTGATCGTTTCATAAAAAATAACAATTAAAGATATTTTCAAAATTCACAGCTTTTCATTTAAATTTCACGTAACATCGCCAAATTTATATGAATTTTTATTTGAATAAAAATCGATCATTTTACTAAAAATCAGCTTGAAGTTGAATGCTCAATTATTATATTTTGATGAACAGACTTTCAGAGATTATAATTTATGCGATAAAATAAATTTGTAATTTGATTTATACACTTCGTAGAAATTTCGCACTTATTAGATCAGATATTCTTCCAGTTAACTTCAATTACTCTACTGAAAAAAAAAAGAACGAGTTGCCCATTGTCGTCACTTTTAATCAATTACAATAACCCACATCAAACTCAAATCCAACCCATATTCCGAGAAACCATCTGTGTTTCCATTTTAATTCATACCAAACCCAAACTAAAGAATAAACCCACAAATAAAATAGACTGGCAGTTTATCACTGTCAAACAGAAATTGCAATTATAACAAATATTGATTTTTATTTGTTCTTTTTAAACACTTCACAAACAGAGCTATCGAATTTACAGGTGCGCCAGAGCGTGCACAAAATTATAGTAGCGTTGTTTTCATTTTAATTAGAATGTGGTGCCGGGGTATTAATTCGTGTTTATTAATGTGGCAAGTGCCTATATTCCATCAGAGACAAACCAATCCATTTATCAATTTGCTGTTTCATTCATTTAAACCAGTCAATTTACTTGACCAAAAAAATTTTCATCTAAATTGTCACATCGTATTTCAATCCTTAAAGTGACTCAAGCAAATATAATTGGATTTTTCTAGCGCAGTTCCTGCATAGTTAAAAGCAGATTTTGGGTAAGAGAGTTTCACATAATTGACTGGAAGCTATTTATCTGTAAAGAGGGTCAACACGCAGGGAGAAGGAGAGAATGTTTCAGCGCAGATATCCTTCAAAGATAATTGGATGTACTAACAGAATTTAAATGTATCTCCAAAGTGTTAATACTTTACAATGCACAAAGTATCAAGAGCTTAGATTCACACAGTTTTGTAAAGGAAAAGGTAATTTAGTTTCGAGGAAACTTTTCACTGGGTATAAAATGTTTTATTTGTCAAGTATGGCCCAGGGGTGGTATTGATGGGCTGGTTTGTTTAATGTAACTAGGGCATAAGTAAAGATACACAGAAATGGGAATTAAATTTTTTACACGATGGCAGAAAAATAAAAAAAAACTAATAATAAAAATTATTTTTAATAGGTACTGTGAAATTCCTTTATATCCGAGAAATTAGGTACCATTTCTATGTACGAGCCCTAACAACTAAATGTTCGGACAAAAGTAAATTTTTGAAGTATGAAAGGAGAACTGGAAATATTACACAAATAATTAGTAAACACCTAAAAATACAATAAGATAAAGCCTTAATAACAATATTATGTATGGAAGAAAATTATTTAATGGATTTAACAATATTTTAACCTTAATAATTAGCAAACTTTACAAAATGAATTTGCAACTAAATGTTGGGATAAATTTTAATTTAGGGCCATTAATAAGAGGTTATGTCTCCTTTTGCTTTAATAGCTGCTTGTATTCTAGCAGGCATTATATTTATCAAATTTTGGTACAATTCTGTCGTGAAACTGTCCCAAATTTCTTCTATTTTGGTCTTTAAGTCCCCAATGGTTCTTGGTGGATTATTGCGTAAAATACGTTTAATTTTATGACAAAGAGTTTCAATGACATTTAAGTCCGGACTGGATGAGGGCCATGAAAGCACCTTTATGTCGTTTTCCCCAAGTTCCAAAACTGTGATTTTTTAAAAACAGTCGTTAGAAAAATACGTCACATTTTTCAAATGCAATTTTTAAAGCTACGAAATATGCCTAAAATCACCAAATAAAGACTTGGGGATTGTTTTGTACATAAAACCAACATCCAGCTTTGCAATAAAGTAAATTTTACCAAAATCCAACCAGTGGTTCCAAAACTGTGATTATTTTAATGTAGGTAGCACCCTCAAAAAACACGTTTTTTGAAAAGTGAACTGTGGAACTCGAAAAAAATGCAAAAAAAATCATATTAACATTTCAGGATTTTTTCAATATAGTACGATTATTGAGATTTGATTTAAATGTTTTTGGACACAAATCCAACCAGCGGTTTCAAAACTGTGATTCTTTAAAACAGTTACTAGAAAATTCTATCATTTTTAAAGGTGCAACTTTGAACCTCCGATAAATGCCTAAAATCTCCAAATAAAAACTTGTGTAACTTTTTTGTAAAGAAAACCAACATCCAGCTTTGCAATAAAGTAAATTTCATCAAAATCCGACTACTAGATCCAACGTTTTGAAAATAATTCTTTGTTTCTACAATTTTCCCATCCTGCTGGGTTAAACTGCCACAGTTTTGGAACCGCCCAGCGGATTTTTACGAAATTTACGTTTTTATATAACTAAATGTTGGCATTATAACAGAAAAAACCATCAATATTATGGAAGTTAATTCAGATAACTTTTGCGCTTATGGAAAAAAGACAATCAAATTTACTTTTGTCCGAACATTTAGTTGTTAGGGCTCGTATATTCCTGAAAATTCAATACGGCAACTAATATTAATGAGTAAGTTACTTGTTTATGAAATTTTCGTACGGTATCAAATTACATCAGCATAATCTCTCTAACGACTTTAGTACAGAATTTAACAGGATTTATTGATTCACTGATCACCGGAGCACGTAACAGATAACTCTATTTTATTATTACGGAATACATCAGCATTTTTATTCTAATGATGCCGGGGGTTTTAAATGCGAACTTACTGTGCGCAAGATTTTTACATAACAATGTTTTCTTGCCTGGAAAACTCAATTCAATCGAAATGTCGTGTGAGATAAATTACATGAATTTAGTTGGTTGACCTTTGCGCATACGAAATTAGCGTGTAATTATTTTACACTAAAATATTATCGAATGTAACAGCAGTTTTATTTAAATTAAGTAAACTAACCGTAATGGAAAGACAACAAAAATTTACGTAAATTAGATTAATTCCATTAAACCACTAGAAAACTACTTACTCATAGTGTAGCCATAATCGTCCTCTTCGTCAGGATCAGCATCGATTTCCTCCTTGCTTCTTTTAAAATTCGCCGCACTAGCTCGATCAATCTAAACAATTAAAACCAAGTTGAATTTCTAATTCCTAAAATGCGTTTATTTCATCCTACCTGATGTCCTTTATCGGAAACTGTTCGTCCTTCCAAATCACGAACATCGTCTTCATCCTCGTCATCGTCGCTTCCTTCATACGATTCGTTCTTCGAAAGAACTTTCTGGTTTAGCAGCGTGTCCTCATCGGTTATTACCACTGAAGGTGGTGCAGGAGGAGGAATAAAAGTTTCCTGAAGTTCGACATCGAAGGTCTGCGGTGGGGCTTTACTAACAGGCGAAGGGAACGGAGAAGGGCAGGTTGTGTCATTGGTGTCTTCGATTTGGCTTTTCTATAATAAATACAGTCGTTACAACTTACAAGGTGGTGTGGTAGGTTTCCAGAGCTTACCCATGGGATGATGGATTGGACGACGAATTGAACTGGATTCGAGGCGTTTCTAATAGCTTGGACAGCAGTCTCATGGTTAGCTTGTCTCAAGTCAACACCGCTAACTTCTAGGATTCTATCACCAGTCTAAAAAAATAAGTTTGTGTTGTGCTATAGTAAAATTCCAAAAGATCACTAGGTGTACCTTTAAATGTCCAGTTTTTCCTGCTGGACTGTTTGGCACGACGTTTTTAACAAAAATCCCCAAAACAGTATCCGTGGACTTTTCCGAATAATTCAAATCAACCTACACAAAAAAACCCAAATAAAATATCTAAAAAAATTTTCATTCAAACGAATAAACCTACTTTGCCCCCGACGATACTAATTCCCAAACTTTTGTTGGGTTCCCTGTAGACCTCTACAGTATGTGTGGAGCCCCAGTGTTTTTCCAACATATTGTCGACGTGGATGCCCTTCAAAGTACCATACTCATTGTCTATTGGTCTTATCACTGTCATTTGTAGTGGGTACTCGCTGAAAATAAATTCACACTATGGGTACTCGCACAGAAATTACTTCAACTACGAAATGGTTTCTAAATCAGGTTTAATAAGTGTACAAAAGAGTGTTAGCGCACACAAAGATACTCTATAACTGAATTGTCTGCATTGGATATTTAATCCAATAAAGTTGAGTCGTGTGGCTGTAGTAATAAGGTATCACGTTTTAGATTTTAAAGGAATTCATAATGATACAAGTGATCAATAAAGTAATATTATGTAAGAGTAATTTCCGGTAACAATAAATTATTTGGGCGATTAATTTTTTTTTAATAAATTAAATTTGGAAAAGTTTACTAAGATTTATAACCACGATTATAGATTATTATTGATATTACTTAAAACTTATTTTTAATTATTTCAGGTACTTACAGACTTTTTTGGGAAATATGAACCTCAATTTACCACCAAACCTAATGTGTAAATAAAACTCAATACACTTTAATCTTGTTTGGTTGTCCATTGTCTAACAGGATTATTTTTGTTTTTGTAGGGATTCCTGTACCAACAGATTTTAATGTGGAGTTGTAAGAGAGTAATCGAAAATCTACATGATAATAATTTGTCTCTTGGGATAATTTCACTAACCAGAAATGGCCGGAAAATTTCAATCTCGCTAGTCTAATTTTTGAATACAGAATATTTTTGAGAGTACGACAAAAGGGTCAAATAAAGTGGATAAAGTATGAAATATAAATAAGGAAATAGCATGATTTTTTATTTTTCCTCTAACCTTTCACTAGTTTGGTATCCGGCAACAAAAGCCGACTTCCTCCTATTCCTCAACTCAGGTCCAGGATCATACGTTAACATAACAAAAGAACTATCCATAATATCCGGCGCTGATCTACTCTTAAACGGCAGCAAAATATCACTAAAAATATCATCCTCGTTCACCTCCTTCCCCACATCCTTACTCTCCGCCAGCGCCTCCAAACAGTCCTCATAATCATTGTAGTACTCCCTCAAGCACCTTCTATAAACCCCCTTCCTAACATCCGTCACAGTTTCCAGCACATTAGGTTCACTCGAACACTTGCTTACTTCTTTAGTGTTATCTTCTGGATATTGCACGAGAAAGAATTCGTCTCCACCCGAGTTGCGATTGTCGTAGGATTTCAAACCGTCGTCATATTTGGTGTCCAAGCAGATGTGTTTCGGGCTGTTGAAGGGGTTGGTGTTGAGACAGGGTTCAGACAGGGTGATGGTGGTGGTTAGCGAGGCGGTAGCTGGGGTTGGTGGTTGTGTAGAATCAGGTACTTCTATGAATAATTGGTCCAGTATGTTTATCTTAGAATTGGTTGGTGTTATTTCCTCCGGATCATCGTTAGTCTTTTGTACTTTGTTGTGATTATCATTGTCCGTTGCAGTTTCAGTCTCTTGGTTTTTAGTGGGGGTGGTGGCGAGAATGGTGGTTTTCAACTTTGCACTGTCCTCGGACAACGACTCGTCTATGCACGTCTCATATCCATCCTTCTCCGACAGATTGGACGATTGGGTAATATTCGAAACTTTATCACTTTGCGTCAGACTATCCGATTTGTTTAACACCAACGATGCAGTCTTCTGGTTTTTGTTATTATTATTTTTTATTACAGCACAGTTGCTCAAACACTTTTTATTATCCAACTCGTTCAATTTGTTATTATCTAATTGATTACCGTTTGTACTTTTAAAACTTATATCTAAATCACTGTCGTCCATGCTAGTCTTTTTCAACATGGTTAATTGGAGGTAAGTGTTTTCGAAAATGTGCGAAAGATTGTTGTCTTGAGCGTCGGTGGTTTTTTGTCCAAAGTCTTCGACTTGGGATGTACAGGGCGAGTAGTTGAAGGATCTGTCGTCGTCTATGCAGATTTGGACCAGTTCCAGACATTCTTCGTATTCTTCCAGACATTCTTGGAATTCGTCGAAGCAGGTTTGGTCATCCTCAGTGTCCTGGAATTATGAGACAGAAAAATTTTCTGAAATCAAGATTTTGTCAAAATAAGTAAAAATTATAGGATTTTATATTCAATAGAACCGCTAAACTCGGCTTTATTTATGTACAACTAAATGTTCGGACAAAAGTAAATTTTTGAAGTATGAAAGGAGAACTGGAAATTTTACGCAAATAATTAGTAAACACCTAACAATACAATAAGATAAAGCCTTAATAACAATATTATGCATGGAAGAAAATTATTTATTGGATTTAACAATACTTTAACCTTAATAATTAACAAACTTTACAAAATGAATTTGCAACTAAATGTTGGGATAATTTTTAATTTAGGACCATTAATAAGAGGTTACGTCTCCTTTTGCTTTAATAGCTGCCTGTATTCTAGCAGGCATTGTATTTATCAAATTTGGTACAATTCTGGCGTGAAACTGTCCCAAATTTCTTCTATTTTGGTCTTTAAGTCCCCAATGGTTCTTGGTGGATTATTGCATAGAATACGTTTAATTTTAGGCCAAAGAGTTTCAATGACATTTAAGTGCGGACTGGATGAGAGCCATGAAAGCACCTTTATGTCGTTTTCACCGAGTTCCAAAACTGTGATTTTTAAAAACAGTCGTTAGAAAATTACGTCACATTTTTCTAATGTAATTTTAAAGCTACGAAATATGCCTAAAATCACCAAATAAAGACTTGGGAATTTTTTTGGTACATAAAACCAACATCCAGCTTTGCAATAAAGTAAATTTTACCAAAATCCAACCAGTGGTTCCAAAACTGTGATTATTTTAATGTAAGTAGCACCATCAAAAAACACGTTTTTTGAAAAGTGAACTGTGGAACTCGAAAAAAATGCAAAAAAATCATATTAAGATTTCAAGATTTTTTCAATATAGTACGATTAATGAGCTTTGGTTTAAATGTTTTTTGACACAAATCCAACCAGCGGTTTCAAAACTGTGATTCTTTAAAACAGTTACTAGAAAATTTTATCATTTTTAAAGGTGCAACTTTGAAGCTCCGATAAATGCCTAAAATCACCAAATAAAAACTTGTGTAACTTTTTTGTAAAGAAAACCAACATCCAGCTTTGTAATAAAGTAAATTTCATCAAAATCCGACTACTAGATCCAACGTTTTGAAAATAATTCTTTTTTTCTACAATTTTCCCATCCTGCTGGGTTAAAGTGCCACAGTTTAGGAACCGCCGAGCGGATTTTTACGAAATTTACGTTTTTATATAACTAAATGTTGGCATTATAACAGAAAAAATCATCAATATTATGGAAGTTAATTTAGATAAATTTTGCGCGTATGGAAAAAAGACAATCAAATTTATTTTTGTCCGAACATTTAGTTGTTATGGCTCGTATAATCTATCCACTCCATTCGATCGGGACTTTTATTAACGAAAAATATTTTTTACGTGCCCTCCTTGGCAAGTCTGAAAGCTTTCGTTTGGGATGAAACTTCAAATTTTTACCACTTGTGTTCGATCTTGTAAAAAGTCACTGTCTATTTTTCCAGCTAAAAGTTCTGATACTAAAATATTAAACATCTTTCTAAAATCAACGGAATTAATTCAAAAATTTTATAGTACTTTTATTATTTTATTTAAGAAATGCAGGATGATGGACAAAACTGTTTGAATTTCAAATATTTAAGAATTGGAGAAGACAAGTTTCAATAAATTGGCTTAAAAAACTATTAATTTAGATTTTTATGGGACTTGCTTGCCTACGTTTCGGATCTCCTTTTATTCCTCACTAAAATAATGAAAAAATTTTTACATCTCACTGGCTCTTACTTTTTAATTTAGCTGGTACTTATAGTCATCTTTAACTTTAAATTACTTTACCAATTTAGGGCCGTTTAAAGATTAAACTAAAATAATTAAATCCACAGAAATAATTGTTATAATCTATAGACTAACCGATCTAAAATAAATAAAAAAATATGACCTTATTTTTGTATAATTCTAATTAAAAATCCCGGTTTGTCCACATTATTTATTTAATACAAAAACAATTTCCATTTTGATATGTGTATATTATATATTTCCTTTTAATCACATCAAACAAATTTTATCACAAACATTTAGTACATTTATAACAAATATAAATAATTTCAAGCTCTGTGTATAGGATAATTAAACCCACAATAATAGTAGTTTAAACATTCGACTAGGAAACTCCAGTTATTCCAATTATATCCCTGGACAACAATATTGACATAAGCACAAATCCATTTTGCATTAATTTATTGACTCTTGGTGCACTTTTCTACAACAGAAATTTCGCTGATTACACACAAAAATTTTGTATTGATTACGGAAAACTTACCATAAAAATTCGCCAACTCTTCCGACCATTCCTGAATTAATTTCCGCACAAACTAAAAAGAACCATCCGTTAGGTTTTTTTTGGGTAGTCAAAGCACACAACAAAAACACTCAAACACACACACACAATTTTAATTTTTTTATTTATTAGTATTTATTTAGTTTAGTCACTGATGATTAAAACCTTTTTTTTAGGATGTTTTATTTTTGGCTTGGTTAATGGGTGCGAAAACTTTTTATTTTCATTGTGCCGATATGGTGATGGTTCCCTATAGAATATACTTACATGTGAAATGTTGGAGTCGTTGGTGGTCAATGGTTTGGCTACAGTTATTTTTACAGTGCCTTTTTGTGCTGCTTTTAATACTTGCACGGCACGATCCAGTGTGGCATGCTCCACGTTAATATCGTTAACAGCCAGGAGGCGGTCGCCTGGAATTAGCCTGCCGTCGGTTTGGGCCACACCACCAGGTACCAATGAACGTATTACTATCACAGTTTGCGATGAATTCAAGGGGTCCTAAAACGAAATAATAATACCTACAGTCAAAACCTAATAATTTAAAATGTGACCTAAGTTTAGATACATAAATTATATTATATTCTATACCTGATAATCTAATATCGAAAACCCCAGTCCATTATCCCCCTTATTAAGCTCCACCACCGTCGCCTCCTCACTCCACATCGGCAATCCCGCCACCAACTCCAAAGAACGTGATCTACTCCCAGTTATAGCACCACTAGCTGCACTAGACGCAATAGACGTCTCAGATTTCGCCTTCACCATACGATTTTCATTCGATGGTATCAAAGTTTGTAAACTGCCAGCTAGAATTTTCTGTAAAATAACAAATAATCATCTGCGACTACCTCCAATAAAAGGAAAAACTAGCGTACTCTGGCTTGAAATGCTTCAATACGTTGAGATGTGTCTATGACTCTAGCCATGGTAGGAACCAAGTACCGAGCGCAGACGAAGCAGACGTAATCTGGTAGACGCTTTAGGATTGCTACTACGTCCATGTGGTTCAAACCTAGAAGCTGGTGTTCGTTAACCTGGAAAATATTGAATTAATTAAAATCGGAAACTCGTGTAGAAAAGTACCTCGAGTAGCTCATCTCCGGATTGTAGTATGCCGTTTCTACCAACAGGTCCATCAGGAAGAATGTTGCGGATGTAGTGGTGGGGACGAACTTCGCGTCCATCCTCTACATCTACAGTTCCTTCCAGACTTATCCCTAAACCACTGTTAGGTTCTTTGTGCATCCTGGCAACCTGAAAATACACAAAAATTGATGCAAGATTTTTCTCCTAAGGGGTAAGGGGATTTTTTATAAGAGAATTTCCTGAACCCTACCACAATCTGCACATCCTCATCGAATATCTCCCTCCACTTGACCACATACTCCAAGCTACTCATACCAGACGCTCGCCTCTCCACACTCCCATCAATAACAATCTCCCTTTCCTCGTTTAAACCATCTAGCAAAATAGTCGAATCCACATCCAAACTTGTGCGTGATTCCATTTCAGGCTCTATGCCCAAATAGCTCATGTGCTGCAACATTAACCACAAATCACGCTTTTACCTCATCGTTTAATTACCAACATTACCACTAAACTCAGAGGAACTTTTTGTAAAGACGAAGCAGATGGTGAAGGGGGTGATGCTGGTCGTAGTTCATTTGCTCTAATAGCTTGTTGTAATTGCTCGAATTTGGGTCCACGCAGATATCGTTCCAGTTTAATTGTGACTAAGGAGCCGGTGTTGCGGAGGAGTTCTACGGCTTGATGGTTGGTGAAACCTATCACAGATATGCCGTCCACTTCTATTATGCGATCGTTGATGCGGATGTTTTTGACTAGGTCTGCGGCGCTGCCTTTGCTGATGCTTTTGACGAATACTCCTGAGATCTCCTCTGAAAAACGGAAGTTAATGCAAAAATTTTAAGAAAACAGAAGGAATTTGTGCTTAATATAAATTTTTGATTTTGAAAAAACTACTACCTTGATTTTAAAAATGCTTATCATTTTTTTGCTACTTCTTCAAATCATAATTTCTAACATAACATTTTCGAGAAAAAATCCTTTTTTACATTCACCTTTTTCACACACATATCCTGCAACCGTTATTCCCAAACCCAAGTCATCCTTCTTCAGTTCTACATTATAAACTTCAGTCTCAGGTAGATCAGGTTTCTGTAGAGCCATGTCCAAAGGCAGCATCTTAGTATTCGATAAAACTTGTATTTGCAGAGACGGCAAAGGTGCATTACCAATAGGTAGAGGATCCTTAACAATATCAACGATACCAGAAATGGGCTAAAAGTTAAAAATTATAATAAAAAAAATTGAGGATTATAATCTCTCACTCTCACATGTAACTGAATGTCGGATTGTTGTCCTGTATAAATAAATGGTGTTGAATAATTGGACGGAGGTTGTTGATTAGCTAGAGTTTCTGCGTATCCATTTTCTATTAAATGCCGGTCGAGTTCCACAGGATCCCCTAGGATTTTGGTTGGGACAATAGGAGCGTGACTACCCAAAGCCTGAAATATAGGCAAATAAGCTGTGGGGGAAAATAAGACAAATTTAATTCATTACCTGGTATTCGGCGGTTGTGGATTCCACTGGCCTGGCCACGACCATCCGCACATGAACCCCACATTGCCTCAAGACAGACGCGACTTGCTCTGACCCCAAACCTCGAAGGTTAACCTCGCCGATTTGTAGGATGTGATCTCCGCTTTGCAGACGACCATCCTACAAAAGTGCCATAAGAAAAAATTTCGATATAAAGCAAAATCGTGTTATCTCATACAAAAAGTCTTAAAAAAGTAATTTTAGTCTAGTATTTGAAATTGATTCCTCAAAGCAAATCTCCCTGTGTGCTTCCCTCGCAATTTTCCTGCATGTTGTATCGTTTCAAATTGGATGATGATGTTGGATGTATCTTTAGGGTTCAGTGGATTTATTTGGGGTCTTTGGGGGGGTGGTGTGTCTACTTACCCTGTCCGCCACGCCGCCCGGAAGAATGGTTTTCACTACGACGCCTGTGCTTCGACCGCCAATAATGCCAAATGCCAATCCTGAACCATCGTTTATTAAATCTATTACTTCAACCTGAGCCCACTCAGTGTTTAACTGGAAAAATACCACAGGGCTTTTAGATAACAGATATTAGAATAAAATGCACAACAAAACATTATCATATAAATTTACAGGTTTATTGTTGAGTGATGGAAATTTGAAATTATTGCTTCAGGCGAGAAATTATTTTGCAGAATTATATAGATATTAATATTAAGGAAAAAATGAGGGAAGGTCAAAGTTCGTTCTTTTATATAAAAACGAAAATAAAGACCACTATTCGCTGTAATTACTCTTGAAACAGATTTTATATGAAAGTGTACTTATTACAAATTGTTGCCACAAATTAAATATAAAACAGAACAAAAACAGGAGACAAGAGCGTACAGGCTGGATTGGACATTAAAATGCATTTCATTCTTTTAAAATTTCACAATAAATACAGGGTGTGTCACGACGAGTTGACAGTAGACATAACTCTATTACTAAACACAATTTGGTTCTAAAAATTGGTACACACCCATTATACAATGTGCTCTATTTAATGAAAATATTGCCACCTTTCTGGTACTTCCGGTTATACCGAAAATAGACACAAACTTTGTTATTTTAAGTGGAACACCCTGTATATTTTTGAATTTTTAGATTCTATACTTCATTTTAGACATAAAAGTATTAAAGTTGTATGGTCCTAACATTAACGGTATTATAATTATTTACACTTTTTCATTTTTTTGTACAAAAACATAGATGTAAATAAACATTCGAATCTTGACAATGACACATTTTTTTCCAAAGTTTTTTTCTTACGTTTGAAGTAGGAATATAAAAGCAATAAGCTGATATAGTTTTGGAAAACTTGCTTTATACAGGGTGTTGGTGGTTGTCCGTTCATTTTTAAAAACTTTGGTCATTGATAACTTTATTTTTTTAAATGGAACACCCTATATATTTCCACATTTTCGAATTATAAACTTAATTCTAGACATAAAAGTATTAAGGTTGTAAAGTCTTAAAATTAACGGTTATATAATTAATTAAGTTTTTCCAATTTTCAAGGTTTTTAAAAATTAACGATCAACCATAAACACCCTGTAGATATAAAATAAGTTTTTCAAAACCATATTACCATGTTTCTTGTACATTTCTACGTCCATTAAAATTTGTTTTTATTATATTTAATTTAATATTTTTTATTTATTTATTTTAATTAAGTAATTATGTCGTTTCTTCCAATTTTTTCATACAAAAACTTAGAGTCAAACATTTTCATATTTTACTAATGACACGTTCTTTCAAAAAACCAACCAAATTTTAGTGAACGCAGAAATGTATAAGAAACATGGTAATATGGTTTTAAAAAACTTGTTTTATACAGGGTGCTTGTGATTGACCGTTAATTTTTAAAAAACGTAATTAATTATAATACCGTTAATTTTAAGACCTTACAACCTTAATACTTTTATGTCTCGAATTAAGTGTAGAATTCGAAAATCTAGAAATATATAGGGTGTTCCATTTAAAAAAAATAAGTTATCATTGATCAAAATTTTTAAAAATGAACGGACAACCATAGAGCAAGTTTTCCAAAACTACATCAGCTTATTTCTTGTATATTCCTACCTCAAACACAAGAAAAAAATTTTGGAAAAAACGTGTCATTGTCTAGATTTGAATTTTTATTTACATCTATGTTTTTATAAAAAAAATGAAAAAGTGTAAATAATTATAATACCGTTAATGTTAGGATCATACAACCTTAATACTTTTATGTCTAGAATGAAGTGTAGTATCTAAAAATTCAAAAATATACAAAGTGTTCCATTTAAAATAACAAAGTTTGTGTCAACTTCCGGTATAACCCGAAGTACCAGAAAGGTGGCAATATTAGGTGGTATTTATAAAAATGAAGCATTTACTTTAAAGTATAAGGTAGAAGTAAAAGGTAGCACTAAGAAGTAAAAGCTTTTGCTTCAATTCGTATTCACAATCTTTACCTTTTCCTTGCAAGGAAATACTTCAGATAAATGAAGTAAAAGGTGCAGAAGTTTCGCGATTTCAGACATGTGTTGTAACAATCTTATAGTTTAGTATGTGAAATTTGGACAATTTTTTAAGCGAGTCTTTAGTAGGCTATAAAATCCGGAATTTTTAAAGGATTTTCATTCTGTTTGAATTTTTTAGTAAAACCGAGAGTAAAACTAACTTGAGTCTTTGTAAAATTACAAACCGCAAAAAATCTGTCAATTTTTCGAAGTTTTATGACAGTTTTAAAGACACTAAACTGAAATATGGACATTTTTTTAAGCGAGTATATTGTAGGCTATAAAATCCGGATTTTTTCAGGGATTTTCATTCGGTTTAAATTTTCTAGTAAAACTAACTTGGTTCTTTATAAAAAGGTAACCCGTACGTAAATTTGTCAATTTTTCGAAAATTTATGTCAGTTTTAAGCACACAAACCTGAAAATTATACAATTTTTTTAAGCAAGTTTATAGTAGGCTATAAAATCCGGAATTTTTGAGGGATTTTCATCCGGTTTGATTTTTCTAGTAAAACTAACTTGGCTCTTTATAAAAAAGAATACCGCAATGCAATCTGTGAATTTTCCGAAATTTTATGACAGTTTTAGAGACACAAACCTGAAATTTGGCCAATTTTTTAAACGAGTTTATAGTAGGCTATAAAATCCGGAATTTTTGAGGGATTTTCATTCTGTTTGAATTTTCTAGTAAAACTAACTTAGTTCTTTGGAAAAACGCAAACCTCATGGAAATCTGTCAATTTGCCGAAGTTTTATGACAGTTTTAAAGACACAAACCTGAAATTTGGACATTTTTTTAAAAGAGTCTATAGTAGGCTATAAAATCCGGAATTTTTGAGGGATTTTCATTCGGTTTGAATTTTCTGGTAAAATTAACTTAGTTATTTGGAAAAAAGCAAACCTCACGGAAATCTGTCAATTTTCCGAAGTTTTATGATAGTTTTAAAGACACAAACCTGAAATTTGAACAATTTTTTAAGCGAGTCTATAGTATGCTATAAAATCCGGAATTTTTGAGGGATTTTCTTTCGGTTTGAATTTTCTGGTAAAACTAACTTAGTTCTTTGTAAAAAAGCAAACCTCACGGAAATCATACAGTCCACATCCAACACGTTATTAATATAAAATCGATTTATATTATTTATAATTATATTATGTACTTGGTATCAATATCATAGACACCAGTAAAAACAAAGAGTGATCCTTCTGAGATTCGAACCCGGGACTTTGGGGTCCAAGCCCTTATTATGCCAATAGTCTATCTAGGCCGTCTGATTCAACTCGCACAATTTTTAGGAATATCTCTTTTTTTTTGAAATTTTTTTGGCGGTATTTCAAAAAAAAGTTCAAACAAAATATGTACAAAATTTAATTCCAAATCAATCTTAAAGAATAAAAAAATCTCGTAATTTGTTTATTTTTCAAGATAGTCATAAAAAATGTGAGATTCTCGCAAAAAAAGTTGCTGCGAACTAGATGCATTTATTCAGAAGCAAATCCTTCAGTTTAGAAGCAAATACTTCTTTTTATAAATACGAAAAAAGTAATAGCTTTTATTTTGAAGCAAAACTCTCGCCTCGAAGCAAAACCTTTTCCTTCGCTTTTTATGCATATAACCTGAAGCAATTGCTCCATTTTTTGCAAGCAAAAGGTAATGCTTCTTTTTATAAATACTGCCTATTTTCGTTAAATAGAGCACATTGTATAATGGGTGTGTACCAATTTTTAGAACCAAATTGTGTTTAGTAATAGAGTTATATGTACTGTCAACTCGTCGTGACACACCCTGTATTTCTACACTGAAACATTCTCAATAAGGAAAAATTTTTGAACTTGACTAACAAGAAAATTATCAAAATATCCAGAAAAATCTTTAGTTATTGGGAATAATACTTCATGAAAAGGAATTTAATTATCTGCAATGTAGAATAGAAATGTGCAGGGGGTTCTATTGAGAAAAATAAAATTGTCCCTGTATGAACTTTGTGATACTAAACAATTTAAACTTTTCCCTTTTGACTTTGCTCAGAGATTAAACTCAAAACTAAGAAACAATAAAAACTAATGCGATCTTTAACCAGCAGGAAATCTCTTTAGACTTTAGACTTACCACCATGTCGTTGGCTATTCAGCTAATCCAGCATCTCAATAGCTTGAAACAATGCCATCAGTCCTTGAGTTTCCCAGTTCACGTTCCTTTCTTGTTGCTTTTATCAATCGTTGCATATTCGCACCCAGTTTTTATTTAGCTGAACTTTTGCAAATCAAAGTGAAATTTCTAGTGCCAATAATTGAGCACGTTTATTCTCTTCAGAGAGGATTTTGTTAGATGTAAAGAAGCAGAGTTTGTGTATGAAGTTTGTAGAAAAATATATTTGTATTATGTAGGTAGCTACTACATTTTTAAGGATATATTAATATAAATGCGTTCTTTTGGTGTTGGACACTGAAACAATGTTTTATTATAAACAAATTATGCTTGTTTTGGTGTTAAGTAACGTAAATATTCGCGCAAAAAAACTATATTTGCGCAGCTTATGTAAATATTAAATAAACAACATAGATTTTATCTAATAAAATCTTCCACATATTAAAGCAAAATTATCTAAAAACCTGTGCATTTTCCTCGGTACCTATCACAAATAGGGAATTCAAACCATGTGTATGGAACAGCAGCACATAATCAATAAGCAATTTTTAACAGCCGGGAACAATAACAAACAAATACATTGAATGAAAATTACTAAATTACCTTTCGTTATTACACCATGTTAAACTGAAACGTTCTTCATGATTTTCAAGCATTTATATAAACAGAAAGCTAAAACGGGCAAGTATTGAATTTTCTAACGCGCATAAAAACATCTACTATCACTCGCCATGAAACAGCATCACGAACTGCTGAAAATCCACTGAACGCAATAACGTTGAAATATTTCAGTGCGCAAAAGCGCTGAAAATCACAACCTGAATGTTGGATAAAAGCGTCGAGTAAATAACATTTTAGTCTCATAATTATCTCAAGTATATTGTTACAAAAGAGTATTTTTAAACACAATACTTTCGAATTGTCCAGGAAGCTAGGCGCTAGCTTCAATTTGCAGTAAATTCTACTGTAAAACAGTCGGAGGAGTCGGTTTTTGGGTTTAATTAAAACTGTATTAGATAGAATGGAATAAAATAGAGAAATTGTGGTTTATGTTAACACAAACTGACAAGTATTTTAGGAGCCTCCGCAGCGAGGTACTAAAAGTACAACAAATAACTCAGAGTTTTATAAATAATTTAGAAGCAATATCATTTGAGAAAGAAACCGTGTCGCCTAAAAAGAAGTACCTATAGAAGTAACAAAAAAATAGCGTTGTGGAGGGTTTTCAAAAAAACTAAATGTCCTTCGGTCTCCAAGAAAAAAAAAAACATTTGTATGCAATAAACTAACTTATATTTCTATTTATATAATAATTTCTATATATAAATATATATCTATAATAAATCAATCACAGAAATTGGAAAATTATTTTTTTCTCGACCTCTATAATCTTGGGAATACAATTTGTCACAAATCTGAAATGATTCATGCAAAGTTAATTCAATTTTTATAATAAGTGATTTTTTGCTGATTTTTTATTCAAAAAATATAACATTACACCGTTACCGTCTATTAGATCATAAATCTGAGTCAGAAATTAGGAATATATATTTAAACAAAATGCTATTTTACAGTAACGTTAATAAACACATATTTTTTATTACAATTCTAAATCTTAAATATTACAATATCATAAAAATTAAACATAAATATTCTTATTCTCATGTTATATCATTTGCAAATCTTTTTTTCATAAATAATATAAACTGGTTCTGGACTTCTACTAATAATGGTATAATATGTACCTGAAAATAACAATTAACTAGTTTTCCTTTCTTATAGTCCTTCAGCTAGGGGTCAAAAGGTAGGAAGTAAAAGCGGGATGAGACGACGCAGTGTTTTCTGAAGGTTTTTTGGTTGCTGAATCCGAATCCGTGCGTCGTTTTTCAATAAAGTGGTGCAAACAAAAGTTATTAACAATTTATTGTTTAAAACGCAATAACTCGAAAAGTATAGATTTTACCGAGCATTTTACCAAAAAAAGTTTCAAACAAAAGTTGTTCAAAATAAAAAGACTCTCCGAAAAGTTCATATGGTATTTTGTCATAAAATCGCACGGACAAAAGTTATTAACGATTTATTGTTTAAATGTTTAAATTAACTCGAAAACGAAAAGTATACATTTTACGAAAAAACATTTCAAACGAAAGTTGTTCAAAATAAAAAGACTCTCCGAAAAGGTCATATGGTATTTTGTCATAAAGTTGCTCGGACAAAAGTTATTAACAATTTATTGTTTAAAATGCAATAACTCGAAAAGTGTACATTTTACCAAAAAAAGTTTCAAACAAAAATTGTGCAAAATAAAAAGACTCTCCTAAAATGTATGCTTTTTGGTTTGTTCCGTTTTAAATAATAAGTTGTTAATAACATTTGTTCAAGCGACTTTATGACAAAATACCATATGACCTTTTTGGAGAGTCTTTTTATTTTGCACAACTTTTGTTTGAAACTTTTTTTGGTAAAATGTATACTTTTCGATTTATTGCGTTTTAAACAATAAATTGTTAATAACTTTTGTTTGCACCACTTTATTGAAAAACGACGCACGGATTCGGATTCAGCGACCAAAAAACCTTCAGAATACACTGCGTCGTCTCATCCCACTTTTACTTCATACCTTTTGACCCCTAGCTGAAGGACTATTAATTATTTATAATAAAAAATTCTTACTGGCAGGTATCAAAAAGCAGTCTCCTTTGGTGAAATTCCACTTTACGTTATGGAGAACGACTTCCAGTCTCTCACTACTCCAAACAGTGCAAAGCTGGAAAAACCCAAATTTAAGTCACCAAAAATAAACTTAAAATCCAACTTACCATATCGAACTCATGGAAACTAACCGGTTTAAAACCATGTGGCTCCAATTTAAAAAGCATGGTATCCTTATATTTGTTTTTCTCACTTCTAGAAAAAGCAACATTTACCCACTCTAAAAAAAAATCAATAAAATGTCTAAATATTTCAGATTATCATCATGTTAATACTCAAAGGCCCTGCAGAATTCGGTAAGTTTACTGTATCTCGTTTCGGACACCTACTTATGTAGTTTGCTACATCTTTCGCGTTACTAAAGTCGTTGGAATTCAAAACAGTCTGATTTAAGGAAAAGCTTTGAAGATTCTTTGATAATGTGCCCAATCCTGAGTCTTTGTTGGTTCGGCAAAAATCATCATGTTGACTAAAACGGGGCAAATCGAAAACATCAGATTGCTCTTGAACTTCTTTATCCTTTTCTTTTGTTTCACCTTCTGAAAAAACTAAGCCAAATAAGAATATAAAAATATTATTATGAACCTGCCTTTCACATGGCTTTCTTCTACTCCACAAAAATCATCATGGTGGTGGACAGGTGGAGTAAAATTGGCGTGAGGGGACTGTTCCCTATTCGGCTTTTCTTTTTGACGAGTCTTCCTAGTAGTGTTGTTTACTTTCGATTTCTTATCCTTTTGTTTTGTTATACCTTCTGAAAAAACTAAGCCAAATAAGAAAATAGAAAATATTATGTAAACTTGCCTTTCACATGACTTTCTTCTACCCCACAAAAATCATCATGGTTAATAGGAGTCAAATTGGCGGGAGGGGACTGTTCCCTATTCGGCATTTCTTTTTTATGGGTCTTCTTAGTCGTGTTGTTTACATTTGTTTTCTTAGCTTCAGAAAAAAGTTTATTTAGACAAATAAGACTATAAACAAATATTTATTGTCAACCTTCACATGACTTTTTTATACTAATAGTTACATGCTTTATATTAAGCACAAAAAATAACAAAAAAGTGTTCACATGATTGGTAAAAAATACAAAATATAACATTACCCTTGTTCTTCGGAATTTTCGTTTTAGTCTCTTCTGTGCCACCATCTTCGTGGACTTTCTTACGATCATTTTTATTTTTGGGTTTATATTTCGCCGATATTTTTTCGTACATATCAGATGACGCATTTAAAGTCGAAAGATATTTAAATACTAAAAATTACCACCCTTAACATATTTATATATATATATAGTATACAACATTATAGCCACTTACCAGAATTGTGTTTACCTGAACCAAAGAGGTAAGTATTAGACTCTTGAACTACCGGTTTTCGAACTCTGGTAGATCTTCTGATTGAAACTAAAAAACCAATGCAAATATATTAATCAAATTATTCGAAGTGGCAAAACTGAATGTTCTAGTTCTATAAACTGTAAAAAATTACTTACGATTATGATCTGCCGATGTAGATGGCAGAGCATCTACAGAAACAACAAGACAATATTATTAATTTACTTAAATAGAAGACAAAACCACCTACCAGTTTTTGTTGTCATTTTCGGTTTCTTACGGTTTCTTTTCGGCGGTGACAATTTTTTAATATGGCTTGTAGTTGCCGAGTTTGTACACATCCCATCATCTTCCACAGGTTCCGCATTATAAGTATATCCACGTACCAACAGATGATTGTCCAACACTGTTACTTTAGGCTGAATAATTTCATCATCGGATGGAATTTCAGGCGTAATAGATAAACGTAAGATGCCGCTAATATAATTGCTATTTCGAGACGGTTCTTTCGATTTTTTAGGATCTTTAGGTTGTATTGACTCCAGCACAGCAATTTCGGTGTCAGACATAGGTGGTGATCGTATTAAATTTATTCTCAGAAGTTTACTACTTTTCCTCTCACCGTTATTAGTTTTTAAGATTTTCTCAAACTTTCGTGTAGTACGATTTTTGCCACTGCTTCTCTTACGTGTATCATTTTTTAAAATTTCCTCAGGCTGCATTGGCTCCATCATGTCACTTTCGGCGTCCGATTGTTGTGTAGGTTCTGCTGCTTTAATTTTACGATTTTTTCCACTTTTCCTCTTACTAGTACCAATTTTTGAAATTTCCTCAGGCTGCATTGGCTCCATCATGTCACTTTCGGCGTCCGATTGTTGTGTAGGTTCTGCTGCTTTAATTTTACCATTTTTTCCACTTTTCCTCTTACTAGTATCAATTTCTGAAATTTCTTCAAGTTGCATTGGCTCCATCATTTCACTTTCGGCGTCCGATTGTTGTGTAGGTTCTGCTGCTTTAATTTTAGCATTTTTTCCACTTTTCCTCTTACTAGTACCAATTTTTAAAATTTCTTCAAATTGCATTGGCTCCATCATTTCACTTTCGGCGTCCGATTGTTGTGGAGGTTCTACTGTCTTAATTTTAGGATGTTTTCCATTGCTCCTCTTACCACTATAATTTTTTGCGATTTCCTCAGGTAGCATTGACTCCATCATTTCAATGTCGGTGTCTAACTGTTGTTTAGCGTCTATTGACTTAATTTTACGATTTATTTCACTTCTCTTACTTATATCATTTTTCAAAATTTCCCGTTCTTCAGGTTGCAGCACCCTCATCAAAATGTCCTGCTGTTCTTCAGTAAATATAATTTGGGTGTCTGAGTGTCTTGTAGATTCTATTGCGTTAATTTTCTGATTTTTTCCACTTCTCTTACTGCTATCATTTTTCAAAGTTTCTTGTTCTTCAGTTAGCAGCGATTTTATTATTGACTCTATAGATTTTCGTCGACTTTTCCTCGCAGAATTATCACTCACCAAAAGTTGACTGTTAGTTGTGTTATTTCGTGACTTCCGTCGATGAAAAAAAATGCTTTTGTAACGTGTCGCTTTTTTATGAATTGGGATGTTTGCAGATTCGTCATCGGAAATGTTATCGATCATCTGGTTATTGCATGCATCTCCAAGTTGATGACTTTCTTTTTCCTGCACTTCAGTTTTGTCATTTGCCGTTGACCAATCGGCTACGATAGAATCAAGTACTTTTTTGGATTGGAGACGGTCCTTCTCAGCGTCTCGAGATTTATTACGCAGACCTGTCTTCTTATACTGTAGCATATCGGCAACATCATTCGATATTCTCCATGGTACGCCTTTATCTATTGGTAGTGGTACAGCTGATTTGAAACTTTCTAACGACGACGCTATTGAACTGGGAGTAAACTTTATAGAGTTCCCACCATCACCATCTAAAAACATATCGTGTATTTCCATCACATCTAACTTCTGTTTCTGCTCCATTGAATTTTGTTTCAGAGCTTCATTATTCACTTTTCCTCCTACACTAGTCCTGAACAAACCTCTGGCCTTTTTCTTGATACCAGACTTCCGTGCATGGATTTTTTTTATTCCTTTACAGTCGGAATCGTTTTCGTTTAGATGAATGCTGAAAGAAGTGCTTGTGTTGGTTTGTGCGATACTTTCTAAAATCTGATGTAATCTTTCAATTTTAGATTTATGTGAAGTCATTTTGGGCATCATTTGAGTCTTCGACTGACATGGTGCTTCATTATCAATACCTCTGGACGCATATTTTGAATTATCTGCACTTATGGGAACATTGTTTAGCTGAACTTTATCGCTGAAAGTCAGTTTTGGTATTTTTGTTTTCGACTGACTTGGTGCTTCACTTTCAATATTTCTGGAAACACATTTTGAATGATCGATACTTCTGGAAACATTGTTTATCTGATCTTTAAAGCTAGACGTCAGTTTCGGTTTTTTTCTTTTCAATGTACTTGGTGCTTCACTTTCAATATTTCTGGAAATACAGTTTGAATGATTCGCACTTCTGGAAACATTGATTAGCTGATCTTTAACGCTGGAAGTCAGTTTCGGCTTTTTTCTGTTCGACGGACTTGGTGCCTCACTTTCAATATTTCTGGAAACACATTTTGAATTATTCATACTTCTGGAAACATTGTTTAGCTGATCTTTAACGCTGGAAGTCAGTTTTGGTTTCTTTCTGTTCGACGGGTTTGGTGCCTCATTTTCAATATTTCTGGAAACACATTTTGAATTATTCGTACTTCTGGAAGCATTGTTTAGCGGATCTTTAACGCTGGAAGCATTTTTCGGTCGATCCTTAACAACTTTTGATGGTGGAGGTACTTTATATACTTCATTCTTGTGTTTTATCTCTGGAGAGCGGTTACCAGTGGTGATAGGCGATATGCTAGGTGATGTGCGAAGTGATACGTTATTATCCCAGGCGCTTTGTTCATTTAGTTTTGGTGTACTGCTTATCATGGGGCGAACTGCACGAGCTAATATGGATTGTCTTACTTTTATCGGACTGATTTTAGAAAATACACTTTTAGATTCTTTTGGTTGATTTTTTTTCTACAACAAAAAGAGTTTTTTAACATTACAAACCATGAAGATGGATAGAAAAATTTACTAGTATGTTAGCAAGAACTCGATTCAACATAGAACTGCTGTTGCCGTCCTCCTTACTTTCCTCAGACTCCGACCTACAACATCATTATAATAAACATAATAAACACTTTTAACTGTTGTGAGGCTTTTGGTTGTGCGAACTTACTCAGAATCTGTGGATATTGGTAATTTATATGGTGGCATACGGACTGGATCCATTCTTCTGCAACTAAATGAAGAAAATTGTATTGTATTATTATGTTATTATCAGAAAATAAACAAGTTTAATTTCGAAGATTGTCGCTTTGACGTTTAGCGGTTAAAAAAACTTGTGTTAAAAACTGTTTTATATTTACATTTCACCACTGGGTTTCTTCGTGTTTACAGGCATTCTCCTTAGATTGTTTCACAAATAACTTGGCAATAAATAATTAAAATCACAGATTTTAATTAATTGATAAAAGTTTTAAAACAACATACGCCAATTTCACGTCAAACTTTAACGGTTTTGGCAGGGTTGCCAACGTAGAAATATCAATGACCAGTAATTTAAAACTTGCAAGCAAATAATTAAATTTGTAGATACACGACTGCAAATTTAATTCTAATGTTATATTAGGTATTTATTGCATAGATAAAATATGTAACTGCTATGTTTGTACAAGGAGATAATTTTCAAAAATTAACATGCAACAAATAACATTGGTAACACTGTAGCGTTAGACTAATTTTATAAATTAGTTATAACATTATTTGAAAAATTGTCCTTTTTGTTCATAAATTCATATATGTACATACCTCACGTTAATCAGCTTCTTATGTTCTTATTTATTAATAATAATTCTTCGGTTTTTTAATAAAAATAAGAGATGGCGCAGTTTGAGAAAGGGTTGCCAACGTATTTTAGATATTAGTTGTTGAGATTCACTGTTACCAACTTTACTTTTAACTATTTGATAATTTTGCAAAATTTTGAAATGCGCTCATTTTAGAGTAATCAATAATCGCAGAGTAATTTTTTTTGAAATTTCTAGCAATAATGAGACAATTTGAATCAAATCTAAGCCAGTTTTCTCAAAGTTTTAATATTTTAATAAATAGGAAATGTTTGATAAGATTTTTTTTGTTATTTTACACAAATTAAGGATAATAATTTTAAGAAAAAATACAAACAAACTGTAAAATATAAGCTTTACTAATATAATATTAATAAACATTAACAATGCAGTAATAAAATAATAATGAAAACTCGTACACAAAATAAAATATCTGATGTGTCCAACACATGACTTTCTTATACGGATAGTACCACCAAGAAGGTATAAAAATAGAGGAGAGAAAGCTCCCGGATGTGTGCAGGCCAGTTGCTATGACAGTGACAAACCAAAACAAACACTTGACCAATAACGCGCCTTATTGACTGCTGGCGCATGCGTAGAAACTATCAAGTACGCTTGAGTCCATTTGAAGGTGCAACACTTTTTGACCCACGAATTCAACCGCCACCCCGGGGATCTTTCTGTCCTCTATTTTATACGTCCTTGAGTACCACGATTATTTTTCCTAAAGAAATTAAATTAAATTTCTTGTAAAATCGTGTTTAAATTTTGAGGGTTCCCAGCAATCTTCAAGTAGTCTCTGTCGCACTTATTGCAATACGCATAAATCTGTCCTTGTCCCACTCATTATAACCGAATTTTACGAGAAAAATTTGTTTTATTTTAGATTTTTGACCTATTACTCACTTAAAAAAATCTTCGGGTAGTAAATCACATTTATTTACTCATTATTATTGTTTTCGGGTACCATATAAACCAGTAAATAAAAAAAAAAATAAAAAATGGTCTTTCGGGGATTCGAACCCGCGACCTTCCGTTTGGCAGCCAAGTTCCTTTAGTCACTAGTCTATTTAGACTGTCGGATTCAACCGCTATGAGAAATGTAAGTGTTTTAAGTATATCTCTTTTTTTTTGACGGAATTTCAAAAAAAAGTTCAAAGAAAATTTGTTCAAAATTTAATTCTAAATCAATGTTAAAGAATAAAAAAATCTCGTAAATTGTTTATTTTTCTAGATATTCCTAAAAAACCTAAAAATGTCTTCAGGTAAGTACCACTTAATTTGGTGCTAGATGAAAAACATTGAATGTGGCACCCACAAATTTGTTCAAACTCTTAAATATAAAATTTGAATCAAATCCGATAACTCGTTTTTGAGTTATGGTGGTTATACTTCGTAAAAGAAAGTAAAAAAAAATGTATATAGTCCATTCAATCAACTTAAATGCACTAAAACGTAGCATTATTACTTAACTGATTACCCTAAATTAAACCAATAAAATAAATGACTGATACACATAAGATTCTACTATCCATTACATTTATTAATCTAAATTCAATTTAGCTCACACGCCCAAAATGGCAAGGGAACCAGACGTAATTTTCACCATACTAAAACGCGTCAAAAAACTGCGAATATTTTGCACAATGCCCATTCAGTTTAACCAGCACACACAACAATTTGAGAAACAACACTTAAGATGGGCATATCTGTTCTGCTTTACCATTTTAACCACAACAATGTCTGCATGCGCGGCTGTTGTACTAAAATACGAAGATATGGCTAATCGTGAAATAAAATTCATACAAATTATTGCCACAATTGCCACGATAATCAGTTGCTACTTTGTTAGGGATAAAATGGCTAAATGCCTCAATTGGATCTTGGATATTGATGATAAGATGAGGAAAATTGGTATTCGGACTGCCTACAGGTAAGAGGGCAAAAAACCGAAAGTTCCTACTGAAAAATAATTAAAATTACTCATTGCAGGATTTTCAAATATTTGCTTATTTCCAAACACGTCATCATGATTTTTGTAATATTAATCAACAACATACTTTGTCTAGTAGTTACAACTAACAATTACGAAAAGTGCGCCATTTACTTCGTCACCTACAACATAACGTACATTATCTCATCCCTAATCCTAACGCAATTTGTATCTCTTGTGGCCGTGGTACGTCAACGGATAAAAATGCTAAACCAAACTCTAGCAGATATGGTGTTAAAAGAGACCGCAAAAACTTCCCCAAGTGTCCTACACGAAAAACCAATACAATTAAAAACCATCACAGTTCTACATTATGAAATAGTCAACGCCAGTAAATTGATAAACGAAACGTATTCTTTTCAATTATTGCTAATGATTTATAAAACTTTTGCCACGTTTTTGGAAACGCTACATTCTATAGCTAAGCAAGAGCCCTTGTTTTTAATTATTTTGGATTTGTTTTGGTGCTGTATTATATTTTTTGAATTGATGTTAATGCTTGCTATGTGTCGAGAAACAATTAATACAGTAAGTATACAGGGTGTCCCAGGATAGACACGAAATATTTTTAGATATGATCCTTGAATAAATTCTGCATTGTCCTGTACAGGGTGTCCCATTTTCGACACTTTTAGGGGGTATTGGCGTTATTATCAAAGATAGAGTGTTGCGATTTTCACGTTCCCGTCCTACTTTTTTACGAAACGAAAGATTCCGGGGTCAAATTTGTCATGGCTCTCTTAATTTTTAATCTACAGAGTGATTCTGAAAATCTTTGTTTTTTAGACACCCCTCGTATTTCCGTTATGCGTCTACTTATCAAAAAGGTGAAAACTGATCTTGATAGAGTTTTTTACGTAGAATTCAGTGGCGTAGGCAGTTTTTGTGTAAAAGGTTTACTTTTTGAGATATTGCCCAAACTTATGTTTTTTTAAATTGGACACCCTATATATTATTTTTTATATTGATTAAGCAATATTTGAGCTTTCCAAAAATATATAATACTTAACATTTATTTTGAAAAACAAGCTCAAAATTCGATATTTTTTATAATTTACTTTTTTTATAACAGTAGGCCATGGCTAGTTTATTAGAAACAAAGCTTGTTTTTCAAAATAAATATTAAGTATTATATATTTTTGGAAAGCTCAAATATTGCTTAATCAATATAAAAAATAATATATAGGGTGTCCAATTTAAAAAAACATAAGTTTGGGCAATATCTCAAAAACTAAACCTTTTACACAAAAACTGCCTACGCCACTGATTTCTACGTAAAAAACTCTATCAAGGTCAGTTTTCACCTTTTTGATAAGTAGACGCATAACGGAAATACGAGGGGTGTCTAAAAAACAAAGATTTTCAGAATCACTCTGTAGATTAAAAAGTAAGAGAGCCATGACAAATTTGACCCCGGAATCTTTCGTTTCGTAAAAAAGTAGGACGGGAACGTGAAAACCGCAACACTCTATCTTTGATAATAACGCCAATATCCCCTAAAAGTGTCGAAAATGGGACACCCTGTACATGGAAAATAAAAATAAAAAATCCCGGATTGGAGATAAAAAAATTATACAGGACAATGCAGAATGTATTTAAGAATCACACCTAAAAATGTTTCGTGTCTATCTTGGGACACTCTGTATTTTAACAAAGAAAAATTTTTCGAAAATATTTGCCCATTTATTCCAGTCCAAACGTACTACACAGATAGTTAACATGCTGCAAAGTGGTTCTAGTCGACTTGAGGTTAATATTTTGAAATTTGTACAAATGAAATAGGTAAAATAATTATATTTCAGAAGCGGCTTCTGTTACTGCAAACAATTCACCAGAAAATCCACTTTACAGCATTTGGTTTGTTTCCAATAAACGATAAAATGTTCCTAAAGGTTCGTTAGCTAAAAATTACAGGGCAAATGTAAAAGGCATATTGTTTTGCTTTTGGTAAACCAAAAATGTTACTTCAACATGCCTTTTTATAGTTGCCCTATTCCATTTTCCACTCGAAAACTTCTACTACTGTATTTTAGATGTTCGGACAAACCGTAGCATATCTAATTATGATTATGCAGTTTGAAATAACAAAAAGGAACTTCGCTTAGACTACAATTTAGAATTTACAAGTAGTGAACTGAAGTCATCATACCTACAACGTACAGCAATAAACGTTAAAGTTTTACGATCTTATACTCAATATTTAAGCCTAAAATTAAATCTGTATGTGTGGATATTTGTGATTTCATTAATGGTAATAACCTGAGGGCTGAGTTTGTATTAAAGCAACCATTCCTCTGACTTTGTACCTAAAAACCTATAAAATTAACCAAAGTTGTGGTAAAAACAATTTTTTTACATTCCATCACCGGCTTTCTTCCCGTGTATTGGCAAACGTTCTAGTAAACATTATAATTACTTTACCTCACATACAAATTGAGATTCTTATAAAACCAATATTAATTTCGATTCCATTTATCACTTTAACAAAATTTTAAATCAACTCACGTCAAACGTCAAATAATTTAACGGTTTTGTCAGTGTTGCCAACGTTAGAAATCAAACTGTGCTTAAATATCCTCAGTCATTACACATATAAATACTAGAAAAGCAGATATCTGCTCTTAACTTTTTAAGCCGAATTCTTAACAATTTGTGACTGTTTATATTTTTATGTTATAAATAAATACAAAATATTTTTTGTGTTTCCAAAAGAAATAAGAGATGGCACTGCAGAAAACAATGTTGCCAATGCAGGATTTAAATTAGCTACAAAACTTATTAACACAGTATTTTTAGCAACAATTATTAACAAATATCTCTAGATTTACTTTTCATTCAGTATGTAATAACCTTTAGAAAAATCCTAAATCATATTTAAATTAATTCCTAAAATTGGTTTTTCATATCTTGCAGCGTGAGTTGGATGCCCTGAAAATATTAACCTGTTCTTGAACTTGACGTTTAAAATATTATAGGTTAGAAATAGATAAAAATGTTTCGTTTGAGCCAACAAAAACGCCTGAGAAGGCTTTCTGATATAAGAAAATATGAAAAAATTCGTCGGTTTTTCAGTACTAAACTTAACACACCTGAAGTGGTTGCAGCCTTTTCTAATGGGTAAGATTTTTGTTGATTACCAAGAGGTTAATATAAAACCTCCCTTAATTTACTTAATTTTAATTGATATTGACGATAATACTAAACAATTTTAGACGCAACATGACTATTTCCACTGGATCATACGCGAGACTAGCCGATGGATGTGCTGTGGCAAATCTAGGCGACACTTCGGTTATGGTGACCGTCGTCTCCAAAACCAAACCCTCCCCCAGTCAATTTCTCCCTTTAGTTGTCGACTATCGCCAAAAATCAGCTGCAGCTGGTAGAATCCCTACAAACTTCTTCCGGCGTGAACTCGGTCCTTCAGAACGAGAAATCCTAACATCACGTGTAATCGACCGCAGTTTGCGTCCATTATTTCCAAGTGACTACAACTGCGAAACCCAAGTAATGTGCAACATGCTAGCCGTAGATGGAGTAAACAATCCAGACGTGCTTGCAATTAACGCCGCCTCCGCAGCGTTATCCCTTAGTGATGTCCCATGGAACGGTCCGATTGGGGCTGTTCGTTTGGGGTACATAGACAACGAGGTGGTAATCAACCCTACGCGAAAGGAACTACAAACGTCAAGTTTGAATTTAATTGTGTCGGCTACGAAGCGGAACTTAGTGGTTATGCTTGAGGGAAACGCTGATAATATCCTGCAGCAAGATTTATTAAAAGCGATAAAACAAGGTACAAAAGAGGCGCAAAGTGTAGTTAACAACATTGAGGTGCTGCAAAGGACGTTTGGTAAAACTAAGAGACAATTGGAGCCTGCTGTGGAAGTTTGTGAGGAAATACGCGAGGCTCTGCGTTCTTTATCTGAAATGCGAGTTAGGGAAATATTCAAAAATTACTCCTTAGATAAACTACAAAGGGACAATGCTTTAAATGACATTCGTACGGATGTTTTAAATAAAATCAAAACTAGCTTCTCGGATGTTGATTTGGTTTTAGTTGGGGAGGCATACAATAAAATTGTTAAGAAGGTTTTCCGCGATTTAGTATTTGAGGAAGAGCGTCGGTGTGATGGTCGTAGTTTTGACGATTTACGAAACATTTCTTGTGGTATTAATTTGTATAAACCGCTGCATGGTTCTGCGATGTTCCAAAGGGGGCAAACACAAGTATTTTGTACTGTTACTTTAGATTCACCTGAAAGTGCAATGAAACTGGATCCTATGGCGTTATTAACAAGGTACTAAGTCTTAAGGTACATTTTCAAAAGGATTTACTTTAAGATATAAATTTTATCATACATTTAATTTAAAATAATTACTAATAATTTCTAGTGGCGTTAAAGAAAAAAACTTCTTCCTCCATTACGAGTTTCCACCATTTGCAACCAAAGAAACGGGAAAAGTTGGTCCGATTGGTCGTAGGGAAATGGGACATGGTGCTCTAGCTGAAAAAGGTTTATTCCCCACCATTCCTCATAATTACCCCTTTACCATTCGATTAACTTCGGAAGTTCTTGAGTCTAACGGTTAGTTTTCAACGAAAATTGCGTACTTTATTAAATTTTACTCTAAAGGTTCCAGCTCGATGGCGAGTGTTTGTGGTGGAAGTTTGGCGTTGATGGACGCGGGAGTCCCAGTGAGTTCAGCTGCAGCTGGCGTGGCTGTCGGTTTAATCACACGATATGATGCTGAAAATAAGAACATAGAAGACTATAGGGTTCTCACCGATCTCTTGGTATAATGCGGAAATAAATAACTTAGTAAATAACGTAATTTATTATTGTACTTTTAGGGTATAGAAGATTATATGGGTGATATGGATTTTAAGATAGCTGGTACTAAGAAAGGTGTGACAGCCTTACAAGCTGATATAAAAATTCCTGGATTACCGCTGAAAATTGTAGTGGAAGCTATTCAAAAAGCTGCGGATGCTAAAAGTAAAATTATCAATTTGATGAGCGATTGTATTTGTAAACCTAGGTAATCTAGAAAAGTTAGTTTTAGTAAATAATTCTTAGTTTATAACTTTTATTTATTAGAATTGAGAAAAAGGAAAATTGGCCGGTTACCCAAAAAATAGAAGTGGAAGCCCACAAAAGATCCAAACTACTGGGCATAGGAGGTACTCACTTGAAAAAATTATACGCAGAAACCGGAGTTCAGGTGTCGCAGATTGATGACACAACTTTCCAAATCTTCGCACCCACACAACAAGCCATGGACGAAGCCCAAGAAATAATCAACAAATTCCTAACGAGCGAACGGGCGCCCGATTTGGAATTTGGCGGTATTTACCCAGCAACTATTGTTGAACTACGTGACATGGGTGTTATGGTAACTTTATATCCAGGGATGCCACCAGCATTACTACACAATTCGCAACTAGATCAAAGAAAGGTGCCGTGTTGGATTTCTTGTGATTATTTAGTTAGTAAGTTTGGTTTGTTTAGGTTGTACATCCGTCTGCGTTGGGGTTGGAAGTTGGACAGGAGTTGCAAGTTAAATATTTTGGCAGGGACCCAGTGTCGGGATTGATGAGGATTTCTAGGAAAGTGCTACAGGCATCGGCGAGATAATGTAACTGCTTTCTAGGAATATATTTTTTAATGTTATACTGAGGTGTGATCATTTGTTTTATTGCTCCTACACCAACAAAATTATTTATCCGAAACAAATTTGCGAATTTTTTTATTAACATTATTGCTTGTTTTGTTATCTTTGTGATCTGATAAAATCAATAAATTTAATCTAATTTTTATTCCTTTTTAACCAAAAAAATTCTGCACCAGGTAAGTAAACCTTCCTCTAGAAATTTATTATTTAAATGAGATTTGGAATTGAGATTATTACAGAACTTTGCCAACTTGAACAGTTGAAGGATTCGTTAGAGTCGGAATAATCTTTGTTAAATGGTTTTAGTTCCCTACATCTACAATTTAATATTGTAGAGGCACAGGGATGAGAGATTATAATAGAATAGGTAGAAGCTAAGCTAAATAGTTGATAGTACTCATGTAGTAAGACGTTAAGTTTCTCATATCTGCTTGGATGGGATATAAAGTGCGGGAAGGAAAAACTGGTGGAAGTGTTCTAGTTCACAATGGAGTCAATTTTTTATTCACTTAAAACTATATATTAGGATTTGTAATGGCCACAATAATTTATCTATTTGGTTTCTAATCCTTAAAAGTCTTAATTAAAAATTCTTTGGGATAATGGATGGATAAAATATTTATCACGAATGTAAAGCAGTAAAGGTCGCATTCTCGAAATTTAGAAAGGAAAAACATGTTCTTAAAGGAATTAATATTTTAGCATCTACACAACAATAAATAAATTGTTTTGTTTTATTATTGATAAAATAATAAAGAAAAAATTGTTACCATCGTAAACTTATCGTAACAAAATATTATTTATTTCGAGTTTTTCTATCATAATTTTTTTAAACATCTGTGCCTATTATATACAGGATGTTCGCGCGAAGTGGCTCACTATTACTAACTTCGTTATTATTGGAACTAAAAAGTCGGTTAAATTAGCAAATTAGTAGCATTTTTTCCGCTGATTACAATGGTGAAAACAGAAAAACAATTGACTATCTGGTTTTCAAGATATTCAAAAAAATAACATGTTTTTAAATGGAACACCCTATATATTTTTGTAAAAATCGATGGTAAATTAAATTCTATACAAAAAATGTCCTCATCTTTTTTTGATAATAATTGAAAATAAGCGAGTTATTTTGAAAAAAGTTTGCAATTCTTTAAAATCAAGTAGCCATAAAACGGAATAGTAATTTATTAAAACCAAACAATCATAATTTTGAATTTACGCAAGTTGAAAAATACTTGAAAGAATTACGGAAATATTGAAAATTTACAAAATTATAATTTTCATGGCTACTTGATTATTAAAACTTTGAAAACTTTTTTTCAAAATAACTCGCTTATTTTAAATAATTGTCAAAAAAGCATAAGAACATTCTTTGTTCAGAATTTAATTTATCATCGATTTTTGTATAAATATACAGGGTATTCCATTTAAAAAATATTATTTTTGTGAATATCTCAAAAACCAGATGGTAAATTGTTTTTCTGTTTTCACCATTGTAATCAGCGGAAAAAATGCTACTAGTTTGCTAATTTAACCGACTTTGTAGCTATAATAATAACGAAGTTAGCAATAGTGAGCCACTTCGCGCGAACACCCTGTATAAGTATCGATTTATATGAACAGCTAAAATAAAATTATTGTGTTTATGCTAAAACCCCACATAGGTATTTGATTACCTACTTTTACTTCGCATTTGTTTCTACAGGAATTTAATTTGTATATCATTTGTGTAATTTTATTTATATTTATTCATTTGGTATTAATTACAGCACTTTGCTTTCTTGTTTCTCACTTTACCGAGGTTAAATCGTCCGTTTATTTGTATTAAAATTCCAATTTTACTGGTTTTAATCTAACGCAGAATTGTACCATTAAATTAGCTATAATAAAAGTGAGAGGCGTAAGAAAAATAAAAATTTCGTTACCTACGTAAATTGCTGGATATGAAATTTTCAGAAAAAATCCCACTTTTTAGCAGTGACACTAAAAACTACAATAAATTTGTTTTCTGGAATAAGACCCATAATTGTTCAAAAATTAAAAGTTATTTAGATACAAGAAAAATAAAATGAGTAGTTATATGTCTTATAGTTATAAAAATTTCGCAGGTGTTCAGATTGACGTGATTTACCATTTCACAGCTTGATGTGTAGCTAAACTATAACGATTGATTATTTCCTGGTAAACCTAAACATATCGTGCAATAATATTGTAATTTTTCCTGACTATTTTAATATTTTGTTTATATTATAATAGACAATTAAACGGCTACCTATGTAAAGTTTTATCGTTAAATAGAAATATCACATACTTCTGACTGTGCGAACCTTATCCTGTTGTCCTCATTTGTATGCCACAACACGTTATATTTCGTACGTTTTCCGCATACAATTCCTGCTATAGACAATATTGTTAAAAAAGAACCACCAACTTGTCAACGGTTCCTACAACAAACAATACAGCAGGAAGCGCTTAATAAACACAAATTTGTATTTCGTACATTAAAGCGATGACAGAATCTATCTAATTTAAATTAAAATAAAGATTACAGGGAAGTGTGGGCGTGGCAGGAATAAACTTGGTGGCACGATGTGCTCTCCTGAAATGCTAGGTGCGATGCGCCTCCTGCACCACATTGCCGGCTAGACTGGGTAATGTGAGATTTCCCAAGTAGATTCCGTGCGTTTGTGGAGGGCTCAATATATTGTCTTCGGTGAGCTTGCGCGACTTCTCCGAGGGGGTTTGGCCATAACCACCAGCTCAGTTGTGTCTCTACCGCTTTCCTGCTAGTGTGTTATGTACAGCTGCCTTGAGATAAACACGATCCCGTGAACGCAATGGGATTAGAGAAGAACACCACCAGCGGTGCCTTGGAGATGTGCTGCAACACCACCATCAACTGCATCAATGGTCTGCTGTTGCCCTGCTGGCAACCCTTGGAAAATGTCCCATTAGCCGAAAAAGTCATTCGTGGTCTTGTTTACTTCTTTGTCATGGTATATCTGTTTATTGGTGTTTCGATTATTTCCGATCGGTTTATGGCGGCTATCGAGGTGATCACCTCGCAGGAGCGTGAAGTTTCCGTGAGGAAACCCAATGGGGATACGCAGATTGTCGTCGTGAGAATGTGGAATGAAACTGTTGCTAATCTAACGTTAATGGCTTTGGGCTCAAGCGCTCCGGAAATCCTTCTCTCTGTTATAGAGATTTACGCAAAGAACTTTGAGGCGGGCGAATTGGGTCCTGGGACCATTGTAGGGTCAGCCGCTTACAACTTGTTTGTTATAATAGCCATATGCGTTTCGGTAATTCCGAAAGGTGAACATAGGAAAATTAAACACTTGGGAGTGTTCTTCGTTACGGCAACTTGGTCAGTGTTTGCTTATGTTTGGCTCTATTTAATCCTCTGCTTTTTCTCACCTGGCGTAGTCGACATATGGGAAGGCGTCTTAACATTCCTATTTTTCCCTACGACTGTCCTAACAGCTTATGGTGCCGATAGAAAAATGTACAAATACATCCAAAAAGACTATCGGATGAACCGACGTGGTGTCATAGTCCAAGCTGAAGGCGACAACTTGGAACTTGGAAACACCGAACTACTCGCCTTGGACGACGTCCACGAAGACATCAAGCAAGAGTACATAACAACATTAAAAGAACTCCGACAACAAAACCCCCATGCTGATTTGGCTTCCTTAGAGCGGATGGCTCATGAAATGCTCTTGAATAGAGGTCCTAAATCTCGCGCCTTCTATCGAATCCAAGCCACTCGCAAACTAATGGGTAGTGGTGACCTACTCCGAAGAATCTCTGAGCGAGCCCAAAGCGACTTAAGCGAAGTCAAAGCTGAGCTGCAAAGAGAATCCGGCGCTGCTGAGTTCAACCAAACCGGCTGTCGCGTTTACTTCGAACCCTCCAAGTACACCGTCTTGGAAAGCTGTGGACGGTTCGAAGTACGCGTCGCTCGAACCGGCGACATTGACACCCCCTTAACTGTGGACTACAGCACCGAAGACGGCACAGCTCAAGCTGGCAGCGACTACATTCAAGCTAAAGGCAGTCTGAATTTCGGACCAGGCGACAAAGAAAAACGCTTAACACTGGAGGTAATTGATGATGATGTCTTCGAGCCGGATGAGCACTTCTACATACGGTTATGTTCCGCCCAACCCATGGGCTCATTGGGGTCGCCAACATTAGCTACCGTAATTATTCTGGATGATGACCATGGTGGTTTGTTCAAATTCGAGACACAGAACCATGAACTTGTGGAAAGTGTGGGAAGTTATGAACTTAAAGTGATGCGATGCTCGGGAGCTCGAGGACGGGTTATTGTTCCCTATTGGACGGAGGATGGAACCGCAAAGGCTGGGAAAGAATACGAAACTGATAACGGACAACTTATTTTCGAGAACAACGAGTCGGAGTAAGTATGATGGAGTTGGGTGAAAGATAAATGTATGTATTACCGTTGTTGTGGTTGCGTCATTGTAAAATGTTGTAGAATGCTATTAGTAATTAAAGGATGTTGCTTCAAGGCGAAAGTTAATGCATCGTTAAACTGATGGGTTTATATATAACTTGTAGAAAATAATGTGTGATTATTTAGACAAGTCATATGTTAATTTATTCTACATTAAAAAATCTTCATAATTGTCATTTGTATAATGGAGGTGTGCCAATTTTTATATTTAAATTCGCCGAGACACACCCTGTATACGGTTTAATAAAAAAAGGATAATAACTATCTTACAAAATTATTCCCTGATCAATATTTCTACTTAGCGCAAGCCAATTCCACCCAATAGCTAACTAATCATCAACAAGGACCAAAGAGGAAATTCCCCTAATTTATACTTTTGCTCTCCCAGCTAGAAATTCCCCGAGTGCAAACTAAATTTTATTCGAGCCACTGCAATTATCAAAGCTAATGGAAAGCTAAATGAACAACAACCCGGAAACCGTCAAACTACCAGCTAAGTACATTAAAAAAATACATTTTACAGTGTCGTCACCACAGGAGACAAATTAGAATTTTCCTTCCGTTTATCGATGATATAAACATAAAATTGTTTGGAAGTCGTAAAGTGCCTTTTACTATACCTACCGAATAAGTTGGTTATACTTATATAAGGTGAAATAATTTAATGGGCTATTGTGTGTAAAATAACACATTAGCGCCGAGCTATACAAATAATTTTCAACCGGGTTGGATTTCGTTATACCAACAAAACTTTATGAAAACAAATAAGTTAAACAAAAATCAAATAAATCACAATATGCATATGTATGTAAATTACAAATGAACATTGACACAGTAAACACACGGTTTTAATTAATTTTCCAAAGTACTTTTGTGCACAGGACATAAACATTTTATAGGACGTATGTAGCAGCATATTTCAAATTTAAATGGTACTACTCTAAACAAAGGGCATGTTTTATTGCCTTGGTAATTTACTATTGCTTCTAATTTTATTGCTTCATTAGTTATGTTATGTGATATCGTGAAATTCGGAACAGTGTTTGTCCATCAGTGTGAATAATTTAGACGATTTCATGGATAATTTTCGGACAAAACTGAAAAATATTTCCTGGTGGGAAAAAAAATAAAGTTATGCGATAACATTCAGACAATAATTGTATTTGAAAATATCTGATGTGTCCAACACATGACTTTCTTATACCTACGGATAGTACCACAATTACTTTTCCTAAACAAATTAAGTTAAATTGCTTGTAAAAATCGTGTTTAAATTTTGAGCGTTTCCAGCAATTTTCAAATAATTTTTGGAAGTCTCTCTCGCACTTATTGCAATACGCATAAATCTGTCCTTGTCCCACTCATTATAACCGAATTTTAGGACAAAAATTAATTTTATTTTTTTTTGAAACTTTTTTTACGGAATTTCACAAAGAAAGTTCAAACAAAATTTGTTCAAAATTCAATTCTAAATCAATGTTAAAGAATAAAAAATCTCGTAAATTGTTTATTTTTCAAGATATTCCTAAAAAACCTAAAAATGTCTTCAGGTAAGTACCACTTGTGTTGGTGCTAGATGAAAAAGATTTGATGTGACACCCACAAATTTGTTCAAACTCTTAAATATGAAATTTGATTCAAATCCGATAACTCGTTTTTGAGTTATGCTGGATACAGACAGACATCAAGGCGAAAATGTTCAAAATGGATTCAGGGGCCCTCAAAACGTGTAAATGCATCAAAATCTCGAAGTCGAAAAAAATCACGATTACTATACTTACTTTCTTATTATTTCGTATAAGAAAGTAAAAATAGAGATTTTTCTTCGTGCTCCTTGAATGGCTGGCATTTAGGATGTAACAGTCCTAGAACAAAACTATAATATCATCGCTGAAAGTGCGACATTTCAGGCTAGAAAACCGGACAAAAAAGTAAAATTAAGTTTTCCCATTCGGTTTTAATTAAAAATGACGTCTTGTACAACTTTGACCGACACATCCAAGTTATATTTTGGTAAATACCAATTTAATAATATTTTGGCATAAACCCGAGGTAAATAATCTGCATAATAATACATTTTGGCAGTCGCTTCTTTACTCTAACTATTTATAACTTGCGTAATCTACCAGTAAAACTATTTTATGTCCAACACTTCGGTACAACAAACCAAAAGTAACAGCACAATTTTTATTGTCAAGAAAACTTTAACACTTCTGTAACAGAGTATTCAGATCAATAACTAAATAAAATGGTCACGGAAGTAACCCAGTTGTAGCAAAGAGATCATTTATTATTAAGGGAAACTTACGACAAACGAAATAGCGAAAAACTTGTTAATACTCCCTGAAGACTGTGTGAATTGCCTAATTTTTATAAAAAGGCTGAAAAGTTATAAATGGTGAAAATTTTGGACATACATAGTTATATTTTTAGAAGGTTGGCAAATGTACTCTTTGAAATATTTAAACAGTTCCCCCACATCCTATTTATAAAATTGCATCACGAAATTAATTTAATGATAAAGCGCTCCAAAAAAATTCAATTCTAATAACAATTTTAATTTCACACATCAATTTTATAGGCATAACATTTTATCTTGGTATAGTTTCTCTAGAACAAAAGTTTTGAAATTATGATAAAGTTTCGTGATGTTGTAAAAGTAGTAGTAGTAAATGAGAATTTATTGGAAATAAGTTGATAAAAATGTTGATGAAATTTATTCTTCTTTTAGTTAACTTTATCTCCCAATTACCACCATATTTATCAAAGTTGTCTATCAGAGGAAAATTAACAAAAAACCCTTGGCACATTTAAAATGCGAAAATAAACATCCCCCAACATCTGCCGCTTATTGTTCTTTCTCCTGTTTCCAACTTTGATGTTTGCATTATATAATCAAACGCCAAAGTCTGTTTTTGATATTAAAAAGAAGCTGCAAAGTAAATTATTAACTGTTTTATTTATACATATTTTCTTTGTGCTGTATTATTAATAACTTGTTTCCCTCGCTTTGATTTGAATTGGAATACACAAAGAAAATTAAAACGTGCGCGCATCGAGGAACGATTCTCATTGACGTTATACATACAAGAGAATCAATTATAAACAAAGTTAATTTGCTTGTTTGTTTAAAACTGCTCGGCTATTTCGCGTATGATGAGCTTATGTACTGGTAGGTAAATTAATTTTGATGAAACTCTACTACAGCTTTTGAAACAAAACGGAAAAGTTTAATTTTGGTTGTTGTTGTATTAGATTGCTTTTGAGGGTGAGCGAGAGTTTTGTCTCCATTTTTTAGAAGCAGCTTTCGTTGCACGCGATGTCACATGACTATTATAATATCCTCCTTTTACGGATTTAGTATATAATCCGTTACAGAATGTCTTTAAAAGTTAAATATTTTTTTAGTAAAACACATTTTTCTAAGGTTAACTATCGATTGAAAATCTCTCCTTAAGAACCTAACGACTACATTTTGAGATATTATTCCATTTTCTATAGTTTTTTTTCTAACTAAAGTTTTACCTAAAACAATTATTTTCCATAATTTCCCCCTCATAAAACTTCTGTGACTTTTAGTGGAGGCAGCAAAATTCCGCCCCCATATTTTTGAAATCACATCATTTGTTACATGTATGTAACTGATCTGGTGTAATAAATCATTTGCATTTGGTCACCCCCGAATAACCCTTGGGGTTTAAAATAATTTATCTACTCGGACAGATCAGTTTAGATTCTGTAACAGAGGAGCTGGAGTATTTAGCTAGTTTATAGACAATTTTCATGCAGAACTAGATTGACATTCAACTGCTGCAGGATGTATTTTTTAATTAATGACACAAGGATAAAAAGGAATAGACTTAATTTGTCTATTATGTTTAGCACCGTGAATATTGTTTATTATAAATTTTTCAGTATTGTTTGTCTGGGGTAAGTGTGTACCTACACACTGTGCGATTATACTAATCCGGGGTGTATTGTTTTTGTGAGTGTATCAAGCCACATAAATCCATGCATAATTCACCGGATGGCAACAGCAAAACTCGCGTACAATGCAACAAGCACATCAAAACCATACGTGTGCATGTGTCAGTTTGTTTGCTGGAAAACGGACGAAAAATTCTCCGAAACACTTATATTTTCAATTATATTTCCAACGGTTGCTTGCCTTTCCCCAACGAAATGATTACCTATTTTCCCTTGTAATTTTTTTCCACTTTACGCACAAACTTCTGTTCGAAAAAGTTCGCAACTCGTATTTGGAAAATGGGAAAAATTCCGCAAGAGTTTTCAATAAAATAAATTTCGTTTTAGAAGAGCGTGCTGGTGGCGTGCTGGTACTTTTATTGTTCGCATCATCAGAGAGATGAGGCCATTAATTAAGGCTGGAATAGGCGAAATTTTACGGTGTCCCAGAACACCTTAAATGTCACAAGTTATAACAGTTAGCGTTAGAGGAAGGCAAGAAACATGGAAGGGGGGATGAAAAGTGTCAAGAAGGAAATGTTTACAGGGTTAATTTACAGCGGCAGTACAAGATTGATAAGCTAATTATTTCTGTCCGTGATCATTGTGTTCTTATTACATTCTAAATTAAACCTTTTTCACTCAAATAAAAATTCACACTTTTTTACTCGATCGTTTTGGGAATATAAATTGGGGTAATAAGATTGCGCGCTTTTTTAATAAGCACAAAATTAACACATCATATACACGCCCTAACAACTAAATGTTCGGAAAAAAGTAAATTTTTGAAGTATGAAAGGAGAACTGGAAATTTTACGCAAATAATTAGTAAACACCTAACAATACAATAAGATAAAGCCTTAATAACAATATTTGGAAGAAAATTATTTATTGGATTCAACAATATTTTAACCTTAATAATTAGTAAACTTTACAAAATGAATTTGCAACTAAATGTTGGGATAATTTTTAATTTAGGACGATTAATAAGAGGTTACGTATCCTTTTGCTTTAATAGCTGCCTGTATTCTAGCAGACATCAAATTTTGGTACAATTCTGGCGTGAAACTGTCCCTAATTTCTTCTATTTTGGTCTTTAAGTCCCCAATGGTTCTTGGTGGATTATTGCGTAGAATACGTTTAATTTTATGTCGTTTTCTAAAAGTTCCAAAATTGTGACTTTTTAAAAACAGTCGTTAGAAAATTACGTCACATTTTTCAAGTGCAATTTTAATGCTACGAAATATGCCTAAAATCACCAAATAAAGAATTGGGGATTTTTTTGTACATAAAACCAACATCCAGCTTTGCAATAAAGTAAATTTTACCAAAATCCAACCAGTGGTTCCAAAACTGTGATTATTTTAATGTAGGTAGCACCCTCAAAAAACACGTTTTTTGAAAAGTGAATTGTGGAACTCGAAAAAAATGCAAAAAAAATCATATTAACATTTCAGGACTTTTTCAATATAGTACGATTATTGAGCTTTGATTTAAAGGTTTTTTGACACAAATCCAACCAGCGGTTTCAAAACTGTGATTTTTTAAAACAGTTACTAGAAAATTCTATCATTTTTAAAGGTGCAACTTTGAGGCTCCGATAAATGCCTAAAATCACCAAATAAAAACTTGTGTAACTATTTTGTAAGGAAAACCAACATCCAGTTTTGCAATAAAGTAAGTTTCTTCAAAATCCGACTACTAGATTCAACGTTTTGAAAATAATAATTCTTTGTTTCTACAATTTTCCCATCCTGCTGGGTTAAAGTGCCATAGTTTTGGAACCGCCGAGCGGATTTTTACGAAATTTACGTTTTTATATAACTAAATGTTGGCATTATAACAGAAAAAACCATCAATATTATGGAAGTTAATTTAGATAACTTTTGCGCGTATGGAAAAAAGACAATCAAATTTACTTTTGTCCGAATATTTAGGTGTTAGGGCCCGTAATATGCAGGAATAGTAATCACTGAAGTTTTTTAAATACTTAAATAGATTATTTACCCTCGCTAAAAACTATGTAGGTAAATAGAAAAATCCGGTGTCCTAACTTACCCCATGTAGCGAGGTAAAATCGGATATAAAGTAAAAATTTAATATTTACATAAGTTAATGAATACTACACTTTAAAATGGAATGAAAACGACGTTAAACATAATTTAATATTCCATTAAAACCCCACCATAATTATTTTCATTGCATTTCAAAATTATTAGCTAATATAATTCACTACAACACTTCCTACCGTTTTATTTTCTTATAACAGCCTCTTTAAGGTAAAACAATATTTATTTTCTAACAAATTGCCTTAAATTATAGCATGTTTTAACGATGCTTGTGCGAAGGTTGAGTGCAGGATCACATATCACCCTACATTATTAATTTAAATTAGCTCAGCGAAAATTTTCATTCCTAACATATCGATTTTATTGGCGGAGACCACCGATGTCAATTTACACAAAAGGCAGGCACAAGAATGGGCTTTATATTAAATTTATTTCCTAGACTGGAAAAATCAGCAGAAATCTTCAATGAGCACTTATTTGTATGTCGTCAAAGTTACCCCAAGTTAAATCGTATAAATTATCGCATCAAACTGCTTCAGAAGTAAATTTGCAAATAATTTGGCAGTGGCGAAACAGCTTGTAACTTGTAGTAAGTTTGAACTATGCAAAGAAGATGTTCCATATTCAAAATATATATGCATTACCATTTCGTTGTTTTGGAATAAATTTAAAAGTTAGGATTAGTTCGGAAATTTATACAAAAGAATTTTCTCAATTTTTTTCTGATGGTTATACAAAAGTCCATCAGAGAACCAGATCTAAAATCTGATAGTTTAACCTGTAAGATAACAAGAAGTTACTGTGAAAATCGCCTAAAACAAATCCTGAAATTTCAAATTGTCTCAGGAAATTGTTCGGTACCTAAATTCGGCATTAATTTAACCAAATATCCAAGCTCCCTTTGTTGTCCTCGAATTTCGCCGACTTTTAATTAAGTATAAGAAAGTAAAAATAAAACCGACACTGCGAAACAAAACTTTGTTGTGCAAATCAATGGCCACATTGTAATTCTGTGCCCCTCTCTCCCACAAATCATAATTGTTGATTGTTTTCGTAAATTGCTCTCCAGGTGGATGTGCCATCGATTTTCCACTTCATTGTTTTCCATCCTTCAACCAATCTGCCGTGGGCGTTACAATATTTTGCTCACCAACGTATTTATACAAAGAGGGAGATTATTTAACCCATTCATCTTTCTAAATGGCTTTAAGCAAATACTTCAGCAGCTCTTCAAGACACAATGAAGCGAACGGTGAAAAAGACATCAAACACAAAAGGACAAAGTGGACGTTTTTCACCAAGTCTTTGTTTCAACAGTTATGGATTATGCATTTACTTGGATTTTGATCACACGTGAAAGCGAAAAACGTGTTTGGGGTTTGCGTTATTCTTGGAAAGTGGCTCATATGTTGACTTGGATAGTAAAATCGTAAGATAAATTCGGTCAAAATTTTACCATGTAAACATTTTTATTCAGTTGTCTGTCTCTGTATAGGAAAAAAATTCTTGTAGTTAGAACTTATGGTATAAGGAATCTAAATCAAATTACATTTTTCCAGCTCCCTCAGGTGCCCATATATAAACAGCTAACCCCCAGCATATTGTACAGTTTTGGTATTCATTAGTGCCGTCTAGTGTGCAAACATACCCTTTAATTGAGTAAAACTTAATACGTTCGTGTCGTTTCCACAATGTAACCCAACAACTAAACTATATCTCACACTAAACACAACAAAAGGCCTCTCAGCTGGAAGTATTTGCCTTATTTACCCCATCCTCCTGTATATTGTTTCATTTAATAAGGGATGTTATAATAGAGCTATCAGTATTTAGTAATAAGTCCTTGAAAATACAATCTCAAGTGTCCTATTAATTTTTTGAGTGGTTCTTTTCTACTATGTACCTACTCATAAATTATCTTTAAAATTATAATTAACTTTGTACAGCTGGCGACTACATTATCCTGCAAATAAAGCAATTTACGATTATGAACATGTTAAAGATATAAATTACCTGGTTTTGCAACGCAACTTTATAATTTTCCCTAATCAATTTAAAATCTTCAACCACAAACAAGAGGACACAAAACCTTTATTATCCTTGTGGGAATAGTTGCGGTGGCGCGTTAATAAATCCTAAATGCATTATTTCATGTACATATAAATCTTCGTCGCCTAAACTGATGATTCAATAGTGGTTGGAATTTATAGGCTTGTTAACAAATCATAAATAATTGGAATTGTTAACTCGTACCTTGTTTTACTAGCTTAATATTTATCGTCAAATTGTTTATATTTTGTAGAATGTATAATCGACAGGAAATAAATTATATCACGTACAATAACATTAAATCATAATCAAAGTTTTTTTCTATATGTATAAATATTTACAGGGATTTTTACTGCATTTTTTCTGTGCAAAGCGCTAAATTTTTACACGAATAATTTCAAACAACCCAAATATTTTTTATATTTATCGCCATGTTATAAACTTACCTACCAGAAGCAGAAAACGCAAACTGGTTGGAATTAAGACCCGCATTTATAAAGTTTTCGGCTATAAAGTTAAGAATAAATATGAGTTTTATGGAAAAATTTTATGGAAATTTAATGGCGGTATTATTGTTATAATTTAAATATAAATTTGGCCCAATTTCTTTTTATGTAATAAATCATAAGAGGGGAAAGCTGAGTCATGGCATATTTTGAAGATGTGTTAAAAATATTTATTTTTTATGTCCGTTTAATATTTAGTCGTTCTTCAGTCTCTAGTATTTTTTAATCATGCAAACATTGGTCATTCTTTGTAGCTCTTCCTGATTATTCTCTATCTTAGTAAATATTATATTTTTATCCTTCCATGACAAGTACCTACTTTAAGACGTTTTCAAGAGCAAAGGTGAACAATTTTGGAGAGATCTTATCACCCCTCCTGAAATCTCTTGCCGCACGATCGAATGGAAATTTTCAGGACACAAATACCTCAACCTCAAGACAGGATCAAAATTATTTATGGGACTTTTCAATATTTAGTTTTGTAGGTATATTAAGAATTTTTTCTTAAAATCGATTTTATTCCACCCCCTTCTTTGAATACTTATTACTATCTTATTTCATACGATCGACTGGTTAAATAAATCCATCTGCCTGCCAAACCCAAACGTTTCCATTTTCCATTATTTCCTAAGTATAGCGAAACAAAATCTCCCCCATCAAAGCAACAGAATACACCCAACTAGGAAAACCTTAAGCTCATTAAACTGCCAAACATAAAGAATCGCGCAAAGGATTTTCTTGCTGAAGGATACTTATGAAACCATTCACCATTCCGAACACTTTTATATATATATCCTCGACTGTATATACCTGCTACGTTAAAAAAACTGTAGGAAATCGTCACCCATCCACCAGCTTATTCTAATACAAAGAGGTCCGGTGACTGGTAATCTGCACTTTATAGGGTTGTTTAAATAGATAATTCAGTTAGTGAGATCTGTACAAGCACGAATGCACATAAACCCTTACGGACACTTACCTCACATCCGATATAACTATCATGAACCCACTCCAACAACTTTGTAATGGAAATGAGGTTGAAGATGGGGCACGCGATATTTGTTGAAAAAGGGAATGTTAGGATTTATTTAATTGTTATTGCTTTGTGCTAGTGGAAATACCAGAATAGTAAAGGAGGTTAGTCGGTGTAATTAAAACCGTGTATAACATAGATAAGTTTTTTATTGGCAACCAGGAACATAATGGGGTTTTTGTGAGGTTGGTTAGCATTTGCATTGTAGAATTCTAAGCCATTTAAAACAATAAGTTTTGCTTTGTAATTGTCATAAAATATTGAAAAATGCCCAATTTTCTTCCGGTTTGGGTTTTTTTTTTAAAAAAGCAAGTTTTACTAGAAAATTCGTCAAAAATTTCTTATTTTATACCCAGCTCTGGATTGGTACTTAAAATTAGTTCAAACGTAGGCTTTTAAATAAAAAAATATCGAAAAATGCACATATTCTCTTCTCTCTTTTCCGATTAGATGTTTTACAAACTAACTACATAATTAATTCTACTTGAAAATGTATAACGGAATGAATTTCCATCACTAATTTATATCCAATATAATTCGCTAATTTCAGGATGAAATTCTTTATCGATTTTCTTTCTGCAATACTCCTTTAAAAGCCCTAATAACTAAATGTTCGGACAAAAGTAGATTTTTGAAGTATGAAAGGAGAACTGGAAATTTTACGCAAATAATTAGTAAACACCTAACAATACAATAAGATAAAGCCTTAATAACAATATTATGCATGGAAGAAAATTATTTATTGGATTTAACAATATTTTAACCTTAATAATTAGCAAACTTTACAAAATGAATTTGCAACTAAATGTTGGGATAATTTTTAATTTAGGACCATTAATAAGAGGTTACGTCTCCTTTTGCTTTATAATAGCTGCCTGTATTCTAGCAGACATTGTATTTATCAAATTTTGGTACAATTCTGGCGTGAAACTGTCCCAAATTTCTTTTATTTTGGTCTTTAAGTCCCAAATGGTTCTTGGTGGATTATTGCATAGAATACGTTTAATTTTATGCCAAAGAGTTTCAATAACATTTAAGTCCGGACTGGATGAGGGCCATGAAAGCACCTTTATGTCGTTTTCCCAAATTTCCAAAACTGTGATTTTTTATAAACAGTCGTTAGAAAATTACGTCACATTTTTCAAGTGCAATTTTAAAGCTACGAAATATGCCTAAAATCACCAAATAAAGACTTGGGGATTTTTGTACATAAAACCAACATCCAGCTTTGCAATTAAGGAAATTTTACCAAAATTCAACCAGTGGTTCCAAAACTGTGATTATTTTAATGTAGGTAGCAGCCTCAAAAAACACGTTTTTTGAAAAGTGAACTGTGGAACTCGAAAAAATGCAAAAAAAATCATATTAACATTTCAGGATTTTTTCAATATAGTACGATTATTGAGCTTTGATTTAAATGTTTTTTGACACAAATCCAACCAGCGGTTTCAAAACTGTGATTCTTTAAAACAGTTACTAGAAAATTTTATCATTTTTAAAGGTGCAACTTTGTAGCTCCGATAAATGCCTAAAATCTCCAAATAAAAACTTGTGTAACTTTTTTGTAAAGAAAACCAACATCCAGCTTTGCAATAAAGTAAATTTAAGCAATTCTTCAAAATCCGACTACTAGATCCAACGTTTTGAAAATAATAATTCTTTGTTTCTACAATTTTCCCATCCTGCTGGGTTAAAGTGCCACAGTTTTGGAACCGCCGATCGGATTTTTACGAAATTTACGTTTTTATATAACCAAATGTTGGCATTATAACAGAAAAAACCATCAATATTATGGAAGTTAATTTGGATAACTTTTGCGCGTATGGAAAAAAGAGAATCAAATTTACTTTTGTCCGAACATTTAGTTGTTAGGGCTCGTATATGTGCGACCCATAAGCAGCCATAAGGTGCAGGTGCATTATGACTTTATCTCCACACCTTCAGAAAATATTGCGATATTGGTAGTAAACTCGCATATTCAGTTTTCATGAAGCAGTAACTTTTAAACGAGTTGGTTAGTAATAATCTTATAACAAATTAATGATTAATTCTGAGGCATAAAATTAAAGCAACCATTTTTATTTTACAGCCGATTTTAACCTGACGTTTTATGACTTGTTGAAACCTTAAAACATTTTCGTTATTTATATCGCATCTTAAATTGCTGTTGTATATTTAAAACCTACAACGATTCAACATTTGCGTGATGATGCTTTTTATATGGCAGATATAAAAGATTTTAATTAAACTAATGTAGAAAATACACTAAAAAACCTTAACTACTACACTGGATAGTTAACGAGATTGAATAATTTATCCAATTAACTTGCGTAGGTACTTTGCCTATTTAGGATCCGCTTTTATCCTTTTGTAATTGAAATCGTACCAATACAGTTTCATTCTTGTAAGTTGTCAAGAGAAAGGTTAAAAATACTTACATTGTTGTTTTTAAAGATGTCGACTAAGTGTATTGGCAAGCTTTGAAAGCGGTGTAGTTTCAGATATAACAAGAGTAAATAATAACTTTTTTATGGGGAAAATGGGCGAGGTATCTATATGAAATTATTGTGCATTTTCTCCATCTACCGTTTGCTCTTTATAATCTCATCAAAGTCCGTCAGGTTGGAAAATCTTTTATCGATTCTACAACTGGCTTTTGGCAACCAACCCACCAGCAGTTAGATGTAAATCTGCGAAGATTAATTCTGTGGTGGAATATTCAAAAGGAAACTTGAAATTTGTTTCAACACCCAACTGTCATCTACCAAACCACAATCTTCTTAAGTGCGCCGCTGCTTTTTGACGTGTTTATTTCCTTGGATAGATACCATTTAATATTATAAAATTATAATACGAGTATTTTGCGGATTAGGCAGTTTTCAGCTGAAAAGTTCAACGAGAAACTTTCCTCAAGTGCTCAAGGTTTTATTAGTTTACCTTTTGAACATTGACTCAGGGATTTGTTAATTAAAATTTATTATGATTACGCATCTGAAAATAGCAGTTTTATATTAAAAGTTTCTCCTGAAATTTCGATTTAATATACCTAAGTAGTGGAGTTGGATTTTTAAGAGAATAAGTAACAAATTACAGCTCATTTAACACCTTATAATTTACCAGGGGGAAAAAGCGTCTATTTGTTGAAATTTACAGAAAATTTATCATTTTGTAAACACGTTTAACCGCCGCCTACAACTTATTCCGTGAAATTACTAGCAAACACCAGGAAATGTTTGCCTTAAAACAACACCAGCAAAATATGTTTTAATTCAAGACCACGCGTATTAATCAAAGATTAAATAGTCTGGGAATTGTCTGCTATAGCCGTATTAAAATGACTAACCAAATGTTTATTTTCCTTACTGCACATTCACTTCAATCACCAATAAATAACTTTTTATTTCTTGAACACATACAAACATTTTATGAGTAAACCATTTTCCTATTAATTGGTGCATAAAATAAAATGTTGGCAAACTGAACGTACAATGCAGTTTGCACAAAAATAACTGCCTGCATATTAAAGTTATGTATTACGACATTTACATACATCTGGTTGTGGTGTGCCAAAAAACAGAGTTTATATGTAATATAATGTAGAACAAACACTTTTAGCTTCACGGAACAGAAAATTGTATAGTACATTAAAAGTCATTTGATATTTTAAGTTAATAATCCAATAGGAAACAGATGTAAAAGCAATTTCCTCGGCATTTTTGCTTCCAGTTGCTGGATTAATCCATAGACTGTGTTGTTGGATGTTCCGTTTAAAATTTCATTCAATAAAATCGTGGCCTAACTACAAATTAAATTGATTTTCCTTCGAGGTTACAGTTTTTTTCTGCTTCATCATGAAAATCTATTTGTTGTTCACGCAAACCAAAACTATTTTTAGGTCTTATTACTAATAAAATGGAAATATTAGCAGTGATTGTTTTTTGAGTTGTAAATGAGTGAGTTATGCGATAAGAGAAAATTTGTTTAACTACAGATCATAAATTAGGGTAGGTTAGGTTAGGTCCTTTTCAAAAGATTCTCTATTTTATTAGTATTTAAAAGAATCCTTAACATTTTTGAAAATGTGTAGATATTCTTCATACTTTAAAATTTAAAACAAACTTACAAGAAATTTTATTACATTGATTTTATGAAAGACAAGAAAAAAGTCATTTGTTCAACTAGAGAAATGACGCTTTTTTGTGGACTTCAAACCAAATTTCCGAAAATACTCAGAACTCAAATTATAAATTAGGGTAGGTTAGGTTAGGTCCTTTTCAAAAGATTCTCTATTTTATTAGTATTTAAAAAAATCCTTAACGTTTTTGAAAATGTGTAGATATTCTTCATACTATAAAATTTAAAACAAATTTACAAGAAATTTTATTACATTGATTTTATGAAAGAAAAGAAAAAAGTCATTTGGTCAACTAGGGTTAGAAATTACGCTTTTTGTGGACTTCAAACCAAATTTCCCAAAAAATACTTTCAAAATTCAGATCAGATCAGATCATAAATTATTAGGATAGGTTAGGTTAGGTCCTTTTCAAAAGAATCCCTATTTTATCAGTATTTAAAAGAAATTTTTGTACCATTAAAGTTTGCTCGATTAAAACTGATATTTTTCCAAGAATTTTGTTGTATTAAAATTTTGTCTACAAAACTAAATCGATTATCATTAAATTTGCAAAAACTTTGCCCAATAAAATATGATAATTCTGCCTGGTTGATGGACCAAACTAAATCCAACTAAAACTCAAGTTTCATACCATCAACCCAAGATAGGTCACGTGTGAGTACAGAATTAATTTAAGTTACAAACTTTACGAGCAAGTTCGTGCATAATTGATAATAGGATTAAATGGACTCTACAAATCCATATTGAAATGAAACACGTATACAACACAAATTTGTTTTTTTTCGCCTATTGATCAATCAAATTAACATCCATATTCCATCCAGTTTTGGATCAACGCAAATCACTGATGATTAGTAGTTATAACGTAATTATTTGCTAGTGTCAGCTTTATATTGCAACATATGTGTGCATGGTGCGATGATTAATTATCAGTGCTAGAATCCCAATTTGATTGTAATAATTCAGCTAATCACCAACCTATCCAGTTGTATTCCCAAATTCCTACTTGGAAATCCATCACTTGGCAGCAAGTATAAAACTCCTGATAGTTTAGTTTTATTCTGTCACATAAAATATATCTGGTACTTTTTCCTAAAGTTTATTTTCCACGATGGCAGAGTGGTTTTGATGCAGTTGAGTAGATAAGATTTGTTCCAACGATTGTAATTTGCGTGTGTGTAATAAAATCTGGATGAGTGCCGCAGGTCTTGCGTGTGGAATGCAAATAATACGTCTTTCATTTCACCAACAATTGGAAATTGTTGTCAGGCGGGACAGGGTTGTGTTCGAATAGTTTATAGCCATGTCTCTGCGGACATTTCTGATAAATTCACAGCCTGAAGGAAAGTGAATTTCTTTTATTGTCTGATGTTCTACTGGTTAAATTTGTAGGTGTATCATGAAGGTTTTTTTATTTATTGCTGACAAGGCCGAAATTTTTTTAGTTCAACGTTATACTATACAGAAAGTGTCCGGATCTGTGGAAAATTAAAATTGGAATTGAACAAACCTACTCTAAAAATTATAATTTTTGTAAATAATTACCGAGTTTTTGGGAATTTTCTCTAAATCTTTCTTTTTTAATGGAAACTCAGTTCTCTAAAATAAATTCGAACCTCATGCCCGCCGACGCAATATAGAAAAAATATCGGAAAAATTGTCTTGTTTGTAAGTCAAATGAGTACCTACACACCCCCGGTGAAAATCCAAGGGCGAAAAGTTAATACTGTTTGCATGTTGTGCGTGCGCGCAAATTTCATGAAACCCACTGGCTGATGCACGTTAGATACACATTAATGATTGAAGTTTTATGGGTAATTTTCCATAAACACCGGCGTGAAATTAAAAGTTGTGACATGGACGGTTCCACGTGATTTACAAAATTATCGCATAACGTGTGTGATGCAGGCGAGTTGCAAACATTATGAGTTTTTTCAGTCGAAAATAAACTACTTTCTGTTACTTGCCGTTTTACTTATAGTGTGCTTGCTTGGGCCTGTAATGAAATAATTTTACAGTCGGGAAATTACGAGTTTAATTTTGCAGGACCATATTTTCCCTTGGGGGCTACGAGTTTATTTTATTGCTTTCACTATAGGGTGTAAGAATGATTTATAATAATATGCACAATGTTTTCGTTTTGTGTTATATTAAAATATTTATGTAGTAATTAAATAATTCTGACAAAATGTTCACGTGTGCAGAATGTTCGTTTATATTTCACACCGGCGCCTTCACCATTTTTAACACAAAATCTCGTTTATTCGGTTCATTTGTTCCTCCACAAATTAATGAGACGAATTTTTCCCAATTTATTTTTAAATCCCAACTTTAATACCTCATCAAAATGCCTCGACGGAATTTAGATTCAATAACCGTCACATTTTGCAGGAATAACTAAACCGAACCGTCGTCACTGAACATCATTTCATATTCAGCTGAAGAATTTAAATTCGCTTACACGAAGTTTATCGACGATTTATAATTCCTTTAGAGATCTATTCAACAGAATTTTATTATCAGGATTCTGTTAGATGACTGTTTTAGAATGAGCTTCATTATTATTATATGGTTTTTAATTTAATTAAGTGTATCCGGAAATTACTGCAATTTTGTGAGTTATTAGAATAAATTGTATCATTTCCGGTAAATTTATCGGTTACCTAAATGGGTTTCAAATACGGTGAAATAGATAATGTGTACATTTGAAATACTATAAATAATTTATGACATATTTATTTGAATGTTACATACTTGGATAAAATAAATTATTGGAAAATAAATCCATTTTTATTGCATGAAAGCGTCTTTGTATTGAATGAAATTATTTAGAATAATTATATTATTATACAATAATCTCTTTAATTTTCGTTTCAATTCATAATTCCCATATTAATGTGCAGTGGAACTGATTTACTAGCTTTGGCAATTTATATTACTAAATTGCTAATTGAAAGTTGAAATCATCGAATTATATGCTGTGACTGCAAATCTGGTATTAATTAATTTATAGGAGTATAATTTTCCTGTAAAATGATGTACATTTTGTATTTTATATTAGTTATATAAAAAATCAATATGTGATCTGTTTTCAATTTTTATTACTAACTTTATTATACATCGATGGAAATAAACTGCTGGCCAATTGAAACGTACCAAGCGAATTTTTAGGTTGAATTTAAAGTCAAATATTTTGAAAAATAGAAAAGATAACAACATGCGGTTTTCAGGATTTCAGAGATAATTTAATTGAGAAAACGATAGTGTTACCCGATTTTTTTACTTTAAAGTACATTACTATCTACAGGGTATGAAAGAAAGTCTTCTTTTTTTGTCAAATTTTATAACTACCGTGATTCCACAATTTTTTTTAAATATTTTTTTTATGTAGATTTTTTTAGTCCTTTCTTAATGGGAAAACAACCTGTTTCTCAAAATTTTGATATCCCTGTTATTTTATAAGATACCGAATTTTTGCTGAAAATTTCATTTTTTCTTTGTTTTTTGTCGTTCGGCCGTATTGTGTTTTGTAAGAACCAATCTCTGTAGTTGATTATAATACCTTATGAATGGCTTTCTTATAAAATGTACACTTTTTGTACTTTCATTAATTTATTGGTAACCAGTGGCTTATCAAAAATCGGAACACTTTCGCTAATTGGTAAATTATTTAATTCATTTTTTGAGGCTATTTTCTTAATGGAATAGAATGGAATTTAGTTAGTTTATGTTCACCATTGGTTTAAGTGACTTATATCCTCGAAACGGGTTTTTCACTTTTTCAAAAATTTGCTCTTATCCGTGTATACCGGGTGGCCACGAAATCGTTTTGCAACCCCCACCATTTTGTTACATTTAACTGTATTAATTTGAAATTTGGCATGATTTGATTGTTGAAAGGAATAATCATTTTGACGTTTAAAACAATCTGATGACACTTCCGGTTTCACCGGAAGAGCTACCTACTAACTTTCAAAATTTTTTAAAACAACCCTGTATATTTTTTTGCGTAAGAATTAGATTCTACTTAAAATCGACTTATCACATGATGACATTTGCTTTCAAAATGGCAGCATAATTATTATTGCAAAAACCTGTTCAACAATATTAAATTTAATAAAAAATTCGGTATCTTATAAAATAAGAGGGATATAAAAATTTTGAGAATTCGGTTTTTTCCTCATTAACCAGGCACTAAAAAAATCGACATCATAAAAATATAAAAAAAATTTTGTGGAATTCCGGTAGGTATAAAGTTTGAGAAAAAAAGACGAGTTTCTTTCATATCCTGTGATAGTAACGTACTTCAAAGTAAAAAAATCGGGTCACACTATTGCTTTTGCAATAAAATTATCTCTTGAATCCTGAAAACCTCATGTTGATATCTTTCTCCTTTTCAAAATATTTGACTTTAAATTCAACCTAAAAATTCGCTTGGTACGTTTCAATTGGCCCGCAGTTTATATTTATATATGCACAACAAAGTGCTTCAGTGGGCAGGCATAAATATTCGTTGTCTCTTATAATCGACTGTAGATGGGCGTAATGCGGCTACCTTAATGCTGACTAACTTTCATCGAGTAAAATCAGCCAAGGTAAACAACTCGACGTCGTTAAAACGTTAAAAATACCCACTAATTATTAAGAGCCATCAGAGACTTTTACAAGTCAGTTTATGGTCCACAGACCATTTAACTGAAAAAAAGATTTATATTGACATCAACTTGACAGACACGCAAAGGCAATCAATCACTTCCTAGTTTATTAACGCTTAAAAGGTATATGGGGGAGATCAATAAATAGAACAGATATAGGTTAGTTTATTAGTATTTTATTACTACTAATAAATTCATTATCAATCGTTTAGTCGTCTTTTTTTGAACCAAGATGAAAAACTGGTTTAGCTTGAAGCGGTGATGGAAGTGAAACTGTTTGAAATTAGTTGCGGGTTGTTTGAAAACTAATGAGGGTAAATTTGGATAGAAAGTAAATAGACTGGGTGAAATGATTGGCTGAAAATGAACCGGAGTTTAGAGCACGCGGCTTCTCTCTGTTCCAAATATGAAATACAAGAGAGGTAAATGTATATCTATGCGGATGTAGAAAATTAATTATAATAACGAGTTTGTTCCGTTGTATCTATCGAATTTAATAGATTCACAAAATTTAACTGTCGTTAAGTTTTCTTGCAATATACAAAGTAACTCATCTGAAACTTTCCAGCGTTAACGTAGCGTTAAAAACTGCTCATTATGTTGGTAAATATGCCACTTCAAGTTTTTTGCTTATACGTTTTAGTGGATGAGAACATTAAGTTTATTATACCGTCACCTATATCAATACGATTTTGGCTTTCTTTTATTCAGTTCTTTTGTGCTGTTAGTCATAAAATGTTTACAGTCGTTCTCATTCTCTGAAAACGGATAGCTTTCATCGGGATAATCTGCAGGAAATACAATTTTTATTCTCTATAGGTAGACATTGTTGGTTAAATCGATGAAAATGAATCACAAAGAGACGTTTCATTTAAGACAGTTTTTCGTATAAAAATTTGTTAGAAATTCAAGGCAAAGCACTAAAAGATTTTTTTATAAATTGTTATGCTCTCTGTATTATATTTCCCGCTACCTAATTAACTAGTAGCAACGAAGATGAATAGTTTATTAATTGACACAAAATTCATGGAGAACGCCTTAATATCCTTTCAAGGAAACACACTGTTCTTGTCACAGCAATATGAAGGATGTGCATGCGAATTGCAAATTACGTCATTTTCAACTAACTGAAAATTATGCATTAGATGTGTGGTGCACTTTACCAAACAGTAATTAAAATTAATCGCAAATTAGGTAAGAGGAAAATACATGCAGGAATATAGTTAGGATATTTTTATACTTCTAAAGTTTAACTTACTTATCCTCAAGGGTCATATTAACATATACGCGACTTGTTCACTTAAATATTGATTTGAAAGAAGCCTTAGAAAATATTGAATGTACATTTGTAATGAGCAAACTCTCAGGTCGTCTCTCAAGCGTAAAACAAACTAACTCACCACCAACTTGTGTGTATTTCGCACACTCCCCCAGGCTAGTTCAATACTCCTTTATGCCTCTTAAGAAAATAAATAATACATAAAACAGCAATTGGAAATGGTGCTTCATGTGGATGCACTCAAACAGACCGTCCCAGAGAGATTTTCGGGTTTTATTTTGGAAGAACTCGTAAAATATTTAACCATTCAAATGGATAACGAGATTTATTGTTATGGGGTTTGTCGGGAATTGATACAATTTTATTTAAGCGCTTTGTACACTAAACAATATTACGAAAGAAAAATAATTTGTGGACGAGTGTTATTACGTAGAGTACAGTGTAGATTTGCAGAATTAATGGTTTTGCTTGCGTCAGATTCGAGTTGACGTCAGGAAGAGTTTGTCCTGGATAATCAATTTTCTGCTGTAATAAAATTAAATGTGTTGCTGAAAAATTAAAATAAAATCACAAAAAGGAAGTTTCTGAAGGATATTTACAATTATTGTATACGAGCCCTAACAACTAAATGTTCGGACAAAAGTAAATTTTTGAATTATGAAAGGAGAACTGGAAATTTTACGCAAATAATAAATAGTAAACACCTAACAATACAATAAGATAAAGCCTTAATAACAATATTATGCATGGAAGAAAATTATTTATTGGATTTAACAATATTTTAACCTTAATAATTAGCAAACTTTACAAAATGAATTTGCAACTAAATGTTGGGATAATTTTTAATTTAGGACCATTAATAAGAGGTTACGTCTCCTTTTGCTTTAATAGCTGCCTGTATTCTAGCAGGCATTGTATTTATCAAATTTTGGTACAATTCTGGCGTGAAACTGTCCCAAATTTCTTCTATTTTCATCTTTAAGTCCCCAATGGTTCTTGGTGGATTATTGCGTAGAATACGTTTAATTTTATGCCAAAGAGTTTCAATGACATTTATGTCCGGACTGGATGAGGGCCATGAAAGCACCTTTATGTCGTTTTCCCCAAGTTCCAAAATTGTGATTTTTTAAAAACAGTCGTTAGAAAATTACGTCACATTTTTCAAGTGCAATTTTAAAGCTACGAAATATGTCTAAAATTACCAAATAAAGACTTGGGGATTTTTTTGTACATAAAACCAACATCCAGCTTGGCAATAAAGTAAATTTTACCAAAATCCAACCAGTGGTTCCAAAATTGTGATTATTTTAATGTAGGTAGCACCCTCAAAAAACACGTTTTTTGAAGAGTGAACTGTGGAACTCGAAAAAAATGCAAAAAAATTGATATTAACATTTCAGGATTTTTTCAATATAGTACGATTATTGAGCTTTGATTTAAAGGTTTTTTGACACAAATCCAACCAGCGGTTTCAAAACTGTGATTTTTTAAAACAGTTACTAGAAAATTCCATCATTTTTAAAAGTGCAACTTTGAAGCTCCGATAAATGCCTAAAATCACCAAATAAAAACTTGTGTAACTTTTTTGTAAAGAAAACCAACATCCAGTTTTGCAATAAAGTAAATTTCATCAAAATCCGACTACTAGATCCAACGTTTTGAAAATAATAATGCTTTGTTTCTACAACTTTCCCATCCTGCTGGATTAAAATGCCACAGTTTTGGAACCGCCGAGCGGATTTTTACGAAAATTACGTTTTTATGTAACTAAATGTTGGCATTATAACAGAAAAAACCATCAATATTATGGAAGTTCATTTAGATAACTTTTGCGCGTATAGAAAAACGACAATCAAATTTACTTTTGTCCGAACATTTAGTTGTTAGGGCTCGTATAATGTTTATTGATTAAACAGCTATCTATCCTTAAAATGTTTCCCTTATTTATAATTTCATTTTTACATGATGCAAAATCTTTATGAGGATCTACCCGAAATTTCCACAAATCTATTTCAGTTTAATCAACCTCTTGTCTTCTGAACAACCCGGAATTCCAACAGAATCACGCAAATTATTTGGAGCAAATGCAGAAGCGGAGTAGCCCAAAGATTCTAACATAAGTAGGCCACAAGTTTATAATATTCTAAATCAATAAACGAGAATGGTACCAACATGAAAATTTTGACATTATAAAAATATCGCTTTGTTGTAGATAGAATATTTGATTTTGATTTATAAGCTGAAGAAAGTTAGGTAGGTATTTTATTAGAGTGATTAAGCTGTCACTCACACCCACTTTAAAGTTTTATGGATAAATGATGTTTAATTTTATTTTTATTTTCTCGCATCAATCAAATATTTATTAATGTTTCAAGTTTCATAAATAGCCTGAAATTTGCACAAATATTTAATCATCAATCTCGTTACTTGTTCAGCAATCCGCCTGGAAATCGACAGAATTATGCAATTTATTTGAAGCAGTTACAGGGGCGGACTGGCCAAAATAAACTAAAAATTTGTTCAATATTAAAGTTATTTTAAAGTACAAATTAACATTTCCTATATAAATTTCCTTACTAAATTCGAATAAGTTTTCTTATAAGAAAATTCTAAAAGACTGTTTATTATAATTTAGTCCCCCCCTGTGTATTCGCCGGTAATTTTTGAACATCCACCACAAGACATTCATCACCCTTCCACTTTAACCAACAAATAAAGTTTTCAACACAAACCCCTCTACAAGTGGTTGTGCCTTATTGATGGGCCTTCGGATAAAAACATTTTTTCGTTTCATTAATATTGCTTCCATATTTTGATTGATTACTCCAAGTCGTATACGTCAACTTTTTCCAATATAATAATAATATTTGGTTCGTGATAAATAAGCAACGTGAAGATTCACTCATCAGCTGTTCCCTTGTACACCTCAATCTTGTCCTTAAACGCCCTTTTGGTCTATTTCCAGCCTATGTGTGTTGTCAAGGAAGCAGCAGAGCGAAGCGTATTCACCATGGAAACGATGGATCACAGTTTTAATTTCGGCGTGCTGGTTCCGTTTTAATGTTGCGTAAATCCTGATGATTTCATAAAAGCTTCCACCATATCTATATATCTCTGTCCGTGTAGTATCATCCCCATAAATCGCCTGTCACGCTTCTTTTTATCACCCCTTGGTCAGGTGGTGTTTGCTGCCGCCCGTGGCATGTATTGAATTTAATTATTTGTAAACAATTTTTGATCGGTCGTGATGCGGTATTTTTTCGTGCTAAAATCGACAGGGAATTTAGTTTTCGTTTCAGAGCGAAACTTTGAAACGTAAATAAGAGGATTTGTTTGCAAAAAGTTGTTGATAATGGCGGAGGATAAAGTTAATGAAAAGCGGGGATAATCCCTGAAATTCAAGAAATATTTAATTTCCCCAGAAAAATAGTGCTTTATTCCAATAAACGCATAAACCTAACAAAAACAAAGGGTAAGTGATGTTAGGACAAATATTTATTAGGTGAGTTAATGAGGACCATTTTAGGTATTTTATTATTTATTTAACACTTTAGAAAACTTTGTTAGGTTTGTTCCTCTTCAAATAAATTTTGTTTGAACTTAACTTAATTTATATTTTAACGTTAAAGCTAAGTCGCTAATTATAAAGAAATATTTATTAATAAGAAACAAAAAGTTTAATTAATACTAAATATCGCACATTTAGCCTAATAATTCTTATTTTTAATATTAGAAACACATATTGGACATTAATAAGGCTATTTTAGGTCGAAAAAAATATTCGGGGTAATAGAATTCCAAATTTTGTAATAGTTTTCAGCAAGTTTTATTGTAACCATCACCACTCTGGCTTTTTGAAATTAACTGTTTCATGTTCTTATTTCCTTGTATCCCAACTACTTTCAATTCATCAAACTTCCTTGAATAATTCACAAACACATTGCAGCTTTCTACCAAAAGCACCACGAAATAAATAAGTTAGTTAACCTTAAATTGAAAGCCAAAAAGAAACCCACCAACTGCCTTATTTTCTACAACTGATGTGCGCTTAACTTTAATTGTTATTCAAACTTTGTTTTTGTTGTAAACCTATCGTGCTTCCTCCATGTACATTTTGTGAAAGCTTTCGTCATTAGTCCAAGTTTATTTCCCAAGGAATAAAGCTGAAAGTTTTCCATTTTTTTTTATTGTTGTTGCGTAACGGTAAAAATTGTATTAAAGCCACCACCATTATTATCAATCAGGAAGTTTGAAAGTAATTAGGGCGTATTTCATTTTCAGAGTAAAGGCATAAACGACTTAGAGTACCTATTTAGTTTAATCTCAGCCGTCATTTATTTAATAATGGGTTTAGTTGTGGAGAGCAGAGAGGAAGTTACAGTATTTTTGGGGGGCTAGCTATCTTTATATAGTGGTTTCTTAGCAATAAAATTGTTAATTAGTATTTAAGCCTCGTGAAGAGCTTGCAAAAGTTGCTTAATTTATTGAGGGAAAATGCCTGAAATTATATTTAACGTCTTGGTATACGAGCCCTAACAACTAAATGTTCGGACAAAAGTAAATTTGATTGTCGTTTTTCCATACGCGCAAAAGTTATCTAAATTAACTTCCATAATATTGATGGTTTTTTGTGTTATAATGCCAACATTTAGTTACATAAAAACGTAATTTTCGTAAAAATCCGCTCGGCGGTTCCAAAACTGTGGCACTTTAACCCAGCAGGATGGAAAAATTGTAGAAACAAAGAATTATTATTTTCAAAACGTTGGATCTAGTAGTCGGATTTTCGTGAAATTTACTTTATTGCAAAGCTGGATGTTGGTTTTCTTCACAAAAAAATTACACAAGTTTTTATTTGGTGATTTTAGGCATTTATCGGAGCTTCAAAGTTGCACCTTTAAAAATGATAAAATTTTCTAGTAACTGTTTTAAAGAATCACAGTTTTGAAACCGCTGGTTGGATTTGTGTCAAAAAACACTTAAATCAAAGCTCAATAATCGTACTATATTGAAAAAATCCTGAAATGTTAATATGATTTTTTTTGCATTTTTCCACAGTTCACTTTTCAAAAAACGTGTTTTTTTGATGGTGCTACCCACATTAAAATAATCACAGTTTTGGAACCACTGGTTGGATTTTGGTAAAATTTACTTTATTGCAAAGCTGGATATTGGTTTTATGTACAAAAAAATCCCCAAGTCTTTATTTGGTGATTTTAGACATATTTCGTAGCTTTAAAATTGCACTTGAAAAATGTGACGTAATTTTCTAACGACTGTTTTTAAAAAATCACAGTTTTATAACTTGGGGAAAACGACATAAAGGTGCTTTCATGGCCCTCATCCAGTCCGGACTTAAATGTCATTGAAACTCTTTGGCATAAAATGAAACGTATTTTACGCAACAATCCACCAAGAACCATTGAGGACTTAAAAACCAAAATAGAAGAAATTTGGGACAGTCTCACTCCAGAATTGTACCAAAATTTGATAAATACAATGCCTGCTAGAATACAGGCAGCTATTAAAGCAAAAGGAGACGTAACCTCTTATTAATGGTCCTAAATTAAAAATTATCCCAACATTTAGTTGCAAATTCATTTTATAAAGTTTGCTAATTATTAAGGTTAAAATATTGTTAAATCCAATAAATAATTTTCTTCCATGCATAATATTGTTATTAAGGCTTTATTTTATTGTATTGTTAGGTGTTTACTAATTATTTGCGTAAAATTTCCAGTTCTCCTTTCATACTTCAAAAATTTACTTTTGTCCGAACATTTAGTTGTTAGGGCTCGTACAAATGAAACAGTTTGAGTTTTTAATTTTAGCCATTGAAACGAAATGTTCCATGCAAAAATGCATCAGGAAACTAAGAGTTTTCTTTATCGCCAGCTATGCAGTTATAATGGCGCTCACGCACAACCACAATTTTTTCCTTCAATAATAAATTATTTATAACCACTCGACACGTGTATCCTGTACTTATTATCAACCATATATCACTCGCAAGCAATTTTAAACCGCTAACTGCGAAAAAAGCCACATCGATAAGAATAAAATTGGAACTGGGAATTGCTGAAATTTCCATTTCACTAACCATTATTCACATATATGTCTGTCTTTTCAGGAAAATCATTCCACTGACCATCATCGAAGAGGACAGTTACGAAAAAGACGTTCTATTTTATGTACAATTGGGTGAGCCGCAGATGTCCGGTGGTAAGGAAATTGCTGCATATCAATGTCCTTATTATTTCTTCATTTATTTCAATTCTTTTTCATATAAACTCTTCTGTATACTGCACTTCTCTACGTCGCACTGCATGCTAAGTAAGTAACATTGTGGTGTTGTGAAGTATTTTAAAATTATCTTTGATGTCTTGACGTATTGTAATAATTTAAATATTTTAAAAAATTTACGTAGGTAGTTGTAATAATTCATCTCTAATATAGATGTTGTGTTATTATAATTTGTTGTAAAGTATCTAGTAGTAGAGCTTAAAGCTTCAATTTCCCATTTCGTTTCATCCAGTTGGATCTTTCAGATATGATAATGTGTTTGTGGTGTTTCATGTATAAAAGTTTATTTGGGCGATAATGTTTTTATCTGGCTTTTTTAGACGAGGTAGCTAGTTTGGCAGCAGAGGCTGAAAAGAAACGACCTGAAGATAGGTCGGATAGAGAGAAAATTGCTATTATGGGCAAGCCAAGGCTGGGTGATATTGTACGTGCACAAATTAGGATCAAAGAAAGTAAGGAATTTAAGGTGAGTAGGGATTTTTGAGCATCCTCGCACATTCCTTTTAATTTTCAACCAACGCACCAAAGCCGTGCGGTTTTTTCGTATCGTAATTCATTAATTAATAAGTAGGAGGGTACAATAGCTCTCATCCTCAGTATTGATGAAAACACCCACAAACGTCTATTCAGCAATACGTAAATAATTAAATAAAATATCGTGGGGTAAACCACACGAAAATATTGAGTTTCCAATATTACAGCCCCTACGTATTTCACAGCGGGGCTTATCTTGTCAGGGAATTTGTGTAACTGAAGGAAACGAGTTAGTATAGACTTATTGTATAATTAACCTTCTTGAAATATTACACAATAAAACACCTAGTGGATATAAATTGGTTTACTTTACCTTGCACTAACTCACTTTATATTGCTGACACTGATGCGGTAGTTTTGTTATTGTCATCTCCGGTTAAATGAACAGATAATTCTACTGGGAATTTGTTCGTGCATCGAAAAAATTTCCCAGTAAATTAAACATTTTATAACAACAAAAATTGTATGAATTTATTCTGAAAATTTAAACACTTTAAATTGACTTGCAAAAATGTTTAAACTAAAATTATCTGCATGAGCATTACAGATATTTTGCAATTTTTTCTGAAATATAGAACACCGTGGACAAACTAGTCCAACGAGCAAACGCCTCCCTGCTGATCGGAACCTCGTCCTGGAAAGAGCAATTCGTCGAGGCTATGACTGTAAGCGCCAGCGACGATGCTGACGAAAAGGAGCCGTCTGGACTAGACTACGTAATGCACTTTGTCACTTTGTTCTGGAAAATATTATTTGCGTTCGTTCCCCCCACAGGTACAAACACAAAAACACAAAATCCAAACATTAAAGTTCACGTTTATTGCTTTCAGATATGTTTAGAGGCTATTTGTGTTTTGTCGTGTCCATATTGTGCATTGGAATTGTGACGGCGGTGATAGGAGATGTTGCATCGCATTTTGGAGCTACTTTAGGGATAAAGGACTCGGTTACAGCGATAGTGTTTGTTGCACTTGGTACAAGTATTCCTGGTAAGTGAAGTAGGTTTAGATACTATTTTATACAGAGCAAGAGACGTAGACTTTTAGGCCACCACTTTTGCAACTACGAGCCCTAACAACTAAATGTTCGGACAAAAGTAAATTTGATTGTCGTTTTTCTATACGCGCAAAAGTTATCTAAATTAACTTCCATAATATTGATGGTTTTTTCTGTTATAATGCCAACATTTAGTTATATAAAAACGTAAATTTCGTAAAAATCCGCTCGGCGGTTCCAAAACTGTGGTATACTTTAATCCAGCAGGATGGGAACGTTGTAGAAACAAAGAATTATTATTTTCAAAACGTTGGATCTAGTAGTCGGATTTTGAAGAAATTTACTTTATTACAAAGCTGGATGTTGGTTTTCTTTACAAAAAAGTTACACAAGTTTTTATTTGGTGATTTTAGGCATTTATCGGAGCTTTAAAGTTGCACCTTTAAAAATGATAAAATTTTCTAGTAACTGTTTTAAAGAATCACAGTTTTGAAACCATTGGTTGGATTTGTGTCAAAAAACATTTAAATCGAAGCTCAATAATCGTACTATATTGAAAAAATCCGGAAATGTTAATATGATTTTTTTTGCATTTTTTTCATGTTCCACAGTTCACTTTTGAAAAAACGTATTTTTTGAGGGTGCTACCTACATTAAAATAATCACAGTTTTGGAACCACTAGTTGGATTTTGGTAAAATTTTCTTAATTGCAAAGCTGGATGTTGGTTTTATATAAAAAAAAATCCCCAAGTCTTTATTGGGTGATTTTAGGCATACTTCGTAGCTTTAAAATTGCACTTGAAAAATGTGACGTAATTTTCTAACGACTGTTTTTAAAAAATCACAGTTTTGGAACTTGGGGAAAACGACATAAAGGTGCTTTCATGGCCCTCATCCAGTCCGGACTTAAATGTTATTGAAACTCTTTGGCATAAAATTAAACGTATTTTACGCAATAATCCACCAAGAACCATTGGGGACTTAAAGACCAAAATAGAAGAAATTTGGGACAGTTTCACGCCAGAATTGTACCAAAATTTGATAAATACAATGCCTGCTAGAATACAGGCAGCTATTAAAGCAAAAGGAGACGTAACCTCTTATTAATGGTCCTAAATTAAAAATTATCCCAACATTTAGTTGCAAATTCATTTTGTAAAGTTTGCTAATTATTAAGGTTCAAATATTGTTAAATCCAATAAATAATTTTATCCATGCATAATTTTGTTATTAAGGCTTTATCTTATTATATTGTTAGGTGTTTACTAATTATTATTTGCGTAAAATTTCCAGTTCTCCTTTCATACTTCAAAAATTTACTTTTGTCCGAACATTTAGTTGTTAGGGCTCGTATGTGTCTCATTCGACTAAATTCAGATTAATAAATGATTAAATTTTTCTATAAATAACGCAATTATACGAAATATATTTTCAGAATTTTGTCGAAATCAATAACTACTATATTTAAAGAAAAAACATTGAAATTTTCCTGTTGTTCCATAATATAACAATTTTTACCTTTTTCGACCCCAACTTTTCATTTCCCTTCCACATAAAACTTCGAGATTAAACAGGCCGACGTGCCATCACATTCTTATATTATAAACCCAATTTTATCAAACTTGGCAACAGTCCACGGACAACCCGTACAAACTATACCAATAACTTTGGAAACTCTTTTATCTTACACACAAAGCCAATGGTTTGTTCTGCAGATAAAAGATTTAAATAATGGATTAGCAGATCGGAACCAGTCTGTTTTGGACGGCACATTAACCATTAGAGAAAAAAGGAAATCAATAACATTATCAATTACTCTCGCATTGAAAAAATTCGAAAACTCCCACACGCTATACATTTATTTTATTCTGTTCTAGACACGTTTGCTAGTAAAGTGGCAGCCGTCCATGACAAGCATGCTGACGCAAGTATAGGTAATGTTACTGGTAGTAATGCAGTGAATGTGTTTCTTGGCATTGGTGTTGCCTGGTCCATTGCCTCCATTTACCACAATGTCAGAGGGAATGTCTTCTATGTGGATCCCGGCAAGTAAGTATACAACCTAAATTGCGTAAAACGAAAATAAGATCGCTTCCAACGTACACATATCAGCTACAAAGATGAGTCGTAAAATAAAATGTATGTGGGATGGGGGCGGTCGGGAAAAAATGTGAAAGGTGACGGGTAGCGTTTTGGGGGAAAGTTGTAAAATGCGAGCGACACGAAGTGAGAATTTTTTGCAGGTGATACAACCAGATTGATGTAATAAAATTATTGCGCGTTTTCAGGAAGAGCTTTATAAATAATAAAAATTCTTTAAATCATCCAAAATAACTAAATACAGTCGCAGCTTCTATAGCTAAGTACACAATAATTTCCCTGAATTTTTTTATATCGTAGGTTTACTCGGAAAATGGAAGTTCTTAATTGAAATAAATTTCGCTGACTCATGTATCTCGTAAACTAGCTAGTGCTGAGCTTTTCACTTGTCTTGTTTGCTAAATTATCCTTTAGCGTGGCGTGTTAGAAAGGATTATTTTATTAATCAAACACGACAAAGTGAAACCGGCGCATCCGCCAAAATATAGAAAAATAATCCCGGCGCTTCCGCCAAAATTTTGGTAATAAATTCTTGCTGGGTTTATGTATTTGTATATTTTGTGAGTCTAAATTATTATAAGGACTAAGTTAAAAAGAGTTTTACTGCTCCGAATTTATAAGGATTTTAGTTGTTTACTATTTACTCTACTAAAGAACAAATTAATTACGTTATGGAAATTAACCGGTTTTACATCACGTCTAATCTGAAGTTTACATCAGCATGGAGTCGCTCCCCTACATATTTTGTTATTAATTTTCTAATAAACGCACCCAGTTGCAACAGCTAAAATAAAATAAAATAATTGATTAAAATTCGTCCTGAAATTAATAGCAGCCGTAAACCTCTTCGGACTTTTACAAAAATACCTCAAAAACCCTGACCTTTTTCAGTTAAATATTTAGCAAACCTCAACAGCTAATTATTTATGGAATGTTTGTATTACAACGCAGATATACACAAACTATTTACTCTCGGAAAATATTGGAAGTTCAGAACGAAAATGAAACGTACAGACTACTGACTAAATAAATTTTTTGCTGAAGTGTAAGATTAATATTGACTAGATCCAACGAAAATATTGACAATCTTCTCAATATCAGCCCAGCAATCCAAACATAATTAATTATTATGAAACAATTACGAGTGTATTTTAGTTTTTTCAGAAATTCGTTGGTGTAAATAACTGAAATCCCATGTGCATGTGTAGGTACATATATCAGTTTAGTGGAAACAAATCAATAATCCTAACAAACCTTCCTCTTCCATATTATATATTTTTTATTCAAATCCTCTGTGTTTGGGGGCCAAAACAAATACTGTATAAAATACCACATCTGTTATCGTGCAGGTCTAATCCGATAGCGCAAGATTCGGAAACACATCTGAACGTAAGCTTCGTGCAAGGGGTGGCCGTAAAAATATTTATTACAGCTCCAACGAAAATTTGCCTTTGTATTTTCTTTTTGTGTACGTAGGGCTTCAGGTAAATAAAGGAAAACTATTTGACATAAAATGTGCCTTCATTTATCACTGTAACTCTCAAAAAGAGCTTTGGGTTTAATTTCAAGGCCATATGTACTTGTTTACTTGTAAACAGAATGTCGGGGTTGCTTTTTATTAACGCGATTAATTATTTGAATGTCTTTGTATAAATTCAGTAGATTAAATGGAAAGTTATATTTTAGTTAGATTTTTCGAAGGGCGAAATATTACCACATAAAAACTATTTATATGCGTAGGAATAGAAGAAATTCTTGTCTCATCCGCCAGAAAATTTACTGTAATTTTTAACTTTTTTCTAGTTTGGCATTTTCTGTCACCATATTTTGTTCCGAAGCAATGGTAGTAATCGTCGTGTTGCTCCTGAGAAGATCCAGCATGGTTGGTGGTGAACTAGGCGGACCAACATGCTTCAAATACACCACTTCTCTTATCTTCTTCTCCCTTTGGATTTTGTACCTCGTCATAGCCAGTTTGGAAGTGTACGACGTTATTGAAGGGTTCTAAATTGTTTATTGGTTTTACCAAAAATTTTTCTAATAAATTATCGGACAGTTTATTAAAATAATTAATTATTATCACCGTGCAATATTTCGAAACAGTTTCCAATAGGTACTTAAGTTTTAAGTTAGTTAAACGAGTAGCAGACACAAATTAAACTTGTAGAAGGGAAGAAAAGTATTATAGCTTTAATTAGATAAATCACCGCCATTGTATCACTCATTTTTTAGTATCTAGTCTAGTATAGTATCATTATTCTATGTGTTCAATTTTATATTGTAAGCTTACATTATAGAAACCCACAAAAAATTGAGAATGTATAAAGTAGGTAGTTGTTATTTAGGGTAAATAATTCAAGGGAATTCAAAATGAAATAGCTTAAGTCTGACTAAAGGGGAACCATAAATCTACTGTAGACTGTAGATCAAAACCGCAACTGCAGGTAAGTATGTAGCTCTAAGTAGTTTACTCGAAATTTTTCGTTTTTCTCTACAATAATCGAACTGATTGTTTAATTAGTCTTTAGAAACAAACAAAGATTTTTCAGAAATTAAACCGACCAGAAATATACATGTATGAACTAGCCTAAGAAAGTATTAAAAATAGTCAGTAGGATTGTAATTTTAATTTTTCGATTTTTGCACAAACAATTGGAATTTTTTTAACCAAAAATCGAACTAGAATTGTTGTATTTATAATAAATTCATTAATAAAATCTGGATTTCATGCCTAATAATGTAAAATAATTCGTGGTTTTTGAACCAAAAATTTATCTGGTAAGATAAATTTTTAATATAAGAAGAAAGTAGATGTAGGTGCATTATTTATTTTTTAATTCCGAGCAAAAGAGGTAAATGTATTCAACAACTATTTACTTAGAAATAGAATGAACGTTGTGCAAATTAAGTCGAGAAACTTATTTATATTATTATTAGTTAAAATTAATATTTATTGTCTTCCAAACATCTTATTTAAATTAAATATTGATGTAGGTACTTAAACTAAAAGCTTTTACATGTAAAAGTATATTAAATGTTACAAAGAATTTTAAAGTATATAATATTATCCTAAAATATATAATATATTAAATAATTGGAGATTAACAAGAAAATATATAAAGTGTGTTCGAAAACGAAAAGGATGACTTTCAAGTAATTAAAAAAATTTTGTTGTTGGAATACGCAATAGTTTCACGGCATAAACCTAAAAAAAATTTTAGATGAAAATTTATTCATCCTCATTTTGTGAAATTGAATAATTTGTAGGTATAATAAAAATATATTGAGGGAAACAGTGTTTCCATTTCGAACACTTTCGCTTCCGAACAACTGTATAAAATTGTCGTCTTTATTATTGTTATCATAAATTATAACTGTATTATTATCCTATCTAAATGTAATGTGATTGGCCTATTTATATACCTAGCGTTGTTAATTATTATTATTACAAGGCACTAAGAGAAATAATACAATAACAAATATAAACTTATTTTTTCCCGACAGTTTCTTCCACAACCACACACCAAGAAAATTATAGTTATATAAACAATATTTGTTATATTAAACGATGTTAAATGTACCTATCTTATATAGCGAGTGTCTTTTATCTATTTCAAGACAAAAAAAATGTTCGTACTATAAAACTACTTGTGCTTGCATAGAAGGTGCATAAAAATGGAGCCAAAGAAACTTCTACACACAATTATTATTTTTCCTTTTGCTCCATTTTAAATGTACCTAATTTTGGTCTATGTAGTTAAATAGCTGTTTATCTACGTAATTATCTGCCTATCTTATTATTATTATAGTACATATCTTGAGCACAGACAAATTGTGCAGGCCAAAAGAACCAAATTGTTCTACTTATTCTATCTTATGCCATAGATACTCGCTAGTGTTGTTGTCCAGTTGTCATAATTATGATGTATTTAAAGATATAAATAAATAATTATGTTGAGCTTGTCTGAGTTTTATTACCATAAAAATATTTTTTTGAAAATTCGACTGCTATAAATATTTATAGGCCAGTTATTCAAGCATTTTAAAGTCGATTTTGTATATAAAAAATACAAAAGTTTTGAAACTTGGACACAAGTTTGAAGACGCTAAAATAATATTAAGTCTAAATTTGCAACCAGTCCGGATGACCGGATCATTGTCAAAAATTGAGAAAACAACAATTTGTAATATCTTTTTGTACAAAATTACAAATGTTAGGTACAAATGTTAAGTGGCCTATTACAAATCTTCCATTGAGTTGCAACCTTTTTTGCTAAACGGAACCTCGATTTTTATTAAATAATTAGCAAATTTTGTTGTAATTCTTCGTACAAAATTCCAAAAGTTATGCAAACTTTATGTAATACTTATAATACAGTCCTGAAATTACATGCCAATTTGCATAAATTTTTGTCTAATATTATTGAAAGTACTTTTCAATTTGCAACCTCATAGCAAGTCCGGAAAATATTTTTCATGGTTTTTAAATTACACTAAGTTAATAGCGAGTGAGAGTGAGAGAGCAAAGCACTGACTTGCCTATAGTGTAAATAAAAATAAGAAAAAATATTTTCCGGACTTGTTATGAGGTTGCAAATTGAGAAGTACTTTCAGTAATATTATAGACAAATATAATTTGAGATTTGCAACTCTTTTGCAATTTTTTGGATATACGAAATTGGAATTATTTACTTGGTGATCAATTTAAGAAAGTTCCGGAGTTACGAAAAGGTTGCAAATTCAAAGTACAGTCTGTACGTGTGTAACGAACATTTGCAACCATGTTCGAAAACTTTTGCATTTTGTTGACCCCCTTTGTCAAAAAATTCACCGCCTCGAGTAATAAAGAAATAACAAAAAATATTTCCGTTCCTCAAAAATTTATGCAAATTGGCATGTGGGTTCAGGACTGTATCATAAGTATTACATAAAGTTTCCATAACTTTTGAAATTTTATACAAAGAATTACAACAAAATTTACTAATTATTTAATAAAAATCGAGGTTCCGTTTAGCAAAAAAGGTTGCAAACTCAATGGAAGATTTGTAATAGGCCACTTAACATTTGTCCAACTTTGCATAACTTTTGTAATTTTGTACAAAAAGATATTGCAAATTGTTGGTTTTTTTTAACAATGTTCCGGTCATCCGGACGGGTTGCAAATTTAGACTTAATATTATTTTAGCGTTTTCAAACTTGTGTCCAAGTTTCAAAACTTTGTTGTACCTTTTTTGCTTGAATGACTGGCCTATTAAGCAATTTAACAATGACGATATTTTATTCAGCGTAAAATTCACAAAATTTTTCCATTAAGTCCATAAGAAGTTGTAAATAGTCAAATCGAGAAATGCTTCGCTTCCTCATTTTTTCTCTTCTATAGGGATCAATTTAAGGAAATTATTGAAAGAAAATAGTACACTTACATGTTAAATATTCACTTTAATAAATAGTAATTACAGCATATTGTTTAAATTTCAAAAAAATCACTTTTTTGTTAATTTAACGAAAAGCTAATATCTATGTACAATTTGGGATAAAAACCTATAGTGATTTTTGTTTGAATGCTTGTAGAATAAAGAAAGAAAATTCATCAAAAAGTTCTTAATAATAATTATAAAAAACTTAAAATATGCTTTCATATTCTAACAATTTTTGCATTCACAAAACATACCAAATTTGCTTCTACAGAAATTATTAAACACTAAAATAAAACTTGACTAACAGCACAAAAATAAAAGATAAATATACACAATTATTTTGTAAAACAATTCAAGTTAAATTAATTTAAATAAAGTCAAAACTATAATTCAAGGGATCTTAAAATCCATAAGAAACTCCCCGCTCCTGTGAGCATCGAAGTAATCAGCATAGTATAAACTACTGAAGTAACTTCTCTACGTTTAAGAGCATTTTCCTATAAGTAAAAAAATTATGAATATACGAATATTATATTAATCAATTATTTTACTCACCCAACCATCGCAGTTGTATATAATATGTACCAATTTGTGGCGGAAAACCGTAAGGACAGCTGCAAATATTTCCCGAAACTTATCTCCAGTAGTTCTTGTAGCTAAATCACCGAAAAAAAAGAACACTCTCATAATTCCATCGACGGTTGTTGAGGATCCCTATATACAAAAAACTAATTAGTTTTGCTCGGTATTAAAATCTGACACTTACATTAAACACATCTATTAGAAGAGAAAAAATATAATCATTAGTAACATCATCCATAGCAATTGAAGCAGCTTTTTTGTAAATAGTTATACGATCCTTAGTAAATCGATATTCTTCAACTAATTCTAAGAAGTAAAGATATCCAGGTGGTGCTATAATATTTGATACGTCAAATGGACAGTCCTCTCGACCGATACCCTTTAGTTCCCGGTTTATGAACAAAGAGAACATATTAGTTGTTTCTAAGCACAACTGTTCAGGAGCAGGATTTACTGAAGGTTGCAAGCTTAATTTCATTGGTCTATCAAGCAAACTCTTCAATGTTCGCATGAAACATGATCCAAAGCTTTCAGATTTATTTTGATTAACTGGTACTGGCTCTTTATTTGGAAGATTTTTGTTCTGAGAAACGGCTGGAATATCTGAGCTACGATCAGACTCTACATCTTGTGTCGGAGAAGATTTGTCGTGCGTTGTATGGGCCTCTACTCTAGGCTCGGCTAATACGGGGTGAATCACTAATTTTACACCCACAGATGTTGAAGTGTGTTCTTGAGGATTGCTTGATATTTCTGCTGTGAAATAGTTCGATGGAACCGATGGTTTCCTAGAGCTTTGACTATCGTCTTTTTTAGATGGTGAACGCTCAAGACGAGGTGGTTCCGATCGGGCAAGGTCTTGTTTGCCCTGGATGCCTTTCCTAAATTTTGGGTTTTTCCCTTTCTCTTTCGGAATTTCTGGTTGATCACACATTTCTAAAAAAATATTTTAAATTGTTTGTCGTATAAGTAACATTTAAATAAACATACTTTATTAATTAGTTAAATTTAGAATAATCTTTTGGTCAAGCTATCAGGACAATACACTACAATAAACTAACTTTAGTTCACTCCAAGAATTTCTTTAAATTCCACAGAAGTTTTTCTGTTTTACAAAAATATGTGAAAGTTGGCTTTAAGACTACTTGGACTTTTATGAAACAGAAAAATGTTAAAAATCGCTTTGAAAAAATTCGCATCACTTTTACAGAAGTTCTCAAACAAAATTTAGCGGCTTTCTTGTTCAGTGATCTTAAAAATTGGAGTATGAAACAAATTCTGACACAAAATAAAATAGCAGAGTTTCGCACGATCTGCGTCTTCAGTCCTCAGGCGTTCACGTTATCAATAAATACTCCACCCTAACCTTGAGATAACGTTTACATTTTTTGTTACAATATTTCGTTTTTGGATTTTCAAGAAAAATTAAATGAAATTTGGTTGTTTTTTGGAATTTTACTTTTTTTAATGCTGTTCGGAGTTAGGTTAGATTAGCACAGCATCTGCCGGATAAAAGAAGAGCTAGAGGAAAGTTAGGTCATCCTCCAACTTCTAATTACTTTCTTATACTAAGTAATAAGAAAATCTTGTAATCTCTCATTTTCATTCGTGACTTATTTGATTAATAATATACAGGGTGTCCCAGGAAAGACACGAAATATTTTTAGGTGTGATTCTTGAATAAATTCTGCATAGTCCTGTATAATTTTTTTATCCCCAATCAGGGTTAGTTTTCGAGTAATCATCTCTTGAATATAGTAGAAAATTATAAATTGAAAAAATAAAACACTGTTGAATAAAAGAAGCCAGTCTGCTAACTATTTGATTATCGAAAAAAATTTATACAAGAAATTTGTAGCTGAGATGATTTGCGATCGAAAGGATCTTGTAATTTTTTTGGTAGTGTTAACCCTTAAAGAATTATTAGTGTTCAAATTTGGAATTTGAAAAAATTAATCATTATGTTCAAGTTTCATTTAATTTATTTTGAAAACTAGTATTGAAAATAGTTAAAAATTTGATACATGATGAAAGAGGGGTTTATTTTTAATCGAAAAGTTAAATTCCATTTTGAACATAAACGGAGTAATATTAAATTTTTTAGAAAGATTTCCGTAAGTTTTGCCACCTGCAATGACTTTATATGGAAAATAAAAATTAAATTAGTTAATTAGTTCTCTTCTGACTACTTTAGACTACGTTTAAATAAAAGAAAGTATTGTACGTGTATAAAATAATTTATTTGTATAGAATTGTACAGAAAAATATATTTCATCTATAACTACTTTTATACAACGCAAACGGATTAAAATCTGATTTTGTCATAAAAATCAAAATAAAAAAATTTCTCATATACAAAATATTATATGCGAAATGTAAGATATTTTAATTTTACAATGAAATGTTTAGATATAATTTGTTGAAAAACAGATATAACTATAACACAACTTAAATCTACCTAAGTAAATATTGTCAATTATAATTATCGTACAAATAATTTTGTGTAATTTTAAAATAGATATAACATCTCAAAAAAGATTTATATTAAAAAACGGAAAACATGAAAATAATTCGAACACACAAAACGCACACTTGCTAAACCAAATTTATTTTGGGGGTGCTTCTAGACTTGCATACGTACAGGCACAAGCAACTAACGCTGCAGCAACAGCCTCGGCCAAAGTGATCCATACTCCACGTTGAGACTCCGACCGTTTAATAAGTCGTCGCTAAAACTCATCAATAATTGCATCATAATAAAACATGACTTTTTAACTTACCCATCCCCTACATTCTCGTACAATGGGTACTATCATTCGTCCTAGAAATTGCTCGCATATCGTAAGCATTGTGTTATATATATAAGGTGTGGTTATCTCATACACTCCCTCTATAGGAAAACTTGAGACGGAATCTTCAGTACGAATGTCGAATTGTCTACTAGATATGCATAAATGAGCGCATAAAAAGAAAACCCGCAATATTCCGTGGAAGGTGGAATTGCTTTGCTGCAAATGAAACATAATGAACATGTATAAATTATAAAGAATGTTAAAACTTACTTCGTAGATATCCCTTAGTTTCTTCTGCAGCTCTAGTGGCTTCACTTTATGTATAGCCACATTGCGAGTTTCCAACACAATTTCGTAATATTCATTAGTTATTCTAAATTGTTCAGCCAGTGTTAAAAATCTTTCCATATATGGTGGAGATTCTTCCAATAATGGTATCGTATTCCTCGGAGGAGTCTCTCTAACCACCTCAAATTCACGGTACAAAAAGAATCGGAAAAACCGTAAAGTTTCGTCCACCAATGGATCTCTTGAATCAGGTTCTGGTACTCTCCTTGGCATTAGCACAGGAGCTTCAAACCATCGGCGTATGTTTCTGAACGAGTATGGAAAGCCTGAGCAAGCGTCTTCTCTTTGGACGAACAAATTAAACAACTCTCTGTTAATTGGTACCAGTTCGTCTGCATACCTAGGCGATGTGATTGGTGGTCTCTCTTTGGTACTAAGTTCACTTGCTAGGTTTCGTTCCTTCAAACGATCTGCATAGTCATCACTAAGCACTTCCTCAATGGTTGGTGCAGGAAAACGCTTACTTCTAATGTAACCCTGTTCAGGTGGAGTTTGTTTGGTGCTACTACGAACAGAGCGCTTATCGCTATCTTCCTCTGATACTTTAGGAGTAGATTTTGATTTTTTCTTTTGTTGTTTTGGTTTGGCGCAGGGAACACGAGGTATAGCACCTGTTCGTGAAACAGATGGAGGTACACTTGCACTAGGTTGTTTTTTTCCTTCAGTAAATTTCACATTTATTCGCTGAGGAGAAGGTTCATCTACAATTATTTCGGGTATTGAATGAACTTCTGCTTGTGCGGTTAGTGGCTGCGGCTGGTCGTCCGATTTAGATCCTTCTTCAATTGATTCCCTAGCCTCCGCAATTGCACTTAATGGAGAAAATTTATGTTCGGGAGTTTCCTCAACGTCGTAGTCGCCTTCGTCGTCCGATATCTTCTCCTCCATTTCTAAAGTTATATCCTCAGAAGTGTCTGTAGTTTCGCTAGATTTCACTTGTGTCTCATCAGATATTGTATCTTCTTGGTTTTCTACCGCTTCTGTTGCATACGATTCAACATCTGTTTCTAAACCTTGTTGTTGTTCTGCTCTCTGTTCTACTTCAAGAGGTTTTTCGTCAGAACCAGTGGTTAGTGACTGGAGTTGGTCGTACAATTTAGATCTTTCTTCAATTGATTTCCTCATAGCCGCCGCAAGTGCATCTAATGAAGGAACTTTACGTTTGGGAATTTCCTCAACGTCGTAGTCGCCATCGTCGTCCGATATCTTCTCCTCCGTTTCTAATGTTATATCCTCAGAAGTGTCTGTAGTTTCGCTAGATTTCACTTGTGTCTCATCAGATATTGTATCTTCTTGGTTTTCTACCTCTTCTGTTGCATAAGATTCAACATCTGTTTCTAAACCTTGTTGTTGTTCTGCTTCAAGAGGTTTTTCGTCAGAACCAGCGGTTAGTGACTGGGGTTGGTTGTCCGATTTAGATTCAATTGATTCCCTACCCTCCAAAATTGTACTTAGTTTAGAGGATTCAAGTTCGGGAGTTTCCTCAAGATCGTAGTCGCCTTCGTCGTCCGATTCCTTCTCCTCGACCGTTTCTGATGTTTTGTCCTCAGAAGTGTCTGTAGTTAGACTAGATTCCACTTGTGTCTCATCAGACATTGTATCTTCTTGGGTTTCTACCGCTTCTGTGGCATAAGATTCAACATCTTGTTGTTCTGCGTTCTCTTCTTGCTCATAATCTGCGTCTGTTTCCATCTGTTCCTGTCCTTCTGCTTTTTTTTCTACCTCAGGCATTATTAGATCTTTGGTACTTGGAACTAATTCAGCTTCTACTTCCATCTCATGAACTTCTTCAACTTGTTGTTCCTCTTGTTCTTTTGACTCAAGAACTTTTACTGGAGTTGTGCTTACGCCCTGATCCACACCTGCTTCTAGTTCAAGGGATTTGGTATCTTCGGCGCTTGCAAATAATTCAGATTTTAAGTCTTTCTTAACTATTTCTGCGACGTCTTCTACTTCACAAATGTCTAAATCTGTAATTGGCGCAGTGGGAATTTCAGCTTGATCATCTGTGTCGATTTTCTTCTTAGAAAATCTTTTACTCATATCAATTAATGTCTCTGCTACTTCTTGTTCAGGAGATCTTGGAGCTTGGTCAAATGGAGTTTCGTAAGATTCCATAGATTCTTCCCTTTTATGGAGTTCTGATGGTTTTTCTCTCTCGGGTGATACAAGAACTCTGATTGTTACTTTTACTGTATCTGTGGATTCCAAGGATTGCGACGCTTCTTGAGATGGATCTTCCTTCTGAGTTGAGGATGATGATGAGGTCGGTTGAGCTTTTCCCTTTTTCCTCCGGCGTCGTTTTTTCTCCGTAACTACTAAAATAATATTTTAGGATTAGGATATTAAGTAACAATTTAATTAAAACAAATTTAATATAATGTACTTACTTTCTCCCTCCTCAATTGGAGCCAATTCAGGTTTTGTTTCAGTCTCATGAGATTTTATAGCTTCTTCAGTTTTCTGGGAATCTGATGGTTCTACTCGCTGTTCGTTAGCTTTTTCTACCTCGGGCGGCACAGCAATATTGGATGCTTTTACAGCATCAATAGGATCTGCTGAATCTATGGATTGCGCTTGTTCCGTTGGAATTGAGGGTGATGATTGGGGTTTAGATTTTTTACCTTTTTTACCTTTTTTCGGTAGGTCCGTAACTACAATAATTATTTTTACGTGTTATATATTTATAATTTAGCTAAGATATGTAAGTAGGTACTTACCTACTGAAGCTTCTACAACTGGAGTCAATTTTACAGCCTCCTGAACTTCTTGAGATTCTGATGATTCCACTCGCTGATCGAGTGGTTTTTCTACCTTGGATATTTTTACATCACTAGGATCTGAATGTACGGATTTCGACTTTTGTTCAGATGTATCTTTCGGTTGAAGTGAGGGTGATGAATGCGGTTTAGCTTTTTTACCTTTTTTACCTTTCTTCGATGCTTGCTCTTTAGCTAAGATAATTATTATTACATGTTAGTTTAGTATAATGATATCATGGTATAAATGAAGGAAAATACGTCCTCACCTTCTGCCGTTGATGTTGTTCCAGCTTCCTCAACTTTATGAGATTCTGATGGTTCCACTCGCTGTTCGTCTGGTTTTTCTACAGTGGACATTTCTACAACATCTGTAGGATCTGTAGATTGCGATGCTTGTTGAGGTGATGATTGCGGTTTAGACTTTTTAATTTTTTTAACCTGAGGTTCTTTTTTCGATTGGTCCATAACTAAAATAATTATTTTTATATTTCAGTGTGAATAATTTAGTTAGTTATGTGCTTACTTGGATTTTTAAAATTTAGTTCGTCAGTATAGTCTGTCAATTAAGACGGTTCAGCAAGTTATAGCTTTTCTGTTAAACGAAATAATTTTTCGAATTCTAGAAATTTTTTTCGCAGAAAAACGTATTTTTCTTTTGGCCAGGTTTATTCAAGTTATAGTCTAAAATTTGGTATCTCAACTCTCAACTACTAGTTACAGATATTTGTGTGAAAAACAGTAGTTTTCAAACAAATTCTGCTATTGGGCACATTTTGGTAAACCAGCAGTTGCAAAAATATTAAACGATTTTCCATACTTTTGTCTATAAAGACGATTGTATATTCTGGGGTTTTTGGAAAAATATCAATTAATACTTATTTAAATTTATTTATATGTACCTATGTTTTTATCTCAGATCCTCCTTCTATTTATGAAAAAAAATTATTATATTAATTAGGTACAAAATAAAAGTAAAAATTAATCCAAAATCTTTTATTTATTTTTATTATATTACACACTGCATAATTTTAAACAATTTGCACCATTTTAAATCATACTTTCCCACTAAAATAAATTTTAAAAAATAGGTTTTTCAGAACTAAAAACTATTCTTTTTTAAATACTAAACTATTCCAACCTCCATTTAACTTCATTGTACGTATGCTCTGTTGTATTATTAACTATAATTACAATTTTATTACAATTAATATTTTATAGTATATCACAGCAATATGGAGAAAACCAAAGACAACGATGACTCGGACTCCCCACAGCGCCCACCAAGTGCTTCAAGTCGAATGGAAGTAGCAGTTGAAGTCCATCAACCACCTCAACCTCAACATCCCCTTCAACCTGGCCTAGACCGTCCCCTAAGACTAACAGCACGCATTTTTAATTCACCAGCAGAAGCTCGTGAACATTTGATGGAGATAGAGCAAAGAAGACGCGAAATGAGAGTAAGGCTACAACAACCCGTCGACCTCATCGAGGAAGTATCAGAGGACACACCTACACCACCACGAGATGACAGCCGCATAGATATCCTTCTTTCCCCAAGACGTCCAGCACCGATAAAAAACAAACGCCGTGTAGTACAAATTCACAGGGATATAAACGAGGTCCGATATCGGTGCAATGGAAGATTTCCATTGTTTATCGAGATGAACCAGTACTTTTATCCGTATCGAGTACCACGCATTCGTACGGATTTCGATTTTGAAGCATTTTATCTACCTGGACCTTATGTTATACCCGATTTATTGCCTAGTCCTTCTATTCCATCTGGTCCGTCAAGTGCACCCGAAACTGCTATTTTTAGTATCAGTCCGCTTAAGTTGAAACGTCGTCCTATGAGCGATCTCGACCATGCCATAGCAGTTGCAGTTCTAAGTGGACCTACCGGTCAAGAAGCTAGTCCTTCGGGCGGAATAGAACTTCAAACTTATCCGGTTCGAGAAACTGAACCGGTGAAATCTCCTTCATATGAATATGCTGAATCTGAACCTGGCCCGTCTAGACCTCCTCCAACTGATATAGAACTTCATCCGATGAAATCTAAGTCAACTCTTACATATGAATATGCTGAATCTGAACCTGGCCTTTCGAAACCTTCTGTGACTGAGCCAGAACCTCAACCTGGGCCTTCTGGTGCGGTTCCTCGTCATAGAATAACCGCGTCGCCTATACCAAGTGATTCTGATGAATCTGAACCGGAGCCGTGTATACCTCCACCTCCTGAAAGTCCCAAGGAAACCGCGCCTGAGGACAAGGATAGCAAAACTCGTCAAATGACTTGGGATGATATAGAACTTATCGATTTAGATGTTTTAAACAATGTAAGGAGTAGCCCTAACATGCCTCTTAGAAGGAGAAGAGGTCGGTATGTTCTCCTCAACCGAAAAAGCTCCGACACGGATTTTTTTACTTCTACTTTACCAATGCCCTCGGCGCTTAGCATGTGGACTTCACCGTTACGAACTCTAAGGGCTTGCTTTTCTGCACCCATCATCATGCCAGACACAGAATTTTGTTTCACTGCTGATACTTACTGCATGATCCAATGCAATTCGCTATTTGCGCATTTTGTCCAATATGAAACGGAACGTAGGGGCCTCGTTTTTCCGTTTGTGGTAATAGACGAGCCTCCGTTAGAATTTAGAACGTTCATAAAACTAACGGAAGAATTTGAAAAAACTCGATTACGCAGAAGAGTTTTCGAACTAGCTCAAAATATAAACTTCCATAGGGTGCGATCCAGAACTTTTCCAGATATGGTTCACTGGATATATAATGTAAGTCATAAAATAAAATTCGTATAGTTTATTTTTATCTGATCTATAATTTTTTTTTAGATGGGCACGATCACTATTGAACGAGTTTTGATGTTCTACACTTTCTGTTGTGATTTATGTATAAGATGTTTGATTTTTGGACGGGAGGACAATTTCATGCAATTTTTTGCGTGGACATTAAAATATATCTGTATTAAAATAGCACGTGTGATAGAAAAATGTGGCGGTTTGGAAACGTTAATTAACGAACGTGCCTTGAAAAGGAAAATAAGTGTTTCAATGGCACTCAGTGTAGGAGCGTTTGGTGTTTATACATTTTTAAAAAATAAATTAACGAAATAGTTTATGTCTATTTTATATAAATTTTTGTGTAGTTATGTTAATGTATTACCAAAGCAAAATTATTTTGTTGTGTTCAAAATTATTTTTTTATTGTATTATACATAGTGTAACAAAGGTATTGATAAACGAAAACTATTTTGTTAAGCAAAATAATTTTTTGTTATAAATATAATACTGTTCTTTTAATTATAGTGACGCAGTCGGTTTTTATTGTAGCTATTTATAATAGGATTATGTTGATGAATACAAAAATTGCAAAAAACATAATTATTTATTATAACTTTGTATATTACAAAAATAAATTATACTATAAAAATTACAAGATTATTTTTCAAATCAATTTTCTCCAAGCTTTTTTTAATTTTATTATAAATTTAGGCTCGTGTACAGAAATCCGAAGGTGTTAATTGTATTTTAGATCAGTTCAGAAATCGCCAGTTGGATACTGAAAAAATAATCTTAATCAAAATTATAACTAATTTTTACAAAGAAACATTTGTGTCTCAGATACTTGGGCTAATTCTGATAAATAAATACTTTTCGTTATTTTTTTTTACCTATTATCTAAACTGTTGGCCAATTGAAACGTACCAAGCGAATTTTTAGGTTGAATTTAAAGTCAAATATTTTGAAAAGGAGAAAAGATATCAACCTGAGGTTTTCACGATTCAAGAGATAATTTTATTGCGAAAGCAATAGTGTGACCCGATTTTTTTAATTTGAACTACGTTACTATCTACAGGGTATAAAAGAAAGTCGTCTTTTTTTCTCAAATTTTATACCTACCGGAATTCCACAAAAAATTTTTTATATTTTTTTGATGTCGATTTTTTTAGTCCCTGGTTAATGAGGAAAAAATCAATTTCTCAAAATTTTTATTTTTATTTAAGATAACGAATTTTTTATTAAATTTAATATTGTTGAACAGGTTTTTGCAATAATAATTATGCTGCCATTTTGAAAGCAAATGTCATCATGTGATATGTCGATAAAAAGGTAATTTTAAGTAGAATCTAATTCTTACGGAAAAAATATACAGGGTTGTTTTAAAAAAATTTGAAAGTTAGTAGGTGGCCCTTCCGGTGAAACCGGAAGTGTCATCAGATTGTTTTAAACGTCAAAATGATTATTCCTTTCAACAATCAAACCATGCCAAATTTCAAATTAATACAGTTATATGTAACAAAATGGTGAGGGTTGTAAAACGATTTCGTTGCCACCCGGTATACACGAATATGAGCAAATTTTTGAAAAAGTGAAAAATCCGTTTCGAGGATATAAGTCACTTAAACCAATGGTGAACATAAACTAACTAAATTCCATTCTATTCCTTTAAGAAAATAGCCTCAAAAATTAATTAAAAAATTTACCAATTAGCGAACATGTACCGATTTTTCATAAGCCACTGGTTACCAATAAATTAATGAAAGTACAAAAAGTGTACTTTTTATAAGAAAGCCATTCATAAGGTATTATAATCAACTACAGAGATTGGTTCTTACAAAACACAATACGGCCTAACGACAAAAAACAAAGAAAAAATCAAATTTTCAGCAAAAATTCGGTATCTTATAAAATAACAGGGATATCAAAATTTTGAGAAACAGGTTGTTTTCCCATTAAGTAAGGACTAAAAAAATCTACATCAAAAAAATATATAAAAAATTCTGTGGAATCACGGTAGTTATAAAATTTGACAAAAAAAAGAAGACTTTCTTTCATACCTTGTAGATAGTAATGTACATACTTCAAAGTAAAAAAATTGGGTAACACTATCATTTTCTCAATTAAATTATCTCTGAAATCCTGAAAACCGCATGTTGATATCCTTTTTAATTTTCAAAATATTTGACTTTAAATTCAACCTAAAAAATTCGCTTGGTACGTTGTTTCAATTGGCCAGCAGTTTAGTTGAATTTTTCTGATATTTCTGTTATTTCAAACAATATTTCGTTATTTTAAATCGTACTTTCCCACCCAAAATAAATTTTGAAACGTTTAAAACAGGTTTCAAGCACCTAACAAAAAACCATTCTTTAAAAAAATTCTGGCATTTAGCAAATTTGTTTCGGCCTCCATTTAACTTCATTGAATGTACCTATGTGTGTTGTCTAGTTCTAATTTATAGAAAAAAAATTGAACTCATTCCACAATCATGCAGAATCCGATTGATAATGATGATTCGGACTCTCCAGGAAGAATAAACGTTTCCGGTCCAATACAAGTACCAGTTGAAATTCATGTACCACCAGCTCAACCTGATGCTCCTCCACGTGGGCGACCCGGCCCACAAAGGATCGTAGCACGCATTTTTGACTCTCCAGCTCAAGCTCGTGCACATTTAGAGGAGCAGCAAAGAACGCAGGAGGAGGCTAGGAAGCGGCGATCAACGCCAAGGCTACAGGATACCGACATAATCGAGGTAGTACCAAGGACACCATCACCAGTCGCATCACCACCAATAGAGGAATTAAATCTAATTTTTTCGCCAAGACGTAAAGTAGACGAGGTAAATTATAAACTTCTCGCACAAATTCACAGGGGCATACTTGAGATCCGTGGAGTGTTAGATGGAAGATTTCCATTATTTATCGAGACAAATCAGCGTTTTTACCCGTTCAGAGTTCCACGCTTTCGTAAGGATTTTGAAGTCAAAGAAACTGAACAAGCTGTTCCGTCTAAAGATGGTGCGGGTCCATCAAGTGTAGCGGCGTCTTCCGTAAGTGCAGTCACGCCACCACGTCGTCGTAGCAGCTTAGTTGCTCATCACACAGCTGTTGCGGTTCTAACGGCACCCAGTGAGGAAGATCTTGGTACTCCGGAAGAAATAGAACTTCGAACAGTTCGATCACTTGATCCAGATCTTCAACCGTGGTCATCTAATCGTCCAACTGCGCCACCTCCTTCACGTGAATCTGCACCTAGTACATCTAGACCTAAATCGCCGGCTAAGGAGAAGGCTGAAGACTCTCGTAAATTGAGATGGGATGATCTAGAAATTATAGAAACAGATGAAGAAAGCGCTGCAGATCTTCCAGAAAGAGCTCGTCGTATCGCAGCTCATGAGACAAGACCGCCCAGGCCGCAAGACGATCTATTTGCTACCGCTTATCCATTACCCACTGCTTTTAGTATGTGGACCTCACCGTGGAGAACTCTGAAGAAATGTTTGGCCAAGCCCATTGTTATTCCAGACAGGCCATTTATGTTTGGCGCTCACCCTTTCACCATGATCCAAGCAATGTCTTTATTTGGGCATTTTGTCCAACATGAAACGCATCGATGTGGTCTTGTATTCCCATTTCGGATAGTAACCGAAGTTCCAGATGAATACGAAACATTCTTAAGACTAATGACGACCTTTGAATCAACTAAACTGCGTCGTATAACATATCGACTTGCTCATGAAATTGATTTCCAAACGATTAACAGCACCAGTTTCCCGGAATTGGTTCAAAGAGTGTACAACGTAAGTTAAAAAAAAAATTTCACCTAGTCTATTTTTATGATTTCTTCAATTTTCAGCTTAGTTCCCAATCGATGACGGTTGAACGTGTGTTGGTTTTCTACAGTTTCTGCTGTGATTTATGTGTACGATGTTTGATATACGGACGAGAAGACAATTTCATGCAAATGTTCGTATGGACAGTAAAATATATAATTGAAAGAATAGCACGCGTGATAGAAAAAGCAGATGGACTGGACCACGTAATCACGAAGGATGCTTTAACAAGACAAGTTGGTGTGAATTTTGCCCTACGTGTAGGGATGTTTGGTTTCGGAGTATTTATTAAACAAAAATTCAGGGAATTCTTGCATCTATAAATGTATATTGCCAAAACTAAATTGTTTTGTGTTGTCCAAAACCATTTTTATTGTATTATATACAGTGTCTTATAACAAAAGTATTGTCAAACAAAAACTATTTTGTTAAGCAAAATAGCTTTTTTGTTAATATTTATAATATTGTAATTGAACAGTACAGTTTTTTTCTTGTACTTATAATAGAATTATGTAAAAGAATACAAAAAATAGAGTCATACATAAATTTTTATTATAAGAATATGTATATTAGAAAAATAAATTATACTGTTAAAATAAAGCAACATTCCGTTAAAATTATTTTTGTTTATTTATCTGAATAAAAGTACAAATTAACAACTCACATAATTATTTTATTTAACACTCCGGTTAATATCCATCTCTTCTAACGCCAACTGCATGGACCAAATACTCAGTGGACGCATGTAGCCTATAGCTCGGTAGTATTTATGAGCATAAAGCGCTTCTGGTGTATCAAAAGCCAGTCCAAATTTCTCACTCATAGACCGGTACATCCCCTCTGCTGTCTTGAAACCTTCTTCCAGCATTCCCTGCAAAACCAAAATTACCAACAGCGTAAACTCACTCATCTACGCTAACCTCGAATATCATATTTGCAGCCAAAGCATAAGTGACCCCTGTCCAAACCTCCTGGCTTTGTACTGTGAAATAATCGACGTCTCCATTGATCATTCCATTAACTGCTCCCATATTTCCATTGCAGAATCCTTGAACATTGGATTCGTAGATTGTTCGAAGAGCTTTCTTTACGTTTTCTTTGGGAAACACCTAAGAATAATTTGGAGCAGGTAAATAATTTTACAACTTTATTTATTGGTGCCTACGAGGTAATTGTTGATTCCGCAGCATCTCAAGTACCAATGTCCGCAAAGCTGGTCTGCCATAATGGATTTCATTTGAGTTTTAGAGCAATCGAAGTTATAATACAAGCCGTTCCAAAGTTTTCTCTCATAGGCTTCTTTAGCTTTGTTCAGCAGCTCTTGGAACTTGTTAGTGTCTTCCGGTTTCTCAAGTACCTCCGACATTATTTTCATTGCATATAGAGCAGCTAACCATAAACCACCACAATAAGCACTGAGGAGGAAAATAGAAAACAGTCAAAACTACGATTTAATATTTGGTAATTTCACCTGGAGCCCACCATTATCCACGAATCAAATGTTTGGTCCGGATTACCACTGTTTTCGATTAAACCATCATCATCCACGTCGTATTCTAGGGTTTTTTCCATTACTATGCAGCATGCATTGTACATGTCTCTTATGTAATTCTTGTCCATGTCTGGTTTGGTTGCAACTGCATCACGGAAAACTTGCAAAACGAACTTGGGGTTCAAGTCACGCCAGGTACTTACATCGTGTATTGGATAGGAGTTAATTAGCACGAAGGGCTCTTCACCTAAAATTGAATATTGTCTGTAGATTTCTACTTTCTCGCCTAAATTCTCCTACCTGGAGCTCCAATATCATGAGGTACAGTATTAGGCACTTTTCTTTCAACAACCTCTCCATCATAAAGCATTTTAACTTTGTCGGGTATTTCCATAAAAACTGTATCCTTCAAATCATACTGCAAGGCGCGTTGAAGTAGCGGCCAATTTCTGTGCAAGGCATGCGAAGCATAAAAGTGAACATCATAAGAATTGAACATTTTATATTCGTGTCCTTCCAAGTAAATAAATCTACCAACAATTCGTCTGTAATAAATGGAATTTTATTGGGGGAACAGTAGATACGAAGGGAGATCTTACCTTGGGTCGTTTTCAGAAAAAGTTTCAAGTTCTTCCTTCTCAACTGAAGTCCATAAAGTACCTCCGTCGCTTAGGAAGTAGCTTTCGTTGAATAGGGCACTTTTGTACCAGTCGGGGAGATTACTAAAATAAAACAGTTTCGTGTAAGAGTGTGAAAGAATTTGAAGAAACTTAGGTCAAATATTGACTAGGAATCGATCACATTTTGTCTACAAAATGTAAATTATTAGAGCTAATTTTATTTAGCAGATAATTTGGTTGATTTTTATTTTTGTAGCAATTGCTAAGTAGTAAGATAAACAGCAAAATTTTCTCCTTAATTCCATACGTACTCATCCAACAAAACCGGCCTCTGCCACTTATAAATCTGGCTCTCCCAGCTCCTATACTCCCCGAAAGCATGATCAGCAATAAAAACAGCAGCTTTTTCCCCTCGAAACTTCTCCCTATAAAACCGGAAATATTTCCTGGCTTTTCCAGGAAACTGCACCACAGGCATATCCCATACAAGACACAATTCCACTTCCTTAGCACCAGCTGAAGGCACGGTTGTCTTACACGCCACTCCGCAAGCCATTTCCCCCAAAATTTCCCCATAACTATCCTCCGATTGTTTTTCGAATTGTCCCAAAGTCTTCAACTCAATCCACGGTTTAATTCCATCAGAATTTGGATCGAAATATAGACACTTCGATATGGAAACGCCAGGTTGGGATTTGGCTGCTAAAGCGTACGTGCATGGCATTTTGTTGATGGTATGATGAAGGAGGACAGATTCAGAAGTAGCGGAGGTGGAAGTTTCGGAGGTGCAAGTAGCTGTGGAAATATAGACGGATAAGATAATATGTAAGAAAAAAATAAGTGGATGAAAGAGCATACAAGCTTTGTCTTGTTTTTTGGTTCCAGTGCCGTTTTTGAAGGTAAACGCGATGGTTACTGTGCGTTCCTCTGCAGAGAGATTTTGGATATTCCAGACAAATACAGCACAAGGCAGCGAACTATTCTATAATATACGAGTTAAATAAAGTAACTGTACTAGAACAAAACTTAGTTTCCTTACTGTGTATTCGTTGGGTATCACAGGACTAACTTGTCTACAAACTAACTTAACCCCATATTTTGATAAATCAAATTCCGTCCAAGATCTCGGATATAATCCTGTATAAAAACACTGACTTCCATCGATAAGACTTTCCCAACTTCCTAAGGTTTTCTTGCTGGAAAAATAACTTTTGGTTGGGTGTTCCAAGGATTTTAGTAAAGAACTTGGTAAACTTGGCTAATGTAGCTACCTACCAGAGATTTTGGAAAAATTTTGAAATTACCTTATTAATTTAGATCTCCTGATTACGAAAATGCTAAAAATAAGCGGCGGTCTCCAATATTTCCAATTACCTATTGCACTAATTATTAATTAATTAATCATTACTATTTAATATTATTTATGAAAATACTATTTTTAAAGCATTCTCTTTTTCTTGTTTTGCTGTCAAAGGAATTTCCCTTCCCCTTACTAAGAAATCAAGCGATCCTTGATTTTAAATTTTAAGGTTAGATTAGTGTTTCAAAATAAACGTGCCGAAATAGAGTAAATAAATCTTTTTTACTAAAATGTAATGCTTGATTAATCATTAGTTAGTGCAATAGAGTCTACTGAGTGCATTTTTAATGAATAAAAGTTGAAAAAAGTGCTTAATTTACACATCCAAACTTTGGATGTTTCAAGTTTTCAAACTCCGATAACTTTGGAAATATTGGAGACGGCCGCTTATTTTTAGCATTTTCGTAATCAGGAGATCTTAGTTAATAAGGTAATTTCCAAAATCTCTGGTAGCTACATTCGCCAAGTTTTCCTAGAACTTACGGAAACGTCGATAATAAACTGTGAAAAATTGTCTTTTGGTGCTCATCTTTAACAGTAACAATAAACTGATTGGCGTCTACTGTATTCCATTCGTATATTCCGGGTTTCATTTGAAATCTACAAAACTCCCCTCGGAAACCACGTCCAATTGTCCCACAGCCCAAACCTCCAATGGGAACTCCTACAGGGGAGAGGTTAAAAACTGTTTTTGGCTAGTTATTTGCTTACCATAGATTTGTTTAGCTTTCTGGGTTTGTAGATAATCCATTACAACGAATTTTCCTGTGATTTTGGCTTTGATATAATACCAAACATATCTGTGACACCCATAATGAAATAATTTTAATCCAAGTAAATATTTACTTACCTTAGAATTAGTGGCAAAATTGACCAAATCACCCTGAAACTTGGAGTGAAATTTTGGTCTCGTGTCTCTGGATATTCATGGTTTAATTTCAGTTTTAATCCAACTTTTGGGATGCTAGTTTCTTCGCCCATTTTGAAATGTTCAACCTAACCTAACTTTTTTATTGAACCCTGTAAAGTAAAATATTAGGAAATGTGTTGATGTATGAAGCCAAAACCTCAAGAAATTTCTTTGGAAACTGTTAAATTATTTCTGGGATGATAAAGAATTTTTGCCCGATTAAATATAAAAATTACTTCTCGAAATAAGTTTAGAAAATGGGCTTATTTATACATAATAGTTTAACATTCTTGTGTCGTGTACTCTAGAGGGTCCCAGGTTCAATAATAACAACACAAACAGCTTTTACGTAATTTAATATCTAACAAAATTGATAAGAAAATGTTTTAATTTTTGTGGCATAAATATGTGTTTCTTATCCGATGAAATTCATGACGACTAGGTGAAGTACAACATGGGCAAAAAGAAAATCTGCAAAGCCTCTTTCTGGACTAATTCCTTGGAACTGGTGCTTGTTTTCCGGGTTAACTTGCAGTCTAAGCCCAACTGAAAAAAATAATTTAGTAAATTTCCCGATTACCTGAAGTAATACACGTACCTGCTAAGACAAAACAGCTCACACAGGAAATAAATCCGCTAAGGAATGAATTGAAAGGAAAAGTGCCAACGAGAAGGCAGTAAATAAACTGTATGATACCAGTTAATAAAATGTACAGTAAATACGCATCAATTATTTTGAGTTTTTTCGGGGTTTTGTTGCTGTATTCATTGTAGAATTTGTTTAACACGGTGCCGATTTGGGCCATATTTTTGTTTTATTGTAATAAACACAAATACCGGTGCTTGTAAAAATTGATACGTGTCAAAAGTTTGTTGTCAAAACTCAACTGTCAAATAATTTACGTCTTGTTCTACATACAATGAGTGGAAAATGTAGGCAACCAACATTTCATTAAAAGTATTTTTTTGTGGAATACTTAAATTTTAAAACTTTTCAAGCTATAACTATATTATTTTAATAGTAGTGTAAATTCGTTGTTTGATTCTCAAGAATTTGCGACTTTTTTAATATTTTTATAAGTTGCATTTACCGCCATCTTTTGTCCGAGTTTGTAACTTAATATTATCAGTTATAAAATGAAATAAACTCAAGTGTTTTATTGTAGATTACGTAGATAATAAACATGCAATATTTGCGTTTTAAACGTTATTTATTGAAATGTGATGAATTTTGATATGGGCGAGGTTCTAAAAAGTAGATATCTGTGTTATCGACATTGGAACGTTAATCAAGTCCGTCAAACAGCTGGCGCACCATATGATCAATACTGCGTACCACACACAAGCCACGATTTTGTGAGGTTCTATATTTAGTTGACTTGAAGTTAACCATAATGCAAGAAGTATTCCAATCCAATTTCAACATCAACAACAATCGAAATTAATCCGTAAGCTGGCTGCATAGCACGAATGGTGTGAACGACAGGTGGTGTGGGTTGTGGCACTATGTCCAGCAGTGAAACAACTCGAAATTACCGCAGTGACAAACCGCCAAAGATTTTTGTTTTTTTTATATAATTTGAAACCTTGTGTAACCCTAAACAGTGACATAATTTCCATCTGGTGCTGTGTGTGTGAGAAAAGTCCATAAAACACAACCAACATCCAAAATATGCCAGTGATTTTATTGGACCGATTGCCGTTGCCAAATTTGCGGGCCTATTCGTGTGGCAGTGTTCTGGCATTATCGGCATGTGTTTATTTTGCGACGCAAGTGATCAAAGATCCTAGTTGGAATGCTGTGGAAAATGCAAGGGATTCCAACAAGACGAATTCATCGGAGTTCAGTGGCAGGTCCACTGGACAATTTATTTCAGATATATTTACTGTTATGATCCGGGAGCCTGTATGTGTTTGGGTAAGTAAAATGGGGCCAACACATTTCATTCAAACAATCATCTGCTCTTCTAATTAGATCTGACCTCTAGCTCTCTATGGAACGATTAATAAATAAATAATTCAAGGTTTCGCTGTAATGATGGGTTTATAGCGAGTATTTTTGGGTTTTGTGTAGGTTCAAGAGGATTTACTTTAAGCAGGGAATTAAGTATGCCACTTGTTCAGTTGAAAACATCGTAATTTATTATAAAGGCGCAGACAAGTGGGATGGAATACAGGGTGAAGCTAAATCACCAGGAAATAGGTTGTACTCTGAATCAAATTCCAAAACCTATTTGACAATATAATTAAAATCTAAAAAGTACAAAATTTTCTTTAAAGACCCTTTAGCTTCCCTACTTATTTGATTTGAAGTCATACATAAAATATCGTAGTTATTAGAAAATATTCGTCATTTTTGAGTACCTACCTACCAGGTTTTGTATTTTAAAACAATTTTGCATTCATTTGCTATTATTATAACCTTTCGTATGTATGTAAATTTTTAGTGCTAAACTGGTTCATGGTTATTTTAATTTATTCGAATGGATGCAGTTAACATTTTAACTTTTTTTATTAAAATCGGGTTAAAACTGAAATGTACTGGAATTGTGTTATCGTAATGATATTTTTATCCATTCGAATTATGCGAGAATTTTATAACTTTTGTTACAGGGGAAATTTTCCAAATTTTATTTAATGTGATAAGCGATTATACAGGGTGTCTCTAAAAGGTCTTTACAAAATCCTACCACAAGTTTTTGGGCTCAAAATAATTTGATTGAACCAAACATTTCCTTACTGAGTTACAGGGCGCTAAAAAATATTTTTCCAAATCGTTTTTTAAGTACATATATCTACAGAACGGTTTAAAGTAGAGACTTGAAATTTGGTGGGTTAATAAGTCTATAAGGAAGCTACAATGTGATAGTATTACAACCAAAATAATATTGTTCAGTGTCGTACTTATAGGGGGGGACCCAGTGTTTTTTTGGATATTTTTTGTAGGGTATTGAATTTTATTACAAAATAACAGGAATTATGATAGATACACTCAAGACACGTAAAAAAGGTATACTTGTTTGACTTGCGTTAACTCAATTGTTTGCGAGATATTTAACTTCGAAAATTTTGTTTTCTATAAAAAGAATTTGTGACTTACCCTGCAAAGTAAAAAATATTGGGTCACTCTAATACAGCTGATTCTACGTCTAAAACTAAGCATAAGTGGTTGTAGAAACCGACCCCCAAAAATGTTTCGTTACTAAAATACAGGGTGTTGAAAGATGTATTTTTTATTCGTCCTCTATCTTTTCTAGGTATATCTACAGAATGGTATAAGATAGAAATTATGCTTAGTTTTGGACGTAGAATGAGCCGTATTAGAGTGACCCAATATTTTTTACTTTACACGGTGTCGCAAATTGTCGTTTTAATAGCAAAATTTTCAAAGTGAAATATCTCGCAAACAGTTGAGTTAATGAAAATCAAACAAGTATACCTTTTTTACGTGTCTTGAGCGTATCTATCATAATTCTTATTATTTTGTAAAAAAATTTAATCCCCTACAAAAATTGTTCAAAAAAACCCTGAGACCTCTTCGATAAGTACGCCACTGAACAATATTATTTTGGTTCTAATACCAACAAATTGTAATTTCCTTATAGACTTATTAACCCAGCAAATTTCATATCTCTACTTTAAACCGTTCGGTAGATGTACTTCAAAAATTATTTGGAAAAATATTTTTTGGCGCCCTGTAACTCAGTAAGGAAGAACTTTTGGATTTTGTGAAGACCTTTTAGAGACACCCTGTATTTATTTTATGTGTGTAGATTAGCATTGAGCACAATAACATATTTTCAAGTAATTAAGTCTAACTTTCTTGGACACACTATATTTTATTTTCCCAAAATAAAAAAATGCCACAAAAACTAACACGTATTATAATTGGCAATAATTCAAAATGTGTGCCCTAGTTTTTCGTTTATTGATACTTGCTGCCAAAACTGGAGTTTATCTAGTGATGAAAACAATAAATTTCAAGTACGGTGCATGCCAGCAACTTTATTTGTTACTTTTTACTACCGCAAAATGCTCTGGCTCTCCTAGATGCTGTTTATTTTTACTGTAAAGTAAAGTAAAATCCAGCTATTTTACTCTGGAATTAATACTTAATTAATTTTAAATGTTGAAAGGTGTAATATAAGGACAGCACATTTATGGTGAATAAATCATTTATATTAAATAGTTGTTCAAGTCCATCTTAGTATAACAGCACTATTTTATTGAGAAAAAATAGTTAAAATCAATAAATAGTGCATAGTAACGTATACTATGAGGTGGTTACATGTGCACTGAAATTACATAGTTGCATTACCTTTATTTAAAAAAATAGTTAAATATAGGTAAGCATACCATACATAATACATAATTTGATAAAGTGGATTTATGTTGATTATATAATCTGATTGTGATTTACGTCACGACATTTTCTATAACTATATTTTTACTGTAATTTACTTATGTACTTAGTGATTTGTTACAAACTTTTGTTGAATAATCGATGATATTAATAAAACTTGGTAAACAAGAAATTAAATGTTTAACCTATAAAGATTACAAGGTGACTAGTATAAGAATCGAAGAATTATCTTTATTACAACTAAACGATATCTCGTTTTAAGAAACCAAAATGTTATAAATTGTATTTTATTGTTAAAAGTTTTTTGCATTTAATGTTATCTTAGTCTAGATCTAAAAATAAACGCCGGTGGGGCTCCCATGGTAATTTGTAGAATTTATTCTACCTAAAAATATTTCGTGTCTATCCAAGTTTTTGGAAAAATATAATTTTTTTTAACGATGAGAACGAATTGTTAAATATATTTGTGCAAGGATTTGTAAGTAGGTAATACACGAAATGAATTTTTTTATGAAAAAAATGTGACTGAATTTCTATAAAGTTAAATGTCCACATTCTTGTCCGATGAAACAGTTTTTTCCAAATTTTTTTAGACCTACATTCAGTTTTATTACCATGTTTGATACATATGTATTTAGATTAGCGTGCGAAACCTCAAAATGACTATTTTAGGATAAAATAAAGTGTTCTCTAATTAGAAAAGTAAAGTTGTGGTTGACAAATTTAATATGTCAAGGATTTATGCGTAAAGACCTGCAATTAATTAAGAGCCACGTCCGCACATTATTGTACATATCGAGGTACAAAAAGCATTTAATTTCGGTGATTTTTTGGATAATTACTTGTACACTATTAAATATAAAATAACCAGCTATTTCCCTTGATTTCCTGCAGTTTATTTCAGTTACCTTCATGTGGCGATGATTCAGTGGAGCGCAGAAAAATTGAACCACTCGAATAGAAAACCGATATGTAAAGTATTAATACAGCATCGATTGAATTACTGTAAATAAATACGTGCCAAATACGTGTACAAATACCTACAGTTTTTGTTATCCTTATACACTTTTATGTGATGTGGATCTCGTTAATTATTTATTCAGAGCATTCAAGGTTGTTGTTTCATTAAAGGTGAAATAGGTTTCTTGTGGCTATTTCATCTTTATTTGGAAGTGTTAATTTTGGTATGCGACGCTTGATCTTGAACTTAAAATTAAAATCAAAGACCTTCTCAGATTTTTACTTGTATTAATTATCATAATTATTCGGAGAATTACGTCGTTTTATGTAGAATTCGTTGCAGAAATTAATATAGGTGGAAAAGGAGTGGTTATTAGGAAAAGTTATCACATACAGATCGGCCTTGAGTTATTGGAGTAACTTTCAAGAAGCGGATTCTGAAAATAATGTCCCTAGTTATTGCGAGAGCGCGTAATGTTTCGAATAGTTTTGTAAACAAATCCAAATAAGCCGGAATTAAAATTTTATACATCACAGTAATTTTGCTTGGAAAATGACTAGGTCAATTTTTTACAACTATTCCCCAAAGTGGGTTACAGTGCCATCGATAAATTATTAATAAACTGTGAGCAAAGTGAGCAAGTTTCTCCAAAAAAAAAAAACTAAACGGTGCGAAAATATGTTGGAAACTATTTGTGGGTTTCTGTTTCAGACAATGATCAATATGGCCTTTTGTTGGCTAATTATTTTGGGACGTGCCGTTCAAAAGCTGGTCTTTGGAGAACTACGCGTTTCTGAACAACAACATCTCAAAGACAAATTTTGGAATTTCGTTTTCTATAAATTTATATTCGTTTTCGGCATCATCAATGTGCAATATATAGATGAGGTTTTGTTGTGGTGTTCCTGGTTTTCGCTGTTGGGGTTTCTGCATCTTTTATCGCAACTCAGCAAGGACCGCTTCGAATATGTAAGTAATTAAATTTAAGACAATTTACAGCAGTTACATTTTTGTTTTATTTTTTTCAGCTCTCCTTTTCGCCAACGACTCCAGTATGGAGCCACGTAAAGCTCTTTGCCCTTCTGGCAGCCATCTTCGCCCTCTCCGGCTTCATGCTCCTAATATCCGTTTTCGTGGGATTCTTCGGCGGTTTCAACACATTTGCCTTCATGTCCGCCGAAGTGGTACTGTTGAGTATCCGTACGCTTCACGTCATCATCAGATATGCACTGCACTTGTACGATATTCGCCAGGAGGGTAACTCAGCTTCACTCAGTCCAGAGGAAGAGAACAAAGTGTGGGAAAAACGCGGACCAGTCGTCTATTACGCTGAGCTTTGTTTTGAATTAACAGCATTGACAATTGACTTTATCCACCACCTTCATATGTTGTTGTGGAGTAATATATTTTTATCGATGGCCAGTTTGGTTATCTGCATGCAGTTGAGGTATTTGTTCCATGAGATACAACGCAGATATAAAAAGCACAGGAATTATTTGTGGGTGCGGAATCACTTGGAGCAAAAGTAAGCGCGATTTCAGGTTGGTTTTCAGAAATAATTAAATCTTGTTGGGTTGGTTATAGTTATCCTATGGCATCTGCGGAGGAGCTAGCAGAGAATTCTGATAATTGTGCGATTTGTTGGGAGAAAATGGAATCGGCTAGAAGATTGCCTTGTTCTCATCTATTTCACAAGTAAGAGGTCTTGGTATTTATTTTATGAGAACCACGCAAAATTCTTAATTTCTTCTAGTACTTGCTTGTTGTCTTGGCTGGAACAAGACACTTCTTGTCCGACTTGTCGTATGACCCTAAATATACAAAATCCTTCGGCAACTCGTTTGGATCCACCGGAACTTCAAGTGGACATGCCACCGCCTGCAAGACGCCAGTTGAATCATTTCTTTCATTTCGATGGTAACAAATATTAATTCTAGTTAATTATGTTAATTCATAATTAATACTTTTAATCTAGGTTCAAGATACGTTTCTTGGCTTCCGAGTTTCTCAGTGGAAGTGAGTCACGCTCAGTTGGTTAGACAAGACAATGTACCTGCTTCAAATTCGCAATTGGATGCCATGGCAAGACAGGTATGGTATTAATTGTGTTTTTTATATTTTCATGAAATATCTGACGGTTTTTCCTAGGTTCAAACCCTGTTTCCCCACATTCCTCTGACTATAATCATAGATGATCTTCGAGTGACAAGATCTGTGGAATTGACCATAGAAAATGTTCTGGATGGACGGCTAGTGGCACCAGCAATGTACCGAGAGCCCGAAATGGCTACCCCACGTTTGTCTCTACTGCAATCAGATTTTGAGTCAACAAGTCGAATTTGGGATGAGTTCAATACGGACACAGTTGAAACGTAAGTAACATTTTCTTTATTTAGTTCCATAGTTACTGTTTTATTCTTTAGTGAGGAAGTTTTACCATTGGGTAGTCGTTTCTCCAAATCATCATCGGAACGTGAGAAGATTCTTCACAAGCGCAAAGAGAATTTGATACAAAGTGCTAGAAAACGCTACATCGAAAAACAAAGGGCTGCGCTCGCAATGAAGAATGAACTTCAAAGTTGAACTGGATGTATTGCTGTCAGGTTGTAATTATGCAAATTTAGTAACAGCAACGACAACAATAACAACAAGTTTTAAAGGCGCGATTTGTTTTATTGGTTATTGATTTTTTTTAAAGCCATTTAAAAAATAAATTTGATGTTTGGAAAACAATCAAACGAGGTGCTATAAGAAGTGTTTTCTTTGGTTGTTGTACTATATAATATTTTATTATTTATTATTTGTTTAATTATACTAATTTTATATAAATTGTTTTTCTTTTATAAATTATTTTCGCGTTTTGGAATAAATAATATAACAAATATTTTGGTATAAAAAGCTCAAGTGAATACGTTAAATTAAATGTTTGAGGTAACGGTAGAAAAGGTTTTTCTAGTTTAAAATAAGCAAAGTTTGCATTGCTATTATTACTTAAAGTAAAATAGTCAAACGATTTAATAATTATGCAAAACAGTTCTTTGCTAATGTTGCATAACAATAGAAATTGAATTGTTATAAACCATGTCGTCATAAAATTTAATTACTAAATGGAAAATAATAACCCAGTTTAATATTTATGTAACGCATTTGGAAGAATAATCCACAACTTTATGTTCCTTATTATTAATATTGTAGTAATACATCCTTATTTTTTATTGTGCACATTTTGTGATATATTATTTATGTTGTCCTCTAGAATTCAGTTTTATTTACGTAGCATAAAGAGGAAAAATATCAATGACTTATAATGTATTAATTGTGAAAGAAAAGACTGATAATAATCGGTGTTTAAGCAAGAAATAAGCGCGTGATTTAAAATTGAATTTGTCAAAGAATCATGTACTTTATTTTAATCCCCCTCTGGGAATCTACTTATAAGTATTTTAGTCCATTGACCTTTAGCCTCCCAATTCAGTTTTCGCAATTAGCTTTGGCAATAATTAATATTCCAAGTTAAATTGCTCACAAAACAACTTTAATCATTGGAACAGTCGCTGACTCCTGCCTGTAATTTATTATGATCTATAACTGCTCATCTTAGAGTTTGTTGTTAATATAGTTTGTAATTTATAGTGAACATGTTTGCGGAACTGTTGAAACTGAACTATTTGAAATTCAGTTTAGACAGTACTGAAAAATAGGATGCATGTTCCTTTTTAAGAGTTGTAATGTTTTTAGGTTGTATTTCGACAAAAGAAATTTGTAATTGCCATGCAAACAAATTATTGTGTGCCAGATATTTAAGGCCAAAAAAGTAATACTTGTATATCAGATACTTATATTTCATTGTACTTATGTGTTAATAAATAAAATAATGACAGCCCTCGAACGTAAATCTCTGAACATTTGTGCTTAGTATTTGCTGTATAGATAAAAATAAAAAATATTTTAATGGAGTTTCTTGTTTAATAAAACCTGATATATTACATAATTATTTTATAAGTAAAAAATGACTAGCACTAGTTTCGTTTGGAATAATCCGTCTAACATCTAATATTATTACATATTTATTATAGGATTTAAATCGCTGAAGTAACCATGAGCCATGGCATCATCAGCCGATATTCGTCCCATTGGATTACAAACCAATAACCTCTGCAGAAGATCTCTTCCAACATTTCCTAGTTTAGGGACAACCTAACAAACAAATTTAGATAAAGAATGTATTATTTCTATATAAACTGCTGGCTAATTGAAACGTACCAAGCGAATTTTTAGGTTGCATTTAAAGTCAAATATTTTGAAAACGAGAAAAGATATCAACATGAGGTTTTCAGGATTCAAGAGATAATTTAATTGCGAAAACAATAGTGTGACCCGATTTTTTTACTTTGAAGTACGTTACTATCTACAGGGTATGAAAGAAAGTCGTCTTTTTTTACTCAAACTTTATACCTACCGGAATTCCACAAAAAAAAATTTTTTGGTGTCGATTTTTTTAGTCCCTAGTTAATGAAGAAAAAACCAATTTCTCAAAATATTTATATCCCTCTTATTTTATAAGATACCGAGTTTTTTATTAAATTTAATATTGTTGAACATGTTTTTGCAATAATAATTATGCTGCCATTTTGAAAGCAAATGTCATCATGTGATATGTCGATAAAAAGGTAATTTTAAGTAGGATCTAATTCTTACGGAAAACAATATACAGGGTTGTTTTAAAAATTTTTGAAAGTTAGCAGGTGGCCCTTCCGGTGAAACCGGACGTGTCATCAGATTGTTTTAAACGTCAAAATGATTATTCCTTTCAACAATCAAACCATGCCAAATTTCAAATTAATACAGTTAAATGTAACAAAATGGTGGGGGTTGTAAAACGATTTCGTAGCCACCCGGTATACACGAATATGAGCAAAAGTGAAAAACCCGTTCTAGGATAAAAGTCACTTAAACCAATGGTGAACATAAACTAACTAAATTCCATTCTATTCCGTTAAGAAAATATCTTCAAAAAATGAATTAAAAAATTTACCAATTAGCGAACGTGTACCGATTTTTGATAAGCCACTGGTTACCAATAAATTAATGAAAGTACAAAAAGTGTACTTTTTATAAGAAAGCCATTCATAAGGTATTATAATCAACTACAGAGATTGGTTCTTACAAAACACAATACAGCCGAACGACAAAAAACAAAGAAAAAAACAAATTTTCAGCAAAAATTCGGTATCTTATAAAATAACAGGGATATTAAAATTTTGAGAAACAAGTTGTTTTCCCATTAAGTAAGGACTAAATAAATCTACATCAAAAAAAATTTGTGGAATCACGGTAGTTATAAAATTTGACAAAAAAAAGAAGACTTTCTTTCATACCCTGTAGATAGTAATGTACTTCAAAGAAAAAAAATCGGGTAACACTATCGTTTTCTCAAATAAATTATCTCTGAAATCCTGAAAACCTCATGTTGATATCTTTTCTCCTTTTCAAAATATTTGACTTTATATTCAACCTAAAAATTCGTTTGGTACGTTTCAATTGGCCAGCAGTTTATTTACCTGTGCAAGACTCATGTTCGGTTGGTACAAGGGAAAAGGTTTATAATCTGGAAGCTGAGTTAAACCAGTCCATGTTTCTTCAGTGGGAGTCCCCAACAATTTAAAAATACGACGCAGTTGATCATCGACGTCCGAGCCCGGAAACAGTGGACGTCCTACAGAGACATCAGTAAATATTTGAAACTTGGCAATAAAAGTAAACCCCTACCTGCGTTAGCTAATTCAGCAAAAATACACCCAGCTGACCACATGTCAATCGACGTGGTGTACAACTTGGCCCCAAACAACACGTCAGGTGGCCTATACCACAATGTAACTACCTCAGCCGAGTAGCACTTAACCGGGATTCCAAAAGCTCGGGCCAAACCAAAATCAGCCAGTTTTAACTCACCGTTTTTGTTGATTAGTAAATTTTGCGGTTTCAAATCACGATGCAGCACATTGTTACAATGACAAAATGCTAAACCACGCAATAGTTGGTACAGAAACGACTTCACTACATCTAAATCTATATCACCGTTCAAACTATCGAAATACTTTTTCAAATCCTGATCACAATGTTCAAACACTAAAGTGAGCTTTTTGTCACTGTGTAGCACGTCGTATAAGCGGACAATGTTTTTGTGTTTTAGTTCTTTTAACAGGCAAATCTCTCGAAGGGCTGAAGAGGGTACACCTTCGTCATCATCGTCCAGTCGGACTCGTTTCAGGGCAACTATTTCGAGGGTTTCTCGGTTTTTTGCTTTGAAGACGGTTCCGTATGTACCTTCGCCTATTTTTTCTAACTTTTCGTACTTTTGCATTTTGTTAAACTAGAAATAAATAAATTGGTATGATAAAATTAGTTATTTGAGGTTATGTTAAATGTCAGGTAGTCTAGTCGTCTTCTTCTACTTGCTGAGCCATAGAGAAAAACAAGGTTAGAAGCTTTCAATGACGATATCGTGTGGTATTTTTGAGTTTTCTAACGAACTAATTCACGAAATTCAAATTTTATACGTTTGTTTAGTTCTTGTGGTAAAGTAGTTGGGTAAAGTTAATTATAAGGTGAAATTTGAGTTTTTTCTTTAAAATTGGTTACGGTTCAGTTGAAATTCCCTAAACTACCGCCCTACCAATTTACAGATTTTTACCGATTTATAACCTTGACAACCAACCAAAACCATTGGTATAAATGTAGGCAGCAAATAGTGCGGTATAAAATAAAGGCAAAATAATTAGAAAAATTGCAAACTACAAATTAAAATTTGCGTTAATTTATGTTGGTGTTTAGAATCTTATTATCGTAATAATAGAAAATTAATCGTCACCAATGTGTTACTCAGAAATTTGTTGTGATTTGTACAGCGGGGATGTACGAAAAGACAGTTATTGGATTTAAGGTATGTATGTGTGGTAGATCAGGATTTGATCATTCGCTAAATTTATTGTATGAGCTAATCCGCATTTGCATATTGTAACGAACGTGCTTGACACAGAAGAAGGGGTTTGTACGTTAATATTCGGGGGGAACCTTGAAAAAAATCGTTACATGTAATTAACCTATATAGGCAATTAAAACCTTGTTTTTCCAATTCATGTTTTGGTTTATGATTGTCCAAGACAATATAGCTAAACACCTTTAGTATTGTACAGAAAAAAAACCACTTACTGCAATGTTATTTGATAACCAAACGTACGTCACCAATTAATTCCTACTAACTATTTCAATATAATTAACCGCATGATATGTATCTTTTTTTAGCATCAAAAACCCAAGCTGCATTTTGTGTGATGATAACATGGCAAACGCTGGTGACACGAAAAAGAGTCCACAACTACACAAAATTAAATTAAAAGTCGCTAATAGTAACTTAACGACAGTTAGTGATTCCGATGGTAGTGTAGAAACGAATAGTTTAAGTGCCGAAAGTGTAACGGAACAAAACCAAACGGCTCAAAATGGAAAACGTAGAAAAAAGAACCGAAGGGGCTCCGAGTGGGAAATCATGGAAGGTTTGAAGGATGGTCAGAGGTACGAGCACAAACCGGGGTTGTTTAGTGGATATCTGCATAAGAAGCGAAAGTGGCCGCTGAAGGGATGGCACAAGGTTCGTAAAGATTTTGTTACCAAGTGTACAAAGTAATAATTGTAATTTTTATGACTAAAGATTTACTTAGTTATCTACTTAGGTGATAAATCAATCAGGTTTTTATCGAAATTTCCTAGAATGGGCTTGTTTTTGTTACACATTACAAAGTATCAGGAAATGTGATGTGTAAAAAAATATGGGCGATAACATTCCGCATAAATTGAAACGAATATAATGAGAATGCAGTATCTTAGTGTTCAACTTTGACCTTGTCTTTATCCAACTATATACTTATATTTTTCATTGAATTATTTCTAAAAACGCATATTTACCACATTGATATAAACTTTACCATATTTTGGTATCTGTAATGATGATCTTTGTCCCTGGTAAACTACCACAAGAGTTTTTCTCTAGATTTTATATAAAATTATTTTATAAAAGCCCTTTTATTGTTATTCTTCTAATTTATCCCTTTTTCTCTCATCCAGCGATATTTCACATTAGAAAAAGGAATGCTAGTGTACGGAAAAGGCCCTACCGAAATAACCAAAGGCAAAATCCACGGATCCTTAGACATCGGCCTCTCCGTCATCTCCACCAAAGGCAAACGTGGCCGCATCGACATAGACGCCGAAGAATACATCTACCACTTAAAAGCGAAAAGCGATGATACTTTCACCAGCTGGGTGCAACAGTTAACCGCCCACCGGCTCTACAGACAACACATTCTAACTTACGGCACAAATCTAGGAGCTTTATTCAACCCTACAGATGGCTTACACAGTACTAACGAATTTTTATGTTTATTTCCATCTCTATTTATTTGTTCTTGAAGGTATTCCTCGTACACCGGAAATCGTTAGTAGAGATGGCAGTCTAACACGTGGACTTAAACCTCCGACTGGTTCCGCAAGGCTCAGTGTCTGGCTGCAGGATTCGTTGGTTTCTTTAGAGCAGTTTCAGAGAGATGCAACGGTGGTGGAACAGAATATCACGAAATTGTCGAGGTTGATACAGCAAATTGAGAGTAGTACTAGTAGTATTGTAATATCTTCAGAGGTGAGTTTAGAGGGAATTTTTGAGACTATTATAATTAATTGTTGATATTAGAGTGCTAGCGAGGTGCTGTCGCCTAATGTTAAAAAAGATAGAAGGAAGTTTGGTTTAAAGAAGAAAAAGTCGTCGAAGGGAGGCAGTGTAGATTTAAGTATACAGTTTAATAAGTCGTCAACTACTGGTACCGACACAGATAATACTTCGCCTATGTCGGTGAGTTTTAGTTAATAATATAATAACTCATGTCTCGGATTGATCATCTAAATGTTTCAGGCTAATTCCTTCTCTGTGCTCTCTACGTCCCCACTCCAATTAACAGCTGGAAATGCCTCAACATTACCAGTTCCCATATGCACATCTTCAACCCCAGCCCCCGACAGTCTCAGCAACGTAGACGTGATTTCGCTAACAACCGAAAATCAGCTTAGAGACGATTTTCTAACCCTAGCAAAGAATGGTAAAATTTTTGTATCCTCCTGGAATTTTGTACAAATTGTTTTATTTTGCAGTTTTAAGTAATTTAAAAACCCTGACGTTTGGCCTGAACACGGAGAGAGAACGGCTTAAAACGGCCTTAGATAATACAGAAGTTCCTCAAGTTAATCAAAATGTTGTCAATTTGCGTAATAATTTAAATCAAGTGGTGCAACAAAATACGGAACTGCGGAATCGTTTGCTTCGTATCCACGAGGCGTCGGATTTGAATGATTTGTCGTCAGTTGAGCACCTTTCGGAGAACGTAAGTTTCATCATAATTGCTAGTTGTTCCTACAATAATTACAGAAAATTGATAGTGACACGGTGGGGTAATTGATAGAGGGGCATCGAATTTTATTGGCTATATTACAATAAGCTTTAATGGTTTTTGTGTGGACTAATTAAAATCACATTAGAGTAGGTTAATGTCCAAAGTCAAAAAACTGGGAAATCAAATATTTGGTCACAAAACTATAAATAAATAAGCTAATCTTCAGTTTTTTCGAAAGAAATCTAGCATACCCCCATCTGTTCTTATCATCTTTCCATTTCTACCCCACTAAAACCCATCGACCGTAAACTACTGAGCACACCTCCAATTTTACCATTCCGCCCTTTTGGAACTACAAACAAAAATGTCTTAAAGAACATACGAAACTGCAACGAACCTACTTTTTAAATTTCGCCTCCAGTAGTTTAAAGTAGATGCTAAACTTACACCATGCTTTTTTTTAATTTGTGTTGTACCTTGAACGCTTTGTTTGTTCCAATCCATGCCAGCACCGACCCTATAACGCTTCGTTGAGCTATAGTTCATCCTGTGTGAGCGCCACAGAATTTTTTGATGCCGAAGACTTGCCCTCTGAAAAAACAGCCATTGAACGGCAATACCACCACCATCATCACGATCAAGAGGGTCAAGAGGAGGAATCGGAAGTGCGGACACGGTCTGAGAGCAGTTCGGAGGCTGGTTCATTGTCTAGTGGTGAAGGCAGCATCAGTTCCGAATCGGAATTGGGAACTGAATTGAATGCTGCTAATAGTTTGGACATTGGTGGTAAGTCGAGGGATTAATGTGGATTAAGGGGGCGAATTTTTTAATATTGGTGGACGCGCCGGGTTTAAATATAGAAAATTATACATTTTACTGTTTTTTGTAGGTGCCCAAGGATGGACAGGCCGCAGAACAATCTTACCAGTACCTCGTCCCCCCACCGAAGGTTTATCATTGTGGAACCTCCTAAGTCGCAATATAGGCAAAGACTTGTCCCAAATTAGTATGCCAGTGGCGCTGAATGAACCGCTGAATGTTCTGCAACGGCTTTGCGAGGAGCTGGAATATTCCGAGCTGCTCGACAAAGCCGCTGACATTGATGATCCCTATGAACGCATGGTGGAAATTGCAGCGTTTGCTGTCTCAGCCTACGCTAGCACTCTAAGTCGTGCAGGCAATAAACCATTTAATCCGCTATTGGGGGAAACCTACGAGTGCATCCGAGAGGATAAAGGCTTTAGATTTTTAGCTGAACAAGTGTCGCATCATCCGCCGATTTCCGCGTGTTATGCTGAAAGTCCTCATTTTAGTTTTTGGCAAGATGCGAGAGTGAAAACTAAGTTTTGGGGGAAGAGCATGGAGTTTCAACCGTTGGGTAGTGTCCATGTGTTGTTGCCGAAAACTGGTGATTTGTACACATGGAACAAAGTTACTACTTGTGTTCATAATCTCTTCAGTGGACAACGCTGGGTGGATCAGTACGGGGAACTGAAGATTAGCAATGGAAGAATTACCTGTAAATTAACATTCGCTAAAGCTAGTTATTGGTCTGATAAACGACATGAGGTATTAATTTATTAAATCAACTTCACTTAAATCAAATTTCTCCACACTTTCTTTCATTTATTCCAGATTGTTGGTGCTGTGTTTGATGAAGCCGGTAAACCAGTGCGACGGCTCTTCGGAAAATGGTCGGAATCTCTGTATGTTGGCGGCAAAGCCCCCGCGGTTCGTTGTATATGGCGCGCTGGTTCCTTACCCCCCAACCACGAAAGCTATTATGGTTTTACGCGATTTGCTATAGAATTAAATGAGTTGGGCCCAGAGCCCAATTTCTTGCCTCCCACCGATACCCGGTTTAGGCCCGATCAACGTGCATTGGAAGAAGGTGATTTAGGGACAGCTGAAACATTGAAGTCGCAGTTAGAAGGGGCGCAACGTGAACGTAGGAAACGAAGGGAGGAGTTACATGTGCATTATGAGGCGCGTTGGTTTTCAAATCCTCGGGAGGATTTGTGGGAGTACAACGGGAAATATTGGGAGTTGAGGAAAAATCCTGGTTTTGCTAATTTGGAGTTTGAGTCTCTGTGGTGATTTGTAGTGATGAATTATAATAATCAGTTTAGGAGCGTAGGTTTGTTTTAAATTAAGGAAGTACTAGAATCTCTTATTATTATTATTATTATAATACCTCCGGTGATTTGTATATTTTATTTTATTTATTGTGGATGCCAGATTGATATAATTTTTGTTAGTGTAATTAATACCTAGTAGTAATTGAGATGATGCTATGGCTTTTATATTATAACAAATATTCTAGGAAAGTTCTGCCTAAACAAGAAATAATATTGCCACCCAACGCCAAAATAAACATTTACCCCTCAAAATTTTCATACACTTTTTGAGCAATAATTTTAATTGTAAGTACACGAATAAATTATTTATTGGGAAATGTAAGGGAGTGATTGTTTATATTAAATTATTGTAGGTAATAGTTTTGTGGCATTTTAGTTTTAGAACAAAATCCGAATATATAATTAATTGTTAAATTACAAATAAAAAAAAACTATTATAAATAAAAACACTTTCCTATCTAGTCACTAATTGTTTAAAACTTTAAAGGTTATAAAGTATACCTATTGTTATTGTTGTAAATTAATATTCCTATTTATTTTTATGTTGTATAATTATTTGCTTTTTATAATGGCTTGAGTTTATAAATATTTAAAGTGTCTTTACTATACATAATATACAAATGAAGAAATCTATTAGTTCAAAAAGTCAATGAAAAAGTGACAATAATTAATCACTACAACGCCAATTACTTTTATGTGTATGCCTTTGCTTTTACTAAATTTTTTCCGTTATGACTATAAAAGATTGTCATTACATTAATTAGAACATGTTGTTTGGAAAAGAAGAGGTGAAGGTTAAAAATAAAAATTAAAAAATGTTACTTTAGGTGGTTGTTTTATTTTCTATGCCCATGAATTTAAAATAACCACGAAATTTAATTAAAATGTGACTAGAAATTGAAATGCTCAAAAATAAATCATGCCACTAAGTAATTGAAATAAAAACTGGATTATCTAGATTAAGATGGAAGTTTTTTGTAAATAACAAATACTTATTGTTATCATATCAAAATTAAAATCTTCAGGTACAAGATTATATTATATCGGGATCAAATCAGATTTTTTAGGTATTTAAGCCCCCAATAACGCAAACAAACTTTAGATAACAAACATCTTCAAAATAAATTCATCCAAAACCAACTTCTAGTACCAAGTCGAAGTCTAACCATGTCAAAATTTATTTTAATTTTCTCCATAACATTCCTGGCAGTTCTGCCCAAATCGCTGCTTCTTGACAATGGCTTGGCTCTAACACCCCCGATGGGCTGGCTGTCTTGGCAGCGTTTCCGATGTGTAACTGACTGCGAATCGTTTCCTGATGAATGCATTAAGTAAGCTCTTCCAATAAAGTGAACACTTACAACTTATAACCAACTCATTTGCAGTGAAAAACTTTTTAAGGACATGGCTGATCGAATGGTGGCCGATGGATACAATAGAGCGGGTTACGAGTATGTTATTATTGATGATTGCTGGTCTTCCAAAGAGCGAGATGCTGATGGGCGCTTGCAAGCTGATCCTGACCGATTTCCTGGAGGTATTAAAGCGCTTGCAGACTATGTAAGTACCTAACTAAGAGTTTTTCTGCGTTTTTGTTATTGAATTGAGAATTCAGATGCACAGTGCCGGGCTAAAATTTGGTATTTACGGGGATTACGGTAGCAAAACCTGTGCTGGATACCCAGGAAGTATAGACACTGTAGAGCTGGATATGCAGACTTTCTCTGACTGGGGAGTAGATTATTTTAAAATGGACTCGTGTAACAGCAACGGAAAAGTAGATGAAGGTAAACTGTTTTATTTTACTTGGTTCTGGAGTATTGGTAGTTTTTTTAGGATACGCACTCACTGCCGAGGTTCTTAAGAATGTGGAACACCCCATTGTTTTTTCTTGTTGTAACGGCGGGGGGGTGAGTACCTACCACGATGAATTTCCGTATCCCCACCCCCTGCCGTTCGGCCGCCATTTAAAAAAAAGGGTGACTTTTTATTTTTCGTTTATCTCGTTAACGGTCAATTTTTACAAAAAAATACACGACATCATTTTTGTAGAGAAAAATACGCTCTACATTATTTGTCATTACCTTTTTTCTCATATTGTTATTATTTTCGAGTTTATTGATGATGATAGCCAAAAAATTATGGGATGATTTGCTTAAAGCGGGGACAGCGCCAGAAGGGTTGCCTTTTCGACAAAATTCGGCTAATACTTTTTTTACAGGACTACTCGAGCCACAAAATACTCTTCATAACATTTATCATAAAATGAATATTTATCGCTGTACAGCGCTTCAAACGCTGCAGGGAGCGGAGAAAAACCGTTCTACTGCTTCGAATCTCTGTGAAACGTTAATAAACTCGAAAATAATAACAATATGAAAAAAAAGGTAATGACATAAAATGTGCAGCATATTTTTCTCTACAAAAATGATGTCGTGTGTTTTTTTGTAAAAATTGACCGTTAACGAGATAAACAAAAAATCAAAAGTCACCCCTTTTTTAATATGGCGGCCGAACGGCAGGGGGTGGGGATACGGAAATTCAGTTTTAAGCTTTTCTAATGACCCTCTAAGCAATGGAATCGAAAAATTCGACTCACCCAAAAAATCTCTAGTCAAATCTCTATTGACTGGACTATCAAACATTTTTTAGACTAACTACTCAGCCAGCAGGGAATCGTGTAACTTATGGAGAATCCACAACGATATTGATGACGATTGGGGCTCAGTTAAAAGCATCGCTAAGTTTGTTATGGATACATCGCAACTTCCCGAATTTGCTGGTCCAGGTGCATGGAATGATCCGGATATGGTAAAATCTGATCTAAAACAGCTTTCTAAATATAATTCCTGCTTTCATCTTTAGTTGGTTATTGGTAATTTTGGTTTAAGTTTGGAACAGAGTAAAAGTCAGATGACCATGTGGACGATTTGGGCTTCGCCTTTAATTATGTCTGTCGATCTACGCACCATTGGGCCAGATTATCGGGATATTCTACAGAACTCTGGAGCTATTGAGATTAATCAGGATCCATTGGGGATACAAGGAACACTGCAATCTTCTGTAAGATGTTTAAAACAAACATATCTTAGTCCAAAAGTTCTTCCTTACTGAGTTACAGAGCGCTAAAAAATATTTTTCCAAATAATTTTTTAAGTATATCTACAGAACGGTTTAAAGTAGAGATTTGAAATTTGGTGGGTTAATAAGTCTATAAGGAAGTTACAATTTGTTGGTATTAGAACCAAAATAATATTGTTCAGTGGCGTACTTATCGAAGAGGTCTCAGGGTTTTTTTGAATAATTTTTGTAGGGGATTAAATTTTTTTACAAAATAATAAGAATTATGATAGATACGCTCAAGGCACGTAAAAAAGGTATACTTGTTTGATTTGCATTAACTCAACTGTTTGCGAGATATTTCACTTTGAAATTTTTTTCCTATTAAAACGACAATTTGTGACACCCTGTAAAGTCAAAAATATTGGGTCACTCTAATACGGCTCATTCTACGTCCAAAACTAAGCATAATTTCTATCTTATACCGTTCTGTAGATATACCTAAAAAAGATAGAGGGCGAATTAAAAATACATCTTTCAACACCCTGTATTTTAGTAACGAAATATTTTTGGGGGTCGGTTTCTACCACCATTTATGCTTAGTTTTGGACGTAGAATCAGCTGTATTAGAGTGACCCAATATTTTTTACTTTACAGGGTAAGTCACAAATTGTTTTTATACGAACAAAAATTTTCGAAGGCAAATATCTCGCAAACAGTTGAATTAACGCAAATCAAACAAGTATAACTTTTTTACGTGTCTTGAGCGTGTCTATCATAATTCTTGTTATTTTGTAAAAAAATTCAATACCCTACAAAAACTATCCAAAAAAACACTGAGTCCCCCCCTATAAGTACCACACTGAAGACCTTTTAGAGATACCCTGTATACAAATTTTAGCAATTCAATAATTTTTTATTACAGGACGAAGATATTTACATTTGGGCCAAACCGCTTCAAACGTTAGATAATCGAAATAATTCGCGGGCTATCGGTTTAGTCAGTTTCAGAACAGATGGGAGTGTTTATAGGAAAACGATACAACTTAAGGATTATGGTTTGACTAATGCAGATGGTTATACAGTACAAGCAAGTGTCCTTTGAACACCTAACGGGGCTCGTTTAATTTGTTAATTTTCTAGAATATTTTTGATCCTGAAAATTCTCCTTCACATGTAGTAAAACCAGACGCACAGTTGATTATTCGTATGAATCCATCAGGTAGATTCTAGAGTTTAGTTTTTAGTAAAAATTTTATGTTTAATTTGATTTTAGGTGGTGTTCTTTTGCGTGCCGATCCAAAAGTGAACTAAAGATCTTAATAATTTTAATGAATTAGTACAATTTTATGTAATTTTTCTTTCAAATTATGTATGAAGTAATCTGTAATATATTATTCCTTTTCAATTTGCGTCATTTTATATAGTAAATACAAATCTATAAGTTCTATAACTAAAATATACAAAGCATTCGTGAATAAAGCAAAATATTTACTTCAACTAGGCAACCACCAAAACAAGTATGACCATAGTGTTGCCTATGTCAAAAAATTGACATGAAGTTAGGTTGAAAATTTGTTAACACAAATAATTAACACACCATCAGTGATTCTTAACATCTAACTACTAATAACAACACATGCTGAATATTAAATCATAAATTAACAATAATACACCTGAAAATCAGTAAAAAAATTGTAACTTTACTAACGGCCACAAAGATGATTGGCTAGAATGATTCGTCCTTGCTTATGCTGCTATCTTCACACATACACTTCATCCAATCAAATTGCAGAACATTTATTCGACAGTTACATATTTTCCCAACCCATTCCAATTTCAAAAATCATTCGTTGTAACGTGTTTGTGTATGAAGCGTCAGTTTAGTGTTTTTCAACTTTGTGTTTTTTATTTAACTAGAAGGAACAATGGATACTGTTTTCGAGGGTGCAAAAAAGACAACTGTCGATGATCTGAGGCAGGTAGATGATAAAATGTGAGTATAAAAATTGGGTACCTAAATGTGTAGAATTTGGGGACCCAGCAGTTAGAATTCAGAGAATTTTTAAGTTTGTAAAAAAACGATAAAAACACTGTACATGTTTTTAGAGTTGAGGGCAAAGAATGGGCGATCCAACTAAAAGAGAAGTTGAACCTGTGCGTTGAAAAATCCTTTCTGAATTGGTGTGAAGTGGTGATTAATTTAACTAACCAGGAAGATGTTTTAAAAACATGGTCCAAGTCATATTACGACCACTTCGAACAACGATGTTGTGAACTTGTAACGGATATGGAAAACTTACAAGCTGGAGTCATCACTAACATCGAAACATTGCTACGAACTTTGGAACAACTTTGTAGGCAGTTGGGCGAAGAGATGCCCCCATTTGGGCAACATACTCGCAGTCTATATGAGGAAAAGCTAGAGCTGAAAAAGGCTGTTAAAGCGTAAGTTAGAATGCGTTTAATTTTGTTCATTAGTCAAGCTCAAGAATCTACTTTTCAGGTATGAGGAACGTGTTGAAAGCAGAAAAGCCGAAATAACAAAATTGTTAAATAAAGAACAAAAAATATGTAAGTGTTTAGGTAGACACACAAAATCTTTAGAAATGTCTCCTTTGCCATCGCAAACTAAAGTACTAGATTTCCACAAATATTTGGAAGAACTCGAAACTGAAAAATTTACTAGGGAAGAGAAATTCATCAGTATTAAAGCGGATCTAATCCAGATTCAGGCAGAACTTAATATCGTTCCCACGTTGGATTGGGAAAGGAAAGTTCTGTCTGCCGACGATCCAGACATTTTCATAACAGACGAAAACATGCAAACATTGGACGCGTTACTCAGAAGACTAAAAGACCAACTAGAAAACGTAAAAGAAGAAGTGGCAACAATTCGACAACATCTGGAACACGTGTGGAATGTTGTGGAGATTGATTTATTAGAAAGAGAACAATTTCGAAAAAGAGTCACCGGGCATTCGTTGGACACGCTGAAAGCATTGAAAGTAGAAAAAGCCAGATGCGAAGAACTGAAAAAAGCAAACATAGAAGTATGAATTAACATTCGAAGTAAATAGTTTGCTAAATTTAACGTTTTTTTAGGTATTTATTTTAAAATATCGAACAGAACTGCAGGAGCTTTGGAAAAAATGTCACTGCAATCAAAAACAAAAAGACGAGTTTACTTTCTTTGATGTTTACTGCTATGATGAGGATTTGCTTGAGTTGTTTGAGCTTGAGATTGGCAAATGGAAACGATACTATGCCGAGAATGAGTAAGTATTTGTAATGTTATACAGGGTGTCCGGAAATTAGGAGCAAAAAACTCGGGGGGTGATTCTACTTGAAAAATTAATGTGACAAGTTCCTATAACGTTTTTCCGAAAGTTCATTAATATTGGGGTTACAGGGCATTAAAGATTGTTTTTTTAAATCAGTTTTTTCCAGTAACTTTTTTTCTAGTGTACCGATTCGTTTCGAATTTGGCACACTTATCACTAATGTTTATTTGTATTCTTGCACCAAATTTGAGGTAAATCCCCCAGTGTCAAAGAGTCGAAACTGACGTTGACCTTTGGATAAAGACCCAGAACTTTTTTGTTAGGCACTTTTTCTAAACTTTGATGACGCCCGATTAAAGAGCATCGAAAAATCTTCAAAAAAGATCCTCTTGCTGCATCACGATAAAACAAGTCGTTTTCGAGAAAAACGCCTTAAAAAATTTGCTTGCATTAAATGAATACCAACTACTTAACTACAGCTCATTTTCAAGATTAAACAGAAGCGCGTTTTTCTCGAAAACTACTCGTTTTATCGTTATTCAACAAGAGGATCTTTTTTAAGATTTTTCGATGCTCTTCAATCGGGCATCATCAAAATTTAGAAAAAAAGTTGTTGGAAAAAATTGACTTCAAAAAAAAACTTTGGGGCCTTGTAACCCCAATATTAATGAGCTTTCGGAAAAATGTTATAGGAGCTTGTCACATTAACTTTTCGAGTAGAATCACTCCCCGAGTTTTTTGCTCCTAATTTCCGGACACCCTGTATATTAAATGCATATAATATTCCAATTTTCTTTACTAGAAAACTGTTTAAATTATTGGAAGACTACAACCAAGCTTGGCGACGAATATCTGAAATGGAAGATCAGGCACGTGACCCCCATAGATACAAAAACCGCGGCGGTCAACTGCTGAAAGAGGAGAAAGAGCGTAATAAGCTGACAAAAAAGTTACCGCTAATTGAAGCCGAATTACTCAACGAGGCAACCGCTTATCTCCAGCGTAAAGGCGAGGAATTTCTTTCAGATGATCGCACAGTCCAACAGCACATCGCTTCCAGGCATGCAGAAATCGAATTGGTTCGTACTAAATATGGTATTAAGTTTTAATTTTTATTTACATGTTTATTTTAGGATCGGAAGAACAAGCTAAGCGCTCGCAAACAGGAACGCGAAAATCAATTAACACCTGGCAAAACTTTGTTTGCATCTCACAGTACACAACATTTGAAGACGCCTTTAGGGTGTAGATCAAATTTATTTGCAACGCCTTGTACTTCTGGTATGAAACGGAAACTATTGCACACACCCGCTAGTGCTATTAACACGAAGAAATCAAAAACCAATCTGTCTCCCAAGAAGTGTAAGTGATTTAGGATTTAAAAATGTAGTTATTTATACATTTGTTATAGTTCTAATTCTGAATAAATAGTTAATATTGAAAGTATGCTTGATCTTGAATAGTAGTTGTAGCAAGTTTATTTTACAGCGGCAACTGGTCCTAGAGTTCCTAGAGTTCTAGCAGACCGTCACCGACGCATTTCTCTTGAGCGAAAGAAAATATTGGAAAAGAAGCGATCACTGCAAAAAAAGAATAAGTCTTTGAGCAAGGAGACTACAGTCGCTGAGTATTCAGATTTTGAGGTAATAACAAAATGCAGGTTGTAGATTAGGCCTGAGATGTTTCGGTTTCTTTTTAACAATTCTTGTAGTAGGTACTTCATTAGGTCTTTGATATCTATTAGGAATGATTCTCTTTTGTAGTTTATAGACTTCTTAGAAATTAGGAATAATATTTATTTGTTGCAGATGCGCCCCATGGCGTACAGTACAATTGTTGAAACTATACATGAGGGTCAGTACGTGTTTTGTAGTTTTGCATGAAATAACAAACAACTGTGAATGCATATAGATTTAGTACCTGGGCATTTAACATACTAAAATGGGGTTTATTAATAACTATAATATTATATGTATTGTACTAAGAAATTGTATGCAAAATCCTTTATGATCTTTTCGTTTTCAAATTAATACACTTTTTTCCAGGATGATTTATCAAGAAAAGCTGATTGCCGAAGTACTCAATACATGGCACCTGCAATAGACTCGCCTCTACGACCGAAAGTGAAACCACCTCGGTTGGTATTAACAGTGGACACCCCCAAAACTAAACAATAATATACTTTTAACTGTCTTTGTTGTTTTATGTATTTTAAAATGTTTATATTTAATTAATAATTTTAAATTTATTAACGTTGTGAAATTTCTATTCTATTATAGTATAATGTAACGATATTAGGCCAATTTGGGTAATATAACGGACGAGGCACTAGCCCAGGGTATAAATTATCCGAGTCTGTTACAACTTATATCCATATCGACCGTATGTTGTTTTATAGTTTTCATGATTGTTATTTCATTATATCTGTAGTGTTTTCAAATTTATCACATCAGTTTTTAGTCCGTTGGTACCCACTCAGATTTGATTTCCAAGGGGCTGTTAAAGCGTAAGTAAAAATGTTTTAACGATCGTTAAAATATTGGCTTATATCGATGGTATAAGAATCATAGAAGCACTACAGATATAATGAAATAACTATCAAGTATCACGAAGAAATATTTACTGTATATATATTTTCCATATAAAATTTCTAATGAAAAGGAAGTGGGTACTTATGTGAGTTATAAATAAAAATTTTTGCACATAAATTGAGTTTGTTTACGTAATAATTACAAATTTTTATACAGAAACTCTAGTACGCTAAAATAGAGCTGCCATACATTAGATACTGCAAGAAATATCTTTTTCTGTTAAAATAGTTTACAGTTTAGCTATTGAATGTTAGATGGCAATAGTTATCCAAATTTATTCGATTTATACTTATGCGAAGTACAGGGTGTCTCTAAAATGTCTTTACAAAATCCTACCACAAGTTTTTGGGCTCAAAATAATTCATTTAAACCAAACATACCTTAGTCCAAAAGTTCTTCCTTACTGAGTTACAGAGCGCCAAATTATATTTTTTCAAATAAGTATATACCTAGATCTACAGAAAGGTTTAAAGTACAGGTTTGAAATTTGGTGGGTTAATAAGCCTATAAGGAAGCTACAATTTGTTGGTATTAGAACCAATATAATATTGTTCAGTGGCGTACTTATCGAAGAGGTCTCAGGGTTTTTTTAAATAATTTTTGTAGAGGATTAAATTTTTTTACAAAATAATAAGAATTATGATAGATACGCTCAAGAAACGTAAAAAAGTATACCTGTTTGATTTGCATTAACTCAACTGTTTGCGAGATATTTCACTTTGAAAATTTTTTTTGCTATTGAAACGACAATTTGTGACACCCTGTCTTAAAAAATATTGGGTCACTCTAATACGGCTCATTCTACGTCCAAAACTAAGCATAATTTCTATCTTATACCGTTCTGTAGATATACCTAAAAAAGATAGAGGGCGAATAAAAAATACATCTTTCAACACCCTTATTTTAGTAACGAAACATTTTTGGGGGTCGGTTTCTACAACCACTTATGCTTAGTTTTGGACGAAGAATCAGCTGTATTAGAGTGACCCAATATTTTTTACTATACAGGGTAAGTCACAAATTGTTTTTATAGAAAAAAAATTTTTCGAAGTTAAATATCTCGCCAACAGTTGAGTTAACGCAAGTCAAACAAGTATACCTTTTTTACGTATCTTGAGCGTATCTATCATAATTCTTGTTATTTTGTAAAAAAATTCAATACCCTACAAAAAATACCCAAAAAAACACTGAGTCCCCCCTGTAAGTACGACACTGAACAATATTATTTTGGTTGTAATACAATCACATTGTAGCTTCCTTATAGACTTATTAACCCACTAAATTTCAAGTCTCTACTTTAAACCGTTCTGGAGATATACTTGATTTGGAAAGATATTTTTTAGCGCCCTGTAACTCAGTAAGGAAGGACTTTTGGACTAAGGTATGTTTGGTTCAATCGAATTATTTTGAGCCCAAAAACTTGTGCTAGGATTTTGTAAAGACCTTTTAGAGACAGTATAAGGGGCCCCCTTTAACCCAGGCACCCTGTACCCCGAGCTCCATGGCCAGTACCATGCAAAGGCCATGAGTAGTAGCAGTGTACTAGTAGTAGCTAAAAAAAATTTAAACTATTTCGTACAATTCGAATTTAAATTAGACTTGAGATGTAAATAAAAGAGCGAAAGAAAGATAGAAGCTTAATTTGAGAACAATTCAAACTAAAAATCTAAAAAATTTTTTTGGTTCCAATTTTTATATAGAAATTTTTGTATAGAAATTGTCTTTGTTTTATTTTTCTATTCTTACCCAAATATAAATAACCCTTGGGGCTCCGTCTTATCTTTTGAATTCCTGATTTACTAGAACTAGAGAATGTTTGTTACCAAAACTTCAGATCATAATAGAAAAACTGTAGGTAACAGAAATTTTTCTGTACCTTTTTAAGAATCGATATTTATATTAATTGTCCATAATAAAAGAATAATTTCTTACCACCTTTAAATATTTATTGTAATTTTCCTACTTTACTTATGAGAGTTACCTCATACCAAATCATTTCTTTTAAATGTAGTCATCATTAATAATAAAATTATTGATTAATTTTTTGTTTATAAATATTATGTTGTTTTTAAAAATATTTACGTCCATTTGGTTTAATTGTATTCTAGCTGCGAATAAATCTTACACAAACACTTCAATTCAAGATTAGATTAAAAGTTATCATTTATGACAAATAAATATATATGAACAAAATAACGCACACACTTAGTTTTTATTTTTAACAATTCATTCATTTGAAATAAAAATTATTACTTTGTTAAAATTTAAAATGTACCACCAAACCCGTTTATTAATATCCAGAAACCACATAAAGTTCTTCACCACCTCCACTTTAAATCCTGCAGGAATTTCCGTAGTAAACGTAAAAACGAAGGATGAAATCAAACCTGCAAACTGGGACACTGCGTTACCCTACGAGAGCATCCCAGGACCAAAACCGCTGCCCCTCATAGGGAACATATGGAGATTTATGCCGTACATTGGTGAGTACCATAATCTATCGCTATTGGAGATGCAGAGAAAGCTCAAGAAGCAGTACGGAAAAATCGTCAAGTTTACGGTAGTGAATGTCCCTAGAGACATGATATTGGTTTATGATCCAGCTGATATGGAAATGGTGGTTTTTATTGTATATATTCCACACACACAAAATATTATTGTTAATATTGTAGATGATGAGGAACGAAGGAACTTGGCCTCTAAGGCAAATTTTGGAGTCCTTCGTATACTATCGCACAGTTACCAGGAAAGAAGAGCTAAAAAACCTAACAGGAGCAATAACACTGTATTATATAAATAAACTTACAAAACCTCGTAAGATTCTCAAGAATTTTCTTTTAGTCAAGGCGAAGAGTGGTTTAAATTCCGTTCATTGGTCAATCCTATTTTAATGCAACCGAAAGTCGTAGGACAATACGTGGGGGATATCGACATCGTCACAACCAAATTATTAAATAACATGAAATACTTTGCTAAAATTAACCCCAACAATGAAATGCCAGAGGATTTTATGAACGAAATCTACAAGTGGTCGTTTGAGTCCATTGGAGTAATCGCACTTGACCATCATTTTGGTAAGTAAACTCCGAGATTTTTCTATTTTAAATTTTAACACCGGAAAATCCTATTAAGGTTGTCTGGATTTGAACCAAGCAAAAGACTCGGAAGGGCAGTTGTTCATCAACAACATCACCAAGGCGTTCAAAATTATGTATAAACTGGATTTCTTGCCGTCTATGTGGAGGACGTTCAGCACACCCATGTGGAAAGAATATGTAAAAACTTTGGACACAATTCTCGCGTGGGTTGTACGATAAAATTGTTATTAAAACCGAATTTATTTGAGTTTTTCCGTAGACTAAGCCGAAAGTACGTGGATATTGCTTTGGATAGAATCGCAACAGGCAGCGAATTGCAACCGAAGGAGCTGAGTATGTTGCAACAATTATTGAAGAGGGATAGAAACGCTGCGATTTCTATGGGTATGGATTCGCTTTTGGCTGGGATTGATACGGTAAAAACACGATGATAATCTCATAACCATAAACTAATTTTTTTATATACATAGACTGGAAAAAGTCTCGCTTCCACCTTGTATTTCCTGGCAAGCAATCCAGAAAAACAACAAATTCTCCGCGAAGAACTAATAAAAACCCTACCAGACAAAAGCATGCCCATCACCAATGAAACCTTGTCTAACTCACCATACCTTAAAGCAGTCATTAAAGAATCCATGCGGATTGCACCAATAGGTGTCAGCAATATTCGAACCACTGTTAAGGAAATCGTGCTGGGTGGCTATCGAATACCAAAAGGCGTAAGAACTTCTTCATTTAATTTAGCTTAATTTAATAACTTTGTACGAGTAGGTCGACATAAACACCTGCAATTTAGTAGCTACTATGTCTGAGGAGAACTTCAAAGATCCTGAGAAATTTATACCAGAAAGGTGGTTGAGGAACACTACTGGGGAATTGTCGTTTAAGAACGCCAATCCTTTTGTTTATCTGCCGTTTGGTTTTGGTCCTAGGTCTTGTTTAGGGAAGAGACTGGCGATGTTGGAGATGGAGGTCGCTTTAAGTAAAGTAAGTTATTCGGAAGTGAAGGAAAACTGCAGCTAAAAAAATTGTTATTGATAGATTGTGCGGAATCTGGAGCTGACTTGGCATCATGGAGAAATGACGTATAATGCAGAGATGATATATGGAATAGCTAAACCTTTGCAGATTCGTGTTACATCGGTTAATGTTTAACTTTAAGATTACTTACCTCAATAAAAATATACCAAATTTCGAATCACTTGGTTTCTTTAATACTGTTAAAATAGTTTCCACTTCTTGTAAGGCAAACTGTATAGAGTGTAGATGTGAAATCTAAACGAATATAGTACTTACACATTTTCTTATCATTGACTTACTTTTTTATTGTTATCTTAAGTAGATACACCTGCTTATATTTAAATATGGTAGCATAATAATAATCAGATACAAAGCTATCTGTTAATCCATTTTGGGCTATCAATCGACCCAATTTCCACACATATAAAAAAATTAAACTTATTACTACTACTATACTGGTTGAAAAATGTTCAATTTTTACACGCTAACTTTACTGTTAATAACATTATTGACAACTAAAGTTTCTCCTTTGGATAATGGTCTGGCTTTAACACCTCCAATGGGCTGGATGCATTGGCAACGATTTAGATGCGTTATAGATTGCCAACTCTATCCAGATCAATGTGTTAGGTAAGCTAAGAATTATCGTCGAAATCTACGAAATTTTTGTCCGTATTTTAGTGAGGAGCTTTTCCGAGAAATGGCAGACCATTTAGCTGCTGATGGTTAGCTTCAGGCAGGATACGAGTACATTATGATAGATGATTGTTGGTCGTCTAAGGAACGAGACGCAGAAGGCCGATTGCAAGCCGATCCAGAACGCTTTCCTAGTGGAATTAAAGCTCTAGCAGACTACGTAAGTTACAATTTTTCTTAAGTGACTTTTATTATCTTGTAATTTAGGTGCACAATTTGGGGCTTAAATTGGGGATTTACGGCGACTATGGTAACTTTACTTGTGGTGGTTATCCAGGCAGTCTAAACGATCTTAAGTTAGATGCCCAGACATTTGCTGATTGGGAAGTCGATTATCTGAAGTTTGATGGTTGCTATGCTGAAACTAGTACCATGGAAGCTGGTGCGAAAATTTATAAAATCACCTAATAGTGAAAAGCATTAAGTTTCTATTGTAGGTTACGGGGAAATGTCTGAATATCTACTGGAAACTAAGCGCCCAATCGTCTTTTCCTGCAGTTTTCCTGCGTACAAAGGATTGGAGGTATTTATAAACCTCCATAATTAAATCCAAACTAATTTTTAACCTCTTGAGGCAAACTACTCAGCTGCTGTGGAATTCTGCAACTTGTATCGAAACTACGACGATATCCAGGATTCTTGGGCATCGGTGCAGGATATAGTACAGTGGTTCGGAAAAAATCAGGATTTTCTTACACAGTACGCTGGACCTGGCCACTGGAACGATCCAGATATGGTCTGTTTGTTGTGTTGTATAATTTCATAAGGAAAGTTATTCAAACTTTGAATTTCTTAGTTGATTATCGGCGATTTTGGTCTGAGTTTGGAGCAAAGTAAAAGCCAAATGACGATTTGGAGTTTATTAGCAGCACCTTTGATAATGTCGGTGGATTTACGAGCTATAGAAAAACCATTTAGCGATATTATATTGAACCAAGACGCCATCCAGATTAACCAGGATCCTTTAGGCTTACCCGGAACATTAGTCTCAACGGTAGTTATCTTAATTTTTCGCATAGGTACTTAACTATTTATATATGATTTGGTTTTTATTATAGGAAGACAATATTAACGTTTGGATGAAGAAACTTACATCTGGAAACCCGGAACTTGACACGTTTGCTTTAGGATTTGTAAGTTTTAGGACTGATGGTATAATTTATAGAAAATCGTACTACTTATCAGATTTTGGGGTGAAAAATTCGACTGTTTACAGTATCAAGGTAAAATAATACAGAGGGGGAGTTAAGATGGGTTAACCTAAATTTTTTCAGGATATCTTTGAGTCGCAGTCTAAATTGAATGGAAATTTTGGAGCCGTTGACGAAATAGTCGTACATGTTAAACCGTCTGGTAAAATATTTCTTAGTTTGAGATTGATGAAGATATTATATATTATATGATTTATTTTAGGTGCTGTATTCTTACTAGTGACTCCTACTGATGTACGAAACTAGAGAAGCTAGAGAAATAATGAAAGAACTTTAGAACCATTATCTAATTTATTTACCGATTCGTGAAGCGTGAACGATAACAAATTTATAGTGTATCAAAGTTTAATTTTATAACAATAAACAACAAACAGATTAGAATCTGAATTAGAATAAAAATATTATCCGACTTATTTACAATTTTATTTCAGTGATTTCACAAAAAGCAAAACAAAACTTGTACTTAATTTGGTAACATTTTTCCACTGCTCTGCTTTCCCAAGTCCAAATAATACAAATTTTCACACATTTGTAACCCCTTGTTGTTTTCTTTTGTGTGAAAATCATATTTTAATGAACGCAATGTAACGCTAACGTGACTTTTTTAGTGCAAAACTTCAAAGTCATTAAACACCAGGCGTATTCTCTTACTTGGAGGATGTGTGGAATCTGGCAAAAAAATGTTTCTATAATTTTCCACAGAAATTTTTAAAATATTTTATTGGACTTCTTGAACCTTAAAAGATTGATGAAAAAAATGATAAAAAAGAGGCATGATTGTCCTATAAACTGAAATTTCGTAAATTATTTTTAAAAGATGGAATACTGGAATTTTTTTAAAAGCCTACGTGAATTTATAATACTTAATGAAAAATAATTATACAGAATATTTATACAGGGTGAGTCAGTTATTTGTAGCAGGACTTTAACAGTTGATAGAGGACCTTTTTTTAAGAAGAAAATTTCCTATAAACAAGGGTCGAAGAAAGCTTCGTTTGTGAGACACAGGGTGTTGAAATACGTTTTTTATTTTACTTTTTCGTTAATATAAAAATACCTGTTTAAAATAAAATTGTGATATTGCGGCAAAAGACTAAGTACTTGAGTGCAAATAGTTTAACATAAAAATCTATCGTTTAATATTTCCAGTGGCGTAGATGTAGGGGTACATATTAGTACTTTTATTGAAAAAAATATTAACCAACTGAAATTTTTCATTTTTTCTTCAAGCATAATTTATTTAATACTAAGTACCTATGACAAATTTAATATAAATCGTGAAAAACATAAAACAACTAATAAATAACGACAATAACAAATAAGCCCATTTACAGTTTAAAGTAATTGCACAAAATATGCGTATACCCTTTCTTTTAAAAATCCTCATACAAAAAAGTCTAAGAGAGTCAGATCTGGGGATCGTGGAGGCCATGCAAATGGCCCCCAACGACCAAGCCATCTCCTTATAAAGCTATTGTCCAACCAGTTCCTTACATTTCTCCCAAAATGAGCTGGACAACAATCAAGTTAAAACCAAGCCATCCTTCTTAAATTTAACGGAATTTCTTCCCACATATTGCCATGCTCTGCTTCCAAAAATTGCATAAAATTTGGGGCATTCACACATGGTGGTAAAAAATAGGGCCCAAAAAAATGATTGTTGTAATGTCCATTCCAAATGTTTACACTGATCTCATGCTGAAAGTTTCTTGATCGAATGGCATGAGGCTTTTCATGTAACCACACGTGTTTTTTTTGCTTTTCACGACTTATATTACATTTGTCATAGGTACCTAATATTAAAAAAATGTCTGATTTGTTATAAACATTTCTATTTATCTTTAAAACGGTGCACCTTATTGACTTCTGACAAGAGGATCTTTTTTAACCAAAATTGAATGTTCTTTTATATCCTTAAAGAAAAAAATAAAAAAATTTTTTAATATACCAACATTTATTTAGACATAATTCCTATTAATTAGAGTTTCAATCGATATTCATTAAATTAAATTTGATTCTAATGAACTATTAGTCCGGTAGTTAAGGGTTGTAAGTGGGACTAATCATGTAGGGGAGTATGAAGTGTAAAGCAGAGAGAAATATCAACTATTTGAAGAGAGAAAAGTGTTTATTATAGAAAATTACCTCGCTTAAAATACAAAACACTTTTTCGATAATTTCCAAAATTGTTCATATTTTTTCATCATTTATCCCTAAGCATTAATATTATAGAATAAATCAAACCTACCTGTGTTTTTTATATTTCTGATTGTTGGATAAACTCAATGAAACCATTTTACACAAACACACTGATGCAATCTAAAAAAAATCAACATCGTTTTTACGCTTTCAAAAACCTTTAGCTGCATTTGGATGCCCACTGATGCGAACTCAACATTAGGGCGAAATGAATTAATAGAAACTACATGTTTATTTGTGGTGATATTATCAAATATAATATTGTGGGTCAGTAATATAATGCACGTTCATCGTTATTGAATATGAATATGATCGTTCATACGTATTAACTGAATCCTATCAGATGGTTTTGAAGGAGGATGTTTAACCAACCTAATAAACTAGTGGTTAGTCCTTTTAACCCGTGTGAATAATATACGAAGGTCTAGTATATCTGATTTAAATTAAAAAAATCTACTTAAACAAAAACTTATTTGCATTTTGGTTCTTTGTTAGTCGAACTTTAAACTGATCAGGCGTGGAAATTAACAACCGATAGGACGGTTTGTTTCTGTTGTTAGATTGTCAATCGCAGTGAGAATTTAGCATATTTTAATAGAAATAAAAAACAATACTATGCTGCACGCTAATAATAATTTATATACGAATGTTTGATGTAAATCAGATTATTATTTAAGAACTTAACGCCCGAAATTTCAATTTAAGAATTTAATTATGAAAAAAAATCTGGAGAGGATGCTGAAGGACTATTTACAAAGAGAATACTAATAGTATTTCAATTAACTTTTCTCAGCTTTCTGAAGAAGTTGTGAAAGAGTGTCTCGCGTGCGGCTGACAACCGTGGCCAAGATATCATTTCCAATTTTATACCCGTGATTCAATAAAGTCTCAACACCATCGGCAACCCTTATACAAATAGAATCCTGCTGGCTTCAGTGGCGCACATATATGATTTTTTGCCACATGCGACAAGTTCTCATTTAATAAAATCAAACTACAAAGAGAACATTTAATAAGGTGAAGATGAGACGTGTAATATAATTATTCACCTAATACATCAACTAAATAAACAAAAGGATTTCGGATTTTTTCCAGGATAATATTGCGCCAGGTTTATTTTTTTTAACTTCAGTATTTCAGTGCGACGCTGTATTTTAAGAAGGATACGGAATAGCGGAAATCTGTACTATAAGCGGTTTTCAAGTATAGAGCGGATATGGAAATGTCGCACAAAAATAATTGGTTTGTGTAGACATCCAAACGTTCAATTTTAACCCCTGTTGAAACTTCTGCACAAAAGCTAGAATAAATTTTGTCTAAATATTTCATGCCTGGAGAAAAAGTAAATAAAACTGTAGGTGATTAACTGGAAAACCATCAGCATGGATCAATATTACAAAAAAGTACAGAAAGTCTATTTATTTTCTTATTTAAGTGGCTATAAAATAAAGAAATACAAATAAAGTAAATAACAAGTGTAAAATTTTTTGTGGGTGAATCTATTTTGACAAATTTCGAAAAATGTAATGAAACCAATATTTCACTTTGGAAAAATGCAAATTACCTTAACATATAACCAGTGGTTCTAAAACTGCGACACTTAATAAAAAATTGTGGTAAGTTTCATTTTAAAATTTTTAAACATCTGAAAACATACAAAAACAGCCTTTACAGCGTTGGAACTGTTTTTTTGGTATAAAACCTATATTCCGCTTTCTAAAAATGCAAATTATCTTAAAATCTAATCAGTGGTTCTAAAACTATAACGCTGAAACTGTCACATTACAAAATCTATAGCTTTAACAAAGTTTCATTTTAAAAGTCTGAAGAACTTACAATGACAGCCTTTAGAGCCTTGGAACTGTATTTTTGTAATAAAACCTATATTCTGCTTTCTAAAAATCCAAATTACCTTAACATATAACCAGTGGTTGTAAAACTGTGACACTTAATGAAAAATTTTGGTGAGATTCATTTTAAAAATTTTTTACGTCTGAAAGCATACAAAAAACAGCCTTTAGAGCCTTGGACCTGCATTTTTCTAATAAAACCTATATTCAGTTTTCTAAAAATGCAAAATATCTTAAAATCTAATCAGTGGTTCTAAAACAATAACGCTACAACTGTCACATTACAAAATCTATAGCTTTAACAAAGTTTCATTTTAAAGGTCTGAAGAACTTGCAATGACAGCCTTTAGAGCCTTAGAACTGTATTTTTGTAATAAAACCTATATTCCGCTTTCTAAAAATCCAAATTACTTTAGAAACTAATCAGTGGTTCTAAAACTATGACACTAAAACTGATGCACTTAAAAATCTGAAGCTTTTACAAAGTTTTATTTTAAAGGTCTGAAGAACTTACAATGACAGCCTTTAGAGCCTTGGAACTGTATTTTTGTAATAAAACCTATATTCCGCTTTCTAAAAATGCAAATTATCTTAAAATCTAATCAGTGGTTCTAAAACTATAACACTAAAACTGCCATATTACAAAATCTGGAGCTATTTCCAAAGTTTCACTTTAAAGGTTTGAACAACATGCAATGACAGTCTTTAGAGCCTTGGAACTGTATCTTTGTAATAAAACCTATATTGCGCTTTCTAAAAATGCAAATTATCTTAAAATCTAATCAGTGGTTCTAAAACTATAACGCTACAACTGCCACATAAAAAAATCTGGAGCTTTTCCAAAGTTTCATTTTAAAGGTCTGAACAACATGCAATGATGGCCTTTAGAGCCTTAGAACTGTATTTTTGTAATAAAATTTATAATTTCGCTTTCTAAAAATGCAAATTGCCTTAAAATCTAATCAGTGGTTCTAAAACTATGACACTAAAACTGTCACACTATAAAATCTGGAGCTATTTCCAAAGTTTCATTTTAAAGGACTGAACAACATGCAAAGACAACCTTTAGAGTCTTGGAACTGTATTTTTGTAATAAAACCTATATTCCGCTTTCTAAAAATCCAAGTTACCTTAAAATCTAATCAGTGGTTCTAAAACTATAACGGTAAAACTGTCACACTACAAAATCAGGAGGTTTTTCAAAGTTTCAATTTAAAGGTCTGTAAAACATACAATGACAGCGTTTAGAGCCTTTGAACTATATTTTTGTAATAAAACCTATATTCCGCTTTCTAAAAATTCAAATTATCTTAAAATCTAATCAGTGTTTCTAAAACTATAACGCTAAAACTATCACACTAGAAAATCAGGAGCTTTTCCAAAGTTTCATTTTAAAGGTCTGCAAAACATACAATGACAGCGTTTAGACCCTTTGAACTAATATTTTGTACTAAAATCTACATTTCCTTTTGTAAAAATGTAAATTACTTTAAAATCTAATCAGTGATTATAAAACTGTGACTCTAAAACTGAATACAGGAAAATTAGAGCTATTTTCAAAGTTTTAATTTGAGCGTCTGAAAAATATACTAAGGCAACCATGAGAGCCTTGGACCGAGTTTTTTATTATAAAACCTACATTTAGTTTTGTAAAAATGTAATATATCCAGTGGTTCTAAAACTGTGACACTAAAATAGACAAACTATGAAATTAAGTTTTTAAAGACCTGGACTATTTTTTAAAAATTCTCGACTAGAAGCATCAAGTACTTTTATTTGTGAAAATTTTTAAATCACTGAAAATTTATTTTAAACTAATTTTACAATTTTTGTTTGGTGGCCGTTGAAAACTAAGGAAGTGCGCCTGATGGCGAATTTAGATTTCGTCCTGTGGTACTGAAAATTCAGTCCAGATAATCCCTCCAGCATAAATTACCCATAATTAATTTCTTAAATTATAAATTGCATTCGGTGGTGGCCTCTCCTCCGCACCAAACCACACTTGATCAAAATAATCTGCCATGGGACATAAAGGATCCAGGAATGCCCACTCGTTAAATTAGGCTGTTATTGGGTGTTTGTGAGAGTCTACTTTCGGACAAGAGAGGAGAGAATGGTGAAACAATGGCACAATGCCGCTGTGAAGTGACGTGTATAACAACATTGATAGACAACTGTGACGTGTCAAGTCAACCTGCATCGGTTGTCAACTCAATACATCGGCCGCCCCTTTGTGCCTCCGATCCTGATAACAGATAACCGTGGATCATACATTGGAAGCGTTAGCCTTGTGTTTGACACATTATTAGGTCCGAAATGTGTGTATTAACCAAGGACCAATAAAGCAGATGAGCATGGATAACAGTGGAAGAGTTAGAAGCGGTGGTGTGGTGGGGCGGCGGCGAACGGGACTGTAATTAGCAATTAGTGGTGATTTGCGTCGTGATTGAGATTTAGCTATATGTGCTAGTGTGCTAATAGGATTTAAAATTGAAATCGTGAATTTGTTTTTATATATTATTGTGTATATGTAATTAATTTCATGTTAAACATACTGAGCTAGTGCTCAAAACTTAATAAAGGGGTTATACAAATTTCAATTAATTTGTTTTTGTAATAGTTTGTATTATATTATATGATCATCAATCAATAGAACAATGTACCTACCACTAGTTCATTTTAAATTAAATTTAATTAAACAACATAAAAACCAACATCACAATTTTATTATTCGATATCGATATTAATTACCTAGTCCTTTGTAACACTATACCTACCTACAAAACTAGTCCCTAATTCGTGCACAAAAGTATCAGTGTAGCCTTCAATCTTTCAACAATATAATAGTTTGACATAAATGTATTATTTAGGAAACATCACTGTGTACAAAAAGTCCTCTACAGTGTGTTGTAGTAACATTATCCTTATTTTGTTTGTATACCACATTTTGTTCGCATTCATTGACTGCATCAAACAATTCAATAAAAGTATTGAATTACTCTTACACGGGTCTATTCATTGAAAGTTTTCAGACTCATTATGTAATTTTTCAAGTTAATGTTAAGAAAACCAGGACGAATAATTGTCCTTGTTGTATGGGTTAGGGTACTTGCTTTATTTGGTATACCTGGTGGTATAGTTCTTGGGTAATAGTTTACAATTTAGTCAACGGAAAAATTAGCTACATTAAAATGGATATTTTGGTTTGTGTTTCAAAAAAATATTTGATTTGAGGACCTTCACGTGATTTTCTTGTACTTAACATTTGTTCATCATAATCCTTTGGAAAATTATTCGAATTCAATCTGAATTTATAAACAGGGAACAGATTATTTTACAGGTAAATCCAAACAGCATGAAAATCTGGCAAAAATGAACCATTTTTGGCTTTGAAGTTCAAAATTTTGTCATAAAACTTGCAAAATGGTTCTAACCCATTTCGAATTAACTTTTTGGAAGAAAATAGATTATTTTAAATGAAAATGCAAAAAGTACGAAAATCTGGCTAAAACTAACTATTTTTAACTGTATTCATGTTTGAAGTTCAAAAATTTTAGTTCCAGTTTGCTAAAATTATAACAGACGTAAAATTTTGGAAAATGGTTTGAATGCATTTCGAATTAACTTTTTTGGAAGAAAACAGATTATTCTACAGGAAAATCTAAAGAGAACGAAAATCCATATAAAATTATCCATTTTTGACAACATTTATTTTTAGATATTTTTAGAGGTCTAAAATTTTGGGTCTATTTTAGTAAAACAGTCAGAAAATGGTTTGAGTACACTTTGAATTGACATTTTTGGAAACAAATAGATTATTTTATTTTTGTCTGTATTAATGTTTGAAATTCGAAAATTTTGGTTCCATTTTACTAAAACACACACAAAACTTCGAAAAATGGTTCGAATTCATTTCTAATTGACTTTCCCGGAAGAAAACAGAATATTCTACAGGAAAATTCAGAACAAAATGAAAATCATGAAAAATTTGTCACTTTTTTACAACAAAGTTATCAAATTTTAGTTCCACAGTCATAAAATTTCAGAAAATGGTTAGAATGCATTTCGAATTGCCTTTTTTGGAAGAAAATAGTTTATTCTACAGGAAAATCTAAAGAGAACGAAAATATATATAAAATTAACCATTTTTGGCAGCATTTATTTTTAGAGGTCTAAAATTTTTGGTGTATTTTAGTACAACAGTCAGAAAACTCCGAAAATGGTGCGAATTCACTTCTAATTGACTTTCCCGGAAGAAAATAGATTATTCTACAGAAAAATTCAGAACAAAATGAAAATCATGAAAAATTTTTCACTTTTTAACAGCAAAGTTATCAAATTTTAGTTCCACAGTCATAAAATTTCAGAAAATGGTTAGAATGCATTTCGAATTGCCTTTTTTGGAAGAAAATAGTTTATTCTACAGGAGAATCTAAAGAGAACGAAAATATATATAAAATTAACCATTTTTGGCAGCATTTATTTTTAGAGGTCTAAAATTTTTGGTCTATTTTAGTACAACAGTCAGAAAACTCCGAAAATGGTGCGAATTCACTTCTAATTGACTTTCCCGGAAGAAAATAGATTATTCTACAGAAAAATTCAGAACAAAATGAAAATCATGAAAAATTTTTCACTTTTTAACAGCAAAGTTATCAAATTTTAGTTCCACAGTCATAAAATTTCAGAAAATGGTTCGAATGCATTTCGAATTGCCTTTTTTGGAAGAAAACAGATTATTCTACAGGAAAATCTAAAAAGAACGAAAATCTTTATAAAATTAACCATTTTTGACAACATTTATTTTTAGAGGTTTAAAATTTTGGTCTATTTTAGTAAAACAGTCAGAAAACTTCAGAAAATGGTTTGAATACATTTTGAATTGCCTTTTTATAAAAAATAGATTATTTTACATGAAAATTTAAACAGGACGAATATCTGGCTAGAATTAGCCATTTTTGTCTGTATTAATGTTTGAAATTCGCAATTTTTGGTTCCATTTTACTAAAATACTCACAAAACTTCGAAAAATGGTTCGAATTCATTTCTAATAGACTTTTCCAGAAGAAAACAAATTATTCTATAGGAAAATTGAGAACAATATGAAAATCTAGAAAAATTTGTCACTTTTTAACAACAAAGTTTTCAAATTTTAGTTCCACAGTCATAAAATTTCAGAAAATGGTTCGAATGCATTTCGAATTGCCTTTTTTGGAAGAAAATAGATTATTCTACAGGAAAATCTAAAGAGAACAAAAATCTATATAAAATTAACCATTTTTGACAGCATTTATTTTTAGAGGTCCAAAATTTTGGGTCTATTTTAGTAAAACAGACAGAAAACTTCAGAAAATGGTTTGAATTGATTTTTTTGGAAGAAAATAGATTATTCTACAGAAAAATCAAAACGGAATTAAAATCCGATAAAAATGAGTATCTATCATGTTTACAGTTCAAAATTTTAGTTCCATTTAACTAAAACAGTCTAGATATTTCGTAAAATGAATCGAATAAGAATTTAACAGGAAAATAATATTCGAGCTGGATGAATTGTTAACAAATTATTGAATAAAATAGACAAATTAAAAATTGAAAATAAACCATTTCAGACTTTTTTTTAAGCTTCACGAGTCTTCCTATTATCTCTAAGAAATTCACTAGGTACTCGTACATGGAACATCGTTATTAGTTAAAATATATTTTAACTCACTTTTAATGACATTTTCCTCTGATTACAATAAAATATCCTCTTTGCTTCCAACAACCGACATACGACTTAATCATCAGCATCTCCCTCCTGTTTCGGTAATCCCCCGGTGGAACAATTAAAATACATGTTGGTGAGGTTGGTGCAACCACCGATTAATTGAAACTATATTTACTGTCAGCAGCAGAAGTCTAAATTCGATATTAGTATTAGCAAGGCGCGAATCTGAATACAAATAAGTGTGACCCGGATTTAAATTTACAATATGCACACACGTTTGACTTATTGTTATGATAAATTCAAATTTAATTCTAGTTTCGCTGATAGGAAGTTTACATTCGGCGAACTTGGACTGTTTTTGGCACTATTTCTACCTACTAAACTAAACCCTCATTTTAATCGGAATTAAATTTGATTTGATTTGAAGCTCACATTATTAAAAAGCTGCACTAAATTCCTTTTTTTGTATTGTATAAACTGCCCCAAAACGTTGAAGTTGGAGATCCATTTCAATGGAAGAAAAAACATTTTTATGTAACCTAACCTTTTACTGTTTATCGAAAAGACAACTTTCAAATAAATTGCAAATGTGTTCCGAAAGTGTGCTGTTCACAAGGTTGAAAATTGATAAATTGTAAAATCCTCCGGGTCAGGATCGTCGATTACAGGAGCAGTGTTGTGTGGACACTGAAGGACTCTTAAGTGTAAAGCCGAGGAATCGCAGTTTTGTGAATAGGCCAGGCCGCATCCCCCCAAAAAAACCTGTATACAAGTATCTCGTTATCCCATATAGTATAGAGAGATGATGTTCATGACGATGAAACGGAACTTATATTATTGTATTGGTTGGCATAAGTTTTTTTTTCCATTCACAGGAATATGATTTTGTGTAAGTATTGGTTTTATGTGAAATTCGCTTGATGATGGGCTCAAGGATTTCAAATATTTTTATTTTACAGTATTCCAAAGTCCAAAAGCGTATTTTGTGTGAATGCATCCTGTGATTGGAAATTATAGTATAGGTAATAAAAATAGGGAAAAATGTCACAACAGGAAGTGCGGTTTTATAAGGAATATTAATAATTTGATCTTCAACGTAATAAAATTTATTTCACTGAAAGCCATGGATGTTTTATATTATAATATACACCCAAATGTATTTTTAAAGTAAGAAAATTTCATGAATACAAAATATTTGTGGATGTAAGTAGTAATTTCAGAAAAGCTGACTCAAAACATAGATAGATCAGCTTCGTGAAAGTTTCTTCTTGTACTCAAACTACTCCATTGACAGGCCGTTTTATTTGCCATCTTTCAACCACCACAGTCGATTAATCTCTCTGTGTGCACTTTCCGCGTTTATTATTTTAAATAAGTCATATTTAAAAGGGGGCTGAAACGTTTGGTTCTGACAACACTTTTAATTCACCCAAAAACTATACAAACCGAAGCCACAGCAAAATTTCTTTTAAAACTGTTTTGAAAACTTTTCTGAATGGACGCGCTGAAGACAATTGGTTTAACACGTAAGTTTTTGAAGAGAAATTTATTGGCCGACGGTTCGTTTATATAATATAATACCTCAGACAAAGTTTTCTTTTCATTTAACCCTAATCCACCACCACTGAAAACGTTCCATAGATAATCCGCTTGTTTCTCCAAAATCCTTTAGTAACGAATGATATTTAACCTCGTCCAGTAAATCATAATATTGTACAAATAAAAAGTTTGTTGGCGACGGACGGGAAAAAATGGGGTCGACAGATTGCACATGTACTGAGTATACACTATTATATTCTTGGCTTGGCAGCGCTTTTGTGGCACGCGGAACCCCTTCAGTCTTCAGTTGAAGGGGGTGTTGCAAATTGTCGACATTTTTGTGTCTCACTGCGTTTTATTACCCCCACAAACTCGCATTCACTTTCGATATATCTTTTCAATAACCACTGATCTTGGACTATATGTGTGTGTACCAATAAAAAAGAAAATTTGAGGAACAGGGCCGGAATTAAGCTCATTTTCCTCACAAATTTTCACCAAAGTGTTTTATCTTGATATTTATCTTACATGTTTCTATTCAATTTTATGTTACAATATGACCTAGTTTTAAATTTGCATAAATTAAAACAAGATAAAAATTGCTAAAAATAAGATATTTTTGAATATTAATTTATTTTAATTCAAAATTTTGGTACAATTTTGCTGAAACAGTAATAAAACTTCAGAAAAAGGTTAGAATTTATTCCGAATTGAGTTTTTTGGAAGAACACAGTTTATTCTACAGGAAAATCCAAACAGGATGAAGATTGTCTTAAATTAACCATTTTTGACAGCATTTATTTTTAGTCTATTTTAGTAAAACAGTCGGAAAACTTCAGGAAATGGTTTGAATACATTTTAAATTGACATTTTTGGAAAAAAATAGATTATTTTACGGGAAAATCCATACAGAACGAATATCTGGCTAGAACTAGCCATTTTTGTCTGTATTAATGTTTGAAATTCGAAATTTTTGGTTCCATTTTACTAAAACACTCACAAAACTTCGAAAAATGGTTCGAATTTATTTGAAATTTCCCGGCAGAAAACAGATTATTCTACAGGAAAATTCAGAACAAAATGAAAATCATGAAAATTTGTCACTTTTTAACAACAAAGTTATCAAATTTTAGTTCCACAGTCATAAAATTTCAGAAAATGGTTCGAATGCATTTCGAGTTGCCTTTTTTGGAAGAAAACAGATTATTCTACAGGAAAATCTAAAGAGAACGAAAATCTATATAAAATCAACCATTTTTGACAGCATTTATTTTTAGAGGTCTAAAATTTTTGGTCTATTTTAGTACAACAGTCAGAAAACTTCAGAAAATGGTTTGAATACATTTTGAATTGATTTTTTTGGAAGAAAATAGATTATTCTACAGAAAAATCTAAACGGAATTCAATTCTGATAAAACTGAGCCTCTATTCATGTTTACAGATCAAAATTTTAGTTCCATTTCACTAAAACAGTCAAGAAATTTCGTAAAATGAATCGAACAAGAATTTAATAGGAAAATAATATTCGAGCTGAATGAAAATTTGAAAAAAGGATAAGTAAATTCTCGACTGTCTCACCAAAGTGTTTTGTCTTGATATTTATGTTTCTATTCAATTTTATGTTACAATATGACCTAGTTTTAAATTTGCATAAATTAAAACAAGATAAAAATCTGCTAAAAATTAGATATATTTGAATATTAATTTATTTTAATTCAAAATTTTGGTACAATTTTACTGAAACAGTAATAAAACTTCAGAAAAAGGTTAGAATTTATTCCGAATTGAGTTTTTTGGAAGAACACAGTTTATTAAACAGGATGAAGATCTGTCTTAAATTAACCATTTTATTCATCATGTTAGAAATTCAAAAATTTCGTTTACGGTACAGTCATAAAACTGGTCCGAATTAGTTGAGATAAATGAAAGAAAATAAAGCATAAAAAATCACCCTAAGTCCGCATCTGTGCAGAAAGTTTCCTGCAGAAGCATGGGGCGTGCTTTCTAACACTTTTAACTTGGGATGGGTAGCAAACAGAGAAAATGTAAATATTCCTTGCTATGTCATATTGCGGCGACTTTTTTATTGCCTCTCTGTCTTTAAAAATGTAATTTGTATTTAAATATTCGCGTGGCATTTCGTAATTGCATTATAATTGCGGAAGCTTCCAGAATTCCTAATAATATTTAGATGAACTTGACGATTATTTTAGTGGCAAAAAAACGTAATAAAATAAATTGTTTTTTTTTTGGAAATTTATCAACTGTACTTTTCAGCGAGTTGGTTGTTTTTGCTATTATTAAAACACATGGAGGTGGGTGCCGACTGTAATAAAACACGAGCTTAATGTAAGAGCCTCTTTTAACATTGCTTTTCAGCGCGCTAACATGTAACACTACACTATTACGTTTTTTTCAGATAAGCTTTGACAAAATCAAATATAAAAGCTTCAAAGGTGTCATAAATTGTTTAGGTACAACACAAAACTAATTGGAGTTCATATATTTCAAAGAAAATCTACCATGTAGGTACATTGTACAAGTAGAAATATTATAAAGCTGTAATAAATTAGTGTTTAACTATTACAAATTTTACACTAATCCGGGTTTATTATTACGTAACATAACATCCGCAAATAACCGAACAAAGAATTGTCGGGTGATCGGTACCCAGTGGTAAGTAATATGTAATAAATAGGTGACGGGAGAAAAATATACATTGAAATAAAATACGGGGGCCGACATAAATTTTGTGTGTAATTTTCTAGTGGATATAGTATACAATCACCGGATTAGCCCTCAGCGGTAAATTATGGTAGCTGACAGCTTGTCAAAAGGTTACCATTCAAAAATGTGACAGTAATCGGAGCCACAAGCTGCTTCTGTTACGATATAAAACTACTAAAGATGCTTGCTTCACCTGGGGCGGTCTTTGAGAAATTTTTGTCAAAGAACCAGTGGTTATTCTGATCCTGTTTAACAACGAAATAATATGCTAATTATTATTTAAAAACATATGCAAGATGATTTGGAATATAAAATATAAGAAATCCATTTGATTAAATTGGCAAAAGTAGAACAAAAAAAGAGAGATTAATTTTTATTAAAATATGAAAAATTCTCCGTCCCTAAACTGTAAATTTAATGTATGTACAAATAATCAATTAACCAATTTTCTTCAATTCTCGTCAATCTTAGTTTCAGTTTCAATTTCGTAACTTGATGCATGTTGCTTTTGTAAACACAATCCAACTATTAAATAATAAAACGGATCGCGCGTAATACACACTGGAAAACTCAAAGTTTTACAGAAGAACAAAAATAAAAGAAGGATATCACATTAACAGACCGGAAAAGGAACGTTAAAATGCAATTATTTGTAAGTTTCCTCCAACTTCTTTTATACGAGTTTCTTTATGTTTGAAATCTTTGAAAGTCGAGTGTACCTTTTCAGTAGCAATCGCTTGATAAAGTGATCCCTATTGTAAAATAATAATATAATGGGTCTGCGTATTGTCACAGCATGTGTGCACCAGCCTCCCACTGATTCAATTCTTTGTTTAAACTATTCTAAAGCATTTACAATCTGCCTCAACTCTCATGATTATGGTTCAATCATCAGTATAATGGTTTAGTGGTGGTAGCTTCATGCAAACCGTTTTTTTATATTATTATTATTATTGCTTCATTGTCCAATTTTTGTGTTATTTTATTGTTCACCCCCGGTAATTGTGCTCCTATTTTTTGCTTTTTCTATAGATGCATGAACTCTCTTTAAAACAATGTCATATTGTGGGGGTCCTCGCGATGGGGCGTAGTTTTCACTGTGCAATAAAAGTCAATTGAATTTCAACAGCGTGTTTAATTATGGTTTTTGACACTCGAGATAAAGGAAAAGTTTAATTTGTTTAGCAAAATTACTAATCACACTATTGATAAGTTTGATTAAAAGTAAGACAGAGCTTTCAGGAGAAGCGTAACTTTAAAAAATCTGTGGTATAGGAGGATTATTTTCAGTAGGCATGTGCGAGAGAGATGTAATAATATTAATGTAAAAATGAGTGAGGTGGGTTAGCAAATTTGATCTGTCAAAACCAAAAAAAGGAAAACCGTAATACACATACAAACAAAGCGAGAAACAAAGTTCTGCAAAACCGCACCACCGGCGTAGTGTATTAAGTGGTAAAAGGGCTTGAAGGGGTGCGGCGGGGGCGTGTTAAAACAATTTCCAAGCCACCTTTGATGCGGGAAAATAATTTGCCTCAAGTTACAGAACATTTCACGGCGGACTGGACGTCGCTGCTTTTCAAAGTTAACTGCGCGTGAAGTTGCTCCCCGGTACACAAGTAATGATGTAACTGATAACAAGAAACGAAACCGTTTTTACGTCTGATGGCACTCACCCCGATGATGTTTTCCATCCAACACACAAAATGTTATTGGGGTGAATGAAAATTTCCAGGGGAAAATTATTTACTAGGAAATTTTTATTAGGGTTACGGGAAGGTGTTCCCACGCATTTGATGAATTAAGAACTGTTCGATGCCACAACCACAATGTGGTACATGGTTTATAATAGGAAAAAGAAAAAATGTTTCTACGGGTTGTATTCATGTCATTATTTACGAATTATGCCAGGAGGAACTTGATATTCTTTGGATATAATGGAGCTGTGGAGGTTTAAAAGAAAAGGTAACCCCCGGTGTTGTTCTTTAATAAAATCAGCTCATTCTTGTAGGTACGAGTGCATAGAATAAGAAATACTATACACTGACAAAGTGACAAACCATCATAAAACCTGAAATGTCGGCAATTATCCAAATGAAAATAATTAAAATCGGCGAAAAAATTCGAAATTTCAGACACTACAATTTTTTTAAAAGCGATTTTCTAGAAAATCATTTTGTTTTGAAGTAAATTACCTTGTTCAAATATCCAAAACTGCGATTTAATAAAATGGAAATTTCAGGCCCTAAAAACGCAGAAAAAATTCGTGATTTTTTACAAAATAAAAACTTTGCAGCAAGTTAATTCTAAAAAAATACAAACAGTGGTTCCAAAACTGTTACTTTTTAAAAGGATCGTATTCGCTAGTTGCGATTTTTTAAAAGAGAAAATTGTCGCATTTTTTTTAAAGAGCCCTGTGGTGGACATTTTAGCTTTTTTCTTAACAACAGCATTATTGAGTTTTTCAAAACTACATTCTAAGTGAAAATCCGTTGAGGAGTACCTAACGAATTTCCAACCAAAAATTTTGGTTTAATTTAAACTCCTGAATTTTTTGAAGTGTAGGTATATTTTCTAGCTGTAAACGCAACCAACACGAAAGAAAAAACATTTTCTCCACAAAAACACCAGCAACCGCAGAAAAATAATTGAATCGACATAAGCATTTCGTTTTTCGTTATTAAACCTCCATCGCGTGTGTTTTCAACTCTCGGAAAACCACTTAATTGATCTCGTTATTTGTACATTGTGAAATGCGCTGAACTGATTCATACGAGCCTTCGTTATTTTACACCAGTAATTTGTTTTCGACGTTTTCATCTCCATACATACGCGTACATATAAAACCCACCCTGGCACGTTGCACAAATAAGAGCCAAATCAATTATTGTAAATTTGTTTGAACTGTAATTCTGTGAGCGCGCGTGAAAAAGTAAAACTGCGCTGATTAATTTTGAATTATGATGCAGGCGAGCTAGGCGAGGTGAATGATGGTTTTTACCAAATTTTAAGACAGGGGTGAAGGGCGAAGGTGCTAAGATGGTAACGCCATTGTAGTAGTAATTCTTGAAATTCTTAGCAGACCTTTTCATATTGCTATATTGAAGATGTTGGCGTCTTTGAATTGAAAATTGTAAACCACCCTAACCATCCTTCGCATTCCTAACATTGAACATTCACACCAATATCTGACTGATAGATACGTGCCATCTTAAATGCGTATACTGAAATTTACTAAATTATAATGTCAAATATCCAGCCACATCAATACAGGCGGCTTCGGATTAAAAGACACGAAATTTTCAGGATATTATACAAATAAAAACGTGGACTTTACGCGAACTTATCCTTGTGAAAAAAATCTAATCAAATAAAATACGAAAAATACAAATTTAGTACAAAGATAAACAACATCAGACGAGATCCTGTTATTTGTGAGTAACATAACTCTGTACCTATTTGTTTTACTTCACCTTTCCTCTTATTCCTTCTCAGCTGGATTTGTTTTATATTCAAATTTCAAAAAATGTTTCAACATCTGTCCGTACTTCCACATATTCCACAATGCATACACGAGACGCGGGCACTTAAATCGTAAACGGTTACAAAATTAAACAATTTGTTAAAAAAATAAAATGCATGTTTTTGTGGGTTTCGGTTTTCTTTACTACAACTAGTTTGAAAGGCCAACACACGTCTTGTTGACCAACCCATTAGCCGGCCGAGTGTTTATGTAACTAAATATTTTCCATTGCATTGCATTTACCTACCACCTGTGATTTTTAATATTTTTACTATCGTTTTGTATTCAATTTGACTATTAGTTTAGTTTTTAGAAAAACTTTTGTTGTGTCTACTCGTAGTCTAACCTAACAGGACAAAAGCAGGGTACTCGATCGTCGATCCTCGATCTGGATCCCACCCTTTCTTCTTCTAATTTTATTAACTTAAGTAGTCGACCTATAAACAACCCCTGAGGGGACTGCAAATGACAGACATTGAATAGTATCAACCCTCTGTGTGTGTACCCACAGACAAACTCAAACACACAAACCCTTATCTGCGACCAAACACTTAAAATTGAATTACATTTATGGTGAGCACTCTCCATCGTGACGTATCATGGTATTTGTTACAACCATTGACACATTGGTTATTTCCTGGTCCTCCAGAATTAATTACAAACGTGTCCGAGTCCTAAACATTCTGATGAATTCGTTTGCAATTTATTATTATCGATTCGTCACAGTCAACAAGTTTTCTGTGTGTGAGTGAGTGGCTATAATATAAAACTAACAAACTGGAAAATGCCAGCAGAAGTGTAATTTTTTATTGTTACTTCACTACAATTATAAAGCTGCAACGTTACAGAAATCCTGCATATAAACATAAAAAAAAGTTCCAGCCAATAGTATTAACGCAACAGCGGAAATTACAACTAGGCCAAGAAGACTCCCTTGGAATCGATTCATCTAACACCAGTTAGCTTTTTTTTTTCTTGAGGCCAGCACATTCGTAGAACAACATTATGTAAAACACCAAAATTAGCAGAACTGCCAGTATTATAATGTGTATAGCAATAAATACGTAAAGGATAAATATTTTTTTCTGTTCAATTGCCTCATCGTATGTATTGGTGCCAGTTTGAATTTCAGCACATGGACGTTCTGCCTTCAGTAAAGACATTCTCTGTCATTTCAAAATGGATTGTCAAAGGGATGTTTTTGAGAAATGTACATCAGGGGCGGATCTAGTTTTTTCTGGGTCGTCAAAATTGATATGCCACTAAAAATTTACTGATGGGACTTTTGAATAATATGCTTGTGGAGGAGTATTGATGATGAATGCTGGAAATGGCGATAAGAATTTTTTTTGTTATTTTGATCTTATATTCATTCTTTTACCAGTGCCAATTTGAGCAAATATGAATTTATTCTGATCTTTTTTCAGAACTTTTTCCAGTAAATTTTGAGATAATTTTTTCAGTGCCAAACTTCTACAATTTCTCAATGGTCTGAGGGTTGAATTTTACTAAAATTAATTAATTTTCTTGCATATGCATTTATCAGCAAAAACATCGCATGATAATTTTTCTTAAACAGTCTGATACAAATTTCCTAAATTTTTCACAATTTCAAATATTTATTAAATTGTAAAAAACGAAACTTTCATAATTCAGGCAAAGACATAATCAATATTAGATATATATTAGTGGTTCCAAAACTTTGATTCGTTAATTAAATTAAAATAGTCAACCTCAAAACTTAGATATAATTAATAGAAATAATTAATTAATAAATAAACGTAAATAAGTAACAACATTTTAGCACACGTCTTTACCGGTTCACATTCGTAACAAAACTAAAAAGTTCCTAATATCAACATAAATATTATAAATAGGAATAATAACTCGTAAAAATTAGTCAGCTCTTATGCAACAAATACCTACAAATTATAGGCTTAGTCAAGTCTAAAATTCTCGAAAAATCCAACAAAAGTGTTTGGAAAAACGACAATTTTTAATATATCTAGAACTTGAGAAAAAAATTTGCGGTTTCTAGATTAAGAAACAAATCAACTGTGATGTGATGAAAACATGCAGTGCTTCACCTTATATGTCCTGAAATTTTCTAATAATTTGTATGAATGTTGTCTTAAGGCAACAAAATAAATTTCGTGTTTCTATCACGAAAAATAAATAAATTATAACCGTTTTTAATTTTATTGAGTGCCCCATTGCAAAATTTTGGGTCCTATTAGCTCGTTTCTACGCTTTCTAGGTGGTTTGTCCCTAAATTTTGGGTTGTCGTACTTACTGGCAATGTTATATGATAATTTAATTGCATGTGATTGTTTCCAAACAAAAAAACACAAGAATTTTCTCAAAATGATATTTAAAAAAATTTTTACTGAAGCTGTTAATGATGGTAGAGTTAAAGTCAAATTTACAGTTTCAGGATATAATTGATACATTTCTTAAACAACAAATCGTTTTAAACTAAAATGTGTCCGTTTAGACTTTTTCAACGGATGGAATTTTCCACCAAAATGTTGAAATATTTTAACAGAAAACTAAAGATGTTCTGACTTGGTATGTTGTCTTCTACGATGTGGTCCTCATTTAATCATCATGGGACCTAACTGCAACAAGCAACAAGAACAGAACAATCTAAAGCAGAATTCAAAAAATATCTTAAATTTTCTATACTTAAGTAGTAGTACCAGCATGCCCCCGCATTCTACTGCGATCCCCCTCATCTACAATTTTACATATCAGATGCGACAAGATGATTTGAATTGTATTTGTAGACTTTTTTTTTTATTCTGAAAATTTTTCTATCTACCAAAGCAGGCAAAAGGTTTTTTTAACTCTAGCCAACATGGGCCCCCTTTAACCCGGGTAAAGTACCACACGGGGCCCATGAGTAGTAGCAGTGTAATATAGTAGTAGCAAAGTAAATTAAAACTATTTCGAAAATTTATCAATCTACCAAGGCAGGCAGAAGTTTTGTTTCTAGTTAATTTCAACAAGGTCCCCTCTTATACCCCGAGTCCCCTGTACCCGTATGGCCAGTACCATGCGGGGGCCATGAGTAGTAGCAGTGTAGGTAGTAGGTACTAGTAGTAGCCAGAGAAATTAAAATTATTTCGAAAATTTTTCAATATACCAAGGCAGGCAAAATCTGTTTTATTTTTAATTCCTTCCACCCCGGGCCCCCTTTAACCCCTCTGTACCCCGAAACTATTTCGTACCTTTTCTCTTGAAGCCCTTTTGCTTTATTCCTGTATGATGATAATCCAAGGAAATCACTAATCACTACACAGTAATTATTATAACACGTGTTATATTTCATAATTAATTAATAATTAAACGTAAACACCAGACACACGTCTGCTCCGTTTGGCGTTCGAAATAAAACTTAAAACTGATTCATAAATTTCATATACAAAATAAATCCATAGATAACAAAGTCGTAAAAATTACTCATCATTTTTTGCCAACTAATACAATATAAAGGCTTAGGCTGGGATCACTTTTTCACAAAATTTAACACAACAAAACTTTTCAGTATTGATTTTATGAGAAACGTGAACGCAGCCTATAAGGCTATAAAATTGTAAATTTTGGTTGTGTAAAGGATGAGTTATTATTTATATATTTTATTCTATTATATTAGTCAGTTTTTAGTTTTGTTTCTGTAAAGAATGTGTGCTAAAATTTTGTTCGTTCCATTTAATTATTAATTAATTATTTCGCGTTAACACGTATTATTGTAATTTCTTTAGTAGTTAATCTTAATTTGTGTGTAATTAAATATTTCTTACAGTTACTTCTCAATGATTGACTTATTTTTTCAAAAAGTTCTAGTGTTGTGTAGATAATTTGTGATTTTCTTGGATCGCCAAATGGGAATAAAGCAAAGGGGCTTCAAGAGAAGAAGTACGAAAATTTAGTAATTTTTTTTATAAATTTAAACAATTTTTGTAATTTTGAAACAATAATTAAATTAATTTGCTAAAATATGATTGTTTACAACGGCTTAAGTACAATACTTTCCAAAAATCAGAACCTTATTCGTATTTTATAAGAAAGTCATGTGCTGGACACATCAGATATTTTTCGTGGTATTATAGTATATACAGACTATCATGTGAACAATTTTCAGCACAGGGAAAATAAGTGCAATAAATTTTTATTTTTGTAAATTTCAAGGTGCCGCCAGACTCATGTGGTGATTTTATAAATCAGCCAGACGACTTGTTTTAAAATCTATATGCCATGATAATATCAATTTGTATAATAAGTTTCGAAAATGTAAAAATAAGTGCAACGTATCCGTGAAATTGATCTGATTTTTCGATCAGCGGATTTATGGACACAGTTCAGCCAGACCTACTTTCCACAACTGGAGGTAAGCCAGATTGCTTTTTCTGTAAGTCTTATGATCTACTTTAGTAAATCAAAAAGATTCATAACTGGAAAAATAAGTTCAACTCATTTGTACTTTCCACCCATGACCCCATCGGAAAAATTAGTACCAAAAAAATTCACTAGCTCCCGGACTATTACTAAATCACTCAAAAATGATTGAAAAATGTTCCATAATTATCCCCAATTAATTTACTAAATATAGTAGATAACAATTAACGATGTTATAAGAAAATCCAACTAATTAGAATTTTTAGTTTGATAATGTTTTGGGATCCATTCCTGATGAAATTCAACAATATAGGAACCGGTTTGATGAAAAAGCCAAAAAAATACAAACGAAATAAGAACAAAACAAGATAATTAAACATAATTCAGTGGCGTAGCTACAAACTTTGAGGTCTCTGCGTAATTTTTATGCCCCCTACAAATCTATTTGAATAATTTCATAAATTTTGTATGTTTTTGCTTGAAGTTTGTAGTGGTGAGTAAAATTATTGTACTTACGCATTTGAAAAACGCAGTTCCTGGACTTCAGTTTCATATCCTGCAATTTGGACTAAAATTTGATTATAATAAATAAAACACTTTTTATATAACACTAAATTTATTTACGATTAATCTTTCGTATACATTAGATTTTTAGAGTATGTTATCTTCAGATAAACCAAATTTGTTATACACCCAGCGAGTTTTGCCGTCTATTTTGAGACTACAAAAACCGCTCGTCTACGTATAACTGGGCTAAGGCTGATTTTATTTGAAATCAAATAATACCAGCTTTCAGATGAATATTGAAGTAATTGTAAACGTACTTATTATAAATATTAGGTACAGGATTTCTATATTAGATTTCTATATTTGTCTAGCAGCAGTATATTATTTTTATATTACACAAAATTCTATATCTAAATTTTGACTATATATATATTTTGTTACCTACCATTATATTTTAGTTTACTAAATACATTTAGATATAATATACACAATTATTTACAAAACATCACGCGCGTTTGAATTTTTTTCGAACTTTAAGTACAATAAATCAAATATTTGGTCTTATATTATAAGTTATTGTTTATATTAATATTAATGTACAAAAAGTTTTATATATGTACAGTTGTGTTACATGACTATTTTTTGTAGAATAAAGCGTGTTATTAACCAAACGGACTAGTCAAAAAATTTCTAATAAGCTTGAAAATTATCGTTAAACTACCAAATAATTAATCTGGAGCACTATAAATGAGGGGAAAATAACCACAGTTTAATACAGACAATAAAATTAAACACACGCCACTGTTTACAATATAATTTATATGATCTGGTAGCTACAGGCTAACAATAGAGACCTAATAACTGGCTTCATGTATTCAATACACAGTATAGTGCAGCGAGGGGGTCGCCCTCTCTCCTCATGATGAATACAGAGGGATGGAACTTGATTCATATGTATTTTATAATTAAATTCTGATGTGATTGTTCGCCTGGAAACTCAGAACTGGTCGCTCCTTTAATTGTTTGAATTCCAAATTTACCATTCTACAAGTTCTATATAAAATTATATTTTAATCAACTCAAATCCAAGAATACTTTTGTACATTATAAGAGACGAAAAACTGTTCCAACTTAATTTAACAATATTCACTATGGTTATTGTCACTGTTAGCGTAGTACACTAGTGGCTATTCCGAGTAGGACGTCTTGTCTGAACCCGTGTTAGAACCCGGAGAAGACGCCGTGGTCTTCTCGTTGTTGTACAGATCGTGTACTGGACCAACCATGGAAAGATAGTCGGGTGGTGGACGAATCACAGTTGGAAGATAACCAGTACCAGCATACGGCGCCGATAAGAACCTTCTTGAAGGACTGTATCGGTGGAAGTTGGGTGGTGGGCCCAAGGGGGAAAACGCGGAAGGCGCTGAGACATCCTCATGAGCCCCACTGACCATCAACTCCATAGCTTGAAGCACGTCCCCCTTACATCTGAAAGAAAAAATCCTTTCACCCATATTGTTAATTCATATGTGTGGTTCTCTCTCTTAGAAGAACTGGAAATGAACTATTCTCACCTTTGAAGCAGTGCCTCAACATCTGATCTTCGCCTACCAGGGAAAACCCGCATTAACACGTCAATTGGCGAGCGTTGCATCGGATATTGTGGCTGGAACTGCGGAAATTGCGCGAATTGATGCTGGTATGGCAGGAAATTCGCCGGCTGAGTGGCAGGAGGCGTCTCAGGACTAGCCGGTTTCTTCAACGAGAGATTCTCAGGCGCTTCTCCTTGGCTATCATCCTCCACATCCAAATCTGGATCCGGACTTGTTACTGGTTCAGGTGAAGGAGTCGGAGCTGACGGAACCGCCGTTTGTATCGCGTTTTGAGGCGACTGTCTAATCCGTTTAATCTCCTCCTGATCCGAATCCGATTCCTCCAGCGAGCAGTCCTCTTTAATTCGCGGTCGTTTTGAGCCTGTAACAATTAGTTGTTGAGACAATTTGTGGGGGCGTCGAGTGTAGACAGCATTTAGCAAGTGAAGATGATGGGTGGATGATGGGGAAGGGTGCGCTGATGTTATAAAAGAGCTGTCGCCACTTTATTACCCGCAAATGATACTTGTGGAATTCGCAATAAGGCAGGAATGCGGATGGTGTGTTATAAATATGAGTATCAATTTAATAAAGACCTTCGCACATATAGTCGTTTAACTAGATCGTTTATGGTTCATATAACGGACTAATAGTGGTCATTTTATTATTGTTATTAGGTCAAAATTACCAATAAGAGTTTAGCGAATGGGTATTGGGTTTTGTGAGTGTTTTCCACCACGCTAATATAATATGTTGTCAAGGGAGGAGGGGTGATGGAATTAGTCTACTGGCTGCTGTCTATATTTTCGTTGAATTGGGTCAACTACATTCCCCTAAATTAAATTACATAAATATTTTTAATTCATATTTATTGATATATCCCACATAATATTATTAACAAAGTTATATTATTAAAAAGATAGAACTTCTGGCTAAATACAGAGTTATCTATAAATTAAACTGAAACTTTAAAAATAATATATATCCTGAAATTCAATATTTGCGCCCATAAAATTTCATTTACATGAAACAATGACTAAAATAAAAATAACAACCTTTTGTTGTATTAAAATGGAAAAGTTTCTAGTGCCTCTATTGAGTTATTTAAAAATCCCGCTATACAAACAAATTCAGAATAACAGTGGTAATTGTCGGGTGCTGAAACAAATATTGAAACTAGGACCAACATTGAAGACTTCTCTCGCTGTACAAACATTTTCAACCATGTAAAATTTACTTTTACCATCATAGATACATCTCCTTTTCACATTAGAACAAAAAAATCCAATATTAGAATGTGTCTTTCGCCGTTGGAAATTCCAGAATAATCAATATTGATTCTGCATGATTAAATACTATTCAATTACTTGAGAAAACAAACCGAGCTGTATAGTTTGTTATAGTTTTTTACCGTCGATTATTAGCTTTAAAAGGACACGAAATCCATTCAAGGTCAGGTTTTTGTGCGATTTCCCTAAACCACCCTTCGCACCCCATTTGAGTGATTTGTTTTTCATAAAATATCCTTTTCATCGTAAAATCCCGCGAGCTTTTTCGTGCTCATTGAATGAATTACCACGAATTCTGCCATCAAGTTAATTTCAGTTAGGTACTTAACATTTTGTTTTCATTTGCAGAGTGCGGTCAGTTCTATAAAAAAAGGAAATATAACCGTACAGTTGCCGGAGAGTATTACTATTTGAGTTTAGAGCACGTTTTGTGTATTATACGAGTAGGAAAAAGCGGGGGGTGAAATGGAATAAAGCGAAACTTTAAATTGACCTTTTAACTTTAGCTTTTGTAAATTTTCCAGGGGAAAATAATGGAAAACGTTTCTTTAGTACTGTGTAAGTGGCAGCGTGGTCAGTCGAGCATCGGGTTTAAAATTAAGTATTATTTTTAAATTATCCTGGTGCATAGAAGCGTAAAAAGTTGTACAGGATATTAGGTATAATTTTCCTAAAATAAATTTATGGAGTGTAGCTTTTTTCAGTGTTTTCAGTATAGATAGCGTATTGTATTTTCGAATAGGTGTAGCCTTACTCAAATAGTTAATAAAACAGCCTGAGTCTATTGAATTTCTTTTTGTCGTCACTTAAGAGTGCAACATTGGCACTATACGCTGAAACTGGAGACTAAGAGGGTGTCATTTTGCAAGAACACAATTTTATTTATATTATATGGGTTTAGGTTGTAGGTATGCCTCGTGAAAATAAGAACATACAGAAAAATATACAAATAATAAAAAATGTTCGCAGATTTTGAAGCTTAATATACCAAATGTATCATTTCCGCTCAACACTTGAAGGGCCAAAATTTCTATTAAAGAAACCGACATAATTTTCCTGATTTTATTATCAATAAAGCCAACTTCTTGTTTTGCAAAATGGTAAATTTAGCCTAAATTTGATCAGCAGTTTCGAAACTGTGACAATTTAAAAGAGGCAAGTTCGAAAGTTTTTGTATTAAAATATCCGCTTTTTTGAGATTTACAACAAACTTTTATGACATCTGCGTCATTTCTATAAATAGAACAAAATTTTACCTATGCAAGACTCTAAATTTAAGCAAAATCCAACTCAAAACTAAAATTTTATATTAATATCAATAAAGGAAGGTTACAGTTTTATTCTTAGAAGAATAAAAATTTTGTAGACAGAAATTGAGAGAAAGGCCAATCGTACTCTTAGAACTGACAGAAATGAAGAAATATTACGATGCAAAGCAGAAAAAAATTAAGTAAAAAATGGAAAACTGGACTCCGTTTGACACTTTCGAAGGTTCAAAATTTATATACTTATGTGTAGTAGAAATCGATGGAATTTTTCTGGTTTTTTTATAATTAAACAAACTTTTGGCTTTGCAAAATAGTAAATTAGACCAGCGGTTTTGAAACTGTAATAGTTGATAACAGGAAAGTTTTTAAGTTACTATATTAATATGTCAATTTTTTGAGATATACAACAAACTTTTACAATATTTTCGTTCGAAGTAACCAATGAAGTCACTAAATTTAAGCAAAATCCAACCATCAGTCCTAAAAATAAAATTTTAAAAACAGTAATGAAAGTTAAGGTTTTAAAGTGCGACTATCCGGTTTCAATATTTAGAGCTTATGAAGAATTTAATTTAGAATCAACAACTTTGCGGCAGGAATGGATATTTGAAGAAATCCAATCGTACTTCTGTAATTAACAGAAATGAAGAAATATTACGATGCAAAGCAGAAAAAAATTAAGAAAACATGGAAAACTGGACTTAGTTTGACACTTTCGAAGGTTCAAAATTTATATAAATGTGTAATAGAAACCGACGGAATTTTTCTGTTTTTTTATAATTCAACCAAACTTTTGGCTTTGCAAAATAGTAAATTAGACCAGCGGTTTTGAAACTGTAATAGTTGATAACAGGAAAGTTTTTAAGTTACTATATTAATATGTCAATTTTTTGAGATATACAACAAACTTTTACAATATTTTCGTTCGAAGTAACCAATGAAGTCACTAAATTTAAGCAAAATCTACCACCAGTCCTAAAAATAAAATTTTAAAAACGGTAAACGAAAGTTAAGGTTTTAAAGTGCGACTATCCGGTTTCAATATTTAGAGCTTATGAAGAATTTAATTTAGAATCAAAAAATTTGCGGCAGGCATGGATATTTCAAGAAATCCAATCGTACTTCTATAATTAACAAAAATGAAGAAATATTACGACGTGTGGGAAAAATAGAGGAGCGAAAGCGCAAAAGGACTTCAAAAAGGAGCAATATATGCATAAAAAGGACAAACTGGATGTTAGAAAAGATTGGACGATTTAAAATGGAAGACGAACTATTTATTATATTTATAGAATATTAATAAACCAGAGATGTTTCTGGTATTTCTAGGAAGAAAATTGGTATTGATATTTCAGATTATGCTCATAATAACATTCCGAAATTTAATTTATTATAAACATAATGATTTAAACTTAACTGCCATAAAACTGGTTGCAAATTACTGTAATGACTTATACACTAACACTAACCTATTAACTCATTGTTTATCAAGCAATCTCACCACAGCGTTTTTAAATGATTACTGTTGACAAAGTCTGCAATTTTTCATATATTTCCCATTTAAATTCAAGTAGTTAATTAGTTAATATTGACCTAACCATTATCTTATATCGTCTTAGATAAATGCTACATTGCTAACTCTCCACGTAACAGTTGCATAAGTTAAACACATCAGCTTAAATCAATTATTAATATTCATGTTTATTTAAGTTAAAGGCTTAAAACAGTGGCGTAACGGGAAAAAATGACAAAAATGTTAAATTTAATGTGAAAATACATCGAACTAACAGGATAATTTTTAGTAACATGAAAAAATATCTCAAAGATACAAGCAGCTCCTAGAATTATTATCAATAATTGATAGAATGTTTGACATATCTTAACTTCTAGATGTATCAATCTAAGACGTGATGATTTTTTCTTGGTTCGCAATGCTATACTTAAAATTATTTTAAACCCCTCTCCTCTCGGCAATTAAAACAGCATAAACTTGCACATAACTCAATATCAAAATCGTAAAGTTATGTAGTTAAATTTAGTTTTGCCATTGTTGGAATTTACGACAATCGGCTTTAAGCTTTAATATCCCCTCTCTCTATCTATTATAATATCTCTCATTAAAAAGTTTCCGACTGTATTGAAGAGGTATTGTTACTGACATCTAAAATTTACAGCATCGCAATAAAAATCCGCTGTAAAATGCGATAAATTATTAATGAAATTGTAAGTTCATCCAAATTTCGTTTAGTGGGAAATGGTCTTTTAGTATAGAGATAAGAGGCGATGTTGTCATTGTGATAAATCGCAGGAGAGCAACTATTATTCCCGCTTTTGCCATCTCACCCAGCATGCTATTGTGTGAACATTTGGCGAACACGTTAGCAGTATTGTCTTAAACAATATGTCAAAATATATGGTCTTCTGTTGGCGACAAGTTAACTATTCAGTATCACCAACACGAGTTTAACACTATCGGCGGAATGGGATGAGATAAGAATGGGAGACTGAAAAAAATTGATACGATATTTTGAGTATTTGTCTTCAAAAATATACAACTTCCAATATAATTTATCAAGTGCAAGAAAAACAGAATTATTCCTTCGATCCACTTATTTTACAAATCGTTTAAATTCCACCAGCCGCACTTGAGTCACTAAATAAACCAAAACTCAAGCCGCATAAAATTGAAACTGTAGTCTTTAGAAAACCTCAAGCTTTACTAACTGAAACAGATTAAGATGATGGTGTATTGTAAACTGAAGTCTAGTACTTACTAACAACCTCTGTATCGTTTCCAAGAGTCATTAGTGGCTCTGGGGGTAGTTCCATAAGGGTCTGATCAATTACTGTTCGAAAAATAATTTGCCTTGTGGTGATGGTGGAGTGTGTGGTATTTTAAGGGGGTGATATACTTAGGCGCGTTTTAATTGTTTGTAATTATTATTTTAGCTCGCGTTTAACATAATAGTTTAGCCAGTGAAAGAAAATTGAAAAGAGTAGGGGAGGGGATTGTTTTTTATTGTTATGCTGCGTATTTAGTAAATGATTAAATTTGGACGAAGTCACAGTCAGAAGGTTTCATATTGTGAAAATTGTAATAATATCAACCGAAGCCAAAGAAATTTGCGACGGGGGTTGTAGATAAAAATTAAAAAAACTTCAGCGTTGTTGAAGGACTTCTGCGTATATGCAGGATGAAAAGTAAACCTCTTTGTTTTAGCTGAATTAACTCAACTGTGACCAATTTATTACCCAAACCAATTCGAAATTTAAAACACGAGTCATCGTTTTCATGTCGTTTTCTTTCACTTGCACAATTTTAATTTCTTTTTTCTATCGTGTCTGAATTGGAATAATTGGAAATATTCACTCAATTATCGTCGAGTGCAACACACGATACGAAAAAACACACTGATTTGAATGAAACTACGACGAATGATATTGGATGGGCATGTCAAACGCAACATTCGCCAACAGCATCTTCTGCTCCTTGAAGAGCAATCGTGTGCGCTATTCTACTCTACCTTTTTACTTTTTGGGGTGTTTTACAGGGGAATTCAAAGAAAATGTAGACAAAGTTGATATAAAAATAAAATACGAGTCACAGTGGTTTTATTCGTTGAAGTTGTTTAATGTTATTGCAGGAAATGAAAAATTAGTGCAAGTATGAGTTATTATAAGGACACATTTTGCCATGGGTAAAACTTATCTATTAAATGTCTTTAATGCTAGCGAAGTAATTATTGTAGCAGGTCAATAATATTAATATACATTAGAATTAGAGGCGAATTAGTTCGAATATAATTGCTCCTGTCATTTTTGCAAAATTTGGTTCTGCCAGCTAGCAAAAAAGTTTGTACAATAGGTACCTAATAGTGAAAAAATATCACCAAATGAGTGGAGAAGATTTTCATATGTACCTACACAAATTAAAAAGGCTCTTCAAATGCTTTTATTAAACGTCTATAATTCAGTTTCAGTGTTCTTAATAAGGAAAGCGACTGTCCCAAAAGTATCATTATAAAATATCTCTTCAAAACTACATTTCTATAGGCTGGAAGTTTTTCGATATCACGATATCAAATCTGGTCATAAATATTTGTAAATTTATATCTAAGGTTTTCTGTAAGCTATACTTAGATATCCCAGATTCCCAGAATTGTAAATTTTCTGTAAGCTTACAGAAGTTACAGATTTTCATATGGATGTTCGCAGAATTAGTTATAATTATTGAAGCAATAGTTTCTAATGCCCAGTTTTTCAATCAAAGTTATCAATTTACATTTACTACCATTTAAGGATAAGTATATCGACTGAAAAACTGGCTTTCAGGTTTATAGTCATCTACTAAAGTAAACCGAGACACATCAAGAAACGAGTCCTTAATGTGATTAGATATAGATAGTGTTATTTGCCGACTTACTTGGACTAGAAGCCTCCGACGAATCGGAAGTGGTGAACGTGCCCCTCTGCATCAACGGCGTGATCCCCATCTCCACAGTGGTGGGCACAGTCTGCGAACTAACTTGTGCCGCATCCGGCGGTGCAACCCCCGATGGTGTTGGAAACAATATCCCCAACTCCCTGGCTTCATTCTCCTCCTGGGCCTGTTGCCGCCTCAACGCCACCTGAGCCGCCATCACCCTCTGCCTCTCGGCAATCAACGTGCATTTGGCACAATTACAATCCCTCCACCGACAGTATCGTTTGTGTCCCTTCAGAGCCGACACAACCCCGTGGTTGCGGCATCGCGCGCACTTTGGCGTCCGTTGATAGCGTTCGGAGGCCCGCAGGAAGAATGCCGGCGGGATGGCGCCGAGGACAGGATGTTGGGACATCAAGGTGGACATGTCCACTCCGTTACCTGGAATGCTCATCTTCTGGTTTGGTTTCTATAACATGTCACTGATAAGGATGGTGGTGGAGATTGGACGAGGCGCGAACACTTTTTGGTTTATTGGACCTCAGGACTCCGGAGTTCTGGAGTTAACAACTGCAATTGTCAGAGTAATGATACGGTATCCGGTGGTCGCTACAGTGCCTCAACTGTTGGTTGCTCGCGCTCGTTACTTCTGCCAATGGTAGGGCTCCGTTGCGATGGCCCCTCCTCGGCGCTCTGACGTTTCCAATTCAAAACGCCCACCAACCCCGCATCAGGATATTTACTGTATTATGTGCGGTATTATAATGGGCAGGATAATAGGAATACAAACTAGTTTTCAATGGCAAATATATTATAATAGGGCCTGAAGGAGGGCACATGTATGGAGAACACTACACTTTAGTTCTAATACACTATTGTCTGCCTTTTGAGTGCGATACTATATAATTTACTACTATCGATATACATAGGTATATATTTTATATAAAGTGCTCCAGCATCAGGATTTTCTATTGTTCAATAATCCTGACTAACTTGAGTGCATACATACTATTTATTAATAGGCACATTTTGCAAAAGCTATTTGCCACTGTCCATAAGAAAATGATAGGTACCTAGGACATCGATATTTATCACAAACAGAATAAGAATCATTTACGTTATTAAAATAAAAATAGAAGATTTTGTAATGAACGAATATTGAGGAAAAAAGTAGGATCCTGTCACCTCTATCTCTCTACCAAGAATCTCATCTTTTAAAATTATAAATTAAATCTTAAATCTCCTGTGAATTATAGTTTGAAATTAGAATAGTACTTATACAATTTTAGAACCAATTTTACTATAATCTTATACTTATATATATTATCGAGCAGTTCCTCCTTTTTTGTTAGGTAAAATTATCCTGTTGATACGATCTGTAGTTCTGATATAGTTATTATAGGAGTATTGAGGAAAAATGCAAGGATCCCTTGTCATCTCTATAATTACAAATTTCCTCCATAAGAATCTCATTTTTTAAAAACATAATAAATTAATAAAAGATGGTTATAGGCTTCGGTCTAATTATTCATAGTTTCAAAATAGAATAGGTATTACTTATACATTTTTAGAACCACTTTTTCTATCAAATAAAAATAGAAGTAACTTATAATCGAGCAGTTCCTATTCTTAGAATTTATTTTGAAGAGTGAAAATTATGCTTTAATACGAGCTATTCCCCATTTCTGATCTCTGATTATATGATATCTATAAAATATATTATTTAATAATATGGCACTCTGTTTTGATCTTAGAAAAAAATTTCTTGCCGACGCAAGATATTCTAGTAAAAAGAGTAGTTATACCTAAGCTAAATATCTAATTGTTTCATATTCATAATCATAATACAATTTTTCAGTTTGCATGGACAAGGATAAATTTGCAAAAAAAAAATAGTCAAAAGGAAGTTTTAAACATGCAATTTGATCCAAAAAAGAGCAAAAATTGCGAATTTATGTAGCTTTCAATTTTAACATTACTATAAAAGGCTAAAAATATAAAATATTTCTTTCTACTTCTCACCTGCTTGTCGACGCTTATGTTAGCAAGTCTTAGAACTACTTCTACATTAACATAATGAATAAAGCGAGAATGCTTCAGTGGGCAGGCATAAACATTAACTCGTTCGCTCTGATATATAAAATCTATTATGAAATTCAAACTTACTCTATAAGAAATGATACATTTTCCATGATAATACAAGGATATACCTAAGGCTTGTTCCTAATGCATACATCATTTCAAATTAGTCAGAATCAACCAAATTGCTGACAATTTTCTCGCAATTTATAGGAATAAAGCTATATTTTCTTATATTCTGGCCTATATTCGGATTACTGTTTGTAACACATCTTTCTCTTATTTACAGCGCACTGAAATCGATATTATTTTTTTAAATCGCAAAATCGTTTTTACATCCACATTCGATCCCCCCTTGAACTATTCCATCGCTCCATCCCAGCACCATAGAGTGTGTATCTTATCTATATCGGACGTCTAACTCGTAATCCTCATTTAATTAAATTCCAGAAGCTGTGCGATCTGAGAGCACCTCGCCGTCATTATCTCCTTCTTTTATTCTACATATAACCTTTCACATACCGACTTTTGTCCTCGGATTCAAAGAGACAATTTCATGTAATTGTGCATAAAAGTCCAAGACTATCTGCCAACGAACGTAAGAAGCCTCGCCACCACAATAGAGCCGGCCGCGTGGAATGACTTCACAAATAGCGTACCATTGTATAAGATCATCGCCTGAAACTTCATCTCATTTGTAATTTTACTTCTATATGGCTTTCTTGTCAATTCTACAGGGAGAGCTCCGGGGTTTTTAACCAACTTGTATTTGTCGGCGACGACGGTTGTTTTATCTTCTGACATCACCTTTATTAAATTGCTAGCTTCATTAATGCAACCAGCAACCACTTAAATCTCTAAAAAATAGTCGGTAGAGAATTTTCGTATAATATCAATAACTAGCATCTAACCTTACAACTTAATTAGAAATTGTGCTGAAAATAGCCATAGTTCCTACTACCTAGAGCCTAGAGCCGATCCTGCTTTTGACGTCATGACCACCTGAGATCCGCTATCTACAATAATTATTCTGTGAGGGCATTAAATAATATTAAAAATTACTAGAGGATTGTAAGAACATTAGGATTAAATTTCGTAGAGTTGTTTAAGATAAATCATAATCTAATCTGCTTATCCTTTCGAAGAATGATAATAAACGTACCTACATCTTTGCATCCTCACTTTTCCTACTTTTCTTTACCTTGTTCCTTTTTTAATAAAAGTTTGTCACGCGTTTGCTATGAAATTCAATTACAATCTTAATAAATCCCCGTTTAAATTGCGAGATGAATGAATACACAATAACTTCAAACTTGATATGTATGCAGAGTAGAGAGAATTAATTGAATTTCATGCTGCCAGTTTCGGCATTGTCGACGAACGTATATCTATGCAAAGTCACAATTCTATTGTAATCAGGACACAATACCCTAATATTGCATTGTAACTCGCAAACTTTAAATTAATTTGTACACATCATCAACATATCCATCACAACACAGATATAGATAGTCAGATAGAGAATTTACACAAAGCTAAAACACGAAAGAATCTCCACGTGTGCAACGATATTAACCCCGTTCTTTTTCATTTGGATTCCTTTTTCCTCTGGGGGTTACATACACCTACCTGTGTCATCCACATGGGGGTGATTGCGTGAGAGCTGCGGTCGCCACGGTGATCTCTGATAAGCCCCCTTGGGCCTTTGGCACTAGCTTTATATATAAGTAACATATTGTGATACAAGTGGGTCGATATTTAATCTTTCCATGTATCGGGGTTCCTAAAACTAGACCAAATAATTGCCATTGTTCAACAAGTATCCAATGTACAATACGGTTTGTTTTTTACAGCAGGTACTCTTGTGTGTAAGATGTAAAACGACGTGGCATTTCAATGGATCATGTTGACTGATGATGGGGGATGATAACGTTAGGTTTGTGTTGCTTTTTGTGGATTTGTGTGTGTGAAAATTGAAACACCTGTTGGAATATTTTATCCTACGCAATTATTTTATTTAAAATTATTTTAAGCTGTAGGTACCTTCCACACAGGTATATAACATGATAAACATGCATGTGGCGCAGGCTACATAATCGCCAGGTACTACTTGGCTAATGGACTTAATTAAATCAGGTTTTTAAGTGAATATTTGGACTAATATCAAATTGATGAAATCGTAACTTGTTGACCTTTTCGAATTAAACTGATTTCTCGATCTATTGCAAGTTAACACAGAAAATGTGAGATTTCGAGCACAGAAATAGAGAGCGGATCTGAGGTCGTCATTCCAGAGACGAACTCGCGGTATTTAAATTTAGATAATCCTTATTCAGTTATACATATTTACTCACTAAATAAGTATTGATAGTAATCGTGATTTTTTTTATCTGGAGATTACGATAGATTTGCAAGTTTTGAGAACCGCTGAATTCTTTTTAATCAATTGGTAATTAAACCGACATTCCACTTTGCCAAAATGCAAATTACCTTCAAATCTGATCAATGGTTCTAAAACTGGCACTAAAAATTTTAATTTACAAAAATTGATGCTATTTTAAAAGTTTCATTTTGAACGCCTGAAAAACATAAATACGACTATTAGAACCCTTGAATTTGTTTTTTGTAATGTAAACAACATTTAGCTTTGTAAAAATGTAAATTTACTTAAAATCTGACCATCGGTTCTAAAACTTGGTCACTAAAAACATTAAATGCACGAAAACTGGTGTTATTTTGCAAATTTCAATTTTAGCGTCTGAAAAAGATACGAAGACGGCCACTTTAGAGCCTTAGAATTGTTTTTCTGTAATAAAACCAACATTTCACATTAAAAAAATGTTAATTTACTTAAAATCTAAACAGTGGTTCTAAAACTGTTAATTCATGAAAATTGATACTATTTTCAAAGTTTTACTTTAAACGTTTAAAAAATAAACGAAGAGAAACCTTGGAGCCTTGGAACGAGTTTTGTCTAACAAAACCTACATTTGATGTTGAAAAATTGTTTATTTACTTAAAATCTAAACAGTAGTTCTAAAACTATGTCGCTAAAACTGTCACACTACGAAATCTGGTACTATTTTCAAAGTTTCGTTATAAATTTCTGAAAAAATAGCCTTTAGAGCATATTAACTAGTATTTCGTAATAAAACCTACAATCCGTTTTGTAAAGATATAAATTACTATAAAATCTAACCAGTGGTAATAAAACTGTGTCACTAAAACTGTTAATTCATGAAAACTGATACTATTTTCAAAGTTTTACTTTAAACGTTTAAAATATCAACGAAGAGGAACCTTGGAGCCTTGGAACGAGTTTTTTCTAACAAAACCTACATTTCATGTTGAAAAATTGTTTATTTACTTAAAATCTAAACAGTGGTTCTAAAACTATGACGGTAAAACTGTCACACTACGAAATCTGGCACTATTTTCAAAATTTCATTATAAAAGTCTGAAAAAATAGCCTTTAGAGCATATTAACTAGTATTTCGTAATAAAACCTACCATCCGTTTTGTAAAAATATAAATTACTATAAAATCTAACCAGTGGTAATAAAACTGTGCCACTAAAACTGTTAATTCATGAAAATTGATACTATTTTCAAAGTTTTACTTTAAACGTTTAAAAAATAAACGAAGAGAAACCTTGGAGCCTTGGAACGAGTTTTTTTCTAATAAAACCTACATTTCGCTATGTAAATTTCCTTAAATTTGGAAAAGTTTTCATCGAATCATCATAGTTAAACACTGTTACTAAAATAGGCACAGAAATCTTTTCACGGAACCAAACTGAAAAGTAAACTCTCCAGGACTGCGGCTCTCTCCGCTCCCTCCCGTGTCGTTATGCATTTTGTACGCGATCAGCAAATGCAAGGGTTGCTCGTGTGCAATTTATACAAATCACCAAGTCTGTCCGGGACATTGACTGGTAGCCACTAATAAAAAAAATACAGCTTCAGCCGGACATTGCGGACACTATTATTCCAGAGAACAGGAATATAAATCTGCCGTTTCCTGTGCGATCATTTTTAAAAATTTCCATCTCACTCTATGTGGTTTGGTAGTGATGCCACCAGCATGTGTGTGTAGTGGTTATTGAAATTATTCTCGTTTTTCAGATTTAGATTTCAGATTTATGTTTTGTACGTACGGACTGATCTGTCGTTTCGTTTGTGTGGATGTTAGAGAATCTGTATTGTTTGTGCTTGTGTGGATTTTATTTTTTTCTAAAATTAATTAGCGTCGATGATATATATTTTATTTTTGTTAAATTTACTTCCCTTATTGTGTGAGGTGACAATAGTTTTATTTATTGTGGATTGTGGGGATCAGCGGGTTTTTCTGACAAGCAAGGGAATTTTATTTATATGCACGTCCAAAGTTTCTGTTTCATATGCATCATGTAATCCTTCAACCAAAACTGATTTTATCAACAGAACATCATAAATTGTTACAAATGTAATTTACCTCTAAGCATAATTTTGGGAGGATAATTAAATATATTTTTTGACCGGAAAAACTAATTTAATTTTACGAAACAAATCATGATTTAATCAAATCCTATTTTGTTTCCCAGACAAAATTTACATTGATATATTAATTTAAAAACATGATTTAATCTACTTAGTACATACAATTCGCTAATGTAAAAATGAGCGTGGCACTGTTTTTTTGTACAGCTCTCATAGTTTTAGTTTCCGGAGGAAAACAGGCAATTTTTCTAAAAAGTATCCTAATCAAAATATAAATTTTACCAATTTTAGTATGACTATGTTCCAATTTTCGAACGTCTACAGTTAATTTATGCCAACCAGACATACTTAAAAGAGGGTGCCAAATTTACCTTCTTTAAATACAACAGAACTAGTTTTGCTCTAAATGTAACTTTTGATTTAAAACAAGATTTAGACGGCAGGCGCCTTGAGGTGAGTTAGAATAATTTCATAAATTATCTTACATACAAATTTTTTATTATCCAGTCCACAACTAAAGCTTTTTACTACGCAGCCAACGAGTACCGATTTTCAGGAATTCAGCTGAAAGTTAACGCCTGTGAGATGTTTAGCAAAGACATGTATGGTATTACCACCCAAATGAGAAAATATGGAAATATTGTCAATATTTGTGATGTTAAGAAGGTTTACAACTTACATTTTCAAAATTAAATTCTTAGTTCCATGTTTTAGGGACATTATTACCTTTACAATTTTATGCCAGATACAAAGTACTTTCCGAAATCTATTCCGATGTTTCGATACAAAATCGAAATACATGTTGAAAATGTTGATACTGGTATGAAGTTATTGGAATTACATTGGTATGGAAGACCGGAGATTGTTCTTCCTTATAATAGAAAATCGTAAGAAGTTTGGTTAGAAGAAAGTTTGTTTGAATTATGTACTTAGCAATAAATACGACCAAAAGTGTTTGAAAATTATGAAATTTTGGTAGTTTTGATCTGAATCTTTACTATAAGGACCAAACCTTCAATTATTTTCATTATAATACAAAAAATCCATCAAAATTATTATTTATCGAGATAAATATGTGGTCGGATTTTTTCAAAATTTCTTATTGAATTCATCCTGAAACTATAAAAGGATTGAAACTCCGTAAAATTGGCGCTCACTTTGAGATTTAAAAAAAACATCCAATTAATAGTAAAAATTTATTTACAACAGTACAACTGAGAAAATACATAGAAGCAACAATAAAAGGCTTATAAATTAATAATCACAATTAACCATACTTATTTAGTGGTAATAAGCTGGAGAAGATACATATTTAGCTGCAGCAGGAGCATAGGAGGCATAGGATAGAGAAGGAGCAGCTGCATAAGACACAGCAGGAGCTGCGTACTTGGCCACTGCAGGAGCTGCATAAGATACAGCGGGGGCGGCATAGGAAACAGCTGGAGCTGCGTAGGAAACCGCAGGGGCGGCTGCGTAACTTACAGCTGGGGCAGCCGCGTAACTAACAGCTGGAGCAGCAGCATAACTTACAGCTGGAGCAGCAGCATAGCTTACAGCTGGGGCAGCAGCATAACTAATAGCTGGTCCAAGTTTGGCAACTGGAGCAGCGTGAACAACTGGAGCGACTGGAGCTACAGCCTTAACAGCTAATGGTTCCTTGTGAACGACAGCATTAAATCCATTGTGGGCATCAGCAGTGTATTGTACAACACGCCTGGTACCATCAGGTTCAACAAGGGAATAGGAACCTTGTACAACATCGCCACGACGAGTTTCTTGTTGCTGTTTATTGTCACCGGTGTGGGGATCATTGACAGCATATCCAAAGTCGTAGTTTGGTGGGGCGTAAGCTTCAGCTACAATGGCTTTGGCTACTGGGGCGGCATAGGCAACTGGAGCTGCTACTTTGGCGTAGGCGGGGGCGGCGTAGGAGACAGCAGGGGAGGCGTATGATACAGCAGGAGCAGCTGCATAGGAAACTGCGGGAGCTGCGGCATAGGAAACTGCAGGGGCAGCGTAGGAGACAGCAGGGGCAGCATACGATACAGCTGGAGCAGCAGCATAGCTTACAGCAGGCGCAGCTGCATAACTAACTGCTGGTGCAGCTGCATACGACACGGCTGGAGCAGCAGCATAACCTGCATAACCAACGGGTGCTCCAGCTTTCACAACAGCTACAAGAGCTAAGAACAAGAACACCTGAAAACCAAACAAATTACAGTTAAGTTACAATAAAAAAAAATCTAACACTTTCTTTACCTTATTGTTAAACATGTTGTGTTCGTTATCTGGTAAATGGTTGTGATTGAATGTGCTTCTGGAAATGATATAGGTTGTTTTATATACATAAAGGAGGAGGGTCTTATGTCACACATACGAGGAGCATCAAATGTTGTTCAGTTACCTTTCACTGGTAATAAAAATCGCCAGTGTACCACCAGATCAACAAGTATAACTGGATCAGCTTGTTGCAGAAAGCTTTAAGAAGAGAACACACGAGATTATTTATTATAACATTTTTTTGGTGTGGTTTATACAAATCTGTTATTAATTCTTAGATAATGGAACGAGTTTTGTTTCTTTCTCTTCTGGCATTATTATCTCATTTTTCACTTGATGATCTTAAAAAAGAAGTTATCAGGTACTTTCTGTCTGTACCAGTTTTTGGGTGGATAATTAATTAGTTTATTGTTCAACGCCAATTACAAGAATATTTACCCTAAATGTTGGTAATTTTCGTTCATGAGATGTAATTTTGTGCGTCATATTCGCAGGTGAACCTGTTTTGATGATATACCTAGTATTATTATATAATTAAATTTCATCATGTATTATGGCGAAATTTCGGCGTATGGGTAATTTGACAGTTCATACACACCTTTAATTCAAACATTGATATATGTGAGTAAAATATTTGAAGTTATTCAAATTATCTGTTAGCATTGTAGAGGAAACAGAATGAGAGTGGTCCGGCTAGATAATCTTCTGCTTAACATTAAACTGTCATAAACATAAATTAGGCAGATTTGTTTGGTATGAAATTTTGTCGCCGTTATATGCTAGAAGGTTTCTATGAAAGAAACATGTAATTTAACACAATTATGTTGTAATTATTAGGATGGGGCAGAGTTTACACAGTTTTCTTGAAAATGATCATTAATCAGAGTGTATAATTTAAAAATGTTGTATAACCAATAAACTTTTTGTTTCCTGAAAATAACGTTTCAATATGTAACTATAATAAAATATAAAATTATGATAAATATACACCAGGGCCGGTTTTAGGGCGGAGCGAGCGGGGTGGTCGCAATGGGCGCTAAATTTTAGGGGCGCCTAATTTTTTAGGTGAAACTTCTTTTAAAACACGGAGAACGGTTGCAAAAGCTCTTTGTTGCGACATTTGGAAACTCCTTTATAACATAAGAAGTTCTGCGATAAAGTTATTAAAAAAATGTGTAATCAAAAAAACTGTGTTTGAATAAATTTAAGAGTTTTTGGAACTGTTAATAAATTACCATTAATTTTCCGAAAAAAAAATATATAAAAGGGCGCGTTTTTTCATATACGCCCCGGGCGCCATTTCGTCTAAAGCCGGCCCTGTATACACGTACTCGTAACATAGACAGGCTCAAGTAGATCAAATTTTCATTAAATTTTTATTACGAAAAAGTCTGTGATCAATTTGAAATAAAAGTACTTCGTTACTGCTTTGTGGAACTATTTTGATAAATGTTGTTCTTATTTTATAGAAAAAACTACTCATGTTTTTTAGTGAGGAATAATGGTACTATTAATAATAAACTTTAATTGTAGTGCCAATTATGAGAAATCTTGCGAAACAAACAGTAAACTTTAAGTTTATGTTATGAAGAAACGACGATTATTTTTGTCAGCTAATAAATATTTATCTACAATAATGCAGCCAATTTAAGGAGTTTCATGTAAAATGGATTTAAATAAAATTGTCATTCGTGATGAGTTTTCGCTTTGAACATTATATAATAAATATTCTGTATTTTGATGACTTTTTTCCTAAAATACTTCAACAACGTCCTTGTTGCTGCATTGAATTAATATATATGCAATTTATACGATTTCTATCTATTTTTTTTTTTAATTTAGTTGGAAATTATATTGAAGTGAATGACGAAATAGTAAGAATTAAAAAATATTTTATTTGGTGTAAAAAAATAAATAATTTTCACAAACAATTGTTCAACAAATGTCGTTGCAAATGTGCTTCAAAATTTAATGATAGTAAGCTGGGGCAGCATGGGCATAACCATGGGCAGCATATCCATGAGCAAGAGCTGGGGCGGCATAACCGTGAGCGGCGTATCCGTGAGCAAGAGCTGGGGCGGCGTAACCGTGAGCAATAGCTGGGGCGGCATAGGTGGCTACCTTGGCTACTGGGGCGGCATAAGCAACTGGGGCAATAGCTTTAACTACTGGGGCTACAGCTTTGACAGCCAAAGGTTCTTTGTGTACGACAGCATTGAAACCGTTGTGTGGGTCAGCGGTGTATTCAACGGTACGTTTTGTGCCATCGGAATCGATGAGGGAGTAAGATCCTTGTACAACATCTCCACGACGAGATTCTTGTTGGTTCTTGCTGTCTCCGGTATGGGGGTCAGATACGGCGTATCCGAAATCGTAGTGAGCTGGGGCAGCTGGTTCGGCAATGATGGTTTTGGCAATTGGGGCGGCATAGGCGACTGGGGCAGCTACTTTAGCTATGGCTGGGGCGGCGTAGGAGATAGCAGGGGCGGCATGGGCGTAGGAGATAGCTGGGGCGGCATGAGCGTAGGAAAGGGCTGGGGCGGCGTAGGCAGCATGGGCTACTGGGGTAGCGTAGCTGGAGTAGGAGACAGCTGGGGCGGCGGAGTAGGCCAAAGCTGGGGCAGCGGCATAGCCCAAGTTACCAGCACGGGCAACAGCGACGAAGGCGGCGAATACGACAAACTAAAAAATAAAAATCATTTTATACTCAACACATAATCTCATTATTGGGTAATACTGTGTAATGTTTTAATTAAAATATTTCTCGATGTAATGTTTGTTACTTACTTTGAATGCCATGTTTGTATGCTTGTCTGGATTCAAGTATGCTAAATTAGGTGTACCAATGGTTTATATATTAGGACTAGGAGGTGTGGCCCCCGCTCAGGACCTTTCACCGGTCCGGAGGCTCAATTTGTGCCCCCGGACTTGAAACATGGTATCCTGAAATCGGCGTTTACCTCTAAACGTACACTATAAATACTTTGTTAAAATTTAATTATAATATGTTGTGCAACTTATGGTTCGGATATATTTTCAATGTCAATTGTGTAGTATGTAAGAGTATGATGCGGTTACTTATTTATTAATTGGGCATGCGACCTTAGACGAAATTATTTTTTGCACCACTCAACTCTGCAAAAACCAATAAATTGCATGTTATAAATTTGCTAATAGATTGGATAAAAGATAAGATATTTTCCGGAACTGTTTTTAACTTAAATATATAGTTTTTCTGACGCTAAAATAGTTTTAGTTATTTTTTCCAATACAAAATTAACGAAATTTTCATGCATCATGCACTTTTTTCTTGAACATCTAGTTTAAATGTTTCGAAATTTTTTATGCAACGTTATAATACGAGTTTATGTGTATCGGTATGTTAAACTTAATTAATTATACCCACATAAATTTTAGCAAATCGCAACGATTTGGTAGTCGACCTTTGTAATATAAATGCACAAAAACAACCTTTCAAATTATTAATTTAATATGAAATCGTCCGAATTTTTTGAATTTTTTTATGAAATGAACTATTTAAGCATCACGTTTTTAGAGGGAGTTAATTGGAAGATAAAATATGTGATGTTTTTATTGTGGCTAGTCGATAGAACACAATAGTTATGGCATTCTTTACTTGCAGGAAAAAATATTGCAGATAATTTTTATTTATGTCTATATTTATATTGGCGCAATCTTATAATTTTATTGTTTTAGTATTACTCAGAGAGAAAGTGATTATTTTTTTATTGAGGAGCCCACCCATTATCTTCTGCAATTTTTCAATAAAATATTTTCTCTCTATATTGAATATGCATTTTATTTATCGTTTTGGCACAATAATTATTCACATAAAGAGTCCGAAGACATAAAAGTCATAAAAAGTTTATAGAGGCCCACCAGGCCCTTTCGTTACATTCTGTCCATTTCTAATTAATGCTGTCATTTCGGGGGAAAAATTGAAAAATTGGATTCAAAATGCGTTAATTATTTTGGAATTTATTCTTTCCCAAATTTTAATTTCTGGTTATTCCAAATATTGAATGAACTGTTTTAGATTATTCCAAAATAATTCATATATGAACTGAAAATCCATTAAAAAATCTAAATGGACACTTTAGGTTTTAAATAAAAAATCAAACTATATCAAAATCAAAATAGAGTTGTCATGACCTTTTTGCATCAATATTTTTCTAAAATTTGCTAAAATTCTTATAAAATTTTATCTTCACGTTGGCGACTTGGCACAGCATAAACGTAAATCTAAACAACGTACAATTTTTTTACCAAAACGTAATTCCGCATTCCAAATTTTAACTAAATCTAAATGTAGTTTAAAAATTATAACTTAGTATGGAATTTTCTCAACCTCAACCTTCAATTTAAAAAGTGCGTAGTTGCTGGGTGTATATTTTAAATTAATTACCATGAAAAAAACTTCCTTTTCAATTTAGCACTTTTATGATGATTATAGGCTTTGCCGTTTAAATCTTAATTATTGATATCAAGCCTTAACAAGCAAAATTAGGGATTTTTTGGATATTTATATACATAAAGTTTCTAGGTATGAAAGTTGTTTATGTAAGAATTTTTTATAGCACTTTACCTATTTTGGCATCTCAGGAAATGCACTTAAAATAATATTCAAATAATTCTTGAATATTTATTGTTAATTGTTTTTATTATATTGCTTTGTTCTGCTTTTTTTCGTTTTTATCACCTTTCATAATTTTTTTTGGTCATAATTAGGTTTTATTAGATTTTTTATAATTATTATGATGGAAATTTTATTAAAAAGGATCAATAAAAGTTAGACCATTTTAGGTAAACTTCTTCAGCTTTTATTTAAAGATTCACCAACATTAACAAAATAAATTATGTACATATTCGAAACCGAAATAAAAATTGAAAATCATATTTCACTAAACTCACTATCTTCACTATACAACAACTTAATGAAGGAAGGCTTTAGCGTGTCCAAGTCCGTAGCCGAGAGGGCCAGCGGCGTAGGAAAGAGCTGGGCCGGCAGCGTAGGCGGAGTGAGCGAAAGCTGGGGCGGCGTAAGAGTGGGCGGCATAACCGTGAGCGGCATAACCATGAGCGATAGCTGGGGCAGCATAACCATGAGCGATAGCTGGGGCAGCATAACCGTGAGCGATAGCTGGGGCAGCATAGGCATGAGCCAAAGCTGGGGCGGCAGCATAAGTGGCTACAGCTGGGGCAGCATGGATCTTAGCTACAGCTGGGGCAGCATAGGCAACTGGGGCTGGGGCGGCATAAGCTACTGGAGCTACGGCTTTGACAGCTACTGCGGCGGGTTCTTTGTGTACAACGGCATTGAAACCATTAAGGGCATCAGCGGCGTATTCTACGGTACGTTTGGTGCCATCAGATTCGAGAAGGGAGTAAGATCCTTGTACAACATCACCACGACGGGATTCGTGTTGGCTTTTGCTGTCTCCGGTATGGGGGTCGTTGACGGCATAACCGAAGTCGTAGTGAGCTGGGGCAGAGGGTTCGGCGATGATGGTTTTGGCAATTGGGGCAGCATAGGCGACTGGAGCGGCTACTCTAGCGATAGCTGGGGCGGCGTAGGAGACAGCGGGGGCGGCATAGGTGTGAGCTACTGGGGCAGCATAGCCGGAGTAGGCTACAGCTGGGCCAGCAGAGTAGGCAAGGCCGGGAGCGGCAAGACCCAAGTTGCCAGCACGGGCTACGGCTAAGACGGCGGCGAGGACAGCGTACTAGATGAAAAAAATTACAAAATAATTAATTAATAAAATAAAAATATATATTAAAACCATTAATTATTACTGGTAAACAATGTTCACTTCACTTACTTTGAATGCCATGTTTACTGATGCTTATTGGCTTCGAATGTGATTTAGTTCGGTGGTGAGCTAGTTTATATATTAAAAGGTGCTGGGAGGTGTGGCTCTAACTTGAACCATTTTTTAAACAATTACGGGGGCTTGATTAACCTGCCCTTTTACACTTTTTTTATTATAACCAAATAAACAGCATAATGTTTCGTTAATTTATGTAAAATTATAACTAGTTTTACGAGTTTAAAAAAGCCAATGCCGAAATATTTCCTGTATTTATATATCTGTATCATTTGAATTTATTATTGTTTAATTTATAATACACTTTTAATTAAATCGTGTGATATATTTATATTGAATTAAACGATCATGTTTTTTTAATTAAATTTGTAAAGATCGCTCTTAAAAAAACTGTTTTTCATATACTAGAATTATAATGCGTGTTAAAATAAATAAATTTATTTCGTACAACTGTTTCAGTTGTATTTTATAAAATGCAAATACTTGATTACCATAATTCCATTTCTAACACTTAGTTATAGTATATTAAACAAAAAAAGTGTTATACAGATTCATTGTTAATTTTCCATACAAAATACTATAATATAGTATGAATATGGTAAATTAATCTGGTAAAAATTGTCTGAGCGCCTTCGGCAAGGCTATAGCATTACAAGCAATTTGTTATTAAAGTCCCCAAGTCAAATATTTTCCTTGTTCATTATAAAAGTTAACAGGAAAGAAATTTATTTGTAATTATATTTTAAATAAAAAAGTAATTAAAAGATGTTAAAATAATAATTACGGGGAAGATACACACGTATAGGTACTTAAAAACCGAAATTAGTTTGTTTTTCTTTAAAAGTAATTAGTTTTTAAGTGAATGTAATATTATTAAATATGTATTAAGAATTGTTTTCTTTTTTACTTGACAATTGATTTAAAGCAGCCGTGAAGAAAAATTGTAACCGCGCTCGAGTTATCCTTGCATCAATATTCTGTACATTTTATAGAAAATTCCACTTTAATTCAGTCGTATGACCAAACCTTGAGTTTTTGACGGAAGTAGCAAGCAGTAAAAATTCTTTTCAAGTTTCCAAATAAATAAAACGAACCGACAGAATTTAAAACAACTTTAGGTTTAATTATTGGAATATTTTGACATTTTGGTGATAATTTAGTTTAAAAAAAACTGTGAGTACGCTTATATTTATTATTACTGGTATTTTATTGTGTTTAAAAGGGCAACACCAATATAATTATTATTTCTGTTCTTGAGAGTGTCCTACAATAAACTTAAATCTCAAAATTAGTACCTATATTGAACGATTATAGGATTATAGGACCTTCTCTGCAAAAAATTTTAAGAGAAGTGCCAAAGTTATAGAAATTAAAAGAAATAAAGCATGATTCATTAGTAAGTCGAATAATTAAGTCCACAGTGTTAAAAATAATGCTTATAAGTTAAACGTCATTAATTTATTAGATTTCTTTTCAAATTTCAAATTTTTTATTCAATGAAGATTAAAGTTAATACTGTGATGGGTCCACGGACTAAGTTTTCTAGTTTTAGATTTTTTTGTAATATTCCATAACGACGGAAATGTCTGTGGTCGTATAGAAGAATTAACTGAAAATTATGTTAGAATATTTTTATCTGCTAGCCAATTATTATTGCCCATTAAGCACACATTTTTTAATGTTAAAACAAATAAGGACTGAAGTCTGAAGTCCCCTCCCCATTCACAAAATCCTGGATCCGTTACTCGATTAACATAATATCCACATTATCAAGATAAGAGTACCCTGGAACCCTGGATAATTAGTGTTCACGCCCTATATTTTTGAAGAGCCTTGAAAAAAATAGTGTCCTGGTCTTATTGTTATAGATAGAAACTAATACGTGATATATTAAATCGTTCTTTCTTCCACAGCGGATTAGAAAAGTAATTTGCATAAGTTGTTCTCTGTTATGAAAATGGAAAGAAATATTTGTATAAAAAACTTTAACAACCAGATTAGATTGATAAGTGATTCAACTTATCAAAAAAATGTTTGTAGGCTTTTAAGTCTATAATAAAAATAATATATTGTGTAATAAATCAAAAAAGGTGTAAAATTGAAATTGTTTTATTTGGCAATTAGCCTACCTATAAAAAATAAATTATAATACATATTCACAAGCAACAACAACAAATGAATACAATAAATTGTAACATAACGCTTAGATCACACTAAAGTATTTAGTGGTAGTAAGCTGGAGCGGCATGGGCGTAACCATGGGCAGCATATCCATGAGCAAGAGCTGGGGCGGCATAACCGTGAGCGGCGTATCCGTGAGCAAGAGCTGGGGCAGCATAACCATGGGCAAGAGCTGGGGCGGCGTAACCGTGAGCAAGAGCTGGAGCGGCATAACCATGAGCCAAAGCTGGGGCAGCATAGGCTACAGTCTTGGCAATTGGAGCAGCATAGGTGGCAACTGGGGCAATAGCTTTAACTACTGGGGCTACAGCTTTGACAGCCAAAGGCTCTTTGTGTACGACAGCATTGAAACCGTTGTGTGGGTCAGCGGTGTATTCGACGGTACGTTTTGTGCCATCGGAATCGATGAGGGAGTAAGATCCTTGTACAACATCTCCACGACGGGATTCTTGTTGGTTCTTGCTGTCTCCGGTATGGGGGTCGTTGACGGCATATCCGAAATCGTAGTGAGCTGGGGCAGCTGGTTCGGCAATGATGGTTTTGGCAATTGGGGCGGCATAGGCGACTGGAGCAGCTACTTTAGCGATAGCTGGGGCGGCGTAGGAAAGAGCTGGGGCAGCATGGGCGTAAGAGAGAGCTGGGGCAGCATGGGCGTAGGAGAGAGCTGGGGCAGCATGGGCGTAGGAGAGAGCAGGGGCGGCATGAGCGTAGGAAAGAGCAGGGGCGGCATGAGCGTAGGAGATAGCTGGAGCGGCTACTTTAGCAATAGCTGGGGCAGCATAGGTGTGGGCAATGGGGGCGGCGATGCTAGAGTAGCTGGTGGCGAGAGCTGGAGCAGCGGCATATCCCAAAGGAGAGGCGGCGTATCCCAAAGGAGCGCCAGCACGGGCAAGGGCCACGAAAGCGGCGAAGACAACAAACTAGAAAAGAAACAAAATTTTATTACACCACCAAGTCACTATTAGGTACCACTAAACACTTAATGTACACACTGTGTCACCAGTAAGTACTCACTTTGAATGCCATGTTTTTTCTATGTGCTCGTGAGATTTAACTCTGATTGAAGTAATGTGCTGCAGTGGTTTATATATTGTATTATTGAAGGAGGTGTGGCCCTTACCCAGACCGACTTTGGGGCCTTTCACTGACGGATCAACCATCAGAGAGCCCCCGGACTCTCTCGGTCACCACCATCATCGCGGCCCGAATTGGGCACTTCCATCAAATCACCAATAAGTATCCAATGATGTAATTAAAATTGTTTAAAACAAACTATTTCGTAAAAGCTATGTGATTTAGATCAGTTATTAGACTATATGTTGGTGATGATGGTTGTGCAATAAAGTTTCATTTGTATTTGCTTTAACATAATAACATAAGTAGGTATAAGGTGTAACCGTTTAAATGTCGTTGCACAGCACATTAACAATAAAGACATCATAATCTCGTTGAATGATATTTCAAATAAATATTGAGGTTTATAATTGTTGCAATTACATAGATATTATAACTAAAGAGTCATTCACTCGATATAGTTTTTATAAATTTTGTAATTTTTCTAAAACGAGTTTTGATGATCAGCATAAAATTAAATTCGTTAAATACAACATTAAATTAATATCACTCTTTTATGGTGTAATGTAAATTTTAACCCACATTGCAATTACGAAATTTAGTCGAAATAAGCATCAAATAAAAACAACAATTTGGAAATTTTTGGTGTATACCTATTTAGGAATTTTTAGTATATCGTGCGCGGGTAAATATCAAAAGTTTCTAGACATGGCGTAAAATATGCTATAAATAAAAATGCGAGTCGCCAGATTTTAAACTTTACAATTTCAGAAACCACAGAAAGTAAACAAAGGATTCCAATATTAAAGCTCATTTTGTCTAACGAATATAAAAAAGTCGTTTTTGATCATATAAATTATTAAAATTCTCGTTAGAAAATACATAACATATAACGTTACTTAAACCGTAAAATTAAAAGCATGTAGTTTGGGAACTTCTGGTGCTATAAATGGTTTATAAAAAATCCGTGACATCAAGTTTTACTTTTCAATAGATACCCACATGAGCAACTTCGTTGTATAATAAAATAATTGTAGGTAAGTATGTCAAAATTACCAATTTTTCAACAAAATTTTCTTGGAAATTCATTTCGCCCCCAACTAAATTTCTAGGTGTGACGATTTCAGTCAGAAAATCTTGCAACACACATATTATCAGAACAATAAACAATTTTCTCGAAGATTTATTAAAAAGGCGTTTCCTGCAACTTAGCACGTAAATCAAAAACAAACAATTTTATCTAGATTTACGAAAGTCCCCATTAATAACATGATATCGCATAGACAATCAAAACTATAATTGATTGATATTATAGGTGAAATGTAATTTTTATTTAGAGCGACCTTTTAATGCACATTGAGTGAAAAAATCTCTGCGAATTTAGAACAACTACTTACGCTGGCTGTTTAATTGATTATAATGTCAGGTACCTAATTTGGAGGTTAAAATTATTATGTTATGTATAAAAGTGCAATAATGGTAAAGTTCAACAGGAAACTGTGATGATTATAGTTTAGATACTTTGCTAAGTTTCAGCTTTTTTTGCATATTAATGGAACTTCATGGCTGAGGTCCAATTACCAATTTAAATTCCTAATTGCAATAATTTACCACTTGACAAGAATTGGATCACAAATTATCCGTAAAATATCTCTCAAGTCAACACGTAAAAAGTTAAAGCTAAATTACAAGCTGTCTGAGTCTGTATATTACAAAAATTCCTTTTGATTTGTTTCATAAAAACATGACACACACAAATCTATTCAACAATAAAAAATATTACAATATGTATTTATTCAGAGACACACCTGTATAATTTCACTTTCATCACCAAGAAATTTAGATATTAACTCTAATAAAAACCTCTTTTAAACTAGATTCTATTGACCGTGACCATTTATGTTAGATTTTCGTCAATATTAATTATTGCGTACAACTGAAGAAAATTACAATGTGATTATTTGCTTTAGTTTAACTTAAGTATCGGCAGACATTATGCAAATATAAATACAGTTATTATAATCAAAAAGTTGGAGCGATTAGTTTTTATTACAGTTACATCAGCTCTAATTTCAAAATGATTCAGTAGCGGAGAAAGAGGAATTTTCTTTGATTACACTACATAATTTTCGTGGTATAATTCTAATTCGTAAAAATGCACCTTGAATTATTCTGGGGAATTTCACCCCAACCTTGATATAATTATCCAGTTACCCAACCAAAAGAATCTGTACTAACATCCTGTCTATTATAGCCAAGATTTCACTGAAATTATTTCAACAGTTTATTAAATAAGTCTGATAATATACGAAATAAGTAGCTCAAGTTTACGTCTTGGATTATTTTCTTTTATTGGACAAAGCGCGACTCGACCAGCTGAAAATTACCACATAGCCTTAAGGCTGTTTTGTACACGCACATGAAGAACAAGCCGCACCGAAGCATTTATCTCGAAATCTCATTGTGGATAAATGTTAATTTACGAAATAAGTATATAACCCCGCCATATGTTAACCGAATTTTTGTGCTGAATTGATTTTAGTGAGATATTATTCAAGTTGCTAGGTCAATATCGTACGAGACCGTGTCAAGTTTTAATTTTAATTGTATAATAATCTAGTTAAGTTATGCGTGGAACTAGATAGTTGTAATAGATCCAGTTTTGTATATAATTAATACAGTTATTTTGTCACATATTTCATGAGATATGATGATTAGATTAGGGATAAATTGTTGCATTCAGACTAAATGAGGTGGAAAATTACTGAGTTACTTAATTATAATAGCTATATTGTAGTCATCGATTATGGATTATGGAGTTAGGATTCAGGTTCAAAGCCAAAATTTTTGATGACAGAAGGATTTATTAGCAAATTTTGAATGTAATCAAAAAACCCGTTTTTTAAGAAATCGTGGGATATTCTTTCAAAAAGCATAAAAGTGTGTGTCCTTGAAGCTGGATTCTTAGAGGAGACATCAACATTTAAGCAGAAGGCTTGAAAAACAGCTCCGGTCTTATTTTTTAAAATACACTGCTAGCAAAAGTTTTGGTGGTAGTTTATTAAAAAAATTCGCTCCCCAAAAATTCATACTTGACTCTCATGGTTTTTCGGATAGATTTGCTCCTAGAATTCTGTGGATAGATCGTGTGTTATTTCGAAAACGTTAACCGTTAACTAATCCTAATCAATTACTCAACTACATACAAAATCTAATCGCTTATTACAAGAAAATTAATACCTACTTAGTCTCGTTCTTACAAAATTATTCTTGATTTCATCCGCTTGCAAAACTACCTACTAAATTATATCATCTAGATTTTTTTGGATTATCTTCCATCAAATGGCACTTCAAATCTATTAGATTAGAAAACAGACCACCAAGCAAGTAGTACCATAAAAATACGACCATAAACCATAAACATTCTTGTAGAGTTGAAACAATCCAACCCGATAACCTTTATTTGATCATTCTTTCTAGAAAGTGCTAATGTTCCTGTATAATATCCGAGACAACGCGTCTAATATGGAATAGGACCACACCTACCCAGTTACAAAGATGTCAAAATGTTTATATTGTACCTACAACACACACATATGCATATTAATTTCTCACAGCTGGAAAAAATCTTGAATGTATGAAATGTAGCTTGACGTTCAATATTATAGCATCATTGCCACATTTCTAAAACTAATTTATTAATTTTAAAGTAGTTTCACTTAAAAACGCGCACGCCAGTAAGCTTAAAATAGATATGAATTAAATTTTAAATTAATTAATCTGCGAGGAGAATCTGAAAATGTTCTGAACTAGATTCAGTTATCTATAATAATTGTTCTAATATTGACCACCCACTTAAGCCTGTGGCTGTCCTTCGATTCCGGATTTACCCATAGGTACTTGATTTTATCTAATGGTTTTCCATTGAGAAAACTTTGCGTTGTTGCTTTAGGCAACGCCCAAAATTCGTTTTTTTCTTCTTAGATATGTAACAGTATTGTTTGTCTCAAGACATCGGCCTTGCCCAAGGCCGCGTTTAGTTGCTATTTGTTTATACAAACGCCAGTTAATAGAATACTATTACCAACAATCGCTTTTCGATTTAATATTCAAGAATTAATGAACTATTCGTGCGCAAAATTTGAATCGCACACATCAGTTTTTACTTTCTTATACGAAGTATAAGGAAGTATTGTAATCGTGATTTTAATGGTACTATCCGTATAAATACAAGTATTTTAAATTATCTGCATGTTTTATCGTAGAGGGAAAACTAGATGTGAAATTGCGTTTTAATATGAAGATAAATGAGGGGAAAGGGGATAACTAGTTAGACTACAACAAGTTTGAATTAGGTAGTAGAAGATGGAATTTTTTTATCGAAATATAGATTGAAAATATTAAGATAAAACAGGCAAGAAAAACACAATTTATTGGTAATTTTTCTATAAATGTTAAAACATATTTATTTATTTCTTTAGTAATCAAATTTTGATTCAAATGGAAAATAATATTCAAAATTTCTTAATATATTTTGAAGTGGGTTAGTTTCGAAATTTTTAATAAATTTTTGGCTACTATTGTCAGGACTTCTTTATATTTCTTTAGTAGCCAAATTTCTTATTCTAATTTAGATACAAATGGTAAATAATCATCAAAATTTGAATTTATTTTGTAGTTATTTATAAAACTTGTAGGTAAATTAGGTTAGTCTCTTCGAAATTTTGTATAAATTTATGATAAGAAAATTACTTTATTTATTTTTTTAGTTAAATTTTTTGTTCGAATTTAGATCAAAATGGTAAATAGTCATCAAAATTTGAATTTATTTTGGTATAATTTTTAAAAACTTCTGATTTCGAAATATTGTATCAATTTAGGATAAGAAAATTACATTTTCTTGTCAATTTTCTATAAATTTCCATTTATTTCTTGACTAATAGCCAAATTTTTGTTCCAAGTCTTGAAATTTCAATATTTGTAGTTATTTTTAGAAACTTGTACCTAAGTTGGGTTAGACTTTTCGAAATTTTGTATCTATCTTTTTCTAAAAGTTGGGTTGGGTTTGGGTTTTGAAATTCCGTAAAAAAATTTCAAAAAACGAGATATTCTGAAAACACTTATATTTCTCATAGTGCGCTGCCAAACGGAAGGTCGTGGGTTTGCATCCCAGAAGGACCATTATTTTTTTTTATTTTACTGGTTTGTACGGTACCAAAAACAATAATAATAAATAAATAAATGTGATTTAAATTAATAACGTATTGAATGTCGACTGCATGTGATTATTGGTTACCCCTCCAGTATTCTCCAAAGATTAAAATTGTATCATGGCAATGTATAAGAAAGTCATGTGCTGGACACATCAGATATTTTTTTTATATTAAATGATCTGATCAATTGGTTTTTAGGTTTTTACACGCAGTTTTTAATTTTTCAAGGCTGTTATATCGTATCACAAACAATAGAAACGGATTTGTTGGTATATTTATGCGAAACTAATCATTAGATTCAGGAAGACAGCCCAGACGTCTTCGCAATAGTGTTCCAGTTTTAAAATTTGCGCGTGGTTTCGTTTCGATGGCAGTTAATTGGCATTCCAACGAAAATGATCTACTATGTAGATCACATATTATACAATCGTTACAAATACATTCTGCCATAAAAATGTGCAATATTTTGGCTGTGAGAGAAAGCAAAAACAGAACTGGTTTTTATTTTACCATAAATGTCTACCTAGGCACTGTATGGCTTAGATAAAAACATTAAAAAATCTTAATCTAGATGAATTTTCTATTAATTGCAACACTTCACGTGGTGGAAAACCGAAAAAAACTACAACACCGGGTGGTCCCCCACAATAAATAAATTCAATTAAACTGAATTAATATCACCTCTGATGGTTGAGCAATCCACTCGTACAATGAGTTTCTCTAATACTAAAGTGTAACTCACGTTGAAATATTTATTAGTTGGTAGGTACAATATTGATCAAACAATAACATTTGTAAACAATATGTAAATTAAAGCAATTGTTTAAATATATTTTATTTACTGAACACTGCACATTTAATTGGCAAAGGTTTTATTCGGAATTGTACACTGTTTGCCACTTGGAGAAAAATAAATGGAATTGCGACATGGGTTGCAACATCCTGAATTGTATGTAGGAAGCTGAACAGAAAAAATTATCTTAAATCTCAAATGGGACAATAAGCAGTCGATTAAAATAGTTTGACTATGAATTTTGTTAATTTCTTTCCGAATGCTTAAAATTTTTGGTTTTGAGAAAAAATTCTTAAATTCGTTCTTTTCGAGATCTTCCTCTATAAGTCATCTATCTGTTTCTTCGTCCTGTCCGACTTTATCGAAATTTATTTGCATATCTGCATCAGATTAATTGATCCGCTCTCAAAAAATCTTATAACCCTGATTAATATTTTCCAAGGATCCCCACGCCATATTTTACTCTAAATAAGAAAGTTACAAATAAAATTCTTCAAAATCAACATTAACTTAATTCATTTGAAATTAAATTTAAATTACACACTTAATTTTATATATTTGTTTAGAGTGGTCGTGAAATTACTTAATTATTTAATTATAGTAACAAACTCTCTTATACTTTGCACGCTCGCGGATAATCGATTATTTAGATAGGTATTAATTTGCGACCATAACCTTCTTCTGCTGTATTAATAAGGGACCTTTAGAGCTTTAAACATTAAAAGTAGTTTTACGTTCTTTTCGATATTCTATAAAACTCAAAAACCTTGAGCCTGGATAAATAATAAAAATACCAAAAAAGCGTCGGCTTTGTTTCCTTTAAAGACCTTGACACGTCGACCAAATTATCTTAATGAGAAACGCACTTCTATAGAAATCTGAGAACCTTTTAAAATTTTTATAACAATATCACACACATACACACCAAGTTATGTTTTCTTTTATAACTCCGTTTTATTACATTAGTGTTTTTGTTCCATTTCGTGATTTATGTTTATTAATATAGTCAAAAATTATATTAAAAAACTGGCGAAAACATTTTAATAATGACAGTAATAAATTCAAAACTATACCTTATTAACGTGATATGTTTATGAAGGAAAACAAATTGCAAAGGTCAGTTTGGTAATAAAAGGCGAAGTGGAAAATTGTGTGGGTTTCGAGTAATTAATTCTGGTTCAGGTTTGCGGGGTTGATGATCTTAAAGTGGACTGACTAATATTTAAATTACGGAATTAATGCCTGATGTATTCCCACAAGGTTCTGACTTGGGGCCACATATTTCTAGTAAAGCAAATCAAATCAAATGTGAGATGTTACAAATGATCTGCGCTTAAGTGGGTAGCATGTTGGATTAAATTACCTCCAGTAATTTATTTCGCGGTAATTTATGTGCTTAAGCTAGACGTGTCCATTGCATAATCCCCTGACAAGTATTGATTAGGTTTTTCCTCATCTCGCTACCACATCAGTTTATTATCCTCGAAAGATGCTCTAGTTTCATAATGAAAAATTGCCCACACTCCACACTACAAACCTACGTCAGATAATCCAAACCAAACCAAACGAAAAGAAAACCACTAGTGAGCCAGTTAAAGCGCACTTAGTTCAACTCTGACATAAAAAGGCACACCTACAGTTTGGTATGACATAATTCGGTATAAAAATCGAAAGTGATCCGTGAAGCGTCCTTGAATTGCAAGCAGGTAGCACACACCGCGGTCAAATTAATGTGGAGCACACCGCCGGTGTGTGCTGTGCAGATTCGCGGCCAAGTGAAAGGACCGCGCCTTTAGGGCGATAGCTCATGAATTGTATGGTGGTTTGGTTTGGGTCAACCACGCTATTCGTTCATTAACTGTCATCGGATGCTGACGGTCATTCATTGACAATAGCTGCGAAAATTAGCACCTTGTTTGGAGGTTTGCTACTGATGAGGATTATTGTGATTAAAGGATTATCTTATTTCAATTAAAATTTTGAATAACATGTGTAGTTGTGGGTGGATGTAAAACTAAAACAACTTTTTTCACGTTGAAATTTTAAGCTTTACAAAAAATGTGTTAAATATCTTTGTACATTTTTTAAGCTTTTATTTTCAGCAGACATCTGCGGCACACTCTCTGTCTCTAGCTCTCGTTTGCTCTCTTAAGAGCTAGCAAAAGCCTGCTGAAAATTATTCTAGTATGTTTTTTCCACCATCGTCGTAAAAAAGAACATATTTGGTAAAGGATTTTTTTTAATAGACCGTTAATCTATTGTAAAAATTTGAAAAAATTGCAAAAACGGAGATGGAGACACACATGCCTACTGAAAATAATCCTAGTATAAGTTTCCTTCTTTAGTCCTGTATCATCGTAAAAAATACGCATCTATTGCCAAATGTGAGGTTAGGCTAGTTCCGGGTGCTACAATATAAGTGATAAGGTTCTTAGCCGAAATTTGATAAAATATGTGAAAAAATTTTGAAAAAGTACAAGAAATTTTCTAAGACAGTAATCTAGATTTCATTTGATTCTCTAGTATGAATTTTCTAATTCTCAATCTCAACATAAATTTATATGTTGTAGATCGTTGTCTAATTTGTTCATTTTAAAAATGTATAAAAAAAAACTTTTATACATTTTTAAAATGAACAATTTAGACAACGATCTACAACATATAAATTTTGTTTCCATATATTACACTTCACAAATTACTCGCCAATAAATTTTGTAAACTTTGTTTAGATATCTAATTATTCGTATAATATAAAAATTTTAAAAATAAAAATTTGCCCTACAAAAAATTCTACTGATTCCTTATTGTTCTAAAACCACACAAAATAATCAACTTTATTTTATTGTCCATTTGGCAAAGTTGCTACACCAACGATTGGATACGAAACCGCCATTTCAGTTTTCAGGCACAGTATCGAGTTTTCAGGAAACCAATGACAAGACTGGAATATAACAATCCCACGAATGGCAACATTGTAACGTCGTCCTGGCGCTTCACTCCACTCATACTCATTTGACTTTGTTCAAGAGGTGGAGCAATTTCAGCGTTCCTGAAACTTATTTTACATTTATTACAGGGCGTTGAATTGATTTTTTTTTTGACCTGGTAAGGTAAGATAATCTCGTAGGACAAATCCATTAGGACAACATACTACAACATTGTGTAACTTCTACAATCTACAAAATAAAAACAACCGGTTAACATTTAGGAAATTGTTGACATTATACTGAAACCACACACAACATAATAATAATAATAGTAACCTTATTGTTGTCACTGAATCTCGACGAATTTATGACCACGCCCGCCGATTCAGTCTACAAATGTTAAAATGTTGTGCTATGTTATTAATAATATGATACAGTGGTGGAAAAAAATGTTAAAAGGTCACAGTGCGAAAAGACCAGCGAGTTTTTCGTTGGTAATAATAATAAATCATAATTAACAATACCATTATTAGAGTATGGTAAAGTGTAAAAGGATGTAAGGTTACGACTGCAGATAATTTTTCAATAACAATGTAGGTGTCCAATCCACATCCGCATTTATTTTATGGCTTGGAGCTTTTCGTTTGAATCAATTTACTAGTTCTTTGATATCTTAGGAAGTTTCAATACGTAAATAAAAATTGGTCAATAAAAAGCATTTTTAAAACCTAGGGAGTAAAAATGACACTTTAGGTTTTGATTGTAGGAAAGATTTGAAAACGATGCGGTTTCTGAAACCGATAGGAATTTGGGCATATTTTTTTTATCCAAAACTAAATAGCAGTTATTCTAAGGAGTCGAGTTCTAAAATGGACTGGAGAAAATTTCTGTCTCGATTTATTGGGGAAGGCAGATTAGCAATTATGATTAAGTATTTGAATAAGATCAACTAGGCAACATTATTCCACAAATTTTTGAAAAAAACTAGAAATAAGAAGGCAAAATGACCGTACTTATAAGAAAGTAAAAATTTTCAATTTTAAGAATGTTAGATTTTCTCTTGGTTTGTAGAGCAGGAAATTTTTTATTTATTAGATTTATACACTGATTTACGGCTGTTATAGTAAAAGAAGAATAATATTGGGTAATAATTTTCAAAAAATACCTGTAGTTAGTATTGTGGCGTCATCTAGACAACATAGTCCAAATTAGACTATTTCTAGTAGCAGAAACTTTTAATGAGGATTCTATTAATTTTAGCCAGTGACTCCTAGATGGCAATACTTGGAAAATAATTTTAAATATTAATATAATAAAATATAAATTACCTTAAATATTACGGAATAAATAATACTTTTCGACTTTTTTATTTACAAAAAACAACTCGAGTTTATTTTAATCTAGGTAAATTACAGATGATATTGTTAATGTTTGTATATTAGACAAACAAATATTTTTTTAATTTCTTTTAAAATTTTCTAATTAACTCTTTTTTACATCCTTGTTTACAACTAGTAAAAACTTGCGTTATTTTTCCGCTTCAAAGTTCCGGCGTCTTACCGAATAGCATAATTAAATATTGCTAACATGCAGTTATTTTTATTTAATAATAATTTGTCATTAATTAAGGTTGGAAACTTTCACGGTCACATCAGCCCATTTAATTTCCAAGGAAATTAAAGCAATTATTTTAAGCGATATAAATAATAAACGATTGGTTTTTTTGATCCAAATAACACCTAGAAAGTCCAGCATTTTTCCATATTACTCGCGATGAAAACAAGAAAAACGTAGTGAATTTAAATAAACATAAATTGATACACATTACTAGTAGAAAATGCTGTTAGCTAGATAAATAATCTACAATGTTATTAGTATTAATTACGCTGTGTGATCTGGTAATTTAAAAATATTATCATAATATTGCACGCGGAAGAATCTAAAACATGTGTAGGATATGGAAATTTGCATAATGAGATTGCAACTAAGACCACTGAGAAAAGTTGAGATGCTAGTCTAGATTCTAGCGCACGCATTTCCCAGAAATGATAAATAGATAAAATCGCATTTTTTAATATGTACCGTACATGTGAATTGATATTATCGTTTCGTTTATTGCTCGTTTTTATAGTAAGACATAAAAACAAGTTAATATTCCATGCATTCTTTATCTTTTTTGCATTTCATGTATCACGCTTGTATTCTATTTTCTAATAATTTGTCAAAATAAATGAGATTAATTAATTAATCTTGCGTCCGGTTAGTGGAATAGAAAATGTTTTGGAATTTCGATTGTCGTGACTAGATAACTTTGTTCATAGGTTGAAATTTATGAAAATTTAAGAACTATTTTCTTTCAAGAAAGCTACTAAAACCCACACACACACACCATCCACTAACAATAAAAACAATAAAATAATTCCATTTGAAGTGTTTTTATTTATGTGATGTAGTGGGTAGACATTTTCAAATTACTCTATGGGATTTGGTGCGACATGCTCCGAACTTTATGACGGCCATAAGTTAAAAACATGGAAAAATGACGGTAATTTCAGTAACTCGACGTGACGAAATCGTAAACATACAAGAGTTTTTCGTCGAACAACCATAAAATCGTCATATTGATATTGATGATGACTTCATAGAGATTTAAACTAAATAGGGTCGTAAAACATTGAAATTTTTATGAGTTGGGTTGAGGTTCAATTCCCAAATAACGGAGCTGGAAAACTAAAACATTATTAGTTGTACCCGGATATGAATCGATGCACTTCGCCGTGTATCTGGGTTTCTTTGGTCAGTTTGACTTATAATGAAGCACAGTTAAATTATTACAAGAATTTAATCTGCGAGAAATTCGTTTTACAAACACCCTCATGCTCCTTCAGGAAATCCTTCATGTAATACAACCCGCAGTACTGGCATTTAGTCAGGAAGTTCTTGAGTTGTTGCTTTTCCGTTATGTACGACTCCATATCGGTTTTGCTTATGGAGGACTGCGTGGACTGGAAACTGTAATCCTGCGATGCTAGAGTCCTGTCCACTTGCTGCAAGGTGCTGTCAGTGCCCATCGTATGGGAAGGCGAGGGTGGATTCGAGGAATTGTAGGTGACAACTTTTTTTACCAACGGTTCGTCCACTATTTTCCTCTTGGAGAAGATGTCGAAGTGCTCGGGGTCTTGCAGAGTGTTGAAAACTGTATCGAAGTGATATTGGAGGACTTTGTCGTCCATTACACAGATAATTTTGAGACAAAGTACGGTGACAGCGTGACAGATGGCCACTTCACAATTTTTTTTTATATAAGCAGAAAAAGCGTAATCTTGTATTAATTACAAAAAAATTTATAGCTGGTAAAGTTATTTGAAATATCTACATATGAAAAGTACAAATTTGGTTTGAGTTAGCTCGATCCATCGATCTTGCTATGCTTGCGAAAAAAATTATGAGACCAACTTGAACAGCGTAAAAATTACTATAAAATTAATTTGATGAATTTTTTGTATTTTTTTGAATATGCACTAGAAAAATATTACATCTGACCTCACATCTTCGAATGTATTAAAAAGTTCTATATTATATTTTTGGCAACTCCTCTAACTTAACCTATCGTCTATTTATAATACATAATCCTGTTTTTTTAAACCACCATAGAAAGAATTCTTTTTCCCTGCTTTACATTTTAATTAATTCAGTCGATAAATAATTCAATTTAAAAGTGAAATCAATTCAAAAAACCAGAAGAAATATTCCAACAAAATTCACAATTGGAAGAGATTGTCCTGCCATAAAATAAAAATACGTGTTAATTTCGTGTCAAAGTGATAAGTGCAAGATCGTGGCGAATTCGTTTCAATTTTAACTGCAAACATTGTAGATTCTAGGTTAATTAATTTTACTAAAAATTCTATTTGAAATGTAAATATATTCACCAGGAAAAGTTAAAGGTTAATGTATTAAATAATAAACATAGAAAGAAAATGTTCGTGATGATTTAGATGTCACTAAGGTCAAATTGGACTAATTAATTAACGCAGAAGATGAAGTTGCAATACCAACGACAAATTTGTTTTATTTGTATTAACAGTAGTTTATAATTGTCTTGTCCTAGTGGCACGAGAAATCTCTAAGATTTATTACAAGCAAAAATACGCTGACCTGTAACACCTGACTGATGGTATCTTGAAAGTAAAGTTTTTCGTATTAAGAGTTTATAAATGTGGTAGATATCCAGTGCAAATTGTCCTGCAAGAACAATATATGATATTTAATGAACAATAATTATTTTTGTTAGGAGATTTGTCGAAGATGGATCATGATAACAACTTTAAAATAAATAAATTGGCTATTGTATAGAAAATAATTTTAGGTGACATGGTGTCAGGGCCGTACTTAGATCGCCTTTGCCATAGTTGGTGGAGGGCCTCAAAAATTCTTAATGTGGCTCAAAAAAGCCCTAATAAAATAAACCAAAATTTGGCAATAATTTTTCACATTTTTACCCCAAAACCGAAAGTTGCTTAAGATTATAACTTCTAACATTTATCATCTTCTTAGTATGTACAATTCAGGTAAATCATGTTTCAAACCTTGCTACAACTACAACACACACATACCTACAAACTAAACAGTTATTAATAATTTCATACTGTGTATTTAACACGCTGGGACCAAAACTAATTGTGTTTGATTTCTTAGCAGGTGACAGATCGTGTACAAACATCGTGCTCTGTGTGGAAAAGTTAACCATGTTTCTGTTAGCTACAAGTTACAATGTCAGGGTAAAGGTGAATAATAATAAATAATAAAGTTGTAGGTATATAGGATGGAGGTGTTTTTACCTACGTCTTGGTCGTATAGGAAAAATTTTATATTATTATATCAATAATACCTATTGAAAGACGAAAAGCTAAGGTTTTCTTCAACAAAAGAACTGTAGGTAATTTCTTCGGAAACTTCAAAGGGCCGCCGACTAAAACTGTTGCTTCCATTTCAAAGCGCAATTATCGAAATTGACATTTAAACTAAACCCATAAATCAGTGCGTCACCTAACACTTTACAAAGAGAAATTGTCGATTTTTTTCGACTTCAAGAGTCGTTTTTTACGTCGACTATAAATGTCAATCAACTTGCCTTCACACAATACCATATAATAGATTTATGGTAAGTTCAAACTGGCACTAATTATTGTTAGACAAGTGTGAAAATAGGTTGTTGCTTTAATTAATTCAGAGCTCAGCTCTCAGTGCAAACTAATTGATACATAAGTGATTTGGTTTTTGCTATAGATGCGAGGTAATCCACTTGAATGAATTTATTTATGCAGTTTTTGTTAAATTACTAATTGCTAATTTTAGGTCAAGCCACAGTTATGTAGTATGGTTGAGGTACCACATGGAGAAATTAATGGACAGTTTTGGTTTATCCGGTGCTTAATTATAGTTGTAATATTTTATAATATATTTTACGTGTACATGCACAAAAAGTACGTTACCTCTTCCTTCTGCATGTTTTTACACATTTTTCATGTGGTCAAAACATTTACAACTTTTACAATGTCCTAACATGGCATTAGTTTTAATTAAGTGAAGTATTTGCCACACACAACGAAAAATTATTTTTTGTTAGTTTAATAAGTAATTTAATTATATATGTTTTGATGTAGCATGGAATAGGAGAGAAAGGTAATATAATAAAGTAATTAGAGAGCTGGCATCTATTAACATAAGATAAATTAGGAATAAATATAAATTTTGGTGCTTAGGCAGCTACTATGCGTAGGCGTTTTGTTCTTTAATTAGTATTAAATAGTTAAAATTGGATATTAAATACAGTTACCTTGTGGGGCTTTCTATAAAAAGTTGTGGATATTTAATATGATTTCACTTTTTTGAATGAATGGATTATCTTAATCGATTCATTAAATTCGTCAGGCTTAATATAGTTGTTATTTAAAAATGGAATTTTGTGGTAGGTAAAAATAACAAAGTCGAAAAAGGATGTACTGATTTAGGACAAGATTATTTCATAAAAAATATACACATACAACGGATTCTTATCAGAAAGTTCAACGACTTTTTTTTCCCAAAATTTTGGTACCTCGATAATTATAAAAATGTGAAAAACAAGCTAATTACTGACGTTTTATACAGGGTGTATCAGTTTTAATCGAGCAAACCTTAATGGTACATTCTCCTGGTCGTCCTGAATCGGAAAAATGTATATTATATACCTCTATCTCGATTCCTAAGAAAGATACAGGGTGTTGAAGTTTACAAGAAAAAAATATTTTTTTGCAATAACTTCCATAAAAAAGCTTGGATTCAAACAAAATTTTGAATGCCTGCCTTCTTCCCTAAGGACAATTTTATGAAGATATTTTCGATTTTGGGGGGGCACCAGTGACGTGCAATTCGGTCACATCTCAATTATTTCAAAGAAAACAGTATGCCACTGTAATTTAATAAAAATATTTTTTATCTATCGAATTCCTTGTTCAATTTGGAGTGAAATTTTTTTTTCAGAGCAAAAATGCTAACTTGAAATTACTAAAAAATCCGGGAATGATGACAGATCGTCGTTGTCAGAAATGCATCGAGGCTGGCGGGTTGCATTTTGAACAGTTGCTGTAATTTTATAATTATTTTTTGTTACTTTTTGTTTTTTAATAACTTTCCTATTTGATTTGTGACTAATTTCAAGTTGGCACGTCTTTCGAAAAAACTAATTTTCTCTCAAACTGAAACTTCAATTTTTGTTGTGTAAAAGCAAAGTTTACACCAAATTGAACAAGGAATTCAATAGATAAAAAAATATTTCTTAAAAATTACAGTGGCATGCTTTTTTCTTTGAAATAATTGAGATGTGACCGAATTGCACGCCACTGGTGCTTCCCAAAATCGAAAATATCTTCATAAAATTGTCCTTGTGGAGTAGGGCAGGTATGCAGAGTTTTGTTTGAATCCAGGCTTTTTTTATAGAAGTTATTGCAAAAAAATGATTTTGTCTTGTAAACTTCAACACCCTGTATTTTTCTTAGGAATCGAGATAGATGTATATAATATACATTTTGGTGAATCAGGACGACAAGGAGAATGTACCATTAAAGTTTGCTCGATTAAAACTGATATTTTTTATTACCTACTGCAGCCAAAACTTTGGTTATAATTTTGCACAGGACCAGACTAAATTTTTTTAGAAACTTTTGAAAGCTATACATTATTTTTGATTTAGCTAAAAAGTTATTTGAAAAATGTTTATTTTAGTGAGTTCTATAAACTGTTTAAAATAGAAGCATCACCCTGTATATTTTAGCTGTTTTGAAATTTTTTAAACCAGCATGTTTCCATTCCAACCGGATTACAAAAAACCTGTTAAAACCGCGCTTCGCAACTAGGTAATGAGACAATTCTTAAGATCTGTAATACTTTGATTATTGTTCACTGTAGTGCTTATTATAAGATATAAATAAACAAAACAAACCATGCAGCGTCCTCTTCACTGTAAGCAAACAATACTAATAATTTAAACAAATAGTTGTGTCGTGCGTTTTCTAAATGAATGCGGCATTATTATACTTCTCGTTAATCGTTTCTATACCAGTAATTAGCTGACTTTATAAGCATATAATAGAAAATAATGACATTAAACCATTACTCTACATGTCTGTTCTAGTTTTATGTATGTAGTGCACTTCTCTATTAGTTAATACTTAATACCCGCAAATAGACAAGTAAAATTTTTCAAATTGCTGAAATGTCGATTGCTATACGAAATTGTACTCCCGGGAAACATTTCCAACATTTCGTACGTTGACATTAAAACGCTTTGAAGGAAAGGCAATTTATAAACAAACAATGTCATTGTCAGTGGCAGTTGCATAGCCCAACGTCCACTTAACAGTTAAAAGTTTATTGGTTGCCAGCAAGGGAATGATGTATTGTACACATTGCATTTAGATTTACTATGTTCATTGCATTTATTAACTGGAAAAGTCTTAATCATTTAGATTAATGGCAATCGTTCCAAATGAATAAACTTCTCTTTGCGCGATAGCACGCTGTTATATGCCGAGCATCGGTAATGAATTAATTATTATGGCGATTTGTTTTTTTTTTGTACTCTAAGCTTAAGCATCATACTGTGGCTGTGGTACTCAGAGCAGATTTTACGATTGATTTTTTTTCCTATGCTAATTCTCTTAGGAATTGGAAGGTAGCTTTCAGTTGGATGTTGGTAATTATTGCAAGAGATATGTCTATGGATGAAAATAAGCGCACATAGCTAAGGTAATTTGTTTTATATTTATCAATATAATGAATGTGAAATCTGTTTCTTCTCGGTATTAGGAACAATTATGCAAAAAGTAAATTAACGTTTCCGCCAGTTTCCCTGTTATTGATAAATTGTAATAAATTTAAGTAGCGTTTTTGCCATATTAAATGGAAATTAGTTAACCTCGAATATGGCGGTTTCTAAATTTAATTTGAAATAGAATTAATGCATAAAATTATGAAAAAAAATTATGTAATTCCTCAAATATAGTCTTGGAAGCACTGGTCAAATTTATCCTAATTTGCAGTTTTGTCAAATTATATCTTATACAATAAACAAAATATGGACAAAAATACGAAATAACTTCTCAAAAAATGTCTTATTTCAAACTCTTAGAAACTGAAATCTTTATTTAGTGATTGTTATACATTTTCTGTAGAAAAAAGTAAAAGTAACCATGATTTGATATAAAGTAGCTCTAGTTTTTAAGAAAGAATCTCCTGAAAATTCTGGATCTATTTCATGGGGTCCGCAATTTTTTCAAAATTTTTCGAAACAAAGAAGCATTGCTATAGAGGGTGTTCCGAAAAAAGTGGGAAATCTCTCGGATTCAGATAGGGCATGAAAAAATAAGATGACAAGTTCCTATAAAAATTTTTCCTACAGGTGTTTTTTAAATTTTGATTTTTTTCGGAATGAGACTTTTCTTTTTAATGACTTAATAAAACATTCTTATTCTCGAAAACGGTCCACTTTATCGACAATAAACAAGAGTAGCTTTTCTTTAGTCTAAGGTTCAAGCTACCTGATTTTGTTGTTTTAAGTCTTTTTCACACAGGGTGTTAAAAGTTTAAGCATTAAGTTGTAAACCTTAGTCTGCCCCTGGTAAACTAAACAAGCTACATACATGTCAAGGACATTATTTCAAGAGGTCCTTAGTAGTGTCCATCATATTAACTTTTTATAAAATTCTATTAAGTACTTTAAAAGTTATTAAAAAAAACGATTTCCAGCGACGCTCTTCAGGGCTACATATCTTCGTAGGGAGGGCCTGTAGGAAAATTTTTATAGGAACTTGTCATCTTATTTTTCAAGCCCTATCTGAATCCGAGAGATTTCCCACTTTTTCCGGGACACCCTGTATATCTTCCTATGCTTCGTTGAATCTTGTCAGGCACAGTATAGTTCCAGTTTTGAAAAGTTGAAGTCTTCTGTGATCTTTCGAGGATCTTCGACTGCAAAAATTGAACAAACCTAAGAATTTATAATATGAATGATCAGAGCCTTTTCCTTCTGAAATCACACAGCGATTGTTATTTTAAAATCTACACTAACAATTTGCCCAATTTATAGATGAAAAGAACAGATCAAATCAAAAACCTAGAAGAATAACCACAACTACTCTAAGATCGTTTTTTGAGGTAGCAGAGCTTCGGCATGAAGTTTCATAGGCGAATCAGTAAATAATTCGGTGAAGGTTAAGAGGAAAGGATTTTGAGTGAAATCTCTTTGGAGGCAGAAATTTCAGTAATTAAATACGCAAACCACAAAGCAACAACTATTTTTTCAACCATAAGTGAAAATTGCGCATTTTAAGTCGTAAATTTAATCATCACTAGAAATTTTATGCTTATCCACTTTTTACACAACTGACTTTAATTTCAATTATCTGGTGATTATATTTCTTTCAATCACTGAAAATTATTCCGTTTTTGTCACCCAATCTGTGTTTTTAATCGTGAATATATTTTACACGAAGACAAAACAAGTATAGTGTTACTTCAGTAGAGATTAATATTTATGGCTTCGAGGATTAAATGCAAAAAGGGTGAAATTCAAGATTCAAGACATACCCAAGCACACTTATGTTCCGTTCGTCGATTATTTCCTCGCCTATATACTTATACCTAATCAATTACTCTTATGACACTCATTTATATAGAATTCTAACTGAATAAATTACTTACATATGTGAATAGCTGTAGAAAACATGCGGAAGATAATGTTAACTCTTGCATTGTTAGAATGGAAATAGTGCACGTGCGCCCCCAATAATAAATGCGACATAATATGCCCAGAAAATTATAATATTGAAGAGGAATTAGTAAAGTACAGTAAATAAGCGAGAGAGTTGATTAAGTGGTTTTTGATTTATATTATGCATGTGTGTACGAGAGCTTACAAACTAACAGTTATGTTTTTCCAAATATGGAACATCGTCTAGACTATATCTCAACTAGTACTGGAAGGATTTATATTTGTTTTGGAATTATTTGAATTAAACATTAATTATAACGTGTTAAAAACATGGAACGGTGGGTGGCAGAAAATCACTACCGTAAAGTGTGAGGTAGTCGGAAGTTATGCAAGAAACGAAAGAAATATTTTAGATTTACGAAATGAAAGCATAATTATAGTCTAGTAACCAAAGATAATCTTTAGATTTATTTTTTTGATAGACTATGAGAATATTTCTAAGGACAGCAAAAAGTAACAAACTTTCGATAATAATATAACTCCTGCTGGAATCCACAAACCCATTAAGGTATCATCTAAATTGCAAGCTCAAGTTTAAGTGCACTTCATGCAATTCATTTTATAAAAGAAGGTTCGTTATATCCGTGTAAAAAATATGCAGTTTGTGATATAAAATAAATAAAAAAACTACCGTTAATTGTGAACATATTTCAAATAAAAACCAGTGTTTTTATGATATTTGGGTCATAATAACGTAAAATTATCAATCAAAAACATTTATTTCCTAAACAAGTCAATTAAACAAGAAAAAAATTATAAAAATTCACCGTCTGGCGAAACAAATAATAACAATAAAAATGCACATAAACTTTCTTTTGTAGTTGTTCCGATTGGATTCCGTTTTTCCACTTTACTTACTATTTATATATTATATCGGCGAATGAATTCGGATTTGGTTGAAAAGAGTGCATCCGTTTTGTTCAAGCGAATCACTTCACTATTTATGGTTAAAAGCAGCTGTCATCAAACGTTTTGCTTGAATAGTTTGATATCCAGTGGATACATGGCCTCATTTTTACCATTATTTCACCAGTCCAGTCCGGCAACAATTAGAATATGAAATGTTGGATTATTTAAATTCACTGGCTACTTGGAAGTAGTGCCTAAGGTCAGAACTGGAAAAAGTCTTAATTTTCCAGTTCTAATAGGCAAAAGGTTAAGTGATGTGAATGTTAAGTTGAACTGGTGCACAAGCGAAGAAAAGCATTTAGTTACATTTGGTATAAAAATATTAACGGCACGCTTGGTCTTGGTACCATGCCAAGATTTCTCCAATAATTTATAATCACTTATTCTATGGTAATATGAGTACAAAAAATAAAAATTGTTTAATAAATTACAGTCCTGTTAGTTGAATTAGCTTAAAATGTTGTTGTTGCATATAAGCTGCATTAAACATAGAAAGTTTTTTACGAGGTTATAATATTATACATTAAATCCATCATCGTAAAATAATTTATAAATATCGACTTGTCGTCGTAAATTGTCCTCTTCTATTTTATCTGAAAATCAACATGATTTATTTAAAACACCCTGTAGGTATTATACGCAGAGGAAGGAAACAAGTCGCTATCACGAAATCTACGCCTAAATAACAACATTCAAAGACAACAAGCGGAACGTTGGAAAAGTAAAAGTTTGCTACTTCTGAAATGTGGGTAAAGTCAAAGGTACAGGGAAATTGTTTAACTGGAAAATGATTGAGGCTACGGCAATAAAAAGTAAATTTTACGAAAAAATGTTTGTAATTTACAAACAATTACTCGATTATCCATCCAGAAATGTCTCTGTCGAAATTTACATTTTAATTACCGATTATGTCCTTATAAGCTGCCATGGTTGGCACGTAATAGCAGGAATTTGTTAGGGATAAATAAAACATGTTACACCTATAGTAATCTATAATGTGCATTACATTAAGCGACTACTAAACATTTCTTTTAATTATCTTGCCGACAGCTAAATGAGAAAAGTGGCAGAATTCCTTAAAAGTGGGTTACTAGTCAAAGATTACAATTTGGGGTAGCTAGAAAGTGCGAACACTTTGAGATACGTCTATTTAACTTCTGAACAACTTTATTTCCAAGTTCTCAGTTGATATTAAAGATTAGTTTACTAGAAGGACAAAAAAGTTACAGTTTCATGTAAAATACAATAAACTAGTCCTAAGTTTGGCTTGTATTTACTTTTTCTACTGATTCCTGGGGATGATAACGTAAATATTTTCGTGCTGTAAAGATCAATATTCCTGCTAAATTAATAATGCCCAAATAATTTATGAAGGTAGGTAGGATAGGAAAAATTGGAAACTATTCTAGGGTGCTTTGCGATGGAAACAAGGTTTAATTTCGTTGATGGAAAAGGGGGAAAGTTGAAGTGCCATGTGTTAAACCAGAAATCTATAAAAGACTGGTTTATGAGCTATTTGGATTAAATTTAAGGAGTACATTAAAATTTTTATTATATTTCAAAACTTCGAAACATCATCCAAAACCATTTTAAATTCCAAGTTTTTTAACCAACATCTCTTCTTAATATTTGCATATTGATTCGAATAGAAATGGATTGATTATGAATTAATTTAACTTCTTGGTCAGTAGAAAAAAAATTTGGTGGTTCACCAGATAAATAAGCTTTAAGAAGAAAGACCACTCTTCTGAATAACACCCTTACTCGTGGTCCAAAATCTTGGTATCCTCAAACTCAAATGATAAAAATTTCCGAGCTTATAAGAATGTCATGTGAATAGACACATCAGATATTTTTGTTGAGCCTTCACATCTGTTCCAAGAAAAAACCTGCAGCTTGAAATCACGCTAGAATGCGCCATATTGCTCCTGCAACCGCCTAGAGTAAAAGCAACCGTTAATTTAAAACCAACACAAAAAAACTCCATACGAAGAACATAATAATTAATTGTTATAATTTGAGGTAAAACACAAAATTAAATTGAAAACTGTAAAATAAAACAGTTCCAAGTATGGTGGGTATGTATGGTTTGCTAAGCACGCTGATGGTTAGTATACCATGTTAAAAATGTACATCATGTAAGAATTATTGGTTTGTGGTGTTTTATTGACGAGCAAAGCAGCAAAAGTTACTACAAACGTCACTGATAAAGAAAATTGACAGGAAAATAGTATAGCGAATTGCAAGTTAATTACAGATATTTTAGCATTCATCAAGATTTATAGATACTAATTTAACGCAAGCCTATTAAAGCAATAAAGTTGAACGTACTTTCCGCGCTCGCTTCAAGAACGGAGTGAATCAAATTGAAATATCACCACCGAGTGCATACAAATTTGAAAAATACAACGATGTAATTAGTTTATATACTCATATAGTCATAAAAAATTATAATTATTACGATGTGTGAGATCTGAAGAAATATTAGATACGAAATTGATAAATTTCAGTACAAACTTGTCGCCTTAGATTTAAAGATGGTGGAAAGTAATTAAATCTGAAGTTACCCCTTTTAGCTCTAGCAAAATTTCTACACATTCCAGTGTTGATGGTATGAATTTCTAATCCAAGGAAATCCAATAGGTACAATATTATTTTTGCGCGCGTCATGTTTTTAAAGGCTATTTGGTGTAGGATTTCACGACTTAATTTCAGCCATAACATGAAATTAATACAATGGAGACTGTTGTATAATTTTATGATACTTACGTAATTGTTGGCAATAATCTATTTTTAGATGCCGTTTATGGTGTTAAAGTTAAACGAATGGGGTAAATTGGATCAGGAATGCGAATCTATGTCAAAAAATTTTCAAGAGATTTATTTTGTTAAATCTAGGAAGTAAAGATCTTGATTGTTAAATTTCCAAGAAACTTCTCTCACATCCAATCGTCAATTAAAAATCCTCGGTAAAACCTATAAAAATTCGAAGGGGCTTCCACAAAAAAAAATTCTATATTCACCAGACCCAATCTACTCGTACACCAGTCACACCCAACCAACTTTCATGCTCTTGTACTTTTACACATTACACACACAGTAGTTTTCTTTGTCTACCACATCATATTGCCGTGCTCGATCAAATTCCATCAATTCTAGTTTTGCGCCATGCTCTAGGAGTTTTCAGTTATGCTCAATGATCATCGTCCATAATACAAACCAAACCCAATATAATATAATAATTGCCCACAAACAAGAAATTGAACTTGACTTTCAACAACAATCACTGCAACAAACAAAAAAATAAGGCGCAAAGCTGGATGGAGACTTTGGCCAAAGACAATCACTGTTTGTGTTTGGTTCGTAGAACTCGCGGCATTATCATCTAATTCTAATTGGCTCGGTGTTATTACTGCGTTATTATAGTTAGGTAATTGATCTCTCCCTGACTGGCTGTATTCTGTTATCTTTATTACACAACCTTACTTCCGGATATAAATAAATTATAAGAAAATTGTACTTAATCGAACAGTTTCTGTAAATTTGCTTCCTTCAGTATACTCGACTAATTATACTACCTATACCATGTAGAACGTTAACTGTGAACTAATGGACGAGTTTTTTATATTGTTTGCCATTTTCTACACAAAGTAACCTAGAGGAGCAGAGGATTGTTTATGTTAAAAAGTACTTGTGTGTAATATTTATTTGTTTTTGTTGACCTGCATTGTGTGCTGTTATATAGTAAACAGTCGGCCGCGGAAGTGCAGTTAAAATAGTTATTTTAAACTCTTTTATATATGCGAGGTCCATGCACTGAAAGTATAAATAAATATATGTATTTCAATAAATTATGTCGTATGCTCAGTTAGTGACATTTGGTCTAAAACATACGGTATATTGCAACGTAATTACGATAACTATTATCTACAGGGTGTCCACCTAGAGGAGCGTGGGTCTCCATATTTTTTTTACAATTAATTTTAACGAAATACTTCATTACCTATTAAATATGCTTAACTTAAAAATATTTTCCCCTATACAGAGTTTTAAATAGAATACTCTGTAGGTATATTTTTAAATTTTTGGATGCTACGAGCAGTTCTAAAAATAAAACCATACAGGTTGTATACAGGGTGAGTCGCAATAAGTAGTACATGCTTTACCTGTAAATACTAGGCCTAAAACTGAGACGATTGACGCAAACAGTTGTTATACTAAAATGCATAACTTATTTGCGATTGAAGTTTAAGAAAAAAAAAATTTTTGCTAATAACTTCTAGACTAATTGAATGAGAAGAACCAATTCTTGGTAGTTGCTAATGAATACCAAATACCTTTAATTTGTGTAAATTTTGTTGAAATCAAACTTTTAGAAGCTGGTTTTTTAAAGTAAATAAAGTGTTTAACCTTCTGGAACTTTTTTGTCCTTAAAATTTTAACTATAAAAAAAATTGCATTTAATAGGCAATTTAATTTAAAAACTTTTTGATCTCTTGTAAAGTTTTGATTAAACGCACCGTTAAGCTTTAAAAAATTAAAAACTAACAGCATATTTTTACTAAGTTTCAAAAAAACAGCATCAAGAATGTTGAGATTTAAAAGTTATTGACGGAGGACGGACCTCCAGCACATTATGCACGTCCTGTGCGACATTGGCTATCTGTCATATATCCTCAACGATGGATTGGTAGAGACCCTGACGCTCCTTATGCATGGCCTCCTCGTTCACCTGACCTAAACGCAATTGAATTCTTTTCTTGGTGATATTTAAAATCAAAAGTGTATGCAACACCTATTCCTTCACTTCAAGAGCTTAGAAGGAGAATCGTTCAACACGCCAATGAAGTTCGAGAGGCAGTTTATATTTTTAAAAAATTCGGTTTTCAATGCAAAGAAGAGCTACAGGAGCGTCATCGTCAGGGACTCTACCAATCCATCGTTGAGGATAGGTGACTGATAGCTAATATGCTAATGTCGCACAGGACGTGCATAATGTGTTGGAGCTCCGTCTTCCGTCAATAACTTTTAAATCTCAGCATACTTCATGCCGTTTTTTGAAACTTAGTAAAAACATGCTGCTAGTTTTTAATTTTTTAAAGCTTCATGGTGCATTTAATCAAAACTTTACAAGAGATGAAAAAGTTTCCAAATTAAATTGCCTATTAAATGCAATTTTATGATTAAAATTTTAAGGACAAAAAAGTTCCAGAAGGTTAAACACTTTAATTACTTTAAAAATCCATCTTCTTAAAGTTTGATTTCAACAAAATTCTTTGGTATTCATTAGCATCTACCAAGAATTGGTTCTTCTCATTCAATTAGTTTAGAAGTTATTACCAAAAATTATTTTTTTTTCTGAAACTTCAAACGCCTATAACTTTTTAGTTATGAATTTTAATATAACAACTTTTTGTGTCAATCGTCTTAGTTTTAGGCCTAGTATTTACAGGTAAAGCATATCCCACTTATTGCCACTCACCCTATATATTTAAAATAAAAGAGTTTCGAATTATTTCAATTTTTTCCAAAAAATGTGGACTGTAAAATTATTAATATCTTAACAGAAAAACACGATTTGACTAAAAATAAGTAATAATAATAAAAAGGAACGTCCAGTAAATATTTCGATGTGCTTTTAGTAAAATTATCTTATACATCAGGGTCTCATAAACTTCAAACGGTATAAACTTTATTTTTTCAAATGAAACTGTAAGATAATTTTCTAGGGGCACATAGTATAAGCCAAAAAAGTCTTTAAATATATCTTGAGGTCTCTGGGGAAGAATACCTACCAAAAGATGAAACATTTCCACAATCTTTTTGATAAGTATTAAGAATAATAACGAACTGATATTTCCACTGAGAATTTCGAAGTTAGTAGTATACTAAACATTTAATTTCTAACGAAATAATAGATAATTTTATGACACGTACCTACATTTTGAAGCCCTATCTACTAGAAAAATATTTCAATTTTTAATCACACATTCCAAATTACAATTCTTTTCCTATCTCAGAAAATTTCGTTGATATCAGGAAAATATCTTAAATATTCGTCAGTAAAAAGGTAGAAATTTCTAATTAAATTAAAAATAGTTTCATTAAAAATAAAATCCAAGCCCTTATTTTCCTTACAATAAAGTACAAATTTTCCCATTTTTCCCATGACATAATTATTACTCAAACATTGACTTTGTAATTCACTACACGCAATATATCGTTGAGGAAGTGATAAGTTATGCTTGAAACGGATTGCAAATGCATACAATTCAAACAAGCAAACTAACAAACTATTGTAAACAAACAATCCCAACAACATGACTTTAGTTTTACAGATAAATGCAATTTTATTATTTCACGCTAATACTCTTAGAGTTAATTACGCTCCTAATACATAGCAAATAAGAGCTTATTACACGGTTTATTAGTAAGTTAGTAACCTTTTCAAAATTACTGTCTGTATACATAAAAGGGAATAAAATTAAACACCAAAATATTAATAATAAAAAATTTTAAAAAACTCTATACCTACAGAACTAAATGACTTTTTAAATTTTTTTAGATATAATTCGATTAATTATGATTATGATTAATTTTAATAATTATTTATTATTTTAGTTATTGTTAATGTCTGTAATAAACACAATACTTGATTGTATGGTACGGAGTTCCACAAGGCGCAGTGTTGGGTCCCCTGCGCTTCAGTTTCTATGTTAATGATCTGTCTTAAGACATAAACAACATAAACAAAATACAGGATTTCCTTCACAGCTCTTCAGTTCCTACCTACTTTTTCTCTCTGTTCCAATCATAACATCAAATATGTATAAATAACTCAAAATTAGTTGGTGTTAGGATACTCATTATATAAAAAAATCTCCTCTAATATCCCTCACCGCTCCGAACACATGCATCCGTCCAGCTTCATCGTTGGATTTCTTTTTACAAATAAGTAGAGCATGATAAACGTACCAAATATGAATTGAGAAAGTTACGTAATTTTTAATTTCTTTATAATGGCTTAAAGAAACAATGAGATTCATGCACGAACCACATAAACACTTGTACTGATGATCATCAACATCATTTAACAACTACAGAACACCTATTTTCATGATGGGAGCGTGATTTAAAAAAAAATTATTGGGAGTGCCGAAGTCGAAGACACAAGAATTAAGAGGAAAATTAAAACTATGTAGAATTTTTAGTGCAAATGGAAAACATGAATTTCCCTGTTTTAGTTAACGGTTAACTTATTACTTTAATTTTAATGGGGGCAATTATAAGCCACTCCAAAATTGTCTTAATTGCATACTATAATAACTATAGTAATTTTAAGATGGTTAAGTTTTTATCATTAATATAGCTGTTCAAGCTTCTGGGGATTTTTTGCGTAGCTACGAGTTTACGAAACATTTATGATGATTGTATTAGGTAACATAGGCGCCGACACAGGACCGGACTAAGCACGCAAGGCCCTCAAACTATTCTGCTTTTTCAGTACTTTCTCTTTATTATGTAAAACAGCGGATGAAATAGCTGAATATTTTCCTGCTGGGCCTTTAAAAACCAGTCCGGGCCTGGGTTAACTGAATTTTAAATGGTGAAATTTGTAGTTTGTTTGCCTTAAAATTTGTCTCTCCAATTCCTTCGGCTTTTAAAAGTAATGTCAATTTTTCCTGATTATTTTCAGTTAATTTTCGTCTAAAATTCGCGCTAATGTAAAATTTAAGGTTTTCCTGTGATTTTTAAATATTATTTTAGGTAATTTTAAAAAATACTAGATATTTGTATTTAACCTTCCTACGGTTAGGTAAAGTTGTCTAAAAATTGAAAAAATTTTTGAGTGTCGCTCCGAAAACTTGCATAGGGAGACGAGATATTTTCCATATAAATTTTATTATATTTATTATTATTTATTATGTTTATCTACATAAAATTCAAGATGTCCCAAATTGCCCCTTCAAATAAATTTCTTCTTTTTTCTCAGTACATTTCAAAATCGTTTTTTCTCCAAATCTCTCAATCCTCACCCATCAAGAACTCTCATTGTCAGTCCCATAACATCTCATAAATCATCACTGAAACTGAAAACTGAAGGCTTGGTAAACTAACAGCAAAAAAGAAAAAAAATTGATACGGCATGCCCGACTGCACACAGATACGTAGCCTATATAAGTTCCTGCAGAGCAGCGGAGCCACTAGTCAGCTGTTTACAATTGCAGCGAAAGCTCGTCTGTCGTGCGCTTTTTATAACATACTTACTTCCTGCAGCACATTGCGGTGAATCAGTCTCGTTCTTCGGCATTCATATACAACATATACGTTTTGAACTAAGTGATAGAAGATTGAAGATATCATCATGGCCACTTACGCTGCCTACAGACATATCGAGCTTGATAAAGTTGGTTACAGCAAGAAGAGGTGAGTCATTTTATGTCATGGAGTATCCTGGAATATTCCTGCTGTAGAAATTTGCGGCGGGTAATAACCCTGGGTTTTGTGATGACCGGAAAAGAATTCTTTAAGATTTGGCGGTTTTTATTAAAAAAGTTCTGAATTTTATAATAATGATTATTAAAGTTGGCGGATGTAAGCAATAATAATAATTTTAAAAATGTGAAACGATGTTGTTATGCTGCAAAATAAAATCGCATGCTTTAGGAAAATAAATAGGATTGGAAAAACCTGCTGTGCTAAAATCAATAAAGATACTCCTATAATTTTGTATAAATATATTCCATAATATAGTAGAAAATCAAAAAAATTAGTAATTATTGAAATTTCGAATTGCTACATAATAATCCAACAATTATATAATAAAATTTTTTTTTAGAAAAGCCAAACTTTCTACAAAGGCAATAAAACACCAAAAATTTGTAAAAATACAAAATTCCTGTAGATAGTAAATAAACCCATTAATTAGTCGTCAATTCAAACCATAATAAAGCTGAAATGAATTTAAATTGCTGCTATAAAATGTTAAATGTTACCAAATTAAGATTTTACAAAATTAAGATGTTCGAGTTCTTTATGAAGACAAATTTAATGCATTATTTATAAACTTGGTAAAATATGCGAGTCTACAATAAATTTCTTTTCCTAGAAATCTAATCACTTGCTGTAAAAAAATTCCAGATTAAATTTTCTGTAATCTCAACGAGAGTAATTTTAAATTTCAATTTTTGTTCTTTTGTGGTATGCACGCTTAGAGCTCGTAAATCCGTTATATTGTAGATTAATTATGTTTTTCTGCTGATGCTGAAAGCACCCATGTTTAATAATAATGCAAATGTTGTGCAATTTTCGCTGCAATTCCTGCAAAGTTCTTAGTGAATACTTACCGACATAGTTGAAAGCAATAACATAGTTGGAATAGATGAGCTTGAGTGTTTCGTTGATATTATGTAATTATTAATAATTGTCGGAGAAGTTGGAAAAATTTGTGGTAAATCCAATTTTCAATGAAATTAAAAATTAGTTTTGTGTAACTGTGCTTTCTAGTTATTTAGAAAATCCGTAAAGTTAAAAATTTCCTGTTGTCGTGTAATTAGCTGGAAAAAATCAAACATCAAGATTTTTTCGATTATCTCTAATAAGTCTAATATATATAATAACTCTTTTTCCTGGTGGTTTTTCATCGAGAAAGTATCTCATTCTACTGATTCTATGATAACTGTACGAGTCATAAAATGTTTAATTTACAGATATAAAATTTATTAAAACACCTAATTTGTGGTAATATACCGTAATAAAAGTTTTATTATACTAGTAGAAAAAACACAAGAAAATAAAATATAACTTACTGCTTCCGGTAATCTTTTGGGTAATAATAAATTTACAAGACAAGCTGCAAGTGATGATTATGTAACTTATGAGGTTTTTCTCCCTGAAAAACAAATACTGCAAACTACTACATTTATTTATTTATATTGACAATGCTTTCTAATTCCGTTACAAGAGGATTTTTCGGACGTGAGATAAGAACAAAAAGACCAATTAAAAGTCAACTTTTTTCGTGTTTCTATTGTACGATAATGGGTTTACAATATAAACATTATAATCTGTTGTAATGTTGTTTTAATGATTTTATTTCATACTTTCTTTTTCACATAATTTTCAGCAAAAGTACGGTAAATTTCAAATTGTTGTTCATTTCATAAGTTTGTTTTGTTCCATTATTTCAATTGCCACTTTCGATAATGCTGATTTCATGGGGAAAATTAATAAATAATTAATCACTTCTATTGTCAGTAGAGAAGGAAGGGTAAAAGTGATAGAGAGGAAAATTTTAAGGAAATTGTTAGAAAATTAGGTAGTAATTTACGGTATTCTTCAAGGAGCTTACTTGGTCTCTTACTGTACCTCTTTATTACTAAATTTGAAAATGTTCTAACCCAACTCTTTTTAGAGATATATATAGTTTTATTTTCATTTTTTAATTATAATAGTAGGTATAGAAAATTGTAAATAAAATATTTTTCGTAAATTGTTAGGAAATTTTAGTCGTGAAATCAGACAGTAATTTGTGGTGTTCTTCAGGGAGCTACACTGAGCCTCTTGTATTTCAACATAGAAATTAATGATCTAACCTAACCTTTCAGAAAAATAATTTAAAGTGATACAGAAACTTATGTATAGAAGATTTATTCGGAAATTTACGGTGTTCCTCAAGGACCTGTACTTGGCCTCTTTGTTACTTATTGTAGGTATAATTAAATGACTTCTTCTGGATTTGATACCAAGTAATTTAAAATTGTCCAAGGCTGTCACCCTTATAACTACTTTAGTCTGGTTTACATTGTAAAAAGTCGTTAATGCGAATTAAAATACCGAGGATAATATTGCAGTTCCTTTCTTAAATTTAATGGCGTGTGCCCCAGAGCAAAAATGCATCGTCTGCGTCTCCTAAACTGCCACAATTCAATTGAATTTCAGCCCTGAGTTCAGGAACTGCATCCGGTTGAAGGAAACCGTACTAAACCCAGGTTAATAAAGTCTTATGTGACATGATGCCAGACACCATTGTCCAAGTTTTAACACCTGAATGGATTTTGTTTTGAAGTTTGGTAGAAATTTCACCTTTCTATACAGCGTACAATCTTGTTCTTAATTGTACACCGTCGAAGATATTGAACTTGCTTATTAAAATTCACTGTCAATGTTAATGTTGCAAAATAAAATGTTAAATTTCACGGTTGGTTAAATTGGAAAAGGAACCGTTATACTTATAGAGTTTTAGCACCCAATTAATTACTGGCGCATATACAAATCTTGTTTTGGGCAACCGCGCACAAACCATAAAGTATGTACATAATTATAACAAAAAATTAAAATGGAACTTAAATGATTGTATTATCCGCGAAAACTGAATCGTGCTTTGGTTTCCAAGCATGTCTTTAGCCATTTGTGGAGAACTTTTGCCAATATTATCGGCTAAATAGAGAACGCTTAAAAATTTAATCTTTGTTTTTGCACACGGATTATCATCAATTCAAAATTCAAATCATCGAAAAGCAATTATACTTTCTAATTACTTATAGAGTGTGTGCTGTGCAGGTTCTTGTAGGTTCTTAAACGAAAAATTAAGTTCGTTGTTGAGAGTTGAAGTATATGATTAAGAAAATTAGCGTTTTGTTGTAAGCAGGTGGGAAAGCTGATGATAATGAAATGTGCGATTTGCATAAACTCCTTAGCAACAGTTTGTATAGGAGTACCTACCTATTATATATAGAAATATAAATTTTTTTTGTAAGTTTTATCACCGACTTTTTCGATTGTTCCTAATTGGAAATTTTATTGTCCATTAATTTCATAACAAATATTGAATGATGACGATAGAAAAACTATTTTTTGAGAGACCATCATATATTTTAGCATCGTAAAATAGAAACTATTAGAAAAACTTTTATTAATAGGTCATTCAAGCAAAAAAGGTACACAAAATTCCAAAAGTTTTGAAACTTGGACACAAGTTTGAAAACGCTGAAATAATATTAAGTCTAAATTTGCAACCCGTCCGGATGACCGGAACATTGTCAAAAATTGAAAAAACAACAATTTGCAATATCTTTTTGTACAAAATTACAAAAGTTATGCAAACTTGGACAAATGTTAAGTGGCCTATTACAAATCTTCCATTGAGTTTGCAACCTTTTCTGCTAAACGGAACCTCGATTTTTATTAAATCATTAGTAAATTTTGTTGTAATTCTTCGTACAAAATTCCAAAAGTTATGCAAACTTTATGTAATACTTATGATACAGTCCTGAACCCACATGCCAATTTGCATAAATTTTTGAGGAACGGAAATATATTTTTTTATTTCTTTATTACTCGGGGCGGTGAATTTTTTAACGAAGGGGAGTCAACAGAATGCAAAAGTTTTCTAACATGGTTGCAAATGTTCGTTACACAGGTACAGACTGTACTTTGAATTTGCAACCTTTTCATACCTCCGAAACTTTGTTAAATTGATAACATCTTGTAAATAATTCCAATTTCGCATATCCAAAATATTGCAAAAGAGTTGCAAATCTCAAATTATATTTGTCTAATAATATTGAAAGTACTTTTCAATTGCAACCCCATAGCAAGTCCGGAAAATATTTTACATGATTTTTATTTACACTAAATTAGTAGCGAGTGAGAGTGAGAGAGCAAGGCACTGCCTCGCCTATAGTGTAAATAAAAATAAGAAAAAATATTTTCCGGACTTGCTATGAGGTTGCAAATTGAGAAGTAGTTTTAATAATATTATAGACAAATATAATTTGAGATTTGCAACTCTTTTCCAATTTTTTGGGTATACGAAATTGGAATTATTTACATGGTGTTACCAATTTAACAAAGTTCCGGAGGTATGAAAAGGTTGCAAATTCAAAGTACAGTCTGTACCTGTGTAACGAACATTTGCAACCATGTTCGAAAACTTTTGCATTTTGTTGACCCCCCTTTGTTAAAAAATTCACCGCCCCGAGTAATAAAGAAATTAAAAAAATTCTGCCGTTCCTTAAAAATTTATGCAAATTGGCATGTGGGTTCAGGACTATATTATAAGTATTACATAAAGTTTGCATAATTTTTGGAATTATGTACGAAGATTTACAACAAAATTTGCTAATTATTTAATAAAAATCGAGGTTCCGTTTAGCAAAAAAGGTTGCAAACTCAATGGAAGATTTGTAATAGGCCACTTAACATTTTTCCAAGTTACATAACTTTTGTAATTTTGTACAAAAAGATATTGCAAATTGTTGTTTTTTCAATTTTTGACAATGTTCCGGTCATCCGGACGGGTTGCAAATTTAGACTTAATAATTTTAGCGTTTTCAAACTTATTATGTCCAAGTTTCAAAACTTTTGCATTTTTTAGGCAAAATGGACTTTAAAATGCTTGAATGACTGGCCTACAAGTAAAAATGTATGAAATGGAAATAAAGAAGTAGGTACATTTTTCTGAGCGTTTGATCGTTTAATCAATAAATAATGTTATAAATAGGCCTCGTATTTCAGTCTAACCTATGCTTAAGATCCAAGGACACATAATTATTAAGACAATTGTAACCATGGGTTTAAACTTTGTTTAGAACTTTTTGCTTGCACCTTGTTAATAAATACAATACGTGGTGATTTTTATTGAATTTGGATAAATCTCAAATTGTTATCTCTATTAATTTACAAGATAAAAGTCCGTATATACCGAAAAATTGAAGATATCTTAAAACTGAAATCAGAGAGATAAGTTAAGTTGAAATTACCGCCAATGTAGTTTTGATATTGGTAGTTTCTAATATAAAAACTACAAAATAAAAATTATTTTATTTTATTATCATTATTTTATAAAATCAATTTTATTTTCTCTAATAAAAAATACTTTTACTATTGAATGTAACAATTACTATCTTTATTGTGTTCCATTTTGATATTTCATTAAAAATTGTGTACTTACAATAAATCTAAATAATCTCCAATATAATATCCGACTACTTTTTCCATCAGTCATTTATTACTACCACTATTGTTTTTATACAATTTAATAGAAATTCATTATTATCATTTCGTTCCATTTTGTCCCGTATTAAAAATGTTTTTCAATTTTTGTATCATAATTATTATTTATTGGTGAAATGTAATATAAAATCGTGACATGTGTCTAAATTTCTAATTTCCTTTCTATGATCCAAACCGAAATTATACACATTTGCTGCAGTTAATTGTAACAATTATTGGTGTTGTATTGGTACTGGAAAAATGTGCACGGTGCACGTTTCTTTTTTTTATTCAAATCAAATTGATTATATATCCTTTCAGTTTCTATGCCTTATATTATATTATATGATAGGTATTATTTTAGTTTTATGGGATTAGACTGTAATAAAACAGGCGCTTTTCTGGCAGTTACAAATTGGAGTTAGTTAGTTAGTTATTAATTACCGCTTGTGCTTTCCTATCACCTTTCACCCATTTGAAGTTAATTTTATTTATTATGGTGCTTTGGTTGGTATACTATAGTAAATCAACTGAAGACATTTTTTAATTCAAAAATCATAACGATAAATTACTAATTTACTACACCGGAACTGTTTATTTTATTTGGCAGTGCCTGAGAAAATATTTTCATTTTCTTCTCATGCACTAGGGGGGAAAGGGGGCATACAATAAAGAGCATTATTGTAGATTATTGTGGACAAGACACCGGAATGCTCTTTGATTTCAGTGGTTTTCAACCAGCTGGTGGTCTGTGTGTTAATCGAACAAAATCGTTACAGCTTTCCAACGAATTCCGAAACTAGTTTTTAGTATTGTGTACAATATCATATTAAATTAGTTATAGATTTTGTTTGATTGTACGACTGTCATCAAGATATCCCGAATAGATAAACCAGCCTAATTTTACAATATTACAATAACATCACAGTGCTTTGCCCTTAATATTAACGGAACAAAAAGCTAAGTGCAAAATTAATTAAACTTGTTTTTTCCTCTTATCTTATTCAATTCCTTTCATTACACAACCGCAAATTGGTAATTGCTATACTAGAATTGCAATCGAATATGCAGTTAAGTTTACAGAGTGAACTTCACACCATCATCATCTTGGAAGATACGAGGTACGGTTACTCCATCTAGCAATTTCAGGAATTCTCTAGCTCTACTGCCTATTGAAAGAAAGTATCATGTTACGCGCATAGAAATTTTTCATGGTATTATGTCAGGTGATGAGAAATAAATGGTAGAAATTTCGAGACAGGCACCGAGCCATTTGATTTGCGTGTAGTCTTATTGCCTTATTTTTCATCGTTATCGATTTTCGTTTTTGATGTCTTTGAGTCTTTGCATGCCAGTTTTTAATGAAATTGCCCTAGAAGATTGAGTTTTAAGGAGTTTGGTGAATTAGAAACCACAAAATCGTGGCTGATTTCGTAGAAATGAAACTGATTGAAATGGAATGATGTTAAATGGAAAGAAATAATCGCAAGAAGTTTTCGCATGTTTAGAACTTTGGTTAAAAATAATAAATTTTATATTTCAGAAGTTGCGTTTCCATTTAACTTGTTAATTTTCATACATTATACAGGGTGTCCGGAAATTAGGAGCAAAAAACTCGCGGGGTGATTTTACTTGAAAAATTAATGTGACAAATTCCTATAACATTTTTCCGAAAGCTCATTAATATTGGGATTACAGGGCCGTAAAGATTGTTTTTTTAAATCAATTTTTTCCAGTAACTTTTTTTCTAGTGTACCGATTAGTTTCAAATTTGGCACACTTATCACTAATGTTTATTTGTATTTTTGCACCAAATTTGAGGTAAATCCTCCAGCGTCAAACTGACGTTGACCTTTGGATAAAGACCCGGAACTTTTTTGTTAGGTACTTTTTCTAAATTTTGATGACGCCCGATTAAAGAGCATCAATAAATCTTCAAGAAACATCCTCTTGCTGCATCACAATAAAACGAGTCGTTTTCGAGAAAAACGCCTTTAAAGAATTTGCTTGCAATAAATGAATACAAACTACTTAACTACAGCTCATTTTCAAGATTAAACAGAAACGCGTTTTTCTCGAAAACTACTCGTTTTATCGTTATTCAACAAGAGGATCTTTTTTGAAGATCTTTCGATGCTCTTCAATCAGGCATCATCAAAATTTAGAAAAAAAGTTATTGGAAAAAATTGATTTCAAAAAAAAACTTTGGGGCCTTGTAACCCCAATATTAATGAACTTTCGGAAAAATGTTATAGGAACTTGTCACATTAACTTTTCGAGTAGAATCACTCCCCAAATTTCCGGACACCCTGTATAGTACATACAAACAGCCTGAAAATAGGTTAAAATTTTTGTTTAAAATCATTTCAAGGACGAAATTTTCATACATGTCATTGACCTACATATGTAAATATATTTTAAACACTTTATTGATCATCAGCAGAAGCACAAGAATATTAATGAACATATTTTTTAGCAAATATTCCAAATATTGATATTCACAATTAGAAAAAACTGATACACCACGCTTATCTTCTGTATGATGATACTAATTGTAGCAGGAGTCCGATTTGCCCCGGGGATCATCTATGCCCCAGTCTTTTCTAAGTTTAAAATAAATTTCAAATTTTGTACCAATTTATGTAAAAATAAGTTAGAAAGTTAATAAATTCAAGTAAATTTATGTTTAGATACAAAAATTATTTTTTTTAATAAGCTTTGTGTTTTTTCTTCATTTTGTCCTAAATTACCAAGGCAATTTATTTATTTTTATTAATGTAATGTACCTACCTTCGAATTTCTACGAGAAATGAAAGTTCACTAAAATTGGCAATTAAATATTTCATTTATAATTTGTAAAATTTTATGACTAATAAAATATAAATAAAAGTAATATTTACTTATATCAAAGAAAGGTTTTAATACTTTTAATATTTCTTACTTTATATTTAATACCGTAAACCATAATTATTAAAACATAAGGCTGGGCAAGTAGGTAACAGTCTTCAGTAAAAAAGCAATCATACATTTTTTTTATCTACAGTCTACTTCTTCTAAGAACGCTTTAGCGTCTTCGTCATATCAAATCGCCTAACAATAAGTACATAAAATATAAAAACCATGAAAAAGTACTGGGTCTATGATGTTCAAAACTCTACCAGCAAAAATCACGTCTAATTCATCAAAATCGTTACCAAAATAGGTTGTTCTTAGAATAATTAGACTGTAGAATCAATCCTCTTGGAGAAAAATGGCTCCACTTCCGAATATTCTCCTTTTGGAACACATTAAATTCTAGATTTTAATAGGAGTATAAGATTTTACAAAACAAAACTCATTTAAAAGTTCTAAAGTCCAAAAATAGGGATGTTGATGTTGGTGTATAAAACTATTTCCTCCATAACGTCATTTTAACATCCCGTTAAACTACCTAAAGCATTTCGTATAGAAATTACTCTACCACTATTATTTAAAATTTAATGAAACTGCAACTAACTAAAAAAATTGTGTATAATAAATGTAATTATTCATATTTCTTGTATTTCTAGGAACCTCATAAAAATGCTTACCATAAAATTTCATATGATGCATACGCATTAGCGTCAGGTTACCCACTTGAAATGCAGTAATGGAAGCCTAAATTTATTCAAATAAAATAAAAAATATCTTCCAACAAACCAATATTCTCTCTCTCGTCTATTCACGCTTCATTTATTGATTGATTTTCTACTATTAGCCCAACCTCCTCCATAATTTACAACACTATTTAAATGAAAGTCAAGTTAATTACGAGTCTATTTACAAAATCACACAATAACCCAAAGCACATAGTCAAATGAAAGTGCATCTTATCAGATGTCTCAAATCTATTTACCTACGGCTCGACTTGACTACCTCTACATCTACTTAATTTATCTATACCCACAGCATATTACAGGATTTTTTTTATTTATGGTACAATTCAACATTGTGAATGGTGAATAAGTGTGTTGTGTAGGTATCCTCTTGCATCTCAAGCACGTGTTTTGCCTTTAAGGAAATCCTTCACCTGAACAATGTAACAACGTAAAATAACGATTAAAAATTTTAAAATTCATTAAAGACTCAATTTAATTAAGAACACATTGTGTTGCGGTCACGACTTGAATTTCTCTCTTCTCGATGGTGTGTGATGATTGATGGTGTGGATTGAATTGGAAATAAAGCAAATGCGAATTATAGAGGTAATAAATTTTAGTTTTATGTGGGTATTTACAGGTGTACCTACATTATTTAATTAATTGCTTTGGGAACTGTTGTTGAAGGTTTGAATATTGAATTAGGTAGAATTTTTAGGGAGATAACGGTGCGAAGGAAAGTAGGAGATAATGTGATATTGTCAAGTTTAAATTAGATAAACTAGGTACTTATATAGGGTGTCCCAGTTTACATCGTCAGGATTTCACCAGTCGATAGTTTAGCGAAAATTAAAGGTGGTTTGTCTAATAAACTATATGGTCAAATGTTGCTTTCTTTTTGATGTACAGGGCATTAAAGAAAATAAATTATTTTAAATAATTTGCTATAAATCAATAACAAAAAAAGTTAGTCTTCTGAAATTTTGCATAGATCTTTTTTTTTATTCTCTATTAATAGTGGTTGCAATTATTTTATTTAGAACACAGAGGCGTGCGTACGGGTTTCTTCAAAAACATTTTATTGAATAAAACGTACACCACTGGTTTATTTTTTGCAGCACCAACATGCAGAGAGTATTTTCCATTCAATTTAGAAACTTTTTTGTATCTTACAATTTCTTGATAACATATCTTTTTTTTCTTATTTATTAAAGAGGTTCTTCCCTATTAGATTTCCGAAAAAAGCATCAGTACAAAGTTGTAGAGAAAAATATTTCCTACAACTTTCCTTTTAATATTTTTTTGATATTGTCAATATTTAAAAAGATATTCAACAAATAAGTTGCAAATTTTAGGGAAATTTTTCTCTAGTTAGGTACTACTTACTACTACTAGTTACTACTCTTTCCCCAAAATTTTCAATTTATTTGTTGAATAACTTTTTAAATATCGACAATATCAAAAAAAGTTTAAAAGATAAGTTGTAGGAAATATTTTTCTTTACAACTTTGTACTGACTCTTTTTTTCGAAAATTTAATAGAAAAAAAGTTATTCAATAAACAAAAAATCCAACCCTTAATTGAGGGCTGGTGAACGAAGGGCGGGGTCTACGAATACACAAACTCAATTTTAAACTTACAGGGTGACCCTCTTGAAGATTCTACAAAAATTGGCTGTAGGGTAAAAAAAGTCTATTTGAAGCCTTTTTTTCTCCCTTATTTACTGTACTATTAGGTTATTTTGAGTTAAGTTATCAAAAAATTATAAGATACGAAAAAGTTTTTAAATTGAATGGAAAATACTCTCTGCATATTGGTACTGCAAAAAAACCAGTGGCGTACGTTTTATTCAATAAAATGTTTTTGAAGAAACCCGTACGCACGCCTCTGTGTTCTAAATAAAATAATTGCAACCACTATTAATAAGAGAATACAAAAAAAAGATCTATGCAAAATTTCAGAAGGCTAACTTTTTTTGTTATTGATTTATAGCAAATTATTTAAAATAATTTATTTTCTTTAATGGCCTGTACGTCAAAAAGAAAGCAACATTCGACCATAGTTTATTAGACAAACCACCTTTAATTTTCGCTAAACTATCGACTGGTGAAATCCTGACTATATAAACTGGGACACCCTGTATAGGCATGGAAGAAAACAAGTTGCACATTTTATTTATTTTTAAAAAATCCTAAAATTATTATAACCTAGAGTGCATCTTAAGAATCTGAATGAAGGGATGTCGCAAATATTTAGGGGATTTACCGATTTTTTGACTCTCTCTCTAAACAGATCTCAATGTTCTAAAAATTAACATACTTTTTTGGTCTAATAATGCAGGTGATTAATTTTGGAAAACCTCGCTGGGGACCGAGGTCATAAATGCGATGGCGCCACAAACATTTTATAGTATTCTAAAAAAACTCGTTGCTAAACATATTCATATTAATTTGTATAAGTACACTGCTTATGAATAATAATAAAGCTAAAAATTTTGCAAGTTAATTAGGAAAACTCGATAAAACCCGCCCTGCCTTACATGTAGCCTGGAAGCTTATCATTTTTATTACATCTGACCTAAAAATGCCGGTTGTGGTCTATTTAAATCCTTATTTGTTGCAAGAACCAAGAAATCGCCGGTGTTTTAAAACAGCCGTTTCCAGAGAGTGTGCGCCACACAATACAAACATACATTATTCATTTGGTTTATTTATAGTCTACCTGAAAATAATAAGTTCGAGACGTCGGAATTGTAAAGTGCAAAGGCGGGTCTTGTTTTTCTCTAACGGATATCCGTCATCACAAACTAAATTAATATTGATACTTAATAGTAGGTAATAATTGTTGTCTTAAAGTTGATGTCCCCAATACATTCTCTATTAAAATCAATCAACTAATAGGCTTAAGTTATTATTTACCAGAAAATTAATATTAATGTCCTGGGCTTTCTATTTATCAACATTGGCAGGATGGATGGGATAGGATACTGTACGTTTTTATCAATCTCACACTCGCTCTACGCATTTAAATGCGTGGAATGTCAATAAATAACACATATACAACACTTTCTTATGCTAATTCATCGAAAGATTTTTATGTGGAAATTACGAAGCGTTAGGAGAATGAGAATAAGTAGCAAATTTGCTAATTTATTACAAGACAATCAAGGAATTTTTACGATCTCTCATTAATATTTATCTCGGTAATTATAGTGGTATATTGCAAGAATACTAACCGACCGCAATTATTGCTGTATTACTGTACAACAGCAATGTGAGTGGTGTGCAAGTATAATAATAAAGAGCGATCCTAATACTCTCCATATGGTATCAGTAATTGATTTATTCTTATGGTCTGCAAAAGTATTTCACCTAAACATGATTTGGAAAAGCGTAAAATGGATTCAGCCAGAATTTGGGTCATACCACAATAAATAATTCAGCTAACTAAATACTCATATTGCAAAAAAACTTTTCCGTTCAATATTTATCATTATGACAGAGCAACAACGTGTTTGATGGGCGAACATGCAAGTTTTCACCCAAATTCAAGCCTTCAGTTTTAAGTCTGCGTAGCGTAGATATATGGAAGTGGAGGAAGCATCGCGTGTCGACGAGTCTATAACCAACGTAGGTCAAACACCCCATGCGGATTATGTCTAGAAACTACAGATACACTGTTAGTAATTTGTTGGTTTAAAGGGTAGAATTGTAGTCGTCGACATCCCCTAGGTTCTAGGTTCCTAGGTAATTTTATAAATTACACGGAATGGTAATTGAAACGACAGTGGGGATGATTTATTAATAGGATAGTAGGAAGGTGAAATTATTTTTTTGGCTGCATGTCTTGTCCACACCTTAAAGAAGGCAAGAGTGCGGATAATGGTCAAAGAACCAAGGAAGCGTGAGGTTTGGTAGTAGTTTTTGTAAAATAATCTTCTAATTTAATTAATAAGTTATGTTGAATTAAAATAGAAGGCATGGAAAGTTTTTCCCAAAATTTTTTAAAGTTCCAGATTTTATTGTCTAAAAAAAAATCAAAGTTTGTCAAAAATTTCGAATTTTATTTTCTAATGTAAGACTCTTCTTAAAATTTGTCCAATTTTACACTTTGTGTCCTTAAAACTGTCATTAAACTTCCAAAAATAAATTTGAGGTTTGCTTTGTTACTAAGTGGTTCTACCAGAAAATTCGTATGAAATGAAAATTCGGCATTTTCTTATCTATGTACTAACTATACAAGGTGAGTCGCAATAAGTGGGACATGCTTTACCTGTAAATACTAGGCCTAAAACTAAGACAACTGACGCAAAAAGTTGTTATACTAAAATGCATAACTAAAAAGTTATAGGCGTTTGAAGTTTAAAAAAAATAAATAATTTTTGCTAATAACTTCTAAATTAATTGAATGAGAAGAACCAATTCTTGGTAGTTGCTAATGAATACCAAATTCATTTAATTTGTGCAAATTTTGTTAAAATCAAACTTTAAGAAGATATTTCAAAGAGATAAATTTGCGATAAAACTTGGTAAAGTCTGAAGTTATTAGTGGGAGAAGTCTTGGCTAAAAATACACGGGCCACCCAATGATATTTAATGTACACGTAGTTAAAAGCCTTTTTAAAACTTCTTATTTTAGAAAAAAGAACATTAAATTAAATGTTACGAGGTTGACAAAAATCGGTTCGTTTCAAAAGAAATCCTAGAAAAATTATTGAAAATGTTACTATATCTATAACAAACGCTGAATTGAGTTGTTATATGTAACAGGATAACCACACATGGTCTTCTCACCCTGTATAGTTCAAAATTTGAACCAACACAATTAAATTGTAAATAACATCAAACCCAAGAGATCCTACAAAATCCTTATAGATTTATCCTTTTCTAACTCCAATTTCACGACATTCAAACCGATTTCAAGCTGAATAAGCATGACATTCAAGATTAGCTCAGCTTTATCCCAATGATGTGGCCAAACCCACCATGCACCCATCATTTGCCATGCAATACACACACATTCACAACAAAATCACAACAAAACCAAAATGAATGAATCGTTAACGCACGATTTAATATTATTTATTCATCATTGTTTAATTTATTATGTATACGATGATAATCCATAAGCACGAAGCGTATCGGAATATAGGTTGGGCAACATGCGTCGGCGGCCCGGAAAAAGAGCCACAGAAAGAGGATATCGACATTTAGCATTTCCTGTCCTGTATGCCAAAAGAACTGTAATTGTTTATGTGGTGATTCTCTGATATTGGACCTCACACTTTACTGTTTTGCGTACGTCAATAAACTTTTAAGTATATGGTGGTACCGAAGAAAGGTGCTCGCTGCTCACATCCCTTTCATTAAGAAATTATTTTTGGAATCTTGTCTAAACTCTCTCTGTAAGAAGTTATTTATACCAACACCCAAAAACAAATTCCCATGTGTGTTTCACAGATAGAGGTCCTAATAATACATTAAAATAAACACATAAACATAACTCATTCACCTTATGAAAGTCACAATAAACCTAACAGAAATTACTATAGGGGAACACCCTGATGTTTGATGCATTCTCTTCCATCATCATCGTCCACGGATTATTCTTTGTACACTAGGTAGGATACTCGGTCAGTTCAGTCGACAAATGAATGGTATGTGAAAGCTTTAAGCTTGTAAATGTAAAATATTATACACGCCTTATTCTGTGGACAGAACAGATATTTCAAATGATGGTACTGATAATAACATTTAATCACGATGTTAATGGTTTATAATCAATTCGTATCTGCATAAGGAGTGAATTGACACCCACATGTAGGAGGAAAGGTTGAAGGGCGGGGTACCATTATTCTTGTTCAAAATATATAAAGCAGTTTTCAATAAACCCACATTTATTCGATTTCTCGGAAAAAAAACTGTGTTGTTGGAAATACAGTTTTGTAATCGGTTCTAAGATTACCTAAACGTTTGATTTAAATTTTTTCCTTACAATAACTGCATGGGAACGCAGTTTGTACATTTCTTCATTTTAAATTATATATACTTACACTAAGATTTTTACCACATTGGAATCGCATCGCATACCATAATAACAATAAGAGGAAATTGTAATCTACTGTTCTTTTATCTACTTCCTACATACGTGGTGTGGTACCCCACAATACAAAAGCGAATAAAAAATACTATGACTACATGAACAATTTTCCACAAATTATTATTGTAGAAAGTGTGGTGTGTTTTTGAGAAACACTTCTTATCGGAGTTAGTTTCAAACTTAATACGGACAATTAAAATTAAACTGAATTACAGGAAATTTGTTGTGTTGTAGAATAACAATAACAGTGTACCAAAAAGACAAAAACGCGCTTAGATTTATTGTCTATGTAATTAAATTGCTATTTCTTGGTTCAATACACGTTTCTAGACTTAAAAAATTTTTGGTGCAATTGACGATTTGGTAAAATTTCACCACAATTATTTTTTTAGAATAAATTAATTTAATTTTTATGCAAGGCGATTAGTTAAACGCTAATTGACTAGTCTTAGTTTATAATTTCATAAATTAATAATTCTATAACACTGATGGGGGTTCTAAGTTTAATTAGACCAAAATTTAATGAGTCTACAGGGTGAGTCGCAATAAGTGGGACATGCTTTACCTGTAAATACTAGGCCTAAAGCTGAGACGATTGACACAAAAAGTTGTTATACTAAATAGGCGTTTGAAGTTTCAGAAAAAAAATAATTTTTGGTACAAACTTCTAAACTAATTGAATGAGAAGAACCAATTCTTGGTAGTTGCTAATGAATACCAAAGACCTTTAATTTCCGAAAATTTTGTTGAAATCAAACTTTAAGAAGATGGTTTTTTAAAGTAAGTAAAGTGTTTAACCTTCTGGAACTTTTTTCTACTTAAAATGTTAATTTAAAAAAAATTGCAATTAATAGGCAATTTAATTTGGAAACTTTTTTATCTCTTGTAAAGTTTTGATTAAACGCACCGTGAAGCTTTAAAAAATTAAAAACTAACAGCATGTTTGTACTAAGTTTCAAAAAAACGGCATCAAGTATACTGAGATTTAAAAGTTATTGACGGAAGACGGAGCCCCAATATGCACGTCCTGTGCGACATTAGCATATTGGCTATTAGTCACCCATCCTCAACGATGGATTGGTAGAGGCCCTGACGATGACGCTCCTGTAGCTCTTCTTTGCATTGAAACCGAATTTTTTTAAAATATAAACTGCCTCTCGAACTTCATTGGCGTGTTGAACGATTCTCCTTCTAAGCTCTTGAAGTGAAGGAATAGGTGTTGCATACACTTTTGATTTTAAATATCCCCAAGAAAAGAATTCAATTGCGTTTAGGTCAGGAGAACGACGAGGCCATGCAACAGGTCCGTCCTCCGTCAATAACTTTTAAATATCAGTATTCTTGATGCTGTTTTTTTGAAACTTAGTAAAACAAGTTGTTAGTTTTTAATTTTTTAAAGCTTAACGGTGCGTTTAATCAAAACTTTACAAAAGATCTAAAAGTTTTTAAATTAAAATGCCTATTAAATGCAATTTTTTTTTAATTAAAATTTTAAGAACCATAAAGTTCCAAAGGTTAAACACTTTACTTACTTTAAAAAACCATCTTCTTAAGGTTTGATTTCAACAAAATTTTCACAAATTAAAGGTCTTTGGTAGTCATTAGCAACTACCAAGAATTGGTTCTTCTCATTCAATTAGTTTAGAAGTTATTAGCAAAAATTAATTTTTTTTCTTAAACTTCAAACGCCAATAACTTTTTAGTTATGCATTTTAGTATAACAACATTTTTGCGTCAATCGTCTCAGTTTTAGGCCTAGTATTTACAGACTCACCCTGTATATCCACAAAATTTTTGAAAAAGTTTTTAATTACAAAAATCACCACGCGTAAATCCATCACGCCACATTAGAAAAAATCGCTATTACAATTCTTCCTCCGATTAATAAAAAACTATCACATAATCCGCCTTTACAAAGAAGTGCATGTTTTTGAACTCCATCCAATTCCACCATTCGTTATCAGATTCCCTGCAAAAAACTAAATTAGATGTTTGAGACAATGCAAAATCTTTTTGTTTGTACAAGAAACAGTATGAAATCGGAAGGTAGTGTGAAGTTAATTCGTGCATGAAGGAAGCACCATCATCATCAACATGAACCATCAGGTATACATCTGCAATTGAAACCTGTAATTTTATTCTAGAACCGCCTCCAGTAAGGTGTATGACATTAAGCAAGGCTATTACATTAAACCAAGTTACTACTTACTCGTTCGTGGTTTCTAACAAAGTTTTTCAGTAGTTTGATTCATTTTACAGATCAGTGTCAGTAAACAAAGATTATTAGCAGATTTTTTGGGTTATCCAAGTGAAGCGTAAATATAATGAGTTTGAGGTGTTAAAAATAAAATCCTAACCAGTAATTTCTGATGCGGTCAGATACACTTCCTTACGTGAACATTACCATTGTACATGTACTTGTTTTTCATACAATAGGCTAGTTATGCTGGATTTTTTCTTTATTACCAACAGAACTAAACATGCAATTAGTTACAATGAATAAGCGTCGCAAAATTATGCCTTGTAGAATGTGAGTGAACAAGCTTTGAGGTCACATTAAATTTGTTGCACAAATTGCAAAATTTATTTTAAAAAACCAAGTTTCTAATTCCAATAAACATTATGAAGAGGTAGATTTTATGAGCCGGAAAACGATCGCAAATAAAACCCAACAATTATTTGACTGAAAGTTATACTGAGAAGCTGTGAAGAAATAGGAGTAGATCTGTTTATGGTAAAAAAAGGAAATTGATGGAATGTGGTAAACCATTTGGATTTTTACGTGTTGCCATGCTAACAGACATTTTACAAATATTTTCCACAGTAGATTGGTTGATTTATTTCTTTGTATGCGAAGCGATGACATAGTTTTGGCTTAATTGGTTTTTAAAACGGAACGAGGAAATTTCCAAGTAGTTTAATGTATACCTAGCCAGTTTTCCTGTGCTTAAGGAAAATACTACAGACTTAATTAACTAAGGTTTCCTTCTTAAGGCGTACAACAAAAAAGTAATTATTTTAGTACAAAGGAAAGGTTACTTCATAGAAAATTGATATGATGTAACCTTCGTCTCGTATTGTTTTTAATCAATGAAGCATTAGGGACAATTAAAGCATGATTATAGGCATTTAAACCCATTATTATAATATAAGTACCTACCTCAACACACCTTGATTTAGCACCAAATAATTTCTGGAAAAACATTGTGGTAAGTCTCTGATGAAACTAAAACAAGATCAATATCTCTTTATCTATATAAGGATGTTAAGTACCACTAAACAAGAGGAGACATGGAACATTAACATAAAATGATGTGACAACTTTTAAATTGTCTACATGCCTAAACTAGTAAAATTTGGACCCACACGAAAAATTTTAATTAAAAAAGTTTTCCATCAAATTTGAATCTAACCCAAAGTTAATAACATTATTGTAAAACCCAACGGAACATTAACGATGGCGATAATTCCCAACAAACTGTACTATAATTTTCTCTATGTAGATGTATGGATGCATCCATAAATTAAATCCTTACGATAGAGTAACGAGATATTTTTTCGTGTAAAATATTATGCAAGATATAGTTGCATCAGACAGATAATTGCACTTAAACATTCGTACACACTTGAGTGGAGTTTATACACAATAATAGATGAGGCGAAACTGTGTGGGCAAATAATATATTGAGTGATGTCTGGCCCTAAGCAAAATCAATTTCGAGTTATCTTTGTGGATGCAGCTTAGGTTTCAGTGTCTCATCTTTCATCCACCGCAAGAATTGTTTATTTGAAAAAAAAAATAGTTTTGTGCTTTTTTATTAGTAATTGACCATCATAAATTCATATAATTGCCCCATATAAACAAAAAGCTCTTTAGTTAATTCTGATTAAATCCTTACAAGTTTCAATATAATAAGATTCCGTAAAAGTTTGAAAATATTTATTGAAGAAACTATTTTCCTTGGTCTTATTTTAATACCATATAACAGCAATTAAAAACAAAAGTACTGAACCCACATAAGCACTTATCCTCTTATCCAATTAATTGACGAAAAAAATCCCATAAAACCACCAATAAAACGTTATTGTTTCCTACTAAACTAAACTAAAGCACTCAGGGCATTTAACCCATTTTCGTGCTTCTTTCGGTAACTATTTAAACCCATTCATTACCAGCGACAATTTCAAGTCATTACGCACCAATTTACAATTAAAACGCCAGACGGATGTTGACTTTTGACACTAAAATTGCAGTGAAATGAAATAAACGTTGAAAAGGACAATGCACTATTGTACCTTTGGAACGTAGTAATTAATTTAGTTTTAGTTTAGATAAACATGAATGGGAAGTTGTTTTTGACGGTGGCACATTTGTGCTTGGGTTAAATTAGGGGCAAGTTAGTACATCAACCCCTAAGTAAAATCGATACAGCGGGACAGACGACTTAAGCATATTATATTATTGAAGCCACCAAACGTATCCCTACCTGGTTATTTATAGATAGTTGGTGGAAGGTAGAGTTGTTAGATTGAGGGGGAGTTGTGGGTTTTAACTACACATTAAAATGACTTTTTCCTCATTAGGACCTAAAGTAGATACGACTAACAGTAATAGTTTTGCAAGTACTTATCCGCAAGAACTAAAATAATAAATTCTCTTTATAGTAATTTACATTTTATAATAACTTTTTGGGTAAATTTTTTAATAAAATCTTCTAGGCGCATATTCTGTGTGTATAAAAAATATTTACTTATAGCTTTAAATTTGAAAAAAAATTATATTTAAACTGTACTTCCAAAAAGGTCTCATATACAAATTCATATTTTGTAATAAAATATATTTATTTTTGGTAATGTGTAGCTACATCCGCACCTCTAGAGTAGCTAACTGTAACTTTACGCTTTAATCCAAACTAAATACCTGTAATATAATTGTCACGCACGAAAGCAGTGAAAATTTATATTATTTTACGTAGGTACATAATACGCTATTCCTCTTCTAAAAAACCATAATTTATATCTATCTGTGAGAATGTTCGTTGATGGTCACGGCTCCATTGGAATGCGTGAAAACTAACCATCAACAATAACATACCTAACTAAAATTTATTTAATTTCTCTTTGCAGAGTTCGCAACCCATCCAGCGAAATCTTCAATGTAATCTGCACTCCGCCCAGCTCAGGCAAAACCAACGGCTACATCACCACCCCACGACGTTCCTCCCAACACCACGACTCCTTCACCCGTCTCTTCGGCACCCCAGAGAGTAAAAAAACCCCAGCCAGACGGGGCTCCCTAACCAAACAAGGTATTGTACTAAATAAAACCTCTGCAACTCCCATAATATCGCTCTTCCTTTACAGATGTAACAAACCGTAACCCAGTTACCGGAAACGGTGTTGACTCATTCGACTTTAAACACACCAGTCGGAATACCCCTCGTGTTCACACAGGTAAGATTTGCTGAAGAGTTTATGATGGTTTTTATGTGGTTTATTTTTTAGAACGAAATCCGGTGACTGGCGAAACTTATACAATTGTTAGTCCAGCTAGAACTCCAACGAAATCGATGAAAAACGGATTCGCCCATTTGAATGGTCACTCCACTCCTATTCACAATGGAAATGCGGAAGCAGTAATGACTAACGGAAATAACACCCCCATTGACAATGCCTAAACAATAATGAATGTACGATGTTTTTCCTTCAATAACCCATCCAAAAACCCTTGTCCAAAATTTCTACCAAAAAACGCATTTATTTAATTCCACTAATTGTTTTCCCATCACGTTTCACTTCATTTTTACTGTAGGATTTCCAGACCAAATTTTATTTTTAACTTAAATATATAGGTAACATATTATATATTGTTAAGTAAAGGAAGTAATATTTTAACTTCGGAACAGTTTTATATCAAAATTTTTAAAGCAACTGACTACAGATTCTATTAAAATCACTTAGAATAATTATAAAAAAAAAACGCGTAATGGTCTTAAGTGAATTTAGTAGGAACTTTCGAAAATCTCCTAGCATTAAGCAGTTTGTTACAAAATTGAGCCGATTATTTAAGCACTAATAAATAATTGCCATATTTATCAAGTGCTTGCAACTATAATTAAACTCGTCTAAAAAATCCATGGTCTGTATAGTTACAGAACATTATTTAAACAAACTTTTTTATATTATATCTATGTTATTATTATTAAGAAGAAACTATGTATTTTAGATATAGAAATTACGTTTTTTTATGAGTAATAAATAAATAAACTTTTTATAATCAACTCTATATGTATACCTAATTATTTTAACATGCAGTATTGTTTAAACCTTTCTAATAACATGAAATCGGTTTTCCTCATTAAAATGCATTAGTTTTTAATTAGTTTATTCCAAAAAATAAATTGAGGTAAATGACAAGAACATTCGAGTAACTTTCACAATAATATATTATGTGCTTATTACAGAATTTGTAAAAATTATACATAAAAGAACAACACAAAGTAGTAAAAATATAATTCTGTAACAATAACAATACATTTTATCACTTATATTTAAGATATCGAGCTCCAGAAGGCTAATAAAATAATAATGAATAATAAAAGTCAATTTTATTATTTGATCGAATTTTATTAGCTTTCCTTAGCGCGATAGCGAGAATGAGATTAGCAACCCAATAAATAACGGAACAAACAATAACACTTATATTACGAAATTATGCGATATTTGACGATGAGATTCCGTTAATAATAAAAAAACCAAAGCGGGGCTGCCTAAAATACCATAGAGAGAACTTGAGTATTACAAGGTAAAAGCGCAGATTTTATTAAATGTAGGTATGCAATCCTAAAATAATTAATCTCCCATTTGTACTTTGGATACAACATAAATTCCAACAATCAGCCCAAAAAGTCCAATAGCGCTGGCAAAAATTTCTATAATAAGAATTTTAACAAAAAGCGCTGGATTAGCTGCATCAGACAAAGCAGCGCCTGATCCGACAATCCCAACAGCAATACCACAAAACAAATTTACCAACCCCACGGACAATCCAGCACCAAACATTAAATAACCTGACATCCAATTCTTCGCCTTGACTTCATCGTTTCGTTGAGCTATGCTCCAAGTAAACTCCTCCAAATACCCAGCCAGGACAATAGCAGTAATCAGTCCGTAAATTGCCACGGCTTCACAGAAGATTACCGATATCAAATTTTTGGTTTTGATGCGTGGGGCCTTTACACCACCGCCGATTATACTGACGCCGGTTGTGTATATTCCAGAAGCTGCTCCGACCACTGACAGAGCTACAGATAAGCCGATTCCAAGACTTGTCCACATGTAGGGGGATGTGTGTTCCAAAAACCACCCAAAACTGATTTGTTCACCTTTACCTTGCAGAATGTGGTAGAGAGACAGCACTGTGATTGATGCTAAGGCGCATCCGAAAAATGTATAACCTAAAATGGCACGCATTTTGAATGTTGAGTTAGTGACTAGAAAAAGACTATTAGTTTGTAGCACATAGGTAATTATTAATTAATGATCAGCTGTCAAAGTGTCAATCTATTTTTAGGTTAGACACATAAACATAAACATAGTATGGATTAGAGACGAAAGGGGGCTTAGTTTAAATTTGAAGACAGTGTATTGTTGGTTGCTTAAATCGATCGCGTTTTATAGTGATTACAACAACTACCATCAGAGGTCACCCGCTTGATAATTGTTAGGGCTAATCTAATAATTAAAATCTCTATGGTGAATGTCACCGTCTTCTTCTCCGCGCTTCTCGAAATAAAATATGCATCGAAATTTTAATTCCTGTTAAATAATTATCTGTTTTATGATGGGTGACAAAGAAGAAGACAGGTCCTATGAAATTGTATCCGACTCTGAGCGTGAAACAGCCCAAAATGCCCTGAACGACTACAATAAGTAACACAAATATATAACCTAAAAAACACTGTTTAATTTTGCATTTTCAAGGAAAAACTTCGCAGCTTGTTTGCAGCACTTTACCAAATTGGATGGCCGTAGTAATGACTTCAAGGTAGCCCACAACAGGGCTGTGGTAGAATATTGTAAAAGTGATTTTAAGAAAACCGACGCTTTTCAAAAGAACCTAACCTCAATATGTAACCAGGTAAAATAGGAAGTTCACCATAAATTCAAGCTATAATGTATGCGGGTTTTAGTTTCGGATAAAAATTGAGAAACTAGATGATGTGGATCATTGTACTATCTATTATAACCAAGCAGTTTTGTTGTACCACCAAAGGCAATATACTGCAGCCTTGCGTATCATGGACCGAGTTTACAAGTTTATTGAACCTATGGGCAAGCAGTTAATAGTCTTAAAATAATATCTTTACCTTACAGTTTAAATTACAGAAGATGCATTGGCGAAACAAGTTAGTTTACTGGCTATAGAACTACATTTGTGTGTTCGACAACCTGACAAAGCTCTGACTTTAATAAAATACGTAGAAAACCAGTTAATTAATGGAAATGTTGCGAATATTCTGAATATTAAAGGACAGGAAAAACTACCCAAGGAAAATGAGAAAAAGGTTCAATTTTAAACAAATTTTAGTGAGGGTGGTTTTATTATTTAAGTTTTTGTGTAGATTCAAACACCTCCAGATCCAGCTGTAGAAGAATTCAAGTTTAAACTGTTAAAATACAAGGCGAGGTGTTTTCTTATGCAACAATCTTTGAACTTGTGCGCAGATGAGCTAAAGATATTGGCAAAGGATAAAACGGTGAGATTTGTTTAGTTTGAGAGCTGAATTAGGATAATTATGTACGTTGTAATGCCTCCTATAATCTGAAACAAATCGCATTAAAAAAAAAGTAACTTAAAAGCCTCGATATTCGACATCTTACCGAAACCAGCAAGTTTAAATTAATTGAAAAAAACCCAGCAGCGTTGAATTCTACTTCGTCGTTAGCAATTTGCAGCGAGAATAACTCGATTCTGTTTTTAACATCACAGTCGTAGGTTTGGATATTGTAAATTATTATGCCAGTTTGTTTAACTTCCTTGATAGTTTGGTGGCAGGTGTAGCAAGTGTGGATTGTATCAAACAAATACGCTAGACTTATTTGTAAGTTAACTAAAATGGACACCCAGCGAACGTTGGGATTGTTGAAATTGTTGGCGCAGTAGTAAAAACCCACTACAATATTAACGAAACTCACACTAAAAGACGCGAGGAAAGTCAAGCCAAAAACTCGGTTGATTAGTTTGATTATTTTCGTTAGATCGTGGTGCAAACTGCAGGTGTTGCTGATTTGCTGTACTTTATTTATTGGTTTATTATCCAATAAGTCATTCAGGGAAGTAAGGCGAGTTTTAACCAAATCTAAATAAGTCATTGACTGGATGTAAATAGCGGGTTGTAGCAAAAGTGGGAGCAAATCAGCTAGATAGGCTACAAGTTCCATGTTAAAGTGGCGTCGTGTATGATTAAACCCAATAATCCCCAACAGTATTCCCGAAAGACAACAACGCAACAACGCTTTTTTCCGTAAACTTCTTCCACATTTCTCGTAGTTAATTTTGAGTCCTAACTCACAAGATTTCGTGTCGTATGCAATAATTTCTTGTAAGAGCTCTAAGTGGTTTTGCTGGTTTAATATGGCACAAATCCAAGCTGTGATTACGTAAACCAGCGAAGAGAACAACTGGATTATAGCTGTGCTTTTATAGATGATAAAAGCGTCGGATTTACATTCTATTACAGCCATTACTATTGTCAGAGGAATGTATAATAACAATAGACTGAAGTTTATACATGCTCTTAGTTTAGAGCTCTTAACACCGTGCTTTGAGAAAGAGAAAGTTAAGAGGCGTAAGCACGAGCTCAACCAAAGCATGTGTTTGATGGTTTTGTAGAGGTTTCGCCAAGTGTCCATGATATCAACTAGTTAATGATTTTTTATATCAACGATTTTCCTTTCCATTAATTTAATTATGTACCTACGTAAATATTGTTTTAGAATATCGATGGGTTGTTTCTAAGCGCTAATTTGGAATATTTGAAGGGAAATATAGTGGAAGCAGTGACAATCCTCAACTCAATTTCTAGTGATTCCCTCGTGTACAGGTGCGTATTTGTTGTAAGAATTATTGTTAATATTTACGAGTTTTCTGTAGTGAATCTGGTGAATCAACCGCTATAATGCTTAGCAATAATATCGGTATTTTACATCATGTAATTGGTAAACATAACATGGCTTGTCACTTTTATCAAAGCGCTTTAAAACAAGACATAGCTTGTTGTTTGGATAACAAAAAGGAAAACAGTAAGAGTTTAGTTTTTAGTTGTTATTGTTAAGTTAAGGTTTGTTTTTCAAGCTGAGGAACCGCTGTACACTTTGGGCGGTTCTAAATACCACGAAATAATATACAACTTGGGCATTTCGTTTTTATATGCTGGTAAACCAACTCAAGCTTTTGATTGTCTTATTATAGCCGTTAGGAGGTACCATCGTAATTCCAGACTGTGGTTACGAATCGCCGAGTGTTGTGTGATGGTACATAAGGAGGTAAGTTGTGCTACAGTAATTTGGTTTTAGTTTTGTTATTTTATTTTTCGTAATTGTTATAATTATACAGGGTGTCCTGGAAAAAGTGGGAAATCTCTCGGATTCAGATAGAGCATGAAAAAATAAGATGACAAGTTCCTATAAAAAAATTTCTCCCTACGAAGATATGTAGCCCTGAAGAGCGTCGCTGGAAATCGTTTTTTTTTTAATAACTTTTAAAGTGCTTAATAGAATTTTATAAAAAGTTAATATGATGGACACTACTAAGGACCTCTTGAAATAATGTCCTTGACACAGATCTAGCTTGTTTAGTTTAACAGGGGCAGACTAAGCTTTACAACTTAATGTTTAAACTTTTAACACCCTGTGTGAAAAAGACTTAAAACAACAAAATCAGGTAGCTTGAACCTTAGACTAAAGAAAAGCTACTCTTGTTTATTGTCGTTAAAGTGGACCGTTTGCGAGAAAAAGAATAATAAACGAATTCATGTCATTCCAAAAAAAAATTAAAATTTAAAAAACGCCTGTAGGAAAAATTTTTATAGGAACTTGTCATCTTATTTTTTCATGCCCTATCTGAATCCAAGATTTCCCACTTTTTCCGGGACACCCTGTATATCAATATGTAATGTAGTTGAGCTTTTAGAGCAACGAATATGATTTCGACATCCAAAACAAACAAAAAGAGCTAATAGTAGAAACTATTGGCACGAAAGATAAGCAAAAGGTTGTGCTAACGACCAATTTGTCGAAAGACCGAAAGTACAGGTTAGTCAGTTGCTTTGTAGTTGTTGTAGGTTAGAATATCAGTTTTTCAAAGTAAATTTTATTCATTTTAATTTTTTTCTTTAGCTCCGACAGTCAATCGTACGCAGTCCCAGTTCCCTCGTTGGAGTTTGCTTCATTGTGCCTCCGAAACGCTTTCAGTCTTCTGCCATCGGAAACAGCCTCGCCTCCAGTTCCCTTGTTTCTTATCCCAGGCGTCACACCTCCGATTCCACCACCTAGTCCAGGTCCAGCTCCTTCCAACCCCCTCTCATTAAACAGTATAGCCTCCCTTAGGAATCATATTTTAGTCACCAGTGCATATGTTTCTCTTTGTCTTGGAGATTATATTATTGCATTGGAGCACTGTAAAAGCTTGCTGGAGCAGCCGAAGTTGTCCGAAGGGCACAAGTACATACAAGTAGTCTTCCCAAGAGTTTTTCTTTAATAATTTATGGTTATTTTTAGGTTGTTAGGGCGGTTGTACGCGGCGGAATGCCTGATTTTGTTAGATAAAATCGCCGATGCGTTGGAGTATTTAAACCCTGCGGAAATTAAGGATATTTCGTTTGAGGTGCCGTTAACGGAGGCAGCTGTCTCGAAGACTAACCCACCAGCTAGTGAGTTTTCCTCGAAGGTGAGGCTGATATTTTATGGATTTTTTCGTAGAGTGGTTTCCAAATTCTTTGGCGAGTGCCCAAGCTGTGCTTAAGTATAATATAGCGGTGGCGAAGACTATTCGAGGGCAATTGGACCAAGCTGCGGATATTTTGAAACAAATTTGGCAGCAGCGGAGTTCAGAGTGTAAAGTTCCAGTTCACATTATTATGCTGGTTATTTATATTGAATTACAATTAGGTAGGAAATTTATTTATGTTGTGTTGGGGGGTTTTAATTATTTTTTTTAGGACACGCTGATATTGCAAGGAATTTGATTAAGCAGTACTCATTTCAACACAGGTTAAATGGTTAAAAGAATAATTTGCATTGGAGTTAAATTTTTTTGTACTTTATAATGTTATTGATTGATGATTGACTGTAAAATTGGTCTTTTTATTATGACGCGAAGTAAATGTTATAAAAGTGAGGCAATAGTTTGTATCTTGTACCCTTCCAAAGGAATTTATTTTAATACCGGCGCATCCGCCAAATTTTAATTTTTAAATTTTTAACAAAAATTACTTCTATTTATGGGAAATTAATTTACTTAGCCACAATTTTCTTTGCATTCTTCACCAAACAAACATTTTTATTAAATATGGTCTTGCTAATGGATTAACATTTCTATTACATAAATTATCGACTCCCACACATTAAATATGAACGTCAAATCGAGCGCTTGGCAAAACCTTTACACCTGCTTAAAACCGACTCTCATCCTAAGTGAATGTTTCGGCCTTATCACATTTTCCATTTCTAAAAATACCACAGAAAGAAAATCCAAGCTAAAATGCTACCGGAACCTTCTCCTGACTTTAACTTACATTCCTTTAGGAATTTACGTATTAATTAGACGTTTTTCACTAACAGAGGCTATAATCTACAAAACTACTGATATAATAATTTTGATTATTGGATTAATTTACGCGTCGACTACCTGGATTAACGCAATAGTTCAACAGAAGACGCATTTGCAGTTTCTGAAAGAGATCACTTTGTATGACACGGAATTTCTTGCGCTTGGTTATTACAAGATTGATTACAAGAAAAGCAGCAGGAAGTTTGGTTGGGTGGTTTTGGTGCGATGTTTCCTAACAGTAATAGTGGTGATTTCAACTGTGGTCACCTACTGGTTGTGGACTAATACAACAGAAATTTATCTGATTTTTTTTGTTTACTCTATACCAGCTTTAATAGAACCTGCTGTGTTTGTCCAAACAATAACCTACACAGATCTTCTGAAAACTCGTCTGGTTCTACTCAATTTGCACTTGAGGTCGTTAACAACAAACCAAGAAACTGTTGGCTATTTGAAGAACCATCGCCAAGTTGTAGTTAACACTATCTGCGGTTTGCATCATCATTTAACGAAAATCATCAAGTTATTCAACATGGCTTTTGGAATTAACTTACTAGCAACTTTCGGTCTTAGTTTTATTAATATTGTTATGGGGTTGTACTATTTTAGTAACGCTTTAACTTCGTTGAATATCCGATGGCTGCTTGTGGTAAACACTTTGTTTTCTAGTGGGTTGAATTTTGCGGACACAGTGGGAATTTGTCAAGTTTGCAAAAGCACTATTGAAGAGGTTGTAATTTATATTTAGTGTAGGTACTAGGAAAGTGCTAAATTTTTTCAGGTGAAGCAAACTGGGGTGCTTATACATAAAATCGATGATAAGGACGAGGAAATGCGCGATGAAATTGAAATGTTTTCACTGCAAATTGCCAATGAACAAGTGGAGTTTAATGCTGCTGGTTTTTTTCCTATTAATTTTACCTTGCTGTTTTCAGTAAGTTATAAGGTGTTTTATTATTCTGTATTTAGTTTTTGTTAATTTTAGATCGTTGGAGGGGTGACGACTTATATTATTATTTTAATACAATTATCTAACTAACTAGAAATTACTATTAGAATATCGATCCATGATTACAAAACAAGAAAATCAATACCAAATTTCATTTACTTATATTTATAATGGCAATTATTATAATTAAGTTATTGATGTTTTTTGTCCGCTATGAAATAAAATTAGTCAACCTAAAAATGTCCTACAGTCAGATTTACAACATTTTTAAATTCGTGCTCATTCAAAACCAAATAACTGGACTACACACGTTTACATTTTCGAAAAGTGGAATAAAATACAGCAAATTCCTTTGGATTTACAATGTAACACTGTTGGTATCTTTTTTATATTTCAGTGTACGATCTTTACATTTTTTTATTTATACTTTTGATGTATTATTCTTCAAAACTTTACTAATAATCCAACTGCTTGTTGTTCTACCCTATAGTGTACTTTTTTGGGTACATCCGATTATTAATCAAAAATCCCATGTGAACTTATGGCAAAGCCTGGTGAAATATGATAAAAAAACCGAGGCGTTTCAGTTTATTCTCAACTATAAATCGAATAAAAAACTGATATCTTGGCATATATTCATCAGATATCTCGTACAAATAATTGGTTACATAATACAAGTGCCTATAAATATATCTGCACATGTAGATTCAACAATAAACATTATAGTTTATTATTTTCCAATCCTCGCAAATTTGCTGGTTTGCACCCAAATCACCAGCTACATTTACTTCGTCAAATTCCGGCTAATTAGCTTAAACCAAGAGCTTTCCCAAGTCAGAAAGCCTGATCTAAAAATCATCAGAAAAACCTGCAGTTTACACCACGACTTACAAAAAATCCTTAAGCAGATAAATAAAATTTTCGGGGTGATGCTACTGGCTTGCGTTGTAAACTCTTTTGTGAACACAGTAGCTGGACTGTATTTCTGCAACTTGCTGGTGCGGTATGAGTTTCAGTGGACTTCGTTTTTTAATGCATCGGCTTTGGCTGTTGATGCTTTAGCTGATGTTGTGGGGATTTGCCATGCTTGCCAAACGACAACCGATGAGGTAAAAAGGATATAATTTATTACCCACCAGTTAATAGAGTTTTTTGAGCTTTAGGTTAAGAGGACTGGGTATATTCTACATCAGATAGAAATAGGCGATGATGTGGAGTTGAAGAATGAAATTGCGATGTATTCTTTGCAGATTATCAACGGGCAAATACAGTTCACTGCTGCTGGTTTCTTTGATATTAACTACAAATTGTGTTTTGCGGTAGGAGCTAATTTAGTAGTTATCAAGCTAGATTTGTGATTTTTTCATTCCAGTTCATCGCATCTGTTACTGTATACATAATAGTTTTGGTACAATTTTGGAAATAAAATCGAAAATCTCTTTATATAAGCCACAACATAATTTCTAGTGGATTGTACATCAAACTAAGCGTCCCTGACTGTGATTTAAGTCAAATTTTCAAAATTGAATTCGCTTACAGTTAAAATTTCAAATTTGAATTTAAATAGTTTGGCGGTTTTTTGGCTAGTGCCATCTAACGACCAATAGCCAAACTTAGTTACTTTATACCTTTTAAATATTCTAGTTTTTATTTTAGTGATGCGTATGAGGTGTACAATAAAACGTTCTAAATAACAGTTTTAAACTTTTAAACATACATTTTTTGTTAATTTCGTGGACCATTTAAATTTTCTGTGACTGTAACGCTGCAACCCACAAAACACTTTTATAGTGCCATCTGGCGCAGAGTAGCCAAACTACCCTTTTCAAGAGCTCTGCATTTGCTTCAGATGAGAGGTGGAGGGGTGCGATTTTGTAATAGAAACAAAACAGTATCCCCGCATAATAGTAATGGTGGCCTTGTGTTTAGATCACGAAATAAATCTTCCTGTGAGCTTAAAATAACATTGAATTTTCGAAATATTCGTTGAACTCTGACTGAGACATTGTCGGTGGCGGTGTGGTAAAGCTCTGTTAGATAAAACTGTACCAACTGGAGTGAAATTAAAGTTGCGCTTCATAGATTATTATTATTATTGTTGGTAAAAAAAAGTGCTTACGATGTGGAAAGAGGTGCACTACTTGACAGTGTTTCAATAAGTTTTGCGGGTATAACGCCCCATTTTTCGGTGTTTGTAAAATAGTTGATTGGATACTGTGTGTGCTTTTTGATTTACATGTTCGACAGCAGTAAAGTGTGTGCATTTAAAAGGCAGAAAAATGGAGGCACATATCGAACGGGAATCCGGAGCTCTTGGTGGACTTTTTCAGCAGATCATTCATGATATGAAGGTAGGAAGTTCATTAATATGGAACCATTTGGCAGGTTTTTTACAACTGTATCTCTGTTAAATTAACTGTAAAGAATTGGTTGTATTTTAGAACAACTGGCAGCTTTTATTGAGGTAGCGGTGTGGAAATATTCAAATTTTAACCTTTAGGAAGTTCTGCAATAATCATTGATTGCACATAATGTGATTTATCTACAATTTAAAAACATTTACGAGATAAAACTGTGATATCAGTCGAGAGGATTTTATTATAGGTACGACGAAATTTGTAATGGAATATGCAGTCTGAAAATTTTAATTTAATAAAATTGATACGCAGGCGAACTTTTCTCGAGAAATAAACACCCTGTATTGGAGAAATGTACGGTAGCCTGAGAAGAAACTTGTAAATTTTGTCTTGGAATTCTTTCGATAAGATAACGCCTGTAATTTTGGAGAGAACCTTCTGCCACACGTAAAAAATTACCAGGTCTATATTTCTTATTATTGCAAGATTTTCTTACATAATGATTTTATAATTATTGCGAAATGTGCTAGGAAAATAAATTAATGATTTTATCTCTCCAAATTAAATTCCAGGTAGCACGTGAATAAATCTACAAATAGAAATTTTGTCTTGGAAAAATTGAGGGCGTCGTGATTTACTGTGGCAAGTCTCGAATTTTGAAAAGAGAACTACAAGAACTTTTTTTTTAAATAATATCAAATTTATTTTCGCACATAGGCGTAATAAATTTCTGATTCGAAACTTGAAGGCTAAATGGCCAGTTTCGCTTTTATTACAGTATTATTTATTATCGTGTAATTTACTATTGAGCGACACACGTACGAGTAGATTAAGGGCAATTTTATTGGATTTTGAGGGTATCTCACCGTAAAACTGGCTTTCACTTTTATGGAGCGTAATTTATAAAGACAAATTTCCTTGGACAACACAAAAGGCTTTTATATAATACATAGTTAATTAGCCTCATGATGATGTAATTTACTTACATCATTTGTTCTAATGTATTTAAAAATGGTTTTTAATTTTCAGAATGGCATGCCCTTATGGGAGGATCTCATTGCAAAAGCAACAAAACTTCATGCGTCCCTTAAGTAAGTGATAAAATAAGTTCGTTGTAAGAAAACAAGCAGAAAACTCTTGAAATCCGTTATTGGAAAATCAAATATCAATTTGTTTCTGGCATCATTAAAATTAAACTAAACGTTTGTACAAGATTTTCAATTTAACGGATTCTATTTATAGTTTTAGAGGTAAATTTATATCGTGATGTAATTCATAATTCGCCATTAAAAATCCATAAAAGTTTAATAGATAATCTAGGAAATAATAGCTAAAACAGATGCAAATCAATTCAGTCATATCCTAATTTAGAAAAACGTAAAAATTAAAAATCTATAATAATAATTTATATTCTGCCAGAATATTTTTGGCAGCATTTTCTTGAAGGATATTCTATCAGTTTGCTAGTAATGTTTATAAAATGCAACATTGCGTGTCATAAAACTTTCTATCCTGATTAACTTTTTGTTTAGTCTTCAGCTTATAAAAAACTGTATTTACAAATAAACAACAAACCTATTTTAGTTTATCATCCCGATAAATAAAGCAGTAGTATGGAATTACTTCTTGATCTTGGATATTCATTAAATTACTATTCTTGATTGTTAAATGCAACATGTTATGAAAAAAAAGCAAAAAATAAAATAAAATATACAGGGTGTCTCTAAAGGGTCTTTACAAAATCGTACCACAAGTTTTTGGGCTCAAAATAATTCGTTTAAACCAAACATACCTTAGTCCAAAAGTTCTTCCTTACTGAGTTACAGGGCGCTAAAAAATATTTTTCCAAATAATTTTTAAGTACATATATCTACAGAACGGTTTAAAGTAGAGATTTGAAATTTGGTGGGTTATTAAGTCTATAAGGAAGCTACAATATGTTGGTATTAGAACCAAAATAATATTGTTCAGTGGCGTACTTATCGAAGAGGTCTCAGGGTTTTTTTGAATAATTTTTGTAGGCGATTAAATTTTTTTACAAAATAATAAGAATTATGATAGATACGCTCAAGACACGTAAAAAATGTATACTTGTTTGACTTGCGTTAACTCAACTGTTTGCGAGATATTTCACTTTGAAAATTTTTTTGCTATTAAAACGACAATTTGTGACACCCTGCAAAGTCAAAAATATTGGGTCACTCTAATACAGCTCATTCTACGTCCAAAACTAAGCATAATTTCTATCTTATACTGTTCTGTAGATATACCTAAAAAAGATAGAGGGCGAATAAAAAATACATCTTTCAACACCCTGTATTTTAGTAACGAAACATTTTTGTGGGTCGGTTTCTACAACCATTTATGCTTAGTTCTGGACGTAGAATCAGCTGTATTAGAGTGACCCAATATTTTTTACTTTACAGGGTAAGTCACAAATTGATTTTATAGCAAAAAATGTTTTCGAAGTTAAATATCTCGCAAACAGTTGAGTTAACGCAAGTCAAACAAGTATACCTTTTTTACGTGTCTTGAGCGTATCTATCATAATTCTTGTTATTTTGTAAAAAAATTCAATACTCTACAAAAAATATCCAAAAAAACACTGAGTCCCCCCTATAAGTACGACACTGAACAATATTATATTGGTTCTAATACCAACAAATTGTAGCTTCCTTATAGGCTTATTAACCCACCAAATTTCAAACCTCTACTTTAAACCGTTCTGTAGATATACTTACTTAAGAAATTATTTGAAAAAATATATTTTAGCACCCTGTAACTCAGTAAGGAAGAACTTTTGGACTAAGGTATGTTTGGTTTAAACGAATTATTTTGAGCCCAAAAACTTGTGGTAGGAATTTGTAAAGACCTTTTAGAGACACCCTGTAGATAAACTTGGAAATTATGACCGAATTCCCATTAAAATATGCCAAATCGATTCTACATTAAACATCTACGGCTACGACAGATAATTTCCTAACATGCAATCGTGATACTGATAGAAAAATCAAATTTAGAATCGAAACTAATTTATTTCAGCAGTACCTACTTAAATTTCATTTTTGTAATTTTTCAGTCCATATTTTAACCCAGTTTGTCCCAATTATTCCTTAGAACAGTTCAACTTTAATTTTAATTGATTTTTAAAGTGTACTTTTCTATGTACATGAGAATTTTGTTGAAACTGCTTTGTGTAAGGACGTGCTTAGAAAATATTACCGATTCTTGTTGTAGAGTATGACTTGAATAGCGATTAAGTGCGGATCAGGTGCATGAAAGATGTCATCATACTTATAGGATTAAAGTGTGTGAATTTTAGTTTGAAATCCAGGAAAAACAGTTTTTTACTAGTGGTTAACTTTAGGCTTTTATAAATATAAGTTTGGACAACTAGCTTCTGATTTACGAGTACTATTTTAGTTCTAGTAAAAAATTGTCTGTTTGTTTTCTTTGTTCGTGTTAAAGCGCCCCCAGAAAGTAATTTCCGCCCTTAGATAGTCCCCAAGCATGCCACTAATCCACTTCTAGTTTAGCTACATTTCCTGTAGTTTCCCAAGATTATTTCGCCATCCACCGGATCTTATCTAAGATTTGTGTTTTCAGGGCAACGATACTGGCGGTTGCAGCCTACTTGGAAGCATTCCAAAAAATTGCAGACTCTGCAACCAACACCAGAGGTAAGCAGCAAAACTAATTATTTAACATGGTAATTAGCGTGTAGCCGCGTCGTCATCTATGTGATGTGACATGTCCACCCTATAAGGACTTGGTGTGCATAGTTCTAATCAAAGTGCATTTGCCGGGGCCAATGTCCTCTCTATGCTCGCGTTGCTTCCAACGCCTGCGTTTAACACGCAGATGGGGGATATACCCAAGGATGTGGGTCAATCGATGAGCTGGTGAACATATGATTATGGCAATTTTTCATAACAATAATAATGTTGTTTTGGTTCGGATTTGCAAATGGGTGTTTCTGTAACAGGAAACTGGCACGTGTACAACTTCATGCTATTAATTAAAACCATACTTGGATTATAGTTTTAGTGTCATAAACCAGCCCAGCCGGAAGAAAAATTATTTGAATGCCAAATAAAACTATCTAAATCTACCTCGGCGAGTTACCATAAACAGAATTTGCAATTGCACCTACGCGTGACCATAATAACGACGTCAACAACCCACTAAATGAATTTGTTTTTATACAACTGGCTAAATTTTGCAGGAAAAAAACACTTTAATAAATAACCTTTCATTATGGTACTTCATACTCGGAACCTTGTGCTGCTTTGGTCAGGAATTCTCAAAGAGCGGCAGCTGGTTCTATATCACATACAAGTAGAAAGAATTATTACTTGAAGATTTACTTTTAAGGAAAGGATGGCGATTAAATAAAATTGTTAAAAAAAAATGTTGCTTTGGTGATTATTTTTTTGTCCAGCGTTTACTGGAAACTGAAACTAATATCCAGCTTGTATACAAGGTGCAGAGAAAATTAAAAAATAAATAATATTATTATTACTCCATACGAAATGTCCTGTTTCCAGGATACAAGAGGCTTTAATGGTTTTCTTGCCAAAGTTTTTCTTATTCTGTAGCGTGTAGCCTTTCTAAGTTTATATTTCACCTGTACGAACAATGCCTCCCTCTTGAATTTATTGTCGAGTGAGAACTTCTTCAGCTCAACGAGAGGCTCTTGTTTGTTTCTGTTTTATGCAACTCATACCTGTTGACCTCGTTGCACATGAATGAACAATCCAGGGTGTAAAAAAACTAGAAAGAAAAGTTTTAGTTTTTTGTTTATATATGATGCAGGAAGTTTTTTAATTTTACAGATTTGGTTTAGAATGAAGCTGCAAAAATACAGCAACCAATTTTAATTTAAGGATGTTTCAAGTATTAAAACAGCAAAATAAATCATGCTTAATATTAATTCCAGCTGGTTGCATTTGATGTATTATTGATTGAGCCTCAATTTGTGGTGTACAAGACATCAATATTTATCTATTTATAAACATTTTAAAACAATAATTCAGTGAGTCAATTGCAAATTATTTATAAGTTTGTTTTTTTCAGGGGCCACTCGAGATATAGGAACAGCTCTAACTAGAATTTGCTTGCGGCATAAGGCCGTTGAATGCCGCATGAAAAGCTTTACTAGGTAACAATTTTAATAATAGAACTAGTAAATTTTTTCTTCCCAATGTGCCAAAATAAAAGTGATTATTTCAATTTGTATTTTTGTCAGTGGGAAAATGTAGTTTAATTTATCGCAACGGATATACAATACGAGTATACAGTTTCACTTTTTGCTTTTTGACGCTGATTTCAACGGTACACTGAGCACCTTTCTATGACATATTATACATCGTTGTCTTCTGAAGTGTCAACTTTTACAATAAAGGAAAATGAGACCAAATTTAATTTTGAGAATTTTATTTTTAATGGTTGAAATAAATACATAATCATTTGAGTTGATGCTTTCTTATAATATAGGTTGATTTTTCTGTTGTTTTTTTAGTACAGTCACCAATAAAGCTTATTTTATTATGTGTACATATTACAATGTTAACTGCTAAAATACGGTGTTTATTATTATGTCAACATTTATAGATAATTAAAATATTTACAGTTAATGTGTTTTTTTAGCACCATTATGGAATGTCTTATACTACCTCTCCAAGAGAAACTGGAGGACTGGAAAAAAGCGGTACTTAATTTAGATAAAGATCACGCAAAAGGTAAATAAATTTTATAATCGGTTCACGATCTGTTCCCGTCTTGGTAGAGCATGAAAGTCAGATGGTTTATTATACTATCTCAAGCACAAGATGACAAAGTCTGCATAAATTAATTGTAACCGCGTGACGTATGTAGTTATTACCATGGCGATGGAGCAGATTATCAGAAGTTTCCAAACTAAGTTATAGTTATAATTTTCCATACTTTCATAGATTACAAACGGGCTCGCGCCGAACTAAAAAAACGTTCAACTGACACGCTGCGCCTCCAAAAGAAAATGCGAAAGGGCGCCGGAGGCGACGTACAAAAGCGCTTCGAATGCGGCATGCAAGACGTCACAGAACGCCGCCAACTCCTCGAGGAAACCGAAAAACACGCCGTCCGTGCAGCGCTAATAGAAGAGCGCGGTCGCTTTTGCACTTTTGTTGGTCTCCTAAAGCCCGTAGTGGTAACTTATTTTCGCCCAAAACTAAAACTCCCTGCTTATGAAAATCACTTTCAGGATGAAGAAGTCTCCATGCTGACGGAAATGTCGCATCTTCAAGAAGCCGTTCAACAGTTGGAGAAACACACAGCTGATCCTCAAACTCTTCCACCGGCTTCAGAGCAAGTGATTGCCGATTTGAAGAGTTCAGACAGTGGGTGGTCGTTTCAGACGCCACCGTCTTCGCCGTCCAGTTTGGGGTCGAGGAAATCGTCAATGTGTTCTATTAGTTCGTTGAATAGTTCTTCTTCCGGTAGTTCTAAGAGCCATCATTCGCCCAGTCATCCACATTGGCAACGGTCCATGTCACAGGTAGATTTTGTTTGATATTTTCAAGAGTTTTTTCTTCAATGTTTGTTTTTTTGGTTTATTTGAGTTTGTTTTTATTTTATTTTTATTTTTTTTAAATATAGCCTATAGCTCGTAGTGGCACCATACGGTACATGTCTATCTCTAGCCAAGATTCTGGATTTACCTCACAAGACACTCTTTATCCTAGACCTCCCTCTTTTTGTAGTTCTGCACAGGTAAGAATGAGAAACCCGTTTTTATTTTATTTTTTCGTTATCACCTCATTTTTTTCCTGTAAAGTTTAGATTAAAACAGTTGGCTCTAAATGCTCAAAAATCTACATATAAATGGAAAATCAATATTTTTAGGCATTTATAGTCGGCAATAAACCTCACATCATTGCACTAATATACAAAATGTTCTACGAAAAAAAGTATTTTCCAGAAAAATATAATCATTATTTCGAAAAAAATCTAGGAATTATGCATAAGAAAAATTACATTCTATTATATTCCTGTGTTATCGTAATAATAATTATTAATCACAGATATCATGCACTGATTTGGTAATAATTCCACTTACGTGATAAAAACAATTTTTATTACAGTTTATAAGTAATAAGTCTAATTATAATTTGTTTCTGAATGACATTATCAAGATTAAAGCACTTGTTTTTAATATTTGTTATTGGAAAAAACCAAACTGCTCTTGAGGCTAAATTGTTAAATTTTGAGCGCCTACATACTCCCTGGACATTTTCAATTGAACTACAAAATTCTGTCATGTAACCAATGAATCTTTTAGGTGTCAAACATGTCGGAGCACAGCAGCAACAGCAGCAGTTCCAGCACCCCTTGCACACCGTTTCCAGCCACAGCGATTCCAACCACAACATCTACTTGGCCAAATCTACAAGAGACTATTCAATTTGAACGTGCCGCTTCCGCTATAATCAGTGATCGTCCACATACTATATCTTCAGGTAAAACAAAGTTAGAAAAATTTTGGGGTTTTACTTAATGTTGTTTTGGTTTAGCGTATGAAAAAGGTCATAAACGTCCACCATTAACCGTGTACACATTCCAAGCACCAGATCAAAGTCTCTCTCAGCCAGCTAGTCCAGTTACTTCCATTACACCGACGGAGAGTATTGCTAGTAAGACTATTCCACTACGGAGTCCGGCTCCGTCTATAAAGTCGTTGCAGAATAAACCGCCGTTACCTACGGTAAGGCTATCACTAGCCTACAGCTTAGAGTCGATTTTTATTTATAATGTTACAGAGATGTTCCTCATTGGAGCGACCAAGCGGTCCGAATATCCCAGCGAAGACAATCGCTGCTATGCAAGGCGTTCGAGTGCTGCCCGATATGTCCTCAGATCAAGTGTTCAAAAAGCCGTCACCACTTCCAGCGCATTTATCCAAAAGTACTGTAGATTATTTGGGTAAAGTACAGGAAATTTACAAGAGTTTTTTAGGTATGCCCCAACCGACTTATGTTAATATGCACGAGTTGGCCAGTATGGCAGCCAACAAAGCTCAAGAGAAGTCACTGCCGCCACCACCTGCAGAGTTCAGCACGCCCATGACTACGGAAAAAGTAAGTAGATTAGCTGGTTGGGACTAATTGAATTTTTGATTAATATTTGTTTGAAATGTGTGTTTTTTTCTAGGTGGTTGAAGGCGAAAAAGACAGCAGCACCAGTGAAAGTTCCTTGGAATCGTCCAGTGGCTACGGAAGCCAAACAACCTTTTCCCTGGATAATCCCACACATATCGACGGTGAGTTTTTGTTTGAGTTCAAGCATGCGATTTTTCATAGTGCTTTTGTGCACCTTTTCATCACATCTCTAAAACTTATTAACTGTGTTTTACGCATGTGTGTGCTGATTGGTTTGTATTGTTAGATGTTAACGATACGGCTAGCAAGTATTGTACACTGCCTCGCAACAGTGATCTTAACGCTGCCCGAAGACGTCCTCTCTCCATGTCAGGTAATTTATATCAAGATGAGGTTGTTGGTTTTTTTTCATATCATTAAAGTGCATGGTAATTTTAGTTTAGTTTTGAGTTTTTATTGGGTTAAGTACGTGAATCTGTGAAAGGAATTTGTTTCAGTTTAAAATGTAAAGAATTATTTAAAAAATTAATTATAAATCGTGCACTACAATAAATAATCTGTACTTCAGACAAAATTCCTTGAACAGATCAAGATTTAGAAATTGTTAGTATTATTTAATGCAAAACTTCCCAATCTGGCATATATTAGAAATTTAAAGCTTTAAAGTTTCTTGATAATTGTCAGGTACTTTGGGACACCTCATTTGATTACTTTATTTTGCTGATTTTAGTTTAGCTTATTTTATTTTATTTCGCTCAATCATCTTCATTTTTTTTTCTAAAAATCCTTCTCTTTGAATAGCCATGTGTACTGGAATAATGCGGAGCACCCTCCTTCGCCGCGGCTCAGTACAGACCAACAAACCCCCACCGCCAATCCGCAGAACCTCGTCAATTACCAACACAGTCAGCTCCGGCCAGCTCTCCTCCATGGGCAGTTTAGAAAACCTCCCACCACCTCCAGCTTTCCTACTGGAGCCCACAAAACCACAAAAACCAGGCGTAAATGTTGCGGAAACAGTCAAAGCTCTAACCGAACTCAAACATACGCCGGCTAGTCCAAATTCTGTACGACGAATATCGGCTTCGGCCCAATCGATGTTCACTACTGCCGGGGCTCAACCGCCGCCTCAAAGTCCTATTTTAAGCACATTTCAAGCTCAAAATTTGAACAAAGTTTCGTACATTAGTCAGTCTGGTGGTGTGGTCTACGCGCAGCCCTCGCAATTAATCGGAGTTAGTCCTAGTGCTGTACGGAAAATCAACAGTTTTCGCTCGCAGAGTTCCGAAAGGAAAATAGAAGACGGTTTGTTTTAGTTAAATTTTTTTGGTGGTAGTTTAATGTGTTTTTGTTTAGGTACTGGTGGCGTTGGGTCGAATTTTATTGCCTCGTTGAGTGCCAAATTGGCGCCGAATTTGAGTCCTAGAACTTCGAGAAGACACTCGGAAGATTTGGTGGTGACGCAGGTTAATAAGGCGGGGCAAAGGGGGCCAGGACAGAGTTTTTTGGATTCGTTGAATGCCCGACTTGCCCAGCAACACAATACTAGTAATAATGTGCCACAACCACAAATTAAAGCTAATAAAATTCGGCAACTTATCAACAGCAAAGCTCAGGTAAAGATTACAGATAAATTCTTTAAAAAATATCTAGTTTTTTCTGTATTCTATGGAGGGGTTATTTTTCAGAATTACAAATACGATGAAATGTTTTAAGTGTTTCTGGTGAGAAAGAGTGTTTTTTTGGCTTTCAGGCACTAAAAAGATTTTGTTTAAATAAAGAGTGTCTTTCAGTTTGCGCATAATTTTAACAAGATTTCGCTAGAATTTAGAGTGATGCACTTTTACCATCACTTAATTTTTTTTCAATTGTGTTTTTTTTGTAGCCGGATCCGAAGGCGTGCCACGAGTCTCTGATGGATCAAATAAAACGCGGAGCCACTTTAAAAAGAGCCAAAGTAGTAAATGATCGTTCGGCTCCGAAAATATACTAATTTATTTGTGTGGATGAGAGAAGATTTGCAGACAATAGCGCCGTAATATTTTTATTACTACCAGTAAAGTATTTATTCACTTATTTCCTGTAATAATCTATTAATTATTTATTTTCTCTGTTAATATCCATTAAGTAAGTATAATGTAGTGTAATTAAAGATAAAAAAAATCGAAAGCAATTAGGTAGTGTAATACCTGAAGAAATTTCAATTATAATATATAAGATTGTAGTTTTGCCGTCTAACGTCCATTATTACACGAATCTGACTGAATTATTTTTATATTGCATAGTCAAAAATAGTATTATTCCTATAGAACTGATATTTTGTGGTCATTTTTGTTCTTGAAAGAAATTATTTATTTTTTATTTCCAAAATGTTTTGTTTTTGTTATATAGATGAAGTTGTTTTAATTTTTCATATTTAATAAAATAGCGTCTGTTTGGAAAAGAACCATACGAGATTTCAAGAGGGTTTTTCCTGCAGTTGTTATAAAACAGGTACAAATTTTTATGTTCTTAAATATTGTTATAATTATTGTGTATATAAACTTATAAAGAAGTTATAATGATGCAGATTGAACTTTTAGTAAAAATTAGTTATCCGGGGGAAGTTGCTATGCTATTATTTAAACTCCTCATTAACTAATTTTAACTATTAGATGATAAACTGCATCATCTAATATATTAACGTGTAAAATGTAGGGGATATTAGAGCACAAACATTCGTTTTATCTGTTTTTCCTTTCCTAATTATTTAATTCGTTTAATTGTCAGTTTTTCATTTTGTATTAATACTCGTAAATGTAGCTAGTTATGCATGCTGTAAGTTAATAATTTGTTTGTAACGAAATTACTTTGTAGCTTAATATAATAACCAGAAATTTATTTTAATTGTAAATATATAATCAATTCAAAATCGACTTAATATTGGAATAAACATGTTTGTACAAGAGAAATTAATGTTATAAAGTGATATCATTTAGCTAATTATTAATATGTGATGGTTTAAGCGTTTTACTTAATTTGTGTTGTGTATGATGATAAAATAAAGTTGTGGAAATTTTATTGAAACTTTTTAGTCCCGGAAAAAAGTGCTTGCTACTTAAACTTCAATTTTCATTGCATTGAGGTCCACTGTTCCAATAAATTACTATTCTTGTTGTTTCGGTTTAATTTTCTTTGTTTCTGCAAAAAAGTGATCAAAATAACAGTTCTTTACAAATTTTTGATTACCTGTTGGTTTAAACAGTAATTCTTCGGCTCGCACCAAAGGCAGTTCGTAGAATATGGTAAACAAGAACGCTAACATAAAAACCAGTGATATATCAGCGATACTATCGTAAATCTGTAACATAAAACTTAGTTTCTACTTAAGCTCGAGTTAAGTTATTTTTACCACATGTAAATTCGAAAAATAAATTGGAATTTTTGTCGAGCCACTTTTATACAACTGCAAAATTGTATGTAAAAGAAATATCCCGTAGGTAACCCTCCCTAAAACCCGGAACATTTGCGCTGACAAGAAATCGTTGATTACACCTCCATAACCGTTTAGACATGACCACATGATCCAAATCAAGCCCATAGTCCAAGCAGAACGTGAAAATGCGAGATACGCCGACGATTCCAAGCGATTATAATCGTGGGATTCCAACTGGAAATTATGGCAACCAAAAACAGCCGAGGCCATTACACTTAACGATATAATCCATGTGGTGATATTCAGTGGTTTACTAATGATGATTTTGCGCCCCCTGGTTTTAAAAATTATATACCCAAAAACTAGTCCCATGATATAAGGTGCGGCCCGAGTATGCGGCACTATGTAATATTTTTGAAAATATTTAGTGTCGAACAATTGGTTCCTACAACAAACATTCATTAATTGGGAGGTTTGTTTGTTATAAAGTATAGTACGTTATAGGCAACATTTCCCCTTCGTATTTATTCACCCACGCCAAGTAAAAACTAACAGCCATAGAAACCGCATAGATGAGAACTAGGTTCACATATCCAAAAACTGGCCACTTCCAAAGTGGATACAAAACAATTGGCGATAGAAAATAAAACGGCATTTCACAAGATAAATACCAAATCGGGTAAATACACTTAAATTAAAAACAAAGCTTAATTAAACTAAAATAAATATTATCAAGTCCCACCACACCAATTTCCCTGGATTCACATAATCCTGGACATGCAGCAAAGTCGACCACCAATAATCCTGGCAAGGCTTCTGATGTGCTAGATAAACATCATACAACAACGGCCCATTAGCCAAAAACTGTGCCAAAGTACAGTAAAATAAAACCACTAAAGCTAAGGGTGTAGTAATGCGAAGATAACGATGGACGTAGAAGAACGCTAAGTTGAAGTGGCCGGTTTTGGTGACGTAGTCGAAGAAACCAATACTGACGAGCATACCGCTGGTCATGAAGAAAGAATCCACGCTTACTGTGCTGCCTAGGATTAACGTGCTGGAGTATTGGAGGATCCACTAGAATTAATTTAGAAAATTTGCAAAAAAATTATGAATAAAAAAAAAATTATACATCGAGTATGTCTAGTTGATTAACCACCGGCAGCATGATGTACATGATGTATCTGTGGCCCATCACAACGTAACAAGAGCTAAGTAGCTTTAACCCATGCAAGAAGCCAAGATTTTCCTTGGATGTCCGTCCTTTAGCCATCACTTTTTGTAAATTAGTGTAAGCGGAAAAAATATGCACAATAATATTTTGTTCTACAAAAATTATGTTATGTTGATAATAATTTTTGTCTAAGAGATTTACCACTAGAATTATAGTCAACCACTGCTGCTATTAGTCCTAGGACAATAAACGAGGCGAAGAAAGCTCTAAAAATTATTTAATAAATTTAGCAGGATTATTTTAGTTCTCGTCTTACATTACTGCATACTGCATCGCTCCCATTTCAGGCCTCTCACTCAAATTACTACAATAATTCTCATCCAAACTCACACCAATCTCCAGCCCCTCCATAGTCTCCCGAATAGTCCTGTTAAAATGCTGCAAAATATCCTTACCACTACAAGAATCCGGCACACAAACCGACCAGCCAATTTCCGACCTTTCAACCATAACGAAAATCTTCTTAAACCTCTGAAAACATTTCATGAAGCAAGTTAACAACCTCTGCAAAAATCCAGACCCTTTCAGAAACACTCCTGTAAGTCAGGATTTTGTAGATGAGTTCTATGCTGGGTTTGATTTTCAAAACGCAGTGTTTTCCTGTTATGAAACCAGAGGGGGTGTGTTTATGTATGTTGAGGCACTGGTGGTAAGAGCCGAAGTCCATAAGATTGCCCATGAGGACTCCGGCTTGGAGTTTGGAAGAGGAATCGAACACTATTAGAGGAATTAGTTGTACTAATATGTAGTGTGATTTTGTGTTATTAAGTACTTTGTAAGGCCCACGGTTCGAACGCTCTTAAAGCAGTTTTGAACTCGTTTGAGTGTTTTTTACATAGTTCACCCTCAGCGTTGTCCAGAGCATAAACTGCTAGAACTTGGTTCATTAAAAGGCCCTGCTTCATGGATAATTTGACTGGTCTATCTGGAACATATTCTATCGCAGTGAAGTTTCCTTGACTAAAAATTAAAAACTATTAGATGAAGATACTTCTAAAAAATTCTCACATTTCTTCAGTTGCAAGTACAACTGGCAGGAATAATAGACGTAAAATCCTTCGTAGGTACATTTTTACTATAATACCTGAAAGTTTACTGCCGTACTTATAAAGCAAACAACTTAATGGAGAAACTTGTTGAAAAGTTTAATTTCTTTAATAGCTACCTTAGTTTTTTTCTAATACTAAAACTAAGATTACTGTTATCTTAGAAATAGAATATTATAACGCACAAGTTTTTTCAGGTCTAAAAAATAAAACAGTACTATTAATAAATTTTATATTTCACTGTACAGTTACATTCCTTAGTCGAGTCTAATATTATAGAAATACGGTATATAAATATTCAGTTCAAAGTTGGACTCCTGTTTAAGTTTATTTTTTAACACCACTCATATCACAATAAATAAGTGCCAATAATGTAGTATGTATTTTACTTGAGTGATAATGTAATAAATTTAAGGGCACGAAAACAATTTGTGCTGATAGAACTTCCCCTTTGTAATTATTTAGTTAATCATTAAATAATATAGCATAAAAATGGCACAATAACATAAAAACATACTCTACAATTTAATTAAATTATAAATATCCAGACTATTATACGGTTTTCGTAATTATACAATAATTATTAGCCTTAACTATTGTTTTTTTTTTTATTTAAATATATTTATTATCTTGTTTTTAGGTCTATAATAAAAGAGATGTGTATCATATGAAAATATAGATAATTTTTTACAGATTTATCTTAATGGTAAAAAGGTCACACATATATTATTTCATATTTACATACAATAGAATTTTACTTTAACAAAAACCTGAAGGAACGTTTTTGTTTATTGGTTTATAGAGATACTACTGAGATTTAAATAAAAAAAATCTCTGAAAAATAAATTTAATAAATAATATTAAATGATATGTCTGACAAAACTATTTACATAATATTATGACTGGGTGTATATACATTCCAATGTCATTCTTATCCATTTTGAGACAAAATTAAAATAATTTAAATCATACCTTACGGAAACAAGTTATAATATAATTTTAACACAAAACAAACGATTTATACAACGAAAAAACTATTTCATCTTTCCTTATTTTTAAAAAAATATTTACACTATGTACCTATAGTTTATTTGCTTTTGTAGAGCTGTCAATTGCACATTGTTTTACGCTTTAATTTAAAGCTATAGGAAAAAAATCGCTTCATAATTTATCACAATTAAGAACATCTGATAAATATTTTCCTGCACACTATCGGATGCTTTCCCAAAAAACCCCAAGTAACATTTTGAATATAAACAGATACATACCATAAAAATCAGAAATTAATGATAAATTTGGAGTTTATGAGAAATTTTTGCCAGATCATCCGACAATGTTCTGTAGCCATTTTTTTCATTAGTGGAAGGCACGCACTGGATTATCCAGCATGTTTAGACAGGTTTAGTGGCATATCTAAAAAAAGAATTAATGACATAAAAAACCACATTTTTTTACTACGATTCCCAAACTTAAAAACGTAGCAGTTCCTACCTGCAACAGTTTCGTCCTTATTATCGGCATCTCTCGTCGTCGGATCACCAGCCCACGAACAAGACGGCGCCTCCTGACGCATGGACATCTGCTGCATAGATGGATACACGGGAGGCACTATGTAACCCCTACCATAGACGGGCGCTGCCCCAAAGTAGGGTGGACACGGAAAGGGATAATAAGTTGGTATATACGACTGATGATGGGAAGGATATGGAGGGTAAGCACCGCGTTTTTCCGCATGCTGCTGCTGAATAAAAAAAAATTACACATATGATTCGGGCTGGATTCGCGGAACTTACTGATAGCTCGATGGACCGCAACCTGTCCACACTTTCCGAATACCATCGATCATCTGAGGTAGGTGAGGAGTAATGTGGCTGCGTCACAGGTGAAAAGTGACTAGGGGAATTGCTGGGCGACCGTTTGATATTACGATCGTCGGCCAACAACGAGGTGATGCTGTAGTTGCTGCTGCAATTTCTTGGTGGTTTCGTGTCTTCCAGTACACCATTCACCGGACTACCGACTTTCGCTAACGATCCAGCAGCTGAATTATTGCAGAACGTCTGGTTTGTTGTTGTGGCTGTTTGCTGCTTGTTTCGGCTGCGCTTCTGACAATTATTGTCTTCTATTGGGGGTTTGTCTTTCTCCATTTCTCTGAGGAAACGCTTCCTTGGCGACACCACCATGTCAGCTCGAGTCGGCGTACTGAAATGAAACATTCTAGCAAAGTGGGACTTAAATCCAAATAACCAAATAAAAAGCTAATGACTGCAAGTAAAAAATTCTTTTTACTCAACTAACTCAACTAACCTTGTCCGCTGATTTTTGTCTGACAACTTTTGCACAATGGCAATCAAAACGTCTTTGGGCTTGTTACATGCCTGTTGCACTTTATTATTGCTTGCACTATTACTGATTGTTTCTTTCAACACTTTATCGTTGCATTCCAATTCCGGTGCTGTTGAGTACGGCTTTCTTCGTTTTTTGCTACGTAGATTGAACCGTTTGCTTTTCGGACGCCAAAAATACAAGGTCAGTTCTTTGGATATGTTTTGTCGTGGTGTTGTCTGCTTCCAGGAGTGGTCTCGTTGCCATGGTGACGACTGGATTGAACTGTTATCATCGGACACTGAAATAAAATCAACGGTACAATTATCATACAAAAATGATTGTAGGTAGGAACACAGTTGGCTGTGAAATCACAAGAGTTGCGATTGATTGGTTGTGTAGGGTCGCAGTTGGCTATGGTATCGCAACTCTTGCGATATCACAGCCAACTGCGTCCCTACAAACAGTTAGGACACAAAACATTTGTCATTAGAGTTGCAGGACAATTTTACAATTTCGAATCACGCAGACTTCAGAAGTGGATTCTGCACATGGAAATGTGTACCAAAATGCGTCGTTTTTAATAAGATAAATACAATTTTTTGTTTTTTGCTTTTAGTGCTTATTTCTTATACTAATGATATTTTAATAGGCAATTGGTTCATGTAATTTATATCACAAAACTCTTCTTTAACATAAAATTACTCCTGAACTAATTAACATTTAATTACTTATTTTAAAGAAGAACATTTAGTACTCTAAATGAGTTCTAAGAAAAGATACAAAGTTCTAAATATGTAATAAATAAGAGATTATACAGTAATTATGAAATTAAATTCCAAATTATGGCTTATTGTAAAATTAATTTATTATAGCTTAATTTTAAATTAGGTACTTCTTTAAATTATGTTTACTTATGTACCGAACATTTTTGAAAATAATAATAAATAAATGAATAAATATAAAAACTACAATCCTCTGAACCTTTACAACAATTACAGATGAAAAAACTGATTACACGCTGGTTTGTTTCCTCTATTTCAACACTGAACATTACTATCCGAAATCTTATTAATTAGACCGTGAACAACAGGCTTCTTTTAGAACACAAACAATGGAAACTTAACACAAAGTTTATGAGGCAACTTTCCAAGAATTTTCTTAAGCCAAAATACCAATTTTCGGCTAGGGATTTGGGGCTGTATGTACAGGAAACTCACCACTAAGTGACGTACTGCTCTCTTGGCGGTACGTGGGTGTTGTAACTGCTATTCCCTGTGGTGGCCAAAACGTCTTCCGTGGCACCGAAACCCAAGAAACTCGTTCGCCCTCTCGAGCCCTTTCCAATTCCAAGATAAATTTACCATCTAGAGCAAGCGAAATATTTTTGTTAGGTAGCTAAACTAAAATAGTTTGGGTTTGGTAGGCAACAGACGTACCTTTGAAAAACTTGAGGCGGCCCCCTTGTGAATAGTTCGATTTGGGGCACTCCTCCTTAAAGGTCCCATCAGCATTTCCATTCATGCCATGTCTTCTGGTCCCGTCTTCTGTCATTTTTGTACATTTTGTCAAGATGGTGTTTGGAGTCGGGTGTATCTCGGAAATATGCATTTCATAACAACGTTTTACCGAGGGCGAAAGCCCGTGTACTGTTTAAATTCATTGTTGAAGTTTCTAAATAAATGATGTTTCAATCCATTCCACCTGCTGACACAACTGCAAGCCGCCGCGGCAGTTTCGCACCAACAACGTTCCCGTTTAAACGGTCGAAATCACATCGCATTAAATATGTCTTCCACATATTGTAAACATATTTTCGTGTATTGTTAACAATGTTTATTTCAACCGACTGAATGACTAATTAAACCACTAGAGTAGCCTCGGTTTAGTACGTCCTGTGGTGGTCAAATTTTTGATGATGTTGTCGATGGCTCAGTCGGTTTCGTAAAAAGTTCATTCACTCACACCATCTATTTTTATTATTTGCTATTTAAAACAGCGCTCGCACCTGGAAAACTAACAAAATTTACCCAAAACATTCTTCTAACCTCTCGAGAGTTAACCAAGCAGAAAAAACTCGTTTTTTGACGATTTAATTAATATTTAAAAATTGTTTAAACAATCATTTTCAAATTACGCGCGTTGCTTTAACGCTATCGATAAAACAGCGCTACTTATTACCAACTATTACTTTAACTGGCATGTTTTTTAAACCACCGTTGCCATATTTATGATAATTGTGAAAACATGGAAAATTCTCCAAGTTTACAGATATTTATCAGAAATTCTAATAAAATTCCCGACATTAATCATAAATTGCACTTCTTTGAATTTAGAATTTAGTTTTAGTTCATTTAGTTTCCAATTTTACATTCCATCCCTACCACCAACCACTTGGCAACACCGTAATTTACTTAAAAGCACGGCCGTCCAAGCGTGCAGCGTCATTTTTATTTCTGATTTTATCGAGTGAATACTTGTTGTTTTATTAAGTGATAATAAACATATTTTTGCATCGTTTTGACGTTAAACAGTGTAAACTTACGTTGTAATACACACAAATAACTATTCGAGTAAAATGGCAACTACTAAATTACCTGCTGGTCGCAACCAAGCCTTCGAAGATTTGTCCAATGTTGAGTTTGAGACCAGTGAAGATGTGGAAGTTATTGAAAAATTCAAACACATGCACTTGAAAGATGAGCTTATTCGTGGAATATTCGCATATGGTAAGTTTTACCACCTAGTGAAAGTGCGTTTTAAACATGTGCATTCCCTACTAACCTCAATTTGTTACAGGCTTTGAAAAACCTTCAGCTATTCAACAGCGGGCTATAAAACCCATTATGAAGGGTCGAGATGTTATTGCTCAAGCCCAATCAGGAACTGGTAAAACCGCCACGTTTTCCATCGCAATTCTGCAAGCTGTTGATTTGACTATGAGGGAGGCTCAAGTTTTGTGCTTGTCGCCCACTAGAGAATTGGCAGTGCAAATCCAGAAGGTTATCCTCGCTTTAGGGGACTTTATGAATGTACAGTGCCATGCCTGTATTGGAGGAACGAATTTGGGAGAAGATATAAGAAAGTTGGATTATGGACAGCATGTAGTCACCGGGACACCCGGCAGAGTTTATGGTAAGGAAATTTTTAAGGTTACAGTTTGTTCATAAGCTAACTGAATTGAATTTGTAGATATGATTCGTCGAAGAGCCTTCCGTACAAGATCTATTAAAATGCTGGTTTTGGACGAAGCCGACGAGATGCTGAACAAGGGATTTAAAGAGCAGATCTACGATGTGTACAGATTCCTACCACCATCCACTCAAGTTGTGTTAATTTCTGCCACTTTACCTCACGAAATTCTGGAAATTACCTCCAAATTTATGACAGACCCCATCAGAATCTTAGTTAAACGGTAAGCAAATAAACTAATTGTAGCTATTCCAGAAAATTTCATTCTTGTATTGCTAACTTTAGCACGTATTTTGTACAAAATATTAATCTGTTTGTTCTTTTAACTAGTGATGAGTTGACCCTTGAAGGCATCAAGCAATTCTTCGTAGCAGTCGAACGTGAAGAATGGAAATTCGACACCCTCTGCGACTTGTACGACACCCTAACAATCACCCAAGCAGTAATTTTCTGCAACACCAAAAGGAAGGTGGACTGGCTGACGGAGAAGATGCGCGAGAACAACTTTACGGTGAGCTCAATGCATGGAGATATGCCGCAGAAGGAGCGTGACAACATTATGAAGGAGTTCCGATCCGGTCAAAGTCGTGTCCTTATTACCACAGATGTCTGGGCAAGAGGAATTGATGTTCAACAAGTCAGCTTGGTAATTAACTACGATTTGCCCAACAATCGTGAATTGTACATTCATAGAATTGGCCGGTCTGGTCGTTTTGGACGTAAAGGTGTAGCCATTAACTTTGTTAAGTCGGATGATATTAGGATTCTTAGAGATATCGAACAGTATTATTCGACGCAAATTGATGAAATGCCAATGAATGTTGCTGATTTAATTTAGAGTTTTATATATTTTTTTGTATTTATTTGCAAGCTTTGTATTTAGTTTTTATGGCGTAATTAATAATTTTAACTGAATAACTGTTTATGTAATAATATTGTAAAGAGTTACAATGAAATAGAATTATAATGTAAGAGTAGACACGAATAAGATGTATTTTATTTATCATAATTGATAATAAATGTTTTGTATATTAAATACATATTTTATTTCTTCAAAAATTAATAAATTATAAAAAAAAATAAGTTAAAGAAAACACGTATTCCTCAACTGTAATGAGTTTACTGTTGGGAATTTTTAAACGTGCACAAAGTTCAAATTTTGGGAAAAACAACTGTGCTAGCACCCTGTATAGTCTGCATGTAGGCAACCAACATTACACAAATATATTACAATCAATACTAATTATAGTTATTTGTAAAGAGTACAGAATCATCCCGTAATATTTATAATCTACCACATCGAATTGTAGAAGAGGTTTAAAGAAAATAAACATTTTATGCAGTTGGTTCCTTGCATATTTTGTGGTTGGTTCCACTGAGAAAAATTGGCGACGCCGCAACCCGCAACCAACTAAACTAACCTCTTCTTCTGTTGTTGGAGTATTTGCGTCAAAAACATTTTCAATGGAAGAGCAAACAAACGTAAGTAAACCGTTGCTTTTTAATTAATTACTAATTCTACTGTATTTTAGCTTCCTCCCCATGAGGGACAACTCAACATGGAAATGGCTCCTGGTCAATCTCCACCGGAAAACATGATGATTCCTCCTGGTTTTGGCCCACCGGGAACTCACGGTTGGATTGGGGACGATTACAGTACGTAGAAACACATGAAATATTACCAAAAACTAACTTATGTTTTGTAGGAAATAATCCAATGATGCAACCACCTCCTCTCACTGATAAAGGTTTACCATCGTTGCTGTCGCTTAAGATTGATTTACCGGAGCAAATGAATGAAAACAGTTCAGAAGTGGTTTTACCTCAAGCTTTAGAAGAAGTTTTAGCGTTAAAAAACCAGCGAGCTTTGGAGCTAGGTACGGAAGATGGTGCGGGGGACAGCGCTAAAGAAGCACAAGACAGAGAACCGCTGTGGGAAAAAGATGATAATGCTGTGAGTTTGTTATTAGTAAAAGTGATCCAGTTAACTGTATTTTTGATTTGATTTGATAGGAGGCTGCAACTGAAGGGGATGTTGAGCTAAATAAACAAAACAAGGATGCAACAAAAATTAGCAAGAATAAAAAGAAAAAGAAGAGGAGGAAGAATAAAAAGAATCGTGAAAACGAGGAGAAACTAGCAGAAAAAGCTAAGGATAACGAGGAAGTTGTTGAACTTGATGATACTATTAAAAAAGAAGTGGAAATAGAGTAAGTTTGTTTAAATTAGAATAAAAAATTATAAATCGCAACTTTTCTGTGTGTATTTATTGCAGGTACGTCCAAGAAACCATAAGACTTCACGAATTGGCACCTCAATACCGACAGTTTTACTCGATCTTTGAGTCGTTTAAAATATCCGATCAAAAATCCGATATTCCTCCACCAATGCTAGCTACACCCACATCTCTGTCGAGTAAAGCTGTTTCCAGTGCACTTGGCGATGATTTTCAGGAAGAAATGGAAGATGGAGAGGATGTAAGAATAATTATGGTATTTTAACTAACATTAATTATTTATTTTTGTAGAAAAAACCGGACGAAAAGAGCAAAATGTCCAAACGAAAATTGAAGAAACTAACCAGGTTGAGTGTAGCAGAATTGAAGCAACTAGTCAATCGGCCCGATGTCGTGGAAATGCATGATGTAACTGCTAGAGATCCTAAACTACTGGTACAGTTGAAAGCTCATCGGAATACAGTGCAGGTATAGTTTTTGTATTACATGAAGTTTATAAGATTTTGACTAGTATTGGTATTTTTAGGTACCGAGGCATTGGTGCTTTAAACGGAAATATTTGCAAGGCAAACGTGGTATAGAAAAACCTCCTTTTAATCTACCAGATTTCATCAAACGAACTGGAATAATGGAAATGCGGGCATCGTTGCAGGATAAAGATGAGTCGAAGACTTTGAAGGCTAAAATGCGTGAAAGAGCCAGACCGAAACTCGGGAAAATCGACATCGATTATCAGAAGTTGCACGATGCGTTTTTCAAGTAAGTAGTAAACACTTTTCTAGTTAGCATGCAACTTTAATAAACATGTTTTTCTAGGTGGCAAACTAAACCCAAAATGACCATTCATGGGGACCTCTACTATGAAGGTAAAGAGTTTGAGACAAGGTTGAAGGAGAAGAAGCCAGGTGATTTGTCAGAGGAACTACGTACAGCTTTGGGCATGCCTATTGGTCCAAACGCCAATAAAGTTCCGCCACCATGGCTTATTGCCATGCAACGTTACGGACCACCTCCTAGTTATCCTAATCTGAAAATCCCTGGCTTAAACGCACCTATTCCAGATGGTTGCGCATTTGGTTATCACGCGGGCGGCTGGGGGAAACCTCCAGTCGACGAAAATGGTAAACCACTTTATGGTGATGTGTTTGGTACAAACGCCAGCAACATTGATGTAAGTTGATACAAAAATCATTTCAGTATAATTTTTTGTAATATTGGCTGGTTTTAGGATATTGGTGAGGACCCTAACGTCGACAGATCCCTATGGGGTGAGTTAGAATCTGAATCCGAGGAAGAAAGTGAGGAGGAAGAGGAAGACGAAGACAAGGACGGACAGAACGTCCCCGATGAATCTGGTTTGGTCACACCAGCAGAAGGTCTAGTAACACCTAGTGGTCTCACAAGCATTCCGGCTGGTATGGAAACTCCTGAAGCCATCGAACTTAGAAAGAAGAAAATTGAGAACGAAATGGATGGGTGCGTTGCACACTCTAATCAACTACTAGTTTACTAATTTTATTTCGTTTTTCTAGCGGTGAAACTCCTGTGTTGTATCATATTATCCCCGAGAAACGTAATGAGAGAATTGGTGCCGCCATGATGGCTAGTAGTCATGTTTATGATATGACCAACGTTAATCAACCACCTCCAGCTGTGTCAAGACGTGCAGGAGATCGTGAAGGAATGGTTGAGTTGGCTTTAGATCCCTCTGAATTGGATATGGACAGTGACGCTATGGCGGTTAGGTATGAACAGCAAATGAGGGAAAATCAGTCACATTTACAGAAGGAGGATTTGAGTGATATGTTAGCTGAACATGTGGCGAAACAGAAGGTAGTAGAAGTTTATGATTTTATCACGTGTTTGGTAATTTATCTTTATTTTTTTAGAGCAAACGCAAGAGACAACAACAAGATACTAAACAGACGAAGAAGTATAAGGAGTTTAAGTTTTAAGGAGTACAAGCAAATAATTTTGTCTTAAACTTAATAATTAATTATCATATTTTATTCTTAAATTTAAAAATAAAATTTCAAATAAGTTTGTTTTCTTTTAATATTTTTTGTTTGTTTTTTAATTAGATACTACAATTTAAAATTCACTCGTATCTATTATATTTCGTTTAGTGAATAGATAGAATAATAAAATCTTTGAGTCATTGCACATTCTTTTAAAAATGTTTACCCCCACCAGAAAAAATTCAAATTTACCGCGTCTATTACTTGATGTACATCTCACTATTCTCAAAAGCGTTAGTATCTGTTGCCAACTTCGCACGAGTCCATTTCGTCCATCTATGCTACTTTTTGTCTGTGTTCTATAATTTTAACATAACCTCACTTCCTGTTAAACATGTCTAATAAAGCGTTTTCAATTTTGAAAGCTGTTAATTACACTTACCAGCAAGTTCGTTGTTATCCCCGATGGACCTACAGAAATCCCAAACGAGTTTTAACACCAGAAGAATTCGAAAATGAAGAGAAACAACGTGAAAAAGTCTCGACTAAAAAAGCAACCAAACCGGTGATTGATGTTGATGATGAAAATGATATTGTAACTACTGCTAGTAAAGGTTCTGGTCCAATTAAATGGAAACAACCTATACATGGTGCTCCTACAAACAAGGATGTATTCAGTTTTAAAATAAAGTCGTCAAAAAATTTGAAGCCATTAACTGCCAGTAAAGAATCTCCAAAAGAGCCTGTGGATATTTTGGAAACTATTATAGACAACGAGGGGAATTTTATTTATACAAAAATGAAGAATAATGATTCGAGAGTTGGGTGAGGATCCTGTGCTTTTATTGTGTAGAAGTTATTTTTATATATGTACCAATTTTCAGGATGATTTTAACCAATGTTAAGTCAAGCAAACAAAGAGAAAAGCAGGATTTTATTCTTTTGGAAGGCAAGCGTTTGATTGTGGAAGCACTGCTTTCAAAATGTAAACTGGAATATATTTTATTTAGCCGCATGAAGGAACTGGAAGTTATTAAGCCTTATTTACCGAAAATAGGAGCTAAACTGTACAAAATACCGTACAGGGAGATGCAAATGTGGTCGGATTTAACCACAGCTCCAGGAATTATGGGTAAGTCCTCGAAACTTAGTAAACCATCCAGCTATAATACTAACATTTATAGCAATTTTCAAAACACCGGATACGACGCAAGTTGCACCAGAAGTTTTACCAATAACTGTAATTTGCGACAATATAAGAGAACCTAATAATCTGGGGGCTATTTTACGAACATGCAGCGGTATTGGATGCGAAAAAGTCATCTTAACAAAAGGTTCAAAACGCCTAGTTTAAAAGTTATCAACTTAGTAATTAATTCTTTTTTAGGGTGTGTTAATGTCTGGGAGACGAAAGTCCTTAGAAGCGCCTGCGGAGCTCATTTCAAGCTGAATATTCAACGGAAATCGGACTGGAAAGAGATACAGGAGGGTTTTACAGATTGTCGGTTATTTATAGCTGATAACAGAACTGCGGATGTAACTGAAGAGTCTCCTGTTAATATTATACCGTATTATAGTGTAGATTTTAAGAATATTGTATCTAATCAAGGAGGGGAAATTGTGATTGTAATAGGGGGTGAAACAGAAGGGGTTAGTGCAGAGGCGTATGATTTTTGTAAGGAGTATAATGGTGTTAGACTTAATATTCCTTTGATGAATGGGGTGGAAAGTTTAAATTCCGGAACAGCTTTAGGGGTAATAGGTTTTGAGATAAAAAGACAGTTGTCCATGAAAAATGATGAGCAATAAAATGGATTAATATTTTATAAGAAAATATAGTTCAAAAAAAATAAGTGGTAGTTAATTTATTGTAAAGTTTTTTAGGCTGACAAATTTATTTGTCAAAACTAACTAAAAATTCTAGATGCATTCGTAGATTACTTTATCTGGTTCATTTTCATTGAAATTAAATGTTAAATACATTTGACCAACTTTAAATTTTATTTGTTGAACCGAAAAAAATTCATATCTCCGGAAAAACTGTAGGTAATTCGGTTCTGTTTGGGTTCCGCAGTTTGTTTTTTCAAGCTCTATAATCGTGCATACATATTTATTTATTTAGAGCAAGTTTAATTATTAACAATAAACAAGTACAAGATGTATCTTGTCTTTGTATCCGAAAAGTACCTCTAATATTTGATAACTTGAATGTATGGGAGTATGTATGTATTTATTTATTTCAAGTTTTATTAGGCAACCAAACATACAAGATGCCCCTGAAAGTATGCAAATCTAATACATATTCTCAGTAGCGTTATCTAGTAGTTTAAGTATTAATTACCGGAATATAGTTTCCTGTAAAAAAAAGAACCCTGTAATCACCTTAAGTTTTAGTAACTTTTTCGATGCCAACACCTAACTTCACACTATTTGAAATGAAAAATAAATACGTCGTGGAATCGTCTTCTGGGTCCATTTAGAACTTAGACCATATATTATATGGTATATGGTCTAAGATTTAGAAGCATCGTCAGACAATTTAACAGGGATTAGGTTAGGGGTGTGTGGTGTTGGTACGCATGATTAGTAGTTCAAAAATATCAATATTGCGCCGAGTTTCAGGCAACCAGTAATACAATCAACTCTATTCCAAGTATCTTTTTCCAAGCAATCGGTTTTGCTACTCTATTCCAACCGTCTTTTTCCAAGCAAAATCTATTTTGCTACTCTATTCCAAATGTCTTTGTCCAGTTCAAATCCTGTTTGTTTCTCTATTCTTATTACGAAAATGTAAAATTTGCATTATTTTCGCAGGAATAAAATCAAACGAATCAAGTTAGAAAGAAATGGTTTTCATCAGGTTAATTAGCACCACTTTCTTTATCATTTTGCAAAGTTACATACAATTTGGAGAGATGAACGAAATCGAGGAAAATCATAAATGAATTTTTCGAGTGAAAAATTAAACTTGCTCTAAATAAATGAACATGTACGCACGATTATAGAGCATGAAAAAAGAAACCGCGGAACCCTAACGGACCCGAATTACGTACATTTTTTCAGGAGATATGAATTTTTTTCGAGTCAACCAAATAAAATTTAAAGTTGGTCAAATTTCGTGCAAAGACAAGTCAATGCATTAAAAAAGTCTAGAACAAGTAGCCTGATATTATAGATTTCCTGATATTTGCACTATTTTCTCGAAAATAATTCATGTGAGAAAATTTTGTGGCCCCGGCGCTTCCACCAAAATTTCAAAAATATTTTCCGTTTACATTTTTTTCCTGAAAAACGAATCAAGTTAGAAATAAGTGGCCTTCACCGTATTAATTAGCACCTCTTTCTTTACCGTTGTGCAAAGTTACATGCAATTTGGAGAGATGAACGAAATCAAGAAAAACATAAGGTTAACCCCTTATGAATTTTTCGAGTGAAAAATTAAACTTTCTCTAAATAAATAAACATATACGCACGATCATAAAGCATGAAAAAACAAACTGCGGAACCCAAACAGAACCGAATTACCTACAGTTTTTCCGGAGATATGAATTTTTTTCGGTTCAACAAATAAAATTTAAAGTTGGTCAAATTTCATGCAAAGACAATGTCAGTGCATTAAAAAAGACTAGAACAAGTAGCCTGATATTATAGTGTTTTAAAACTTACACTATTTTATCGAAAATAATTCATTTTAACAAATTTTGTGACCCCGGCGCTTCCACCAAAATTCCAAAAGTATTGTCAGACTATGATCATAGACATTATGCTTCAACTAGAACTGATTTGTTACTGTCAGATGAAAACCATAGACATTATTAGTAACTAGAACTGATTTGTAACTGTCAGATGAAAACCATAGACATTATTTATAATTAAGATGTAATTTCAGGCTGACACTTGACGCGCCACTTGGAGGCACTTCTGCACTGTACCGTAGATGGCGCTTACAACGTGGTATTTTTAATATATTTTGGTGTCCTCGATCTAGTTCTTTATGATCTGTGGTAATGAGTTTGCGCAGAAAAGGAAATTTTAGAAACTTTTTGGGGATTTTATTGGTTATATTCCTTATCTATGGTTCGCACTTCTATCAACATTTGCTTAATGTGAGGTTAAGTTCGTTTGTAAACATTTTTCGTAAATGTCTACGATGGATGACGCTTTAATTAACGAAGTGGTGAAATGCCTGTTTAAAATCGGTTTATGTGATAATTGCATCCTTCGCTTCTTACAAGACCCAACCAAAGAACTTCGAACTACGCCCCCGGTTATAACCTACAAATACGTAAGTCCCATTTGAGTCTCTCAAACATTATTATTCTTGCTTTAATTTTAGAAAGAGCGCCTTCGACTTTTATCAACGGAAAGAGGTCCGGCTTGGACTCGAGTGCCTTGCATGGGATGTTTAAATATACTTAAAGATGAAACACTGGCTGCTATCGAAACTGAATTATGTACTTTGAGGGTGGATACGAGTAAAGTCTATTCGTTTGGGGTTACCGTGCCTAAAAGTTTGATGATTAGAGACTGTTGTCTTTTAAGATATTTAAACGATAGGTACCAGATAATTTCTCCGGGTATGTTTAATACAATAATAATTTTCCCAGGAGTTATCAAAGTTTTTTCTAGAATTATTCACGCATAGTGTGCTTGAAATCCTTAAATGTTTTTTGTACAACACGGCAGCTAAATCATCAATTGAGCTTCACTATACCTCGGAGAATAGAATATTCGTTACGTTTGAATATGACGATGATCTCTTGGTATACATACTATGACTATTTGTTTATTTTTAACTTGCATAATATTTTTTCTGGTTTCACAGGAAGTGGTAAGATTCACACAGGCCGAAAAAGGAGTGGATTCTCTGGGGAAAGATATAAACAAACTTCCCAAACGTGTGCTAGCTGAAATGAGCAAACGTCCCATTTCGAGTGAGAAATTGCGAGTTATCGTTAACCAAATTCAAGATTACAACTTGAAGGTTTTTTATGGGGTACCCCCAAGCATTCCTCGTTCAAAAGCATATTCAAAACCGATTAGATGTATTGCTCATTGCTACTTTGGCGGCTGGTACACGAAGCACAGCAGAACTTTGCCACATCTAAGGGCCTGTGCGAACGAAGGCGAAACCAGCATAGAGGATGCTATTGTAGGCGAAATGCAGAACATGTTACAGTAAGACTCTTAGTTTTGTTTATTATAAAAACTACACAACATAAATTACAGAGTGCCAAAAGATGCTATTCGATTTTCCCCTTTGGGATGGGAAAAAACTGAAGTTAGAATGTTGGGAAAGGGGCGACCGTTTACCATATTTGTTAACGTACCTACCATGCCATTTTCACAAGAACTACTTGATCAAGTCCAACACGAGATTAACAGGAAAACCGATGGTTTAACTGTTAGTGGTTTGAAAACTGTACGAAAACTTGATAACGATCTTTTAAGAGAGTCTCAACAACTTTTAAAATCGTACACTGTTTTGTGTAAACTATACAGAACTAATAGTGATAGTACAAAAGTGATAAATAGTATTAACTCTGTATCTAAAATTATGGTGGAGCAGAAAACACCTATACGTAAATTAATGCAGAAGGCATTAGCGACAAAAAACAGGTACATTGAAAGTATGGAAGCTAAGTGTTTGCCAGGTAATAATGTAGGAAATAACCAAGCTATTTGTTATACCTCTAATTTACAGACCAAAAGCAGCTATTTATAGTGGATATCACTACGGAATCCGGTTTAAAATTGGATGAATTTATACATGGTGACTTAGGACGCACCCACCCCAGTCTTGCCAGTCTAACAGGAGAAATAGTTGAAATGGTAGCTTTAGATGTTTGCAAAATTCACCTTGAAGATTGGCCCTCACCTAATTTGGAAAAAACCTTCAAATTGTACTCTTGAAAATTTTTGATCGTTTCAATTTTTTTCGGAGTTTATATCTTGTAGTAGACAATCCACTCCTTTTTCACACTGAATGATTCTTACCACTTCCTATAAAACCAGAAAAAATATTATGCAAGAAATTGCCTTATTCAAAAATAACGAATATTCTTATAGTGAAGTTCAACTGCAATGTTGTAGGCGAAACATTTAAGGATTTCATGAAAAAACTGAAAATAATGATTGTATTAAACATACCAATATCTCTATAAATGTAGTATAAATATACTGTGATAAAAATAGACTTTATAATTATGTTTATTCAAATAATAAAAACTTCTATTATATATAAAATTTAAATACAATACTCATTCTAATTGAGTCTAGGCCTTTTCTCCGGTGGCGGTTTAATCTTCTCCTGTTTAACCTCCGGCTTATCCTTGCTCTCAGTTGTACCGTTTTCAGTCTCACTTTTAATGGGTGCTGTAACCGGAGGCTGTTTAGGCTGAGGTGGTGTAGGCAACGGAAATTTCTTGATGAGCTCCCCTAGCAACATATCGACTCTTTGTCGTTGAAATAGCGAGCTGGGTTCCTCTCGTGGTTTTTCCTCTTTAACATTCACAACTTTCGCTTTGTCAGCCCCCGCTCTCTGTGTTTTGAAATCCCAAGAGTACCCTTTGCTTGGGTGGTACCGGGCAAACCCAGCTGCTTCCTCGAAAGATGATTGTAGATGATGTACAGCAGATAACTAGGAAAACTTAAGGGTTAACCAAGGGATAGCTTTGTGACTTCAGGACTTACCAAGCGAGAATTTAAAACGCTTGCCAAGTCCGGGGCTTGATATACCACGCCCGCTATTATATAATAATCCGCTAAAGGGGTAACTTGTTGTGGACTGTGTCGATGTTGTTTACGAATCACATACAAAATTGGCTCTTGAACATGTAGTAGCACATACTCCAAACCAGTCATATTTCTACGAAAAACAGGTTATGGTTAAGAAACTTAAGGGTAAGGAACTTACTGTAGTTGGTCAGGATTTTGCCGTTGCATTTTAACAATTTCATTGTTGCAAGTTCTGTCGAAGAACGGATTGGTTCTTTCAGTAAAATAATCCATTACGTTGGAAGTGTTTAAAACGGGTATCCAGGCTGAATCGTGCCATGATAAGCTTAGAGGATTGTCGGGAATGCCAGGGGGAATTGCCAGTCGACCAGCCATCATGCTGTTGTAGAAAATTGTGTACAATTCAACACTTTGTTTATTTTATAACCTCAAAAGTTGATTGACAATTTAGCAGAACGGGGAATTTATTTTTTTTACGATGGCAGCCTTGAATTGTGTTCGTTATTCGAATTATTTTGATTGTATAGTTGGTTGCCTAATTTTGACAAAATCTTTTTAAAAATAAGTTTAATTTTTGTTAAAAAATAGAAAAGTGTGATTTTGAAAGAAGTTTCCTACTTATTTTATATTTATCTATATACTAGGAGGGTATTCTGTGCTATATACATAAATTAAAATATTTCGATCAGGTGTGTTCGCTGCTCAAACCATTTGGCAGATACTCGTTCAAAAATGCTTTTTAGGTTAGGTTGGTTTATTTATAATTTCGAGATATTTTTGGAACTTGCACGTTGTGACTAATGTTGCAACGACGTTTTTTCAACACTGTAGGCCGTCTAAAACCAATAATATTCTGGTAGGGTTTATTTACAGTATTCTGCGGGAACCCCAAGAAATGACCCACGAACCCCACAACAGACCTTAACTGGTATGTCCGAGCTACTCAATCGTATTTACACACTTCTAAAAGCAAACTGATTTCCAGTCTATAGTCCACATGGAGTTAACAGTGGTTCCCTTGCATAAGAACTTCGACTATACCCTCGACTGCTGTAGATTGTTGAACGACGAGTGGAAACGCAGTGAAAATGCCCGTCTTCTAGGCCTACAGTGCTCCTGTGACACACTACCAACAAGCTTAATTTTACTTAAACAAAACGAATTAATAGGACACTTGAAATTATCCTCAATACCAAGTGTAAAAAATGCCTGTTTCGTACAATCCGTAGTAATAGACAGAAAGTTAAGAGGACAGGGTTATGGTAGTATTTTGATGAAACGTGCCGAGGAATATTGTAAAGAAACTCTGGGTGTAGATACTGTTTATTTGTCGACTAAAGGACAAGAACAATTTTATAGTAAACTGGGTTACAAGGAATGCCCACCTATTTCTATTTACGGTTATAATAATAATCCTAGAGCTATAGCACCTGACACTAATATACAAAATTGTACGGAAGGACTAACAGCGGGCCCTCCTCCACCGCCTCTGCCTAAACCAAACAGTCACACCGTGAATAACAATGTGAGAACCTACATGAAAAAGGAGTTGTAATATTATAAAGTACAAAAGTGAAAAATGGATGTATTATACGAGTTTTATCATTAAAAAATTTAAATTATAGCCAGATTGATGTTTTACTTTTATTGCCCAATATCAGAAGCTATTTATTTTTCTATCTATATAGACACTGCTTTATCATTGCTGTCTCAAAATAAACAAATTGGCAGGTAGTGATATAACAAACAGATTGATAAAAGCCTTTAGTTTACCATTGTTGTTTACGTACCGACTTACAAATAAAATATATAGCATGCCATAGTTATTACTAATAATTATCACAATTCTAATATTTCTTTTGGCATAATACTACGACGTTTTTAAAAACAAAATGGTCCCCAATACCGAATTACGCCTTTCTCATCTAATCGCTCTACTAATATAATTTGCCCTTATATATTATATAATTATGATAAAATTCGAACAATACAAAGCAAATTTACTGCGGGTGTTTTGTACAAATCCCACAAACTTTCCCATAATGTTCTGGTAAAGTCAGAGAGTCAATCAGAAACCTCCCTAAATCATGCTTGGATATTACCCTGCCGGGGGGTGCTTTATCATGCTGAATTTGATAGTCCGTACCCGGTTGATCTACAAAAAAAAACCAAAAATTACCTTCTAGTCTACTCTAGTCCCCCCAATAATACTCACCGGCTATATGCGGTGGAAAAACTGCAATATATTTCAAGCCAGACTCCTTCACAACCTCGAATTCCCGCTGGTGGTCCGCGTTTAAATCCTTGAACATCGGCGGGACTTTATCCGGCTCGTAGAACAAGAAAGCCGACAGACAAACCGAGATTATTTCCACGTTTAATTCCTTCATCGCCTTGACAATATTCTTCATGCCCTCGCTCAAATCTGTCGTGGGTTTCAAGTCGTTTCTTGTGCCTAGTACAACCACAACGGCCGTAACATTCCTGATGGCGTTTAGAACGTCTGTGTAGTTTAAGACATCACCCTTCACCACTTCGACAGCGTTTCTCAACTCGTCGGGAAGTTTAGCTGGATCACGTACGAAAGCTCGCACATTTAAACCTGGTGAAAGTACTTGAGTTTTTTGAGGGTTTTTGGATGATGTTGATGGAAGTTTTACCTTTTTTTACAGCGGCTTCCACTGCACAGGTTCCAGTCATGCCAGAAGAACCGAATATTACCACCTTCTCCATGACTGCGTGTAGATTAACTGAGCGTTGGGTTATTGTGCACAATCACTATGACTGTTTAGTTTGTTATTAAATTATTTATATAACCTCTAAAAAGAACTGTTTGTTTCCCTTCCACTTCACTGTTTGTTTGTTTGCATTTGCAAAGAGCGAAGACAGCTAGTTAAATTCCAGTCGACCAAGCGAATTTTGCTTGAATAATATTTGACAAGTTACAAAGATTTCAGATATTTACCTGATGGAAATTATTGTAGCTCTTCGTTTTAATAATAAAGCGACGTATTCCGATGAATTTAATTAATTAGAACGATAAGAAGCAAGTTAGTCACAAAATAAGAAAACTGTATTTGACTGAGCAACTACCAAGTTTAAAAAGGGCGTAACTGTAGGGTTTAACAATTTTTCCAGATTAATTTTCCAATAAATAAAATCACAGGGAAATATTTCCAACACTAAAACAAATTTATCATTATGTATTAATTTATATTCATAACTTTTTTTAAACAGTTTTTTCTAGATTGTGAATCAAATTAATATTTAACTTTTTCTTCATATTCTTTAGTTAGGTTAATATCAACAAATTTCCTACAGTTCTATAATTTATAATTAAAGCATTTTTATTTTTCCATAAAATTAATAAATTATTTTCAAATTAATCAAAATTATTTATGGTGGGATCGTCAACTGATCACGCAGTACCTATTTCCGGTAGCGTCAAAATCAAATGTTTGTTAGGCTTGGCTTGGAACGATAGTTTTCATTCTATTTTATTTTATTTAAGCAAATATTCCATTTAAAGCTTAGTTCTTAGGTGAAACTCAATGAAAGATAATTAATCGGTTGTATTATAAAATTGCTATTTGAGTAATTTTTAACTTAAATATCGTTTAATAAAGCTAAAAAATGTGTGGGTGTGAAGACTCCTTTACTGAAACCTTGGCAACAAATTCAACAAATATTCAAATGTTTCAAAGCGTAAAGATTGCAATAAATTAATTTAAATCGTTTATTCTTGTGCAAAGCTGTTTTGATAGAAATTAGCGAAAATCTTCATCAAGTAGTTTAAGAATGAATAAATCTGATGATAATATTATAATAAAAGTCCACAGAATAACCGATGATGGCCAAATTACATCCATAAGGTATGAGGATGATCTGTACGCAACTGAAGAAATTTCCACGAGCTCTTATATGCCGCTGGAAAGCCTTAATTTAAATTTGATGGAAGCAGCAGATGAATCCAAATTAAATCTAGTCTACACAAATCTCGAACTGGTAGAAGGTGAATTACGGTGTTTTAAAATTGAGGATGTTTACTACATGGACGCACCAAATACCAACGGGGCAGTAGAACGCAAACAGCTACTAAATTTCACGACAAGCCTAAACATCCCAACAATGATCCGGTGCCAAAACTGCGAAACAAACTTTCCTACTAAATACCAATACCAAAGACACCAGTGTGAGTTTAACGCGGAAAAAGTCGTTTTAAAACCAGATGCGGATTTCAAAGACGTTGACAAAGGAGTGCGTATTAAATATGATTGTTCCACTTGCGGTAAGCTATTTGTTAGCAAAAATAATCTGGAACGGCATCAGGCTAGTCATGAGAATACGAAACTCAATATTTGTGAACATTGCAACAAGCAATTTGTCAGTGAAAATCGTTTACGGATCCACAAGGAGAACCACTGTAAAAAAGCGGGGGATATTTCGAAATTCTACCGGAGCGATGTGACTGTCTGGAAATGCAAAAAGTGCCATGAAGTGTTCTCCTCGGTGGCCACGGCAAGTTTTCACGTGGAAATTTGCAACGAAATAATCGAATTGAACTACAATAACCACACGTCGCTGATGAAAAGCGACCAAAAAGAGCTGGAGTTTCTCCAGGAGGAAATAAAGAACGTCACCTCGCTGGTGATGAATGGAGACATCGGAAATCAACAACAGGATAACAAGGATATTGAAAAAATTTTGACAGAAATCCTGTTGCAATGTGAGTTTTGCAATCGCACGTATGCTGACAAAAATTTGCTTTTAATGCACTCAAAAAAGCACACCACTGACAAAAACTACGAATGCGTCAACTGTGATGAAGTTTTCGATTCCTACGCAGTGGCCGCTCAACACTGGATGAAAAAATGCTCGGAATTTGCCAATTTATTCTACTTACCCAAACTAACTTACTGTGAATATTGCGACAGAACTTTCAAATCCCACGAAATTCTCTACACGCACAAAATAAAAAAGAAACACTACACGCCCAAAATGCATATTAACACCTCGTTGGAAAACAACCCAACAGAGGAATCCACTTCACAGTTTTCCAATAGCAGCAACAAAGACAAATTAAGCGAAAGCAAAGACAACATAAACAAACTAATTGAGGATGTCCTGAAAACTTTGGATGTACCCATGAATAAAATCAACAGCAACGAAATAAGAGATGACGAGGAAAGCAATAACGATAAACCAGAAAACGAATCCACTGGAACCATGCAGATTAAAAGCGAAAACCAAAGCGAATCATCCGGAACTAGCCTAGTCCCCTCAGTAGAAAACGAGGAGTGCACCGGAAAAAAGAAACGGGGGCGCAAGCGACGCTGGTCCAAACAAGGCGTTAAAATCGCAAAGAGAATTTGTGCTGTAGTTGACGAAGGGTTCAAGTACCAATGTGAACGTTGCGTTAAAACATTCGACACGGTTCTAGACTTGGAAACGCACCGGGAGAAGGAGCATGCCACTATATTCAACTGCGAAGAATGCGGACAGGTTCTCCACAGTGCTAAGGCTCTGTTAATCCATAGCAGAGCCCACAAGAGTTTAAAGCCTTATGTATGCGATACCTGCGGACGAAGTTACTCACAGACTTCGCATCTTTGGCAGCATATGCGATTCCATCAGGGTGCTTTCTATAGAAAACTGTAGGAAATTGGAATTTTAATATTTACGTTGTTTGTAGGTATAAAGCCGTTTGCTTGTCCACATGAAGGATGCGAGGCGCGCTACACGATAAGACCCGACCTTAAGGATCATATTCGTAAAGTTCATACAAGAGAACGTCCATTTAAATGCAATGTATGCAATAAATGTTTCCTTACTGGATCTGTTTATTACCAGCATAGGCTCATCCATACAAACGATAGAAGATATGGATGTGATGTAAGCTAACAACTAACAACAGAACAACACAGCAATTTGTATAAAATTATACACTGTGTCCCAAATTGGTGGCTCCACTATGGGTAACTTCTTTATTATTGGAGATACAAAGACGGTTAAATTGGGAAAGTTTTTAAGAATTTCAAGGCGATTTCAGATTAGCTAACAGATCTTGAATATCTTCTTTAGTTTTTGAGATATTCGGGAAAAACCAAAATGTTGCATTTTCTTTAATGCTCAATATTTTTTTTATTATCCATTTTGTGCTGTTAAGACTTTGACATTCTTCATGCACTTTTTTAAGATACTTCTAACGGTGTTGTCAATTTTTGTTTTTTGAGATACGGTTACTAACTTTTGTTTTTCTTATGGACGTCAATGGTTTTTCTGGCACTGTTAAATAGCATTTTTTATTACCTTTTCGACGATGTGTCACAACATGACGAAAAATTCCAATTTTCACAAGAAAAATCGAAAAATTGTATTTTTTAATAAAAAAAAACAAAAGAAATCCCAGCAATGAATAAAAATAATCCATCTATCGCTGCATGATGAGTGTATGATATCTCTCTTCATTATTTATATCAGAACGATTGTCCCTCTTTTGTTCAAATGGCCCAAAATTAATCAAATTCGTGGCAAGTTTTCTGAAATAAGTGTCGTGGGGTTGTTGTCGTTCAGCTGCAGTGTTAACATTTCAATTTGCCCGTATGTGAGTCACGAGCATACAAATACGCTCACCATGCTCATGAAGCGATAGAGGGATTGATTTTTATTCATTGTAGAATGTCTTTTGTTTTTTTTTTATTGAAACATACAATTTTATGATTTTTCTTGTGAAAATAGGAATTTTTCGTCATGTTGTGATACATCGTTGGAAAGGTAATAAAAAATGCTACTTGTCAATGCCAAAAAAAACAATTGCCGTCCATAAGAAAAACAAAAGTTAGTAATCGTATCTCAAAAAACAAAAGAGTTGGGGAAAAAACTGTCAACACCGTTAGAAGTATCTTAAAAAAGTGCATGAAGAATGTCAAAGTCTTAACAGCACAAAATGAATAATAAAAAAAATTTTGACCATTAAAGAAAATGTAACATTTTGGTTTTTCCCGAATATCTCAAAAACTAAAAGAGATATTCAAAATCTGTTGGCTAATCTGAAATGGCCATAAAATTCTTTAAAACTTTTCTAATTTAACCGTCTTTGTATCTCCAATAATACCGAAGTAACCCATAGTGGAGCCACCAATTTGGGACACAGTGTATGCCTTATTTTAATTAACATATTTCAGATTCCACAAAAAAAACTAATTTATGCATGATTTTTAAACTTGAGATTTTTTCTTTAGGTTTGTCAGAAGCGGTTTTTTCGTGCTGATGCTTTGAATAATCACAAAAGAATTCACACAGACGAACGGCCTTATGCTTGTACAGTTTGTGGCAGGGAATTTCGGCAGAAGGGCGATCGAAACAAACATTTCCGCACCCAGCACCCAGAAGCCCTTGGCAATATTTAATTAGTTAGAAAAAATGTTCTCTAGTGTTTTCAGTTGTTAATTAGCGTTAGTATTGTTGAATTTTGAATTGGTTTTAATGAATTTCTTAATTGCTTCATGTTGATGTTTACTTGTGTGATAAAATGGTTCCAAATAAAAGTTGTAAATTATGTTGGCAGATTAAATTGTGTACGATGGCCTGATGTGCCATTCTTTCTGTTTCAGCTCTTTAAATTTTATATTATATAAAATCGCTTTTCGACGTTGCTTTTACAAAAAAAATTTAACATAATTATTATTAACTGAGATAAAATACGAAAAACGCTCTGCAGGAGCGAGATGAAAGGAAAAACTCATTTACCAAGGAAACCTTATTAATCTCAATAAACCAAAATATCTCCCTGATGTATCTTGCTCCGCCACAATGTCACAATATTCATCTTCATCTCGTTTATACCTTAACTAAGACATCCTGAAAAGTAAAGGTGAAAAATAAATTGGAAGGCGGTTTTTTCTTGGTTTATTCACATAAGTAATAGTTGTACATAGTTTATTAAAATTGGACGAAATTACGGCAACAAGAGCAATTGTGAGCAAATTTCACGTGAGCTGAAATTTTTTTTAGAGAACTCGTATATTGGGCCATTTTTCAAAACGCTTAAAAGTGCGGAACTTTTACGAAACACGAACATAGAAACACGAAGAGAACACTTAAAATTAAACATGGAATACTTTGAATTTGTGAAGGAGTCGTTTTGGTTAAAATTTGTAAATGCGATAAAATGCAAGTGCTTGAACATGTAAATGTTAATATAAAAATAAATGAAAAAATAAATAAATTTGTACTGTATCACATTTTGCTGTTGAGGTATGTTGTATTAATTCAAACTTGGGTTACAGCTTCCAAATCTTCACTTGAATTTTCTGGTTTCTGTAACATTAAATACAACACTTGCGTCATTTTTTAGCCCATCTTTCTTAGTCTACAAAATCAGCAGTTTAATACAAATTTTTACAGTTAATTTCCAAAAGGGCTAAACGAATTTATTAAATAAACTACAAACCGTTATGTCGCTTTCCTCATCTCCAACCTTAGACTTTTCTTTCACTGTTACAATATACATTTGGAAATCCACCAAGCATAAAATTCGTACAACAAATAGAACACATTGGGAAATCCAGCCACAAAATAAGACGTAGGATGCCGTACTTGCAGCTTTGTAGTAACCATAAAAGGACTTTCTGTATACGTTAAACTGCGCTGTGTAGTCGTCGATTATTTCAGTGCAACTAAAGAAAAGGAATTGAAAAAATGTAGCCTAAAGTGCCATTTTTTTTGATTACCTACCTAGTGCTTTTTGTGTATTTCACAAACTGAGCACAGAAGTGATCGAAGCCGGTCGTCATTTCCAACATCGTCACCAACGTAAAAATTGAAATTATCACACAGGTAAAAATATACGGATACACCATTCGCCAAGGAGACGGAATTCTAGGAAAATCGAATAAATTCACGTAATACAAAACGGACACACCTACAATTCAGACGCGTATCCTTGTCCACCCTTCGAAGATATCAAAATAAAGGCACCCATAACAATTCCAAGGATCATCGCTATCACTGGCGTAAAGTGGCAGAAATTGCACAAATGAATTTTCCCCCAACGACTTTTGGCAATGTTAATTTGTCGAAATGAGTTCACAAAAACTTGGTTTCTTGGTTTATTAGTACTGTTTGGTAAAACCTCGGCGCTTTTGTAATTGTATACGGTGGTTTCTGTAACATTCTGATCAGGTGATATTTCTGTAGTAACATCTTCTGTATTATTCGGGCGAGTTGGATCTGGGATTGTCCATTTTGTGGGTTCATAATACATGTCAAATTTAAGGTTAGCGTGCAGGATGCACAGATTACCGAAACTGCCCAAGGCTTTTCCGAAGGCGAAGGCTGTTATGAACCCGGAGAGGACTATGAGCAGAAATATTAAGAGGTGAAGCACTGGAAAAAATAAGACTAAATTATTATGGATATGGCTTAGGAAAAAATACAAAGGGAAAAATTTAGAACGAAGATTTTTTCTTATCTCTGGTTTATCATAAATAATTCATCTCTTTTATTTTGTCATAAATATTCTATTGTAAATTATAATGCCTTTATGCATTTTTGCATTCAGAGGCTTTCAGTTTCAGCGCCGATTTCTTGAATGAAATTTGAAATTAGGTAAATTTTTCTTTATCACTTTTCTAATTTCAGTAATTTTTTCGACACTATAACAAAGCAAGTATTGATAGCAGAAAGTTCATTTTGGCGTCACTTTGTTGGTAGTTTTATTCACCTAAATAAAATGTTTTTCAAGAAGTTATAGTAGCTTTCAAGTCACAGATGAAAAACAAAAAAAGTAACTTCTTGAGGTCATAATTTTTAAACGGAAGATATTATTTAAACTCATTTTTCCCGTACTTTAGAATAGATGAATTAATTTTCAACTTGAGAGGAGGGTTTTATATTTAATTTCTTTCTTTTAGGCAGGTTAAGATTTATTTGTATTTACTTTAATTATTTTGAACCAAATGTTTATTTTTATACAGTGAGGCTAAAATTGATGGATTACAAAAAGTGTGATTTTTTTATAAAGTACCAAAAAAATGCTGAAAAAATTCATATAAACGATTAGTAATTTTTTTTAAATAAAACTGTCATTCAGCTTTAAAATAAAGGTATTTTTACAAACCAGCGGTTCCAAAATTGTAATTTTCTAAAACAATTAGGTACTCTTGAAAAAAGCGGTTTTTTCAAAGTGCAATTTGAAGTCCCAAAAAAATGCGAAAAAAGTTCATATAAATAATTCGTGATTTTTTATTAAATAGAACCATCATTCAGCTTTGAAATAAAGGTATTCTGGCAAAAATCTGACCATCGGTTCCAAAATTATAATTTTCTAAAACAATTAATCTCGAAAACAGTGGTTTTTTAAAAAGTGCAATTTGAAGTCACAAAAAATGCGAAAAAAGTCCATATAAATAATTCGTGATTTTTTATTTAAATAGAACCATCATTCAGCTTTCAAATAAAGGTATTTTGGTAAAAATCTGACCGACGGTTCTAAAATTATAATTTTCTAAAACAATTAATCTCGAAAAAAATGGTTTTTTAAAAAGTGCAATTTGAAGTCCCAAAAAACTTGAAAATAGTCCATATAAATAATTCGTGATTTTTTATTGGATAGAACCATCATTCAGCTTTGAAATAAAGGTATTTTGGTAAAAATCTGACCAGCAGTTCCAAAATTACAATTTTCTAAAACAATTAATATCGAAAAAAGTAGTTTTTTAAAAAGTGCAATTTGAAGTCCCAAAAAATGCGAAAAAAGTTCATATAAATAATTCGTGATTTTTTATTAAATAGAACCATCATTCAGCTTTGAAATAAAGGTATTTTGGCAAAAATCTGACCAGCGGTTCCAAAATTGTAATTTTCTAAAACAATTAATCTCGAAAAAAGTGGTTTTTTAAAAAGTGCAATTTGAAGTCCCTAAAAATACGAAAAAAGTCCATATAAATAATTCGTGATTTTTTATTAAATAGAACCATCATTCAGCTTTGAAATAAATGTATTTTGGCAAAAATCTGACCAGCGGTTCCAAAATTATAATTTTCTAAAACAATTAATCTTGAAAAAAGCGATTTATTAAAAAGTGCAATTTGAAGTCCCAAAAAATGCGAAAAAAGTCCATATAAATAATTCGTGATTTTTTATTAAATAGAACCATCATTCAGCTTTAAAATAAAGGTATTTTGGCAAAAATCTGACCAGCGGTTCCAAAATTATAATTTTCTAAAACAATTAATGTTGAAAAAAGCGATTTTTTAAAAAGTGCAACTTGAAGTCCCAAAAAAAGGGAAAAAAGTTCATATAAATAATTCGTGATTTTTTATAAAATAGAACCATCATTCAGCTTTGAAATAAAGGTATTTTGGCAAAAATCTGACCAGCGGTTCCAAAATTATAATTTTTTAAAGTAAAATTTGAGGCCCCATAAAAACACAGAAAAAATCATATAATAAACCTTGATTTATTCTAAATCCAAAATAAAACCATCATTCATTAAAAAACGCAATTTTTTAAATCCGATATTATTAAAATAGTTTACCCCAAAAGTTCCCGCATTATTTTCATAAAAATGTGAATTAATTTTCAACTTATTTTTATAGACAAACCCAGTAGATAATTATTTCATGGACATTACTTCATGTACCTACTTTTGTCTACTTTCACCATTAATATTTATTGAAGCACGTTTAAATAAATAAAGGTTCGTTTTTGAGATAAGTAGGTACCTTTCTAACGTGGCGAGTTGAAAAACACACCGGACGTTAAATTGTACAGGAAAACAACAAATAATACGAAATAATCTTTGTGATAAGGATAACACTTCAACTTCACGTTTAAACATTATTAAATTTAATTATGTAGATAGCAAGATAATTTTTTACATTTTTATGAAAAAACCTAATTTTAGAATCATTTATTTTCTTACTATTTTAAAACCCATTAGAATTATAAATACATCGCTAGCTGTAAATTCATCGAAACATAAAATATTGGCTTAGCATAAAATTAAAGATAACCGAACTGTAAACTAATAAACGTCAAAATTACCATAAAATCTGTCAATATTTCAGGCGAATGAATAGTCAATAACTTCGCCATAGGTTTATAAATAAATAAATAAATAATAAAATAGAATAACATACCCTTCCAAATTATACTAACGTACTGTGTTTCTCTTTCCAGTAATTGGTAATATTTGTACTTAAGTAAAGCCATTTTATTTTAGAACAAAGCGCACCCGAGCGCTTCACCTTTCAATTTAAAATGATGAACGAATCAACAAAAATAAATATTACAACATTTTCCATGAGATTTGTTTACTTTTTTCAGGCACACCCACAGTCTAGTAGGTACTCGACTGAAAAGCAACCAACTATACAACCATCTGGTTTTATTATTCTAGCCTAGTATAATTATTACTCGATTTCGTTTGAATTCTAAATTGTTATAGGCTAGGGGTAAATGTTAAATTATTCCGACATCGTGCGCACCTTGTTTCCAGTCAACCCCCCTAATTTATTATTTCGTTTCAATAAACCTATCCACCTAACCCAGTACACAAGCAACTTCCTTCTTTTGACTTTCATAATGCGTATATCCTTGTGAAGGACTCTAACGCAGGCGTTTTGGGGTTGTGCTCATGCGCCCCAATCTGATTTTCAGCTGTAAACTGTTTTCAGGACTAAAGCATACATTCTGGAGTTTACACTACGGGTTTGTACACAATATCAGGTGCACGACGCACAGAAATTCGAATTTGTATACAAAAGTTATTTCATAGAAAAAGGACTTGAATTATTATTATTTTTGGTTGATGTTTAGTTTAAAGGTTTTGATGTTTTGTATTGTAGTTAAGATAATTAAAAACAATGTTTGATGAGGTGTTGATGTGGTTTAAAAATTTGTGAAAATCTAAAAACTATACGACTTTCAGTACAAATTAAATCAAAAATTTCTAAGTTAGCGCTAGCGGTAATTGGAAGAAAATTGTGCTAATATAAACAGTTTTAATCGGAAGATGTTAGCAATTTCCAGTCAAAGTTACCTCAGTGGTAAGTACTTTATCCTAATTTATTATTAAATAATATCTAAAAAAAACCAACCATTTATTATTGCAACTATTATGCGTACAATAAACAATAAAATTGATTTTCCTATTAGGATTAGTCGTCTGCGTTATTTTGTATCCTTTCTTATATGACCTACATTTGTAGAACTGCTCTTGTGCTATATGGGTTAAAAGACCAAAACCAGACACAATTTATATCCACCCCCCTGCTGTCTAAAACTTTCTTTGTTAACTTCAAATGCCATTCCTCCAGGATAAATCCGTGTGCCTAACGATTTTATAAATATTACTCAGTTCAAGGATATACCTTTCTCAGTGTCAAACTGTGTTATTTTTACAGCGTAAAACGTGACAGTTTTACGTCCTTTTGGAAGAATGACCTTAAAATTGAATTATTCCAACGGTGAGAAAAAAATAGAAATGTCTGCAGGCACGTGATGCCTGTGAAGGATATTGGTTGGGACAGTTTTAAAAATAATGTCTAAGAGGAGGTGGGTGCATCTGGTAATTAAAATTATTGTTTTAATAAAATAAATTATTCTATTTAGTTTCTTATGACCTTTAAAACTTGAAATTTTATAGTTTACGTCATAAATTGTTTACTTTTATTAAAAATATGCAGGGTGTCCCAGGATAGGCACGAAATATTTTTAGGTGTGATTCTTGAATAAATTCTGCACTGTCCTGTATAATTTTTTTATCACCAATCCGTGTTAGTTTTCGAACAATCATCTCTTGAATGTTGAAAATTGTAGATTAAAAAAACACGGTTGCATAAAAAGAAGCCAATTTGAAGTCCCAAAAATGCGAAAAAAGTTCATATAAATAATTCGTGATTTTTTATTAAATAGAACCATCATTCAGCTTTGAAATAAAGGAATTTTGGCAAAAATCTAACCAGCGGTTCCAAAATTATAATTTTCTAAAACAATTAATCTCGAAAAAAGTGGTTTTTTAAAAAGTGCAATTTGAAGTCTCTAAAAATGCGAAAAAAGTTCATATAAATAATTCGTGATTTTTTATTAAACAGAACCATCATTCAGCTTTGAAGTAAAGGTATTTTGGCAAAAATCTGACCAGCGGTTCCAAAATTATAATTTTCTAAAACAATTAATCTCGAAAAAAGTGGTTTTTTAAAAAGTGCAATTTGAAGTACCTAAAAATACGAACAAAGTCCATATAAATAATTTGTGATTTTTTATTAAATAGAACCATCATTCAACTTTGAAATAAAGGTATTTTGGCAAAAATCTGACCAGCGGTTCCAAAATTGTAATTTTTTAAAACAATTAATCTCGAAAAAAGTGGTTTTTTAAAAAGTGCAATTTGAAGTCCCAAAAAATGCGAAAAAAGTTCATATAAATTATTCGTGATTTTTTATTAAATAGAACCACCATTCAGCTTTGAAATAAAGGTATTTTGGCCAAAATCTGACCAGCGGTTCCAAAATAATGAATGTATTTTGTCGAAATTCCTCCCCGTTCCTATAGTTTTTACAACCCTCTAGTATCATTTTCCATCCCCTCAAAACAAGTACGTAGATAAGGAGAATTCACGTGTTCAAGGTGCATGCTGGAGAGCAATCGATTCTTTGAGACTGATGCTCTCAGAAGACGTCCTCTGACGTGTTGAACTGAAAGATACAAGCAACAAATGTTTTCTTAGGAGGATTTTGATTGGCACTAATGAAAAAAGATGTTTGAGACATCGAACGACAAATAGTCTACAAGGATTTGCCACACTAAACTAAGGTTAGGTATGGAACAATAATCCTGACTAAGAAAATAAACTTCGTTGGTAGATTTCTCAAAAAGAGAATTATTTTACTAGTTTTCATTCAACTAACTTGGACTGCGCTAAAATTAAAATTGTAATTTTATCCTTGTCCCTTGACATGATTATTTCAAGCCTGATTAATTATTTACAAATTTGGTGAATGCGCCAGTTTTAATTAACCACAAACTCTGTAGGTAGTAACTCTCTACTCTAAATGGAATAAACTTGCGCTATATTTCAGTTAGTTTTAAAACTGATGAATGAAATAAAAAGTTTTAATTGTGGAATATTTTTTAACCAAATACGAGTTGATATTTACAGTTTTTTAAACTATAACAAAACATTCAAAGTGTATTTCAGAAAAAGGTCATATGGATAAAAAACATTTAGAAGGATGAATTAAAAAAATATGTACGACTCAGCGGCCTTGTTTGATCTCTGAAATTTGGCGGATGCGCCGGGTCAAATTAAGTTTCAAGAATGGCGAGGATCGGTGCTTGATAAAAGCCAGTTATTTATATTTCGAATGTATTAAAATTCAAGAAAATCAAGTTGGTATATTTTAGAAGAAGTGCAAAAAATTAAGTATGATTTTCCATCGCATCAGTTTTTTGAATAATTTTGTATATCCCAGAACTAATTTTTCTAATAAAAATAGTGATTTTCGTGGAGTAAGTTATTTCCTATTATTAGATTCATTTTCTGGAAACTAAACAAAAATAAAATATGGCTTGTCCTTTGTCTAAAATTCGCCCAACACAAAATTCGCCGCCCATCCCACTGCGCATATTAATTCCCATCTTGAACCCTGAATGAAACCTGCCTCATAAATTCATTGATGCACAAACACAACACATCCCCCAACTACTACAAAGCAATTTCCCAATGAAGATCAGTAGATAACTTCAGCTACATAACACCCTACATAAGACAATTAATGTTTGAAAGGACGAGACCACGCCGTCCAAGGGGGGGCACCAGCATCATCCCCAGCAACAAAACATGAATGCATTCGTTTTCCAGAATGGGGATTAGGCCTTACCGTTGGCGCGTTGTCGTCAGCGAGAGGTCACAGGTGACCGGGGGTTGTTTCGCTCCATACGCGCTGCAGATGTTCAATGAACTGTGGGGTGCGCTGTGTGGTATGGGGGGATCGATACAAGCCACCTGGAGGGGGTAGGAAAGACTCACTTTGCGTGGGTGACCGTCTAGGGGGAAGACGGTAGCGCGTGGTACTCAGCAAGTGGTTGGACTACGTCACCATACCTTTAAAAAGCTTTTAGAGACAAAATGACATTATATTATGTGTGCCTAATTCGATTTCAGCCGTTTATTAGGTACTGATGATGGAGTATTGATTGTGGAACTATAGATAGAGCCATCAATGGGGCTTTGCCAAGAGTGCCAAGGAAACTTCTGTTGGGGCGAAAATTCTTGTAAACACAACAAGTGGTCGCACCCACGTATTTTCCTGTAACGTACTCCTGAATTCCCTCTTTAATAGTTTAAGGAGCAATGTGAATTTGTGAAAAACGTTTTATGAATGAAACGTGTATCTCGGCAAAGATAAACTTGAGGCAAATTGGTTTTGCGCTTACATTTCCATCTCTTTTAATTTAATCGTTGAATATACAAAATGTAATAAGTTTGTGATTTAGGCGAAATTGATATTCAGAAGGAGAACGATGTCCTAAATAAATACGTAAATACAAATTTGTAAATACTGAAATAATGAACTAAAATAAAGCTATTTTGGTCCCTTTATTAATAAGAAAAATATACAGGGTGTGTCACAACGAGTTGACAGTAGACGTAACTCTATTACTAAACACAATTTGGTTCTAAAAATTGGTACACACCCATTAAACAATGTGCTCTATTTAATGAAAATATTGCCACCTTTCTGGTATTTCCGGTCATACCGGAAGTAGACACAAACTGTATAAAATAAGTTTTTTAAAACCATATTACCATGTTTCTTGTACATTTCTGCGTCCACTAAAATTTGGTTTATTTTTTTAAAGAACGTGTCATTAGTAAAATATGAAAATGTTTGACTTTAAATTTTTGTTTGAAAAAATTGGAAGAAACATAATTACTTAATTACGGGCCCTAACAACTAAATGTTCGGACAAAAGTATATTTGATTATCTTTTTTCCATACGCGCAAAAGTTATCTAAATTCACTTCCATAATATTGATGGTTTTTTCTGTTAAAATCCCAACATTTAGATTTATAAAAACGTAAATTTCGTAAAAATCCGCTCGGCGGTTCCAAAACTGTGGCACTTTAACCCAGCAGGATGGGAAAATTGTAGAAACAAAGAATTATTATTATCAAAACGTTGGATCTAGTAGTCGGATTTTGATCAAATTTACTTTAGTGCAAAGCTGGATGTTGGTTTTCTTTACAAAAAAGTTACACAAGTTTTTATTTGGTGATTTTAGGCATTTATCGGAGCTTCAAAGTTGCACCTTTAAAAATGATAGAATTTTCTAGTAACTGTTTTAAAGAATCACAGTTTTGAAACCGCTGGTTGGATTTGTGTCAAAAAACATTTAAATCAAAGCTCAATAATCGTACTATATTGAAAAAATCCTGAAATGTTAATATGATTTTTTTTGAATTTTTTTCGAGTTCACAGTTCACTTTTCAAAAAACGTGTTTTTTGAGGGTGCTACCTACTTTAAAATAATGACAGTTTTGGAACCACTGGTTGGATTTTGGTAAAATTTACTTTATTGCAAAGCTGGATGTTGGTTTTATGTACAAAAAAATCCTCAAGTCTTTATTTGGTGATTTTAGGCATATTTCGTAGCTTTAAAATTGCACTTGAAAAATGTGACGTAATTTTCTAACGACTGATTTTAAAAAATCACAGTTTTCGAACTTGGGGAAAACGACATAAAGGTGCTTTCATGGCCCTCATCTAGTCCGGACTTAAATGTCATTGAAACTCTTTGGCATAAAATTAAACGTATTCTACGCAATAATCCACCAAGAACCATTGGGGACTTAAAGACCAAAATAGAAGAAATTTGGGACAGTTTCACGCCAGAATTGTACCAAAATTTGATAAATACAATGCCTGCTAGAATACAGGCAGCTATTAAAGCAAAAAGAGACGTAACCTCTTATTAATGGTCCTAAATTAAAAATTGTCCCAACATTTAGTTGCAAATTCATTTTGCAAAGTTTGCTAATTATTAAGGTTAAAATATTGTTAAATCCAATAAATAATTTTCCTCCATGCATAATATTGTTATTAAGGCTTTGTCTTATTGTATTGTTAGGTGTTTATTAATTATTTGCGTAAAATTTCCAGTTCTCCTTTCTAACTTCAAAAATTTACTTTTGTCCGAACATTTAGTTGTTAGGGCTCGTATAATAAATAAAATAAATTTTCTGTCAAATAACGGTTACAGATAATATAGTAGATTTTTGTATTCTGCTCTGCTGTTATCCCCTTTTAATAGCATAATAAACTGTTTTATAAATAAATTTCTTAAACACTTGAAAAGTTGCAAAAGCCACTGAAGAAAGTCTATGAAAGTTTCCATGTATTTGTGGTGTGAAAAGTCCAACTTTAAGTTAAAGTATATAAGAAAAGTCGAAGTTGAGTAGTGGTCATCTGTCAAGCTAAAATCACTTGACCAACTTGAACTCGTTTACCAAATCCTCTGGAAAACATTCTAAAAATAACGTGGAATAAAAGTACAAGTAGGTAATCATTCATCATTAATGTTGTTTACTACAAGCGTACGTCTACATATTTTTATTATTTCGTCGCATTTTATTATTGTTTCTCCATTTTCAATCATCCAACAAAACGAATTCTACAACGGAAATTGTTTTCCGTTTCCTGCACATCTACAACGGAAGTTGATATATTTATGTACCTACAAGGCTATCACAATTTCTTCTCTCTCACCTCTCGTAGATATCCTATTTCGTCCTGTTTGTCCTTTGCACGTGGAAAAATAATTATTGTTTACCAAATACTTCAAGGATTTTTCGTTGCGAAAAATCGAACAGACGTGAAAAGAAAACATGAAACCGAGGTGTACAATGAAAAGTTTTTAATTACCTCTCGCTGTAACTGAAAATAGAATTTTGCAGGAGCAGGATAAGCGGGCGGTTGGTAGTTAGTAGGTATTCCTGCATCAGCGCAGGTTGATGATGAACTTTTATAAACTTCCAAAACAATATTAGCGGCTGGGTCTCTGACAGTTCATGCAACCATCTATATCTATATATAAAAAGGATATAAATTCTTTGTTGCTAAAGTTATTTCGGGATTTTCGACGAAGTTTTGATAAGAACGAAGGAAAATCAAAGCTCAATGGGATTGCACGAAATAAAAACGATTTTTAGTCGGGAAATATAAAAATGTTGGTGGTACTAGGCACAGTCACCTTGGGGATTAATATATACAGGGCGTTATGCTTAAAATTTACCTGCATTGTTCTATTATTCGACTAAACTAAACTAAACTAAACAATTTAAATTCCAGTCGACTCTTTATCCTAGCTCAAAACTTTTCCTTAGTTTCATTTTAAAATATATGTGCCCATTTCCCCGATATGATATTTCATCCCAGTCATATTCAAATCAAACTGCAATTTATCTCAGTGCATTTTATCCTTCAGAATGATTTATAGATTTACGTAATAATAACGTATAAATTTCTTCAACAACACGAGAAAAAAGTACTTATGTAGAACAGTGATAATAAATAACTGAAATGCAAACAGAAACGTCTAAGTGCAATAAGTTGTGTCACGAAATTATTTTTAAATATGCAAATATTCTCTTCAACACAATCAACATGCAAAGTGGGGGAAAACGGAATAATTATGAATGATATGCAAATAAAACAGACTATTATTATTTGTGCTTAATTATTTTTTCTTCGTTTCGGTTGACGAACTAACGATGGTTTCATAAATTGTTAATATTGATATTGTGAATAGATTTAATTTTCGCGTATTTTTTTATGTTATACAGTTGAAATATTTTGTAATTTGCAATATTTCATTATTAGACCTGCGGAATTAAATTTAATTAAATTCTGGTCAACATTCCAATATGTTACAGTTTTAATATGAGAAGGTTTTTGAAATGCCGTCGTTTATTTATCAGGTAAATATTTATTGATTTTATGATTTGATTTGAATGAATTCACATGAAATGACTGTAGATAATTTTTGCTGGCAATATTGAGGATATCGTCAATTTCCTTTACATAAATGTGATCATTATCAGAATTAGTTCTACAGGGTGAGTCGCAATAAGTAGGACATGCTTTACCTGTAAATACTAGGCCTAAAACTAAGACGATTGACGCAAAAAGTTGTTATACTAAAATGCATAACTAAAAAGTTATAGGCGTTTGAAGTTTCAGAAAAAAAATAATTTTTGGTAATAACTTCTAAACTAATTGAATGAGAAGAACCAATTCTTGGTAGTTGTTAATGAATACCAAAGATCTTTAATTTGTAAAAATTTTGTTGAAATCAAACTTTAAGAAGACGGTTTTTTAAAGTAAGTAAAGTGTTTAACCTTCTGGAACTTTTTTATCCTTAAAATTTGAATTATAAAAAAAATTGCATTTAATACGCAATTTAATTTAAAAACTTTTTGATCTCTTGTAAAGTTTTGATTAAACGCACCGTTAAGCTTTAAAAAATTAAAAACTAACAGCATGTTTTTACTAAGTTTCAAAAAAAGAGCATCAAGAATGCTGAGATTTAAAGTTATTGACGGAGGACGGACCTCCAACACATTATGCACGTCCTGTGCGACATTGGCTATGTGTCACCTATCCTCAACGATGGATTGGTAGAGGCCCTGACGCTCCTGTTGCATGGCCACCTCGTTCTCCTGACCTAAACGCAATTGAATTATTTTCTTGGGGATATTTAAAATCAAAAGTGTATGCAACACATTTTCCTCCACTTCAAGAGCTTAGAAGGAGAATCGTTCAACACACCAATGAAGTTCGAGAGGCAGTTTATATTTTAAAAAAATTCGGTTTTTAATGGAAAGAAGAGCTACAGGAGCGTCATCGTCAGGGCCTCTACCAATCCATCGTTGAGGATAGGTGACTGATAGCCAATATGCTAATGTCGCCGAGGACGTGCATAATGTGTTGGAGCTCCGTCTTCCGTCAATAACTTTTAAATCTCAGCATACTTGATGGCGTTTTTTTGAAACTTAGTAAAAACATGCTGTTAGTTTTTAATTTTTTAAAGCTTCACGGTGCGTTTAATCAAAATTTTACAAGAGATGAAAAAGTTTCCAAATTAAATTACCTATTAAGTGCAATTTTTTTTATAATTAAAATTTTAAGGACGAAAAAGTTCCGGAAGGTTAAACACTTTACTTACTTTAAAAAACCATCTTCTTAAAGTTTCATTTCAACAAAATTTTCACAAATTAAAGGTCTTTGGTATTCATTAGCAACTACCAAGAATTAGTTCTTCTCATTCAATTAGTTATGAAGTTATTACCAAAAATAATTTTTTTTCTGAAACTTTAAACGCCTATAACTTTTTAGTTATGCATTTTAGTATAACAACTTTTTGCGTCAATCGTCTTAGTTTTAGTCCTAGTATTTACAGGTAAAACATGTCCCACTTATTGCGACTCACCCTGTATTTTGAAGAAAAATTTGTTAGTTGACTAAGAAGACGAACTTTATACATTTTTTTCTATCCACAACTATCCACATTAATTCAAAACTTTCCCTTTTAATACTAGTTGCATAAATAAATGGTAAGTTATTTAATACACACTTTTTCCTAAAAATTACATTTTGCACAAAATTCTATAAATTTTCTTGTTTCTAACAAATATTTCCTTTCTCAGGTACAGATGGAGGAACAATGTTGGGTGCCATTGCAGGTCTTGGTGCTCTTATGCTAGTGTTCCTTCTCTACATAAAAAATAAACGCTGGTGGTGGGGTTCCGGAGCCATGAATTGTTGCGATGAAGCATGTCCACCTGTTTCTTCACGACCAGTTGCAACACCCCCAATTCCAGCCATGCCACCTGGGGCACCAAAACACAAATTTGGTAAGAGATTATTATCAGAATTTTTAGTCGACTTTACACAAAAGTGGAATCAATTTATTTTAATTATTAATAGCTGCGTGTGGTGGATGAGATAATAATATAGGATTTGTTTTTCTTACAATAATAACCTTTCAGCTTTGTAAATTTTGTATGAGGTCTGGATATAATTTCTTTGTTGTCTTTTAATTTAGTTTAGATTTTTTCTCAAGTTACCAGACGTCATTAATTGTGATATTAAAATAATTAAATTCTTGTTTTTTTTACGTAAATTCAACAGATTTCTTTCCAATGGCCCCTAAACTTAATTTAATTAAGTTTCCTGCGAAATATTTAATATCATTATAGATTGTCCAATGTAAACACGCAACAAAGCGAAATTTTTTGTTTAATATCACTTTCATCTACACTCCCCCAGGCATAGCCACAAGTTTTATCAACAAAGTACATCTTTGTTTACTCGCCCCGGTAAAAGATTCGTTTCACCTTGAAATTACCAATAACGCAAAAGTGGTCTAAACAAAGAATCAATACAATACGTCATGTTCCATATAGTCTGCTCCACCAACATATATACCTACTCGTACATAACATATATAATTTAAATACACGCCACCTGCTTGGTTTTAAAGATTGATTTTATTCCAGTGAAGGCGTATTCGTTTGATGGTGGTGAGTCCAGTTCCGAATCGGAGATGGGCAGCTCCAATAAACCACGGCATAGTGCGCCGTTATCTTTGGGGACCACCGGACCGTATTATCCGCCAAGACCCAGCCATCATCACGATTTGATTTCACTGGTGGAAAAAGGTCGGGTTGGGATGAGCAGCAATAGCTCGTGTTGTAGTTCGACGACTAGTTCTGTGGGGGATAAGCATGGGGTGATGCCCACGACGAAGGTTACCGCGCAAATTAACGATATTATTCAGAGGTAAAGGAAAAGTTCAAAACGCTGTATTTTCAGCAGGTGTAGGTCACACTCTTTCTCTTTATCTTTCTAAAGGGAGGACAATATTTAGTACATAAGAGCGAGAAAGAGAAAATTTGTTGCGTACATGTCTGCTGAAAATAATCCTGAGTTTATTTTCCAAGTTTTCCTGAAGTAATACGAGCCCTAACAACTAAATGTTCGGACAAAAGTAAATTTTTGAAGTATGAAAGGAGAACTGGAAATTTTACCCAAACACAATACAATAAGATAAAGCCTTAATAACAATATTATGCATGGAAGAAAATTATTTATTGGATTTAACAATATTTTAACCTTAATAATTAGCAAACTTTACAAAATGAATTTGCAACTAAATGTTGGGATAATTTTGAATTTAGGACCATTAATAAGAGCTTACGTGTCCTTTTGCTTTAATAGCTGCCTGTATTCTAGCAGGCATTGTATTTATCAAATTTTGGTACAATTCTGGCGTGAAACTGTCCCAAATTTCTTCTATTTTGGTCTTTAAGTCCCCAATGGTTCTTGGTGGATTATTGCGTAGAAGACGTTTAATTTTATGCCAAAGAGTTTCAATGACATTTAAGTCCGGGCCGGATGAAGGCCCTGAAAGCACCATTATGTCGTTTTCCCCAAGTTCCAAAACTGTGATTTTTTAAAATCAGTCATTAGAAAATTACGTCACATTATTCAAGTGCAATTTTAAAGCGACGAAATATGCCTAAAATCACCAAATAAAGACTTGAGGATTTTTTTGTACATAAAACCAACATCCAGCTTTGCAATAAAGTAAATTTTACCAAAATCCAACCAGTGGTTCCAAAACTGTGATTATTTTAATGTAGGTAGCACCCTCAAAAAACACGTTTTTTGAAAAGTGAACTGTGAACTCGAAAAAAATGCAAAAAAAATCATATTAACATTTCAGGATTTTTTCAATATAGTACGATTATTGAGCTTTGATTTAAATGTTTTTTGACACAAATCCAACCAGCGGTTTCAAAACTGTGATTCTTTAAAATAGTTACTAGAAAATTCTATCATTTTTAAAGGTGCAACTTTGAAGCTCCGATAAATGCCTAAAATCACCAAATAAAGACTTGGGGATTTTTTTGTACATAAAACCAACATCCAGCTTTGCAATAAAGTAACTTTTACCAAAATCCAACCAGTGGTTCCAAAACTATGATTATTTAAATATAGGTAGCGCCCTTAAAGACACGTTTTTTGAAAAGTGAACTATGAATTCGAAAAAAATGCAAAAAAAATCATATTAACATTTCAGGATTTTTTCAATATAGTACGATTATTGAGCTTTGATTTAAATGTTTTTTGACACAAATCCAACTAGCGGTTTCAAAACTGTGATTCTTTAAAACAGTTACTAGAAAATTCTATCATTTTTAAAGGTGCAACTTTGAAGCTTCGATAAATGCCTAATATCGCCAAATAAAAACTTGTATAACTTTTTGTAAAGAAAACCAACATCCAGTTTTGCAATAAAGTAAATTTCATCAAAATCCGACTACTAGATCCAACATTTTGAAAATAATAATTCTTTGTTTCTACAATTTTCCCATCCTGCTGGGTTAAAGTGCCACAGTTTTGGAACCGCCGAGTGGATTTTTACGAAATTTACGTTTTTATATAACTAAATGTTGGCATTATAACAGAAAAAACCATCAATATTTTGGAAGTTAATTTTGATAACTTTTGCGCGTATGGAAAAAAGACAATCAAATTTACTTTTGTCCGAACATTTAGTTGTTAGGGCTCGTATAAATAGACCGAACTTTTTAATTAACTCAAAAACCACTTTACAACTGAAAGTTTTTCTATGAAACTATTTAGGTACTCTATGCAGCAGAAGTTTCCGAGGAATAAATACGATAATAAAAATTTGAGACCCACTGCAATTCTTATTATGTCGCATTTGATCAAAACATCAAGCTACAAAAAACTTCTTCATGAAGGACTAACTTTTCATCTTACATTTAACTTTGTACATGTTTCTTTAAAACTATTTACACCATATACTGTAAAGTTTCACCGATCCAGCTGGAATTTATGATGAGAGCTCCAGCTATCATGAATATTTCAACACAACAGGATCAACTTTCAGTTCCAATATTCTTAAGTTATCGTTATTCCAGATCACCGTCTGGATTGCGCGAAACGAAAATCGACAATCAAGGAAGTGGCTACAAAAAAGAGCCAATTTTAACACCAATGAAACAAATCGACATCAACAGTAACAGAGATGTGAGTGCACTGAAATTCTATTAGGGAATATTCTAGACTATTTTTTCAGTGTATCGTGGTGATGAATACTGAGGGAGAAGAGAGAGGCGAGTTAATGTCGTGTGGTGGTTCGGATCCAGAAACGCAACTGGTTAGCAAATGTGGCCATCTGGAAATTGCTCTATTATACGATGCACCCATGCGAAAAATGACTGTCCATGTTTTACAGGCACGTGACATACCTAGCAGGGATAGAGGTCAACCCACACACACACAGGTTGGTAATTTTTAATTATAGGGCACAAAAAATTTAGATCACAGAGAAATAAATCGGATCTAATGATCGAAATAATCACTGTAAAGGAATAAAACATAAACACAACATGACCGAGGTAATCAAATCAATCGCCAATAAAATAGATATCATGTTGTAAAACTCTCCATGAAAAGCCGTATTATTAGGTACTTACAGTACATAAAATTTATTTTATTAATATGGCTTTATTGATTTATGGATGTTTTCCAAATTGGTGTTAAAATAGCACAAAATTTTATAGCTAGACGCAATAAATTACAAAGTCCAATTGACTATTTTTGAGTACCTACGATGGTGCTAATAAATTTCCCATTTTTTCAGGTGCGGTTGATTCTTTTGCCAAGTAAAAAGCAGAAACACAAAACCAAGATACGGTCTGGTGAAAACCCTCAATACATGGAGAGTTTCCTTCTCCACCGAGTGAATCCCGGTTAGTACTCTTCCCCATACCAAAACCCACCTCCAACTAATTTTATTAATTTCAATCCAGAGGACGTGAATTCCATGGGCGTGCGTCTTCGACTTTATGGCTGTGAACGAATGCGTCGAGAGCGTCTCATTGGCGAAGCCGTTGTTAGTTTCGCCAACATAAATTTGGAATTAGAGAATAACTTTTGGCTTAATCTGGAACCACGAGCCAACACAACAGTAAGTGGTTTGGTTTGCTATTTTGGTGTCTGTAATTGATACAGTGTTTGTTTGTTTATCTTTCAGCTTACTGGCTGTACGGGGGATTTAATGAGCTTAGCGCGTTCTGATAGCACCGGATCCACACATTCCATGCAACATGGTGGAGTACCGGAGTTATTGTTGGGGCTGTGCTACAACGCCACCACAGGCAGGCTCAATGTGGAGGTGGTGAAAGGGTCGCATTTTAGGTGAGGCAAAAATTAAATTACTAAAACTTTCTTGTGAAGTACTAAAGAAAACGAAATCAAAATTGTTTTGTTCTCTAGGAATCTGGCTTTGACTCGCGCCCCCGACACCTACGTAAAACTAAACCTAGTCAGTAGTACCGGCCAAGAACTAGCCAGCAGTAAAACAACAGTGCGAAGAGGCCAACCAAATCCCCTCTTCAAGGAAACCTTCGTATTCCAAGTAACGCCCCGAAATTTACCACCACAAAGATTCTTACTCATATAGAAATTTTTTCAGGTGGCATTATTTCAATTGGCTGATGTGACTCTAATGGTGGCGGTTTATAATCGAAAAGGTGTGACAAAAAAGAAGGAAATGGTGGGCTGGTTTAGTTTAGGTTTGAACTCGAGCGGTGCTGAAGAGCTAGCGCATTGGATGGACATGAAAGAGTTCCAACAGGAGCAGATTTGTCGTTGGCACATTCTTGTGCAGTCATAGCAAGTACTTAGACATATCATTATTTAAATAATTTCAGACACTTTCACACTTTAAGTCAAAAAATCAGCGGATCAAAATAGGGGAGGAACTTAAAGGTAACACACATCACACTCACACACTACGTTATATTGGCACAACACATTACGCTAACTTATCTATGCCTTATTAATTATTATTATTGTGTACAAAAATATTTTTTAACAAATGGGACGGAAGTGAAGGGCTCGTGATTGACAAAAACAAATTTAAATAAATGCATTCCGTTTTCCATTCCATTTTAAGAATTTTTATTGTGATATTATAATCGAATTTGAAAATACGACAGAAACATTTTGAGGAAAATTAAATAGGTTATTATTGTAGGGATTGGATCTGTAATAAAACAGTTTGCCAAAAGGACGTGGGATAAATGCACAAATTAAGTATAAGCTTTTGAAATTGTATGTAGGGATGGGTCGTATTGTTATAATAAACTTAATAGCTTTATATCTACATCAAAAGAAATTAAATTGTAAAAAATGTATTAACTATTTATCAAATTTGACGTTGATACATTCATAATATTTTATATAATATCAAACTATGTGTGTTATTAAATTAAAAAATGGTGTTGAAAAAATGTTGATGTGTCCAAATAATTATATTATATAATATCTTGTGAGTGACGAATCAACTATACTATTTAACTGTTTTATATTACAAAATTTACATATAATGGTTGACAAAAATTGATCATAGCAAGACGAATTTTTGGATTTTTTGGGGGCTTGCTACATTGTGGGTCAATTTTTGAAACCACTAATTTTCTAATAAATAAATATAATTGTTACTATTACGAGCTTTTGAATATTAAGTATTTCATCAGTTTTCTTGAGAAACCTCCTATAAAATATCATGATAAATACTTGTTAAAATTCTAATAAACGAGGCTTCTTGCTCTGCTGATGATCTACAAAAACTCTTATGAAAACACTATTTTATACTATAACTAGTTGTATAATAAATTGTCAATTGAATGTGTTCACGAAAATACTTCAAATCATTTTTATGAATCAATATTATGAAATTGGCCGTGATGAATGTGATTTTTACCTTGTGAAACTGAGGATTATTTTGGCTTTATTTTTAAGCATGTTACATCACCTTTGTATAAGTAGACAAATGCGTTTTTGAATTTTCCTTTTATATTTGTAACAAACTGGTTACTTAAGTTAAGAAAAAAAGGACCATGTAAATACATTCTAAGCAAAAAAACACGTTGAAATGTAATAAATGAAAGATTTTCTCCCATCCCTACGAAAGATATATAAATAAATATTATGCCTTCTTAAGCCAAAATTCTATAAAAACGGTTTCAGGAGAAACTAAGTTTTACTAATGTTTTTGTACTTTGTCCAGTATTAAAGAAAATTTGCATGATAACATAATATTGCACAGCTAAGGACACACAAAAAATTGCACTTATATTGGTGTACATTTTGTCTTTTTAATAATAATTATTGTATTGAACATTTTGTACAAAATAAATTGAATCTATTAATGTCTTGAAACCCGACTTTTTTTACACCTACAAACAACCTTCTAACCCTAGATAACAACGATACCTGCCAATTTTGTAAAAAAGAAGTTAAATTATGGTCAAAAAAGGCGTTTAGTAGAAGACTGGAATCCCCCTTTGGTCTCAACAAAAAGAAATATCCAGATTTCATCTCTATTTATTTAACACCCAATAACCAATACAAATCTACTAAACCACATTCACAACTTTCTCAATAACTGTCTGGTGGTGGCCCCGGAGCATAATGATGATTTTTATCCCGTTCACCCGCTGCAATTTGTCGATCTCTCTCATCTAGCATAGCAACAAATCTATTGTATTGCTTTATACGCAGCGAACATTCGCGAAAATCGTCCACCAAAACTGAGCATTTTTCCTTGCCTCTATCCAAACCGTAGGCTTCAATACAGTCCAGAGCTTTCATTTCTTCGGGGGCGCACTTTGAATGCCATTGATGAGTAACCACCGAACCACTCAAATCGGTAAGCGGTGACTTCAGAAAGGGCGAAACAGCCATTTTCACGCCTGAAATAAATTTGAAAGGTTCACTTTTGCTTCTTTGGGGCAAGTTAGAGGTTATGTCAAATTGTTTACGTAATATTCGTTGGGGTTATAACGTATATTTGTTGTAAAGTGGACTGTTTTGTAGTGAATCGATTGGAGTAAGGTGCTAATAGGTCAAACTTACAGTTTTAGTAGAAATTATAAGATTATTTCAAGTTATTTGAAGATATTTGACACTTCGACTGGTGGATCTGGGACCATAGACCATCTGAAATTAGAATGACGAAAAGCTAATTTTTATACAGTGAACATAGGCAACCAAATATACACTACACTCAATTTATGCGATTTTTCAGACCGCCCTAATTAAATTTGTACTTAACTAGTTAGATAATTAAAAACTATTAAATATGCTTTCGGTGAAGTCTAGATTGTGTTATTTAAACTGTAATAATTATGACAGTGATTATTGGGTTGCCTATTTGCAATGTTTCCTACTTTATCGATCCGAAGTTGAGGTCAAGGTCGCAATTTAAAAAGCGCGAGGTCATTACGGTTCACTACGCTAGCTCATTCGACATTTATGAAAACAAGTTTCTATCAATGTTTAATTAGCAAGGTTGGGGGCTCGCTAAAACGGTGTTTGTCACAGTGAAAATAGAAAGAGAATGTTTGTTGGCCTAGTGGCTTTGTAGTAGCCAAATAGAATCAAAAACATCATGTAAGTACCAGCATTTTATCAGTAGGTACTTAGCTCGAATCCCGTTATCTTTTATCAACAAAATAGTGAATCCCCAAAATAGTGCACACACAATAACTTTGCCGTGTCATGTTATAATATTAAACCTTTCACTGGTTATTTGTCTGGAACAGCTTGTTTGTTGCCAAATACAAACACGTAGTTGTTGACGTGTTTTCTGTTCTAGTGACTGACTGAATACAGAAGACTGGTTTTTACTTTTAATTAATCACACACAGTATGACTATGTTAAGTACTGAAGCTCAAATCCGATATTTGGTTCAATGGTTCAACGAATGGAGTGAACTACAACGATCCGATTTTCTGCCAATCATGGCCGAAAAATATGCTAATAAAACCTACGTCAATGGAATTGTTAATAGCATATCGAATGTGAATTGCCAGGATAAGCCGATGTCTTTATTTGAATGCAGAGTAAGTGTTTGAATCGGCTGTACTTGAACTTATTTACAATTTGTGTTTTTAAGGTTAAATTATTTAAAGAGTGGTTCTCACAATGGAGCACCGAACAAAAGGATAATTTCTTCAAGCAGATTACTGAAATAGATTCGATGTTTGCTGAAAAATTGAATGCTGAAATGGAAAACGGTGTAGCCCCAGCACATAGCAATTCAAATGAAATGAATGGTGAGGCTGTATTAGAAGACTAAAATCAAATCCAACTACCAAGCTACCTAATAATTGTAATGTAAACGAAACTTTGCATTTTTATACTTTAGCAGCTACCTACGTAATCAAATATTTTATTTTCCTAATCAAACAAGTGTAATTTATCTCGATATTCACAGAATGGAATTGAGGAGCTTATTTTCTAACGCTTTGGGACATAGTGCAGGCGCCAAAGGTACTTGAGTATGCATAATATGAGGACCGGCAAATATGCCCGGATTCTTATATCTGAGACACTAAATAATGGAAAAAATCATGTTGCCGGCAAATCGGATGGTCCATTTCAATTCCCTCGCCCTCTTATTATGTTATTACAATCAATCAGATATTTGAGATTCAAAAACTTGCCGGTAGGCTGAATTTTTAATATGTTGTTTCTGATGGTAAAAGGTAAAATCTCAAGTTGGCGTATCCCCACCTGTTTCGGAATCCCCGCCATCTAGAAAAATTTTTGGAATCGATTTTTGGATTTGCTTAATGTTCTGTTGGTCGGAGGAAAAAATTGTAAATACAAAAATTATATAGCTCAAAATTTGCAACATTTTTTGTTTAACGCTCAACTCTCTGTAGTTAGTTCCCAAAAAAATAGAGGGCGCCTAAATTTCCAAAAATGCGCTGTACCTATGTGCCTGTTATATGTCAATGTTTTTCTGGTATTTGATTACCTAAAAGTGTTTTATTCAAAAAAACGTGAAAAAATGTCGTTTCAAGTGTCCAATTTGAAAAGAAAAAACCGAACGAGTTAACGTGTTTGTTTTGTGATACAACAGGAGACTTAGTTAAAAAACCAAAATCTCAATCGTGGATGACTATTATAAGAGCAACAGATTCAAATTTCTTCGCAATGTATCCAGTGGTGTCGAAGATTGGATGGGAAAAGTAGAGCAGTCCCCAGTATCTACGCCACTGGACACTTTTTTTTATAAATAAACCCCATTATTACTTAGAAATGTACTACATTACTCTGTGTACGAAATTTAATGAAAATCGATCGAGTGGTTTAGAAGTTATGGTAACAAAACGAATTCTTATTCTATACTTTGACACCCTGTATCTTTGTTATAAAACATTTTTGATCAAAGTTTTTTCATTAAAGTCTACTTATTTTTTGATGCTCTATCACCTCCCAAAGTTAATGAAGTTTAACTTTTACCACCCTGTATATAAAAATATAAAAGGGGTGCAAAATTGGACCATATGATGGAGCGGCAACATCCAAAATATTAATCTTTGAGCTGTTATGAGCTTATATCAATTGATAAAATGCGGTCCTCATATTATGCATACTCAATTCCATTCAGCTCCCGGTCTAACAAGAAATTTAACAGTATTAGAATATTGTGTCATAAGGTGAGTTTTTTTATAGAAAAAACCCACAAAAACCAAATTCGAACCTACAAATAAGCTCGTCAGTTGTAATGTTAAGTTTTGGATTGTTAAAGAAGTTTTTTTTAAGTGAAATAGTATTTATGTGATATTTTGCCGTAGAATATTATTTAGTTAAGAGATTTTTATAATTATTAAACTAGTTTATTACCTAACTATTGTAATATCTAAAAACATTACATGTACTGAAATTACAGACAAATTTTTCATTTCTCGTGACAATAAAACTGATAAAAACTATAAAAATAACTGATATGTTCGTGTAATAAAATTTTGTACAATATTTATGATAAGGTGAACAAGTTTTATATAAAATTAAAAATAACGTGAGTAATTCTTAACAATATTGTTATCTATTGGAAATGTGTCACTTTAATCATGTCGCTTACAATCAACTACATAAAATATATAAAAATACACTACAGTTAACATTTTGGTCACAGCCTCGCTTTCACAGCTATTCAGTCTAAAAATTATTGATCTTTGGAATGAGACGCTCCTTGAGATGCTCCTGCGTTGTGGTTTTGAAGAACCTTAACACAAAGCGATTTAATTTGCGGCTGATTTAGTAGTTCAGCTTCGCGTAAAATTCGCCTTATATCAGACATTCGCTTGTACTTCACCGCTAGGAAATAAGCGGTTTTTAGTTGTTTTGCTTCTATGTAAGCGGATATCTAAAACAAAAACCCATGAAACTCAATTATTTCCATAAGAGAACAGCTGTACCTTCGAAGGTCTGTCGGTTATTAACTTTATTAGTTCCTCGACTTTAGTCCCGGCAACATTTGCTTTGGTAAAAGTTGTCACAGCTTGAAATAGTATTCGGTCGCATATGTCTGTTATAGTATTGTCGTTGATGCCACTTTTTTTTATGCAAGACACCAGTTGGGTTATTGATTGGTAATCGCCGGCTTTTGCCATGTATTTCCCTGCTTCGCAGTAGATTTGAAACGATTTTAAGTTGAATTCTCTGCTGATTCTAAAAAAATTAAATGTACCTACATAAAATCTCGTAGTAAACGCTTAGCTACCTCATGGCAATATGGAAACCAATGTCAAGTTCTTCACCGCATATTATGGCTAAAACAGCCAGTTGCATTTTTTGTTTGGGGGAATTAAATAAAGTTGGAAGTGGCATCTTTTTCTTGCTGGGCGCTAAAACAAATAAATAAGTAAAACTCACTAAAATCTAATTTATTAATTACGGTCGCTGGCAAAAATATTAGCCACCACTTCGCTAGGTTTAGCTCCGCTTTTCTCACAGTCGCTTAAATACTGCGCAACCTCAATTTGCATTGAAATTGTGTTTAGCTGTTTATTGATAGCTCCGGCATTTAGTTTCAGTATTAGAGGTGGTTGTGAGGAGTCTTGTTCGGCCAAATTTTCCTGAGATACGGACACTGAGCTCATTTCTAAAAACAGTTCAATTACTTCTACTAAGTTGCCAACTACAGATTATTACCTGAAGCCACGTCTACCCATTGCTCTTGTTCCAACGCTTGGTTACAATGTCGTTCAGCATTATACAAAAACCTGGTTTTCGATGTAAAGTCGCTAAAGGTGGTCACATCTTCCTCGTAAAATTTAATACAAGAAACAGCTGCTCGTACATAATCGCCTATAAACTGTTGCAGCTGGTAAAGCGAGTGAAACAGATTTTGCTTCACCATATGTCCGCCAATCTGGCTCAAATGAACCTGTAATAAAAATCCCAATAACACCCCAAGATGGATCATTTTAATAACTAAACTACCTTCCAAGATTTTAAAGTGCTATCAATATGCACCATTCTGCTTTGCAACACATTAATAATCCCGTCTTTGAGACAGCGCATGTAGATATCGATGAAATATTCACTGCTCAAGTTGTTATCCAGGATATAATTGAGCGCTTTGTCCATCTCGCCATGTTGAATGTAAAACTCCAACAAGCCCAAATGGCTTCCATACCTCTGCAGGTAATAAATGCACTCCTCATAGAAAACATTAGCAACCGTCGGTTTGTACGAATATTTCATACGTGGTAATTTGCCCAAAGGCTGCAAATTCCCAGCGACAATATTCTTTAAATTGTGTAATTTATTCAGAATTGTCATCGGAGCTACCGCTTGGATATTCGAACCAACACTTAGGTTAACTCCTGAAGTACCAGGCGCCATGTACGGCTCTTTAGCGTTCTGTAAAACAGTCGGATCTATCGGAATGGTCTTTGACTCTAAAATTGCAATAATTTCATCCAGTATCGCAGGATTTTTAATTGGTTTCGATTCGGAGATACTGCTAAGGTTGGATAATCTACTAGAACGGCGTGAGCGGGTTCCACTGGGGGGTGGCTGCAGCAGGCTATCGCTACTCTCGTCTAGGTCACCTAGTGGTTCTGGTAAAATTTCCAGATGACTAACCGTAAGGATTCTTTGGAATATTTCGCGTGCTTGCAGTAAACTGCCGGCTTTTAAGCTGATTTTACCTCGAACGGCGAAAACTCCTAAAAACAGTTATTAAAATTAAAACACAACAGGAAGAACTAAAAATTTAAATTACCATTTATATCCAATCCAGCTTTGGTCGACACCTCCAAACCTAAATTCCACTGCTCCCTTTCCAGTAGTTTATTAACTAGAGTAATCAAAGCGGATTGCTCAATATACGGATCTGGTGTACGGGAAATTGGTAGTAAATGTAGACAGCCCCTTTCCGCTAGTAAAGTCAATAAATCTACTTGCTCCAAGACTTTATCGGCTACTACTAGTCCATGTGGATAGGAGCACTCATCCGACGCTATTTTAGCTGCTCCTGCTAAAGTTCTATAAAAAAATCATCGTTATAAAAATTTTAGCAATTACAATGTTGAAAGCACCTTATCATTTTTAGAACTAGTATATTATCGATTTCTTGAACGAGTTCCTGACTTGGATGCAGGAAGGTCAGCATAGTTTCGCATTGTTTTAACATAAACCTGAAAAAAGGATGTTACATCATTTTAAACTACATATTTTTTATTATATGCGTAATAATTTTTCAGGAAACCTTAAAAATTAACTTTCGAGTGAATAATTGTCTACTCACTTAGAACTTTCCGAGGTTTTTGAATGCAACTTCATGATCGAAGTACATATTGATACACATGGCCCATGATGATAGCTAAACTCCTGACGAACAATTTCATTGAGGGCATCATTTTTGGTTAATACGTAATACACGTCAGCAGGCTCAGGGGCGTCCGATGAGTCCGAAAAATCATGAGAATATTCTTCTACGATTTGCTCATAACAATCTATACAAACTCGTACGAATATTTCGTATGGTTCAAACTGAAACAAAACCAAAATTTTACTATAGTACAGTAAAATTATTCGAAAATCATACGTGAAAGGTCGGAATCATCCGGAACAGGATCAAGTTTTAGGGGTTGTTAGGGGAGCTGAAGTTAAGTAATTTCCCAAGTTTGCGACCTCCAACTCCTTGCGGATTTTCCGTCATCTTGATTTTTAGGGTTGATTTGGTTTTTTGTATTTTTCGGGCTTATATTTGATATTAGCAAAAAAAGTGTCGATACCTTTTTTGTAGAGAATAAAAATCCCCACAAAATGATGTAATATAATCGTATACAAATTATCATCACTAAACAAATTATGGTAGTTTAAACATCCAACAAGTGGGATTTAAAAGTTTTTTATTTTTTTATTTCGGTAATCGTCCATATTAAATAAAAAAAGTTCAAATAAAAGTTGTAAAGCGTAAAACTCCCTATAGTTTTTGTTTAAACAATTTTCTTCCCGTGTCAATACTTTTTGCGCTACAATGAGTGAAAGGTTCACGGGAACTGAAACGAGGCGTTCACGCTTGTCGCATCGCGCTAAAATCTAACGCCTTTTTATGAGTTTATTTTCAAATATTTGTTCCTAAATAAATTTGTAATTTATTATGTACAATATTTATCGAATATATTGTATACAGGGTGTTCGCGCGAAGTGGCTCACTATTGTTAACTTTGTTATTATTGGAGCTACAAAGTCGGTTAAATTAGCAATCTAGTAGCATTTTTTCCACTGACTACAATGGTGAAAACAGGAAAACAACTGACCATCTGGGTTTTCGTTTTTCGAAATACATATTCACAAAAATAACATTTTTTAAATGGAACACCCTGCATATTTTTGCAAAAATCGATGATAAATCACATTCTGTACAAAAAATGTCTTTATCTTTTTTTGATAATTATTTAAAATAAGCTAGTTATTTTGAAAAAAAATTGCAATTCTTTAAAATCATCAAGTAGCCACGAAACGGAATAATTGTAATTTATTAAAACCAAACAAGCATAATTTTAAATTTAAGCAAGTTGAAAAAGACTTTTACGGAAATATTGAAAATTTTCAAAATTATATTTTATGACTAACTTTTTTTCAAAATAACTCGCTTTTTTTAAATAATTATTAAAAAAAGATAAGGACATTTTTTGTACAGAATTTAATTTATCATCGAATTTTGCAAAAAAAATACATTTAAAAAAATGTTATTTTTGTGAATATCTCAAATACCAGATGGTCAATTGTTTTTCTGTTTTCACCATTGTAATCAACGAAAAAAATGCTACTAGTTTGGTAATTTAACCGACTTTGTAGCTCCAATAATAACAAAGTTAGCAATAGTGAGCCACTTCGCGCGAACACCCTGTAAACAATATATTCGATAAATATTGTATATAACAAATTAAAAATTTATTTAGGAACAAATATATGAAAATAAACGTCTAAAAAGCGTTAGATTTTAGCGCGATACGGCAAGCGCGAACGCCTCGTTTCAGTTCCCGTGAACCTTTCACTCACTGTAGCGCAAAAAGTATTGACACAGGAAGAAAATGGTTTAAACAAAAACTATAGGGAGTTTTACGCTTTACAACTTTTGTTTGAACTCTTTTCATTTAATATGGACGATTACCTAAATAAAAAAATAAAAACTTTTAAATTCCACTTGTAGGATTTTTAAACTACCATAATTTGTTTACTGATGAGAATTTGTATACGATTATATTACATCATTTTGTGGGGATTTTTATTCTCTACAAAAAAGGGTATCGACACTTTTTTTGCTAATATCAAATATAAGCCCGAAAAATACAAAAAACCAAATCAACCCTAAAAATCAAGATGGCGGAAAATCCGCAAGGAGTTGGAGGTCGCAAACTTGGGAAAACACTTAACTTCAGGTCCCCTAACAACCCCTAAAATTTGATCCTGTTCCGGACGATTCCGATCTCAAAAGATAATTTTACTGTACTATTACGAGATGTGACGGATTGAAAGCTAGTATGGTCAAAAGCTCTTTAAAAAGTGGACTTTTGTGTAATTTTGGTTTTTTTTACTTGTAATAGTTACCATGGCCATTTTTGGTGAACAACCGTGGCAAATCACCCTGCCACATCGCCTGCAATGGTGGCGCCGTTTAAACATGGAAAAAACCGTATGGTTACAACACATGCAAGTTAGTACGTCTTCGTTAGGCACCCATTGCTCCCTCGTGGGAACCTCTTCAGGCATAACGAACATCTGCTCATTCATCAGATTGTCCATTGACTCCATCAGTTTACACTCTGGGGTTTTCAGTAACCTCACATTGGGTTGCGTGATAACCCTAAAGTCCAAACCTTTTTCCGCGTATTGTCGGAGTAGCACATCGATTTGCTCCACCGATATATTCAACTGGTAGTTTGAATGTTGTAGTTCTTTTTTCAGTACACCCAGAACCCCTGCCAGCTTCTCCAGTTGATAATTCATTAAAAGTACTTCTATGATAAGCAGTGGATCGTAGGCTAAATCCACGAAATCCCCATGTTGTGCTTCGGGGAATGTCAGGATCATTTTTATGCCTATTTCCAAGTACTTCAACATTGGATCGTTCACATTGTTTAACAAGTAATTTACTATGAATTCCAACTGGCATAAACGTTTCACCGGTTCTAAGAGTTTGTAGCAAATATTGATAGCTTGCTCGAATCGTAATGCCCCAAACAGACTTTTGACGCAGTCAAGAGGAGCGTTTGCCTTGAATATTCTCAAAAAGTATTCCTCATCTAACATCGATAAGTCTTCGGGTTTTATTTTATACATCTCTATAAAATTTAACAAAACCTGGACCTAAACCCAAAATAAAATGAGTGTACAGAAAATAACTGCAGTTACTACTAAACTAACCGAGCCTTGTTGATGTAATGTTTGAACACATTCCAGTGGCTTCCTCTGACATTGTCCATACTGCTTATACCAATTCGGCTCCGCTGTTATCAATCTTAACTAAAAATCAAACAGCTAGTAAATTTCTAATCACGTAAAACAACTCACCTCTTCGGATATTATAATATCCTTCAACCAATTCCTCAATTCGTTAATATAACCCGCGTTGGTAACCGGAACATTCCGCGTAATTTCACAATTGATAACGTGGCAACAAAAGTTAGCCGGCCAGTAGACCATATTCTTCAAAATAACTTTTCCTCTTTCAACCGGATTACTAATCCAACTCACATACATATAATTCGCCTCCTCCACACTATCATTCACCAAGTTAACAAAAATATTATCTCGAAGCTCTGCCAAACCAGCAAATTTTTGCGACTGTTGCTCCGGTAGACTATCCAACAAGAAAAGCAGCTCCTTCCATTGTTCTTTTGTACAATCTTCATTAACTTCAAATCCAATCTCCGTGTTGTGCTCAAAAAGTTGCATTTCTATATGCGATTTGCATTCAAGCTCTCTGATTTTATTCTTTGCGTACTCCTCGACTTTCTGATAGTTGAATTCGTTTTGCAAAGCTGTTATAACTGGGTTGTTGTTGAAGAGCACTTTTAACCGTTGAATAGCGTCCAAGTTAATGTAGTTGGTGAAGAAACAAACGCGACTACCGCGGATTTCATGGTCCTCGTCTTCTACAATTTGTATATCAGAAACTTGCTCCTCTAATTTATAGAGCTTCGTTAGAAGAAACGCTAGAAGCCAGTTTCTGTTTTGGATATAAATTATATTATTCTTGCTTGGGATGTACAAATTATTGTAAGGATACAACTCCTCCTCGGAAACTTTCTCCTGTAAGTGGAGATTAATCGTCGGGAAACAATTTCCGACTACGTGGTATAGAAAATCGAGCTTTAGTCGCCCAAAATATTTTTCAAACTCTTTCGGGTCTAGCTCAAGCTCAAATAGCAATTTCCCCATTAGTTCTGAGCGATTGAATTTTAGTAACTTGAACAATGAGCAGTTATGCTCAGCTATAACATGACTTGAATCTTGCTCTATGTACAAAACTTTAGAGAAGGCTCGTAGATAATTAAATAGTCTGGTTAAATACCAAATACTGCCCTTAGAAAATTTGGAAAATAATTTACACAACTCGTGTAACTTCCAGTAAACTTCATGTGCTTCATGGTACATGTTAAGTGAGCCAGGTTGGACACTACTGCATTTATTCAAGAACTGGTCGTAACATGCCGCCACGTCTCTCCACATTGTAGCCTCTTTATCCATTTCAGCTGGATTAAAACTGCCTGTATGTGATGTAAGCAAATCCGGAAGAGATTTAGCCCTTTTAGTTCCGGAATTATAAATAAATAAAATCCGTTTGGAAAATTCCGAAAAATCCGACGTAAACTCCTGGCTCAAACTGTTATTTACCAAACTTAACTCTAGTAAAGCTTCAGTTTGCTCTATTGTTTGTGGAAGAGTTAGAGCTAAGTCGAGCTTGCGTATAAACAAGTCACTACTGGAGCGGAAGTGATTTAGAAAGTTGTATTCGCAGGAAACACAGTCGATTAAATCGTCATCCTCCTCACTTTCCGGTGTTGGATTCGTTTGGAAGAAATTTTCGATTTCGTTTTTGATCTCACACTCAAAGTTTTTCTGGTCGTCCTCAGACAGATTCGCAGCTCCTGTAAACTGCTCTTTCAACTGCCGCCGGAATGTTAGTAGTCGGTGAGCGAAAGCTGTTTCGATGGCTATTGAGTGGCTTTCCATGTTGAAAATCTGGAAAGAAAAAAATAATTTACAACAATGAATAAAGATGGAGCTTTAAATAAAATGATCAATCACTCAAACTTGAAAATGTTCTGGATTCTTCTGGTGCTCCCCTTAAAAATAGCCTGCTTCTGGCAACCCCCCTACAACGTAGATTTTAACGATAGTGAAACTTTTGAAATTTCAGAACTACTAGAGAGCAGTGACGTTGATGACGTTTACCTAGAGGAAGCTGAAATGATAAAACGCGAGGACATGGAGCGACTAAAGTATAATTCTGGCGACAATGACAAGTTTTATCGGATCCATCAGCGGGCAATGAAGCGCACTGAAACCAAACCATGGGAAACACCTAACAACATGAAAAACGAACCAAAATTCTTGGAAACCAATCATGATTTGGACGATTTGATACCCTACCAAGCGGGTTTTGTGGATAACACAGACAACTCCATCCAACCAGTACAAACGTAATTTCCAACACTTAATTACGTAGTTTACTAAAAAAATTTCAGCTAACAGAAATCTCGTTAAACAAACAAAAACGAAACAACCCAAGTTCGGATAACGAAAGCTATGATTATTCCCAGCTAAAAGCTGAATACAATCAGGATATTAAACTGGCTAAGAATTCTAATAAAACTTTAAATTACACGGAAATAAAGGAAGAGGAGACGATGAAGGACGCCGTTGATACATTGGTGGATTTCAAGAAAACTCCTCGGAATTGTAGCGTAGAGGAAACAAAGGGAATTGGTAATGTCTGTTTTATTTGAGGGATAACTAGGGATGTTTGGATGGTGTAGGAATGGGGGCGTTGGAGTGCTTTTGGATGGAGGCGTCGAAACCCAGGATGAAAAATAAGCACGCCTTTTTGGAGAAACTACTAAGGATTGTGCTGATTTGGTTGATTATTTATGTGGTTATTGCTGTACCATGCTGGTGTCTAAAAGATAAGTATGCAAGGTGTTTTTGAAATAGATGGTCAAAATTTAGGAGCATGTAGAGCAAGTAAAACGATGAAGAAAAGCTTTATAAAATTATTTTCTAAAGTGTTTTCTTAGGGAGCTACAGCCCCGTAATTGTAGGCCCTTAAGAATGTTTTTTATTAAATATCTCCGAAACTGTTTAAGATATAATAATGAAATTTTGTACAGCCACTAGCTCTTTTATGCTTAACAATATGAAATTAGTATCATCTGAAAATTTTATTCAAGGGGGCTCAAAAGGGGGAGGCGGGGGGTAAATATGATCCCAACTTTTTTGTATGTTGTGTTTTTTTGTTTTTGACATGAAATTATTAAATTTAATAGTTTTTTATAAAAAAATGATCCACTTGTTTAATTTCGATGCCATGCACCGTTTTTGAGTAAAATCGATTTGAAAATTTTTAACATTCTCTGAACGTGAAGCGTTTTTTTTTTAATTTTCGAAATGAATGTAAAAAATTTAGGAGCATGTAGAGCAAGTCAAATGATAAAGAAAACCTTCATAAAATTATTTTCTAAAGTGCTTTCTAAGGGAGTTACAGCCCCTTAATGGTGGGTCCCTAAGAATTGTTTTTATTAAATATCTCCGAAACCGTTTGAAACACTTTAGAGAAAAACTTTATTAAGGTTTTCTTCATCATTTAACTTGCTCTACATGTTCCTGAATTTTGTATATTCATTTCGAAAATTTCAAGAAAAAACGCTTCACGTTCAGAGTATGTTAAAAATTTTCAAATTGATTTTACTCAAGAACGGCGCATGCCATCGAAATTAAACAAGCGGACCATTTTTTATAAAAAACTATTAAATTTAATAATTTCAAGTCAAAAACAAAAAAACACAACATACAAAAAAGTTAGGGTCATATTTACCCCCCGCCCCCCCAACTTGACACACCCTTGAACAAAATTTTCAGATGATACTAATTTCACATTGTTAAGCATAAAAGAGCTGGTGGCTGTACAAAATTTTATTATTATATCATAAACGGTTTCGGAGATATTTAATAAATACCATTCTTAGGGGCCTACAATTACGTGGCTGTAACTCCCTTAGAAAGCACTTTAGAAAATAATTTTATCTTTATCATTTGACTTGCTCTACATGCTCCTAAATTTTGACCACCTATTTCAAAAACACCTTGTATAATTAAGATAAAATATTAAAGAAAGTAGATTATATCCAGTGCAGGAAAATACAAATAAACGGACTTGGTACCGGCATGATTACAACATTGTTTAGTTTCCAATACAACAAATAAAACCGTAATCTAATACTCATTAACTTATTTACAATACTTGTGGTAAACAACAATGCGATATAATTATCTATTTTCGTGTCAATGATTCCCCTAATAGTAGTAAACAAATTTATTCGTTTTTTTGAAGAATGTCCTTAAAATAACCTGATAATTTTCCTAACAAACTTATTCCTCCTCCAGGTTGGTGCTGCTGTTGCTGCCGCTGTAAATTCTGCCACCCCAAAGAAGAAATCGACGAAATTAAGCAGTTTTTCGCCCAGAATCCAGTCGGGGTTTTCCACAACGACGAAACCGGCGAGAAATTAACATACGAATCCACTAATTATGAAATATACGCTCAACGAAATTTAGAGCATGCAATTATGCGACTATAATAAATTTTCTTACTTTAATAACTTGGTGAGCTCTCTCGAAATCCAGAGTTTTAAAGCACATATGGATTAAAGATTCCGGTGGGGCGCACATGTACCCAAGGAAATTCCTGTCTAATTTAGCATGCGATTTTACGTTTGTGATTAGGTCTAGCCTCCAAAGGGCGTCTGTTGTGTATTTAATGAGGTTGTTAAGGCGTTTTTGCTCCATCGCGTCTCTATCTGTGTACCGACGTTTTACTACAACTTCATCCAAAAGCGTCTTCACCAGGTAGAGGATTAAGCGTACTTCCTTTTGTTTACAAATATACTTTGATGTCTCCAGAAAATTGTATTCGTTTCGCAAGAATAATAAACCGTAGAGGTTTTCCAAAGTTTCAATTTGTAAAATTGGGTTTTGTATTCTTTCTACTAGGTAATTTTTCGAGGTTGTGGTGAGATTTCCCAGGAAGTGGTTATCTTGTGATGGGTCGTTTTCCCCTGGGGTAACCGCCTTTAATACGTTGGATAAAATCGTGAAACTTGTGAAGGTTTCGATTTCGTCTACTTCGGATAATTTGCTAGTAATTTCGTTGTAACTCACATCTTGCAGCTCTAAGTAATTGGAAAATGCTTCTAGAACACTGTGTCGGCTAGCAAAAGCCATAGCATTGTGGGATTTAGCTGTAAATTCGGGTGAAAGTTTCTTGCAATGATTATAAACTTGCAACAATTTTTCAACTTCGTCCACGTAATGTTTCCAAAATTCATCCAGATCTTCTACGTTGATCTTAGAGAGAACTGCTGGTAAATCACCAACATCGCTTCCGTGACTTATCTGAACAATCTTTATTAGTAATATCCGATTTGCAATATCTTTGTCAAAGATTTTTAGTAACGAGTGGTAATTGTTCAGAACTTCATAAAACCAATGCGGATTATTATATACGCAATTATCGTACAACGTAGCCGGGTCTATGATGTTTAAACTAAATTTATCCTTGTAAAATTTCTGGCACTTTTGCAGCATTTCCACATTACCATGTGCAAGTAGACTTAGATAAAAAATATCCTTTTGGACGAGCCCCTCGTCGAACATCGTGGATATTCTAGGGAATAAACTACCAAAATCTTCCGCTTCATTACATTTGCACATTGCGAATTGTTTGTAAAGTTCCTTGGCATGTGCTGGGTTCCTTCTTACTGTTAGTTTTTCAACGATTTTTTTTACTTCCTCCATGGTTAACCTTAAAAATGTCCACGGGAAAACTCAAAGCCAAATCACAGAAATAACAAATTAAAAATTGATATATATTGCACAATTTAACATATCAAACAAAAACACACTTGTAAACAGCACAATTAAACACGAACAGCTGATTGTAAATGAATAAAATGACAACTTTGACAACTGGTTTTGATAGCTATGTTGCTGCCATCTCGTGGGGAATTTATGGTGTTGTTTGTTTGGAGAGGGAAATTTAAATAGATCAGTAACTTTAAAATTTATTGTTTTAGATATAAAAGATAAATAAAGGGAGGTACACATTGATAACAAGTTTAAATAAGTACAAATAATGGGAATGATTGGGTACCTAATGAAATCTTTATTTGTAATTTATGCATTAAGTCTAGGAAGGTACAGCAGAAATATTTGGTCGTATTATATTACAGACTTAATTCTATGTTTAAATATAAATAAATTAAATATTTGCTTTCAATTCTCGAGTTTAATAATTTAATATTTACTGTTTAGGTAGTTTTCAAAATATAAAGCAGGAAGTTTGTTTTATTAACAAAATATTCTGCCCAAAACTGGAAATTTTATCCCTTTATCATTGAAAAATATTTATTAAGTGATAGGAGTCATTTAATAGAAATTAACATTTGTAGATTCATACTAAATAAGGAAAAATACTTCGATACGAATTAATATATTGCAGACTTAAGTTTACACTGTGTCCCAAATTGGTGGCTCCACTATGGGTAACTTCTTTATTATTGGAGATACAAAGACGGTTAAATTAGGAAAGTTTTTAAGAATTTCAAGGCCATTCCAGATTAGCTAACAGATCTTGAATATCTCTTTTAGTTTTTGAGATATTCGGGAAAAACCAAAATGTTGCCTTTTCTTTAATGGTCAATATTTTTTTATTATCCGTTTTGTGCTGTTAAGACTTTGACATTCTTCATGCACTTTTTTAAGATACTTCTAACGGTGTTGTCAATTTTTTCCAACTCTTTTGTTTTTTGATATACGGTTACTAACTTTTGTTTTTCTCATGGACGTCAATGGTTTTTTTGGCACTGTCAAATAGCATTTTTTATTACCTTTTCGACGATGTATCACAACATGACGAAAAATTCCAATTTTCACAAGAAAAATCGAAAAATTGTATTTTTTAATAAAAAAAAAACAAAAGAAATCCCAGCAATGAATAAAAATAATCCATCTATCGCTGGATGATGAGTGTATGATATCTCTCTTCATTATTTATATCATAACGATTGTCCCTCTTTTGTTCAAATGACCCAAAATTAATCAAATTCGTGGCAAGTTTTCTGAAATAAGTGTCGTGGGGTTGTTGTCGTTCAGCTGCAGTGTTAACATTTCAATTTGCCCGTATGTAAATCACGAGCATACAAATACGCTCATCATGCTCATGCAGCGATAGAGGGATTGATTTTTATTCATTGTAGAATGTCTTTTGTTTTTTTTTCTATTGAAAAATACAATTTTCTGATTTTTCTTGTGAAAATAGGAATTTTTCGTCATGTTGTGATACATCGTTGGAAAGGTAATAAAAAATGCTACTTGTCAATGCCAAAAAAACAATTGCCGTCCATAAGAAAAACAAAAGTTAGTAATCGTATCTCAAAAAACAAAAGAGTTGGGAAAAAACTGTCAACACCGTTAGAAGTATCTTAAAAAAGTGCATGAAGAATGTCAAAGTCTTAACAGCACAAAATGGATAATAAAAAAAATATTGACCATTGAAGAAAATGCAACATTTTGGTTTTTCCCGAATATCTGAAAAACTAAAAGATATATTCAAAATCTGTTGGCTAATCTGAAATGGCCATAAAATTCTTTAAAACTTTTCTAATTTAACCGTCTTTGTATCTCCAATAATACCGAAGTTACCCATAGTGGAGTCACCAATTTGGGACACAGTGTATATTAAATTTAAAAATTTCTTTCAATTTTAAAATTTATTCTTTGGGAACATTTTTGGACTAGTTTTTTATTTTATTAAATTGTTCGAAGGAAATAATTTCATAAATTAATCCCACATGAACTTTTAATAATTTTTTTTGGTATTCACAAAATTATATTAAGTAAATCAATTAGACAAAAAACCACTCTATTCCTTTAAAAAATCAAGTGGTTGCTTTGTCCACCTAATTTTACATGTTCAAAATTACACATAATTGACGAGTAGTCCAAAATTAATTTACTGTTCACTGCAAACATGGGGTTATTGCTACAAATCATTTGTAGACGTTAACCGATGGCAATCATTATGTAATTGAAAATGGTTCATCTCCTTCATTGAATACTCCGGAACAGCCATTAAAGAATCCGGCCTCGACTTGGCACTAGTCCTAGAACTAGTCCTCAACATAGGCATTTCCACCGACACAATGGTGGTTAATACTGACCCCCTATGATTGTTCCCACCACCGCCCATACTGTTAATTTTCAGCGTACCCTCCGCACTATTAGTCCGTTTATATTGCGGCCCAGACCCATACGGAAGCGGTTTCCCCCCAATTGCCCCCTTATGTCTTTCCGCACGGTCTTTACACAGACCATAGCGGCCCATTAGAATAAAAAAGTCCCGGCGATATTGCTGGGTTAACAGTGCGTATAAACACGGGTTAGCACAGGAGTTTAGCGGGTAGAAAAACACTAATAGTATCTTAGTTTGAGTGACGTTGATCAGGGGATGTCCTAGAAGTGCTGTCATGCCGAAGAAGGCAATCGGCGCCCAACATGCGAAGTCTGTGAAGACCAGCAGGGCCATCCGCTTGGCCACGGTGAGATCCGAGCGGACGCTGGTGGTGGTGGAGCCGGTGCGGCCACCTTCGCGGATTGATCTGTACATGCTGCCGTAACAGACGCAGATTAGACCAAAGGCCACGGCATTGAAGGCCAACAGGGTGGATAAGTAGATTGCGTCTGCTTTGCCTTTATTCTCCAGAGGAAGGCAGATGCTGGTTTTGGAGTAATTGCTTACGCCAATTAATGGAAGAATTGCCATGAACAAGGCGCATATCCAACCAGCTAGCATTACACGGACGGCTGTTCGCAACTTGAGGCGTTTGTTGAGATGGATGGCCCAAGTTATGGTGTACCAACGCTCGGTTGTTATTACTGCTAGGGTGTAGACGGAGAGGACGTTGCCGAAGATTGTCAGGAAGCCTGCTACACTGCAACCGTTTCCTGGAAAGTTAATTCAGAAATGTTGCAGATTAATTGTTTAATTACAATAAAACAAAAAGAGATAAAGTTAAGTTAAATAGCGAGTGGAATAAATTTTTATTGTGTGTAGTTACAGCAAAAAACCGTATTACAAACTGTTGCTCGAGTAGGTATTGCAATAAATTTTCCACGACAAAAACTCCAGACGCTCTTAATATTTTTGTCAAATCATTATCAAGCTTTCACCTTCAGACCCAGACAATGATTAAAAGTAGTTGACCAAGTTATAGATTACGAGTTTGGCTATAGCATAAAAAAGCTTTCTCAATCAAATCTGAAAAGAGTAATTAAACCCTTGCCCTGAGCCAAACCTTCGTCTACGCCTTTAGGAGAAAATAAAGAAATGGAAAAATTATAGTAACGATCGATGATAAAAGTAGTAAGAGTATAAAAAGTTGATGTACTGTGAAATTTAGTTTAGGTATTAATAATTTTGTAGAAATTCGATCAATCTAATCAATCTAATAGCCGAAGTTTTTACGTAGTCGTCGTAAAATATCAAATATTCTAATTTATTGAAAATCTTCAAAAATTATACGAGCCCTAACAACTAAATGTTCGGACAAAAGTAAATTTGATTGACTTTTTTCCATACGCGCAAAAGTTATCAAAATTAACTTCCAAAATATTGATGTTTTTTTCTGTTATAACGCCAACATTTAGTTATATAAAAACGTAAATTTCGTAAAAATCCGCTCGGCGGTTCTAAAACTGTGGCACTTTAACCCAGGAGGATGGGAAAATTGTAGAAACAAAAAATTATTATTTTCAAAACGTTGGATCTAGTAGTCGAATTTTGAAGAAATTTACTTTATTGCAAAACTGGATATTGGTTTCTTTACAAAAAAGTTACACCAGTTTTTATTTGGTGATTTTAGTCATTTATCGGAGCTTCAAAGTTGCACCTTTAAAAATGATAGAATTTGCTAGTAACTGTTTCAAAAAATCACAGTTTTGAAACCGCTGGTTGGATTTGTGTCAAAAAACATTTAAATCAAAGCTCAATAATCGTACTATATTGAAAAAATTCTGAAATGTAATATGATTTTTTTTGCATTTTTTTCGAGTTCACAGTTCACTTTTCAAAAAACGTGTTTTTTGAGGTTGCTACCTACATTAAAATAATCACAGTTTTGGAACCACTGGTTGCATTTTGGTAAAATTTACTTTGTTGCAAAGCTGGATGTTGGTTTTATGTACAAAAGAATCCCCAAGTCTTTATTTGGTGATTTTAGGCATATTTCGTAGCTTTAAAATTGCACTTGAAAAATGTGACGTAATTTTCAAACGACTGTTTTTAAAAATTCACAGTTTTGGAACTTGGGGAAAAAGACATAAAGGTGCTTTCATGGCCCTCATCCAGTCCGGACTTAAATGTCATTGAAACTCTTTGGCATAAAATTAAACGTATTCTACGGAATAATCCACCAAGAACCATTGAGGACTTAAAGACCAAAATAGATGAAATTTAGGACAGTTTCAGGGCAGAATTGTACCAAAATTTGATAAATACAACGCCTGCTAGAATACAGGCAGCTATTAAAGCAAAAGGAGACGTAACCTCTTATTAATGGTCCTAAATTAAAAATTATCCCAACATTTAGTTGGAAATTCATTTTGTAAAGTTTGCTAATTACTAAGGTTAAAATATTGTTAAATCCAATAAATAATTTTCTTCCATGCATAATATTGTTATTAAGGCTTTATCTTATTGTATTGTTAGGTGTTTATTAATTATTTGCGTAAAATTTCCAGTTCTCCTTTCATACTTCAAAAATTTATTTTGTCCGAACATTTAGTTGTTAGGGCTCGTATATATTGGACAGGAAATAAAATAACATATGAGTACTAAAAACCCAAACTCCTTTGCAATAGCCCCTCCGACAAACTGCATCCCCAATTCCTCCCCAATAATTGTATTTCTTTTGTGCTTGTCCATTTCCAAACAGAAAATTGCCCGGACATCGGACAGTTCAAATTATCGGAAAAAAAAAACTAATGCCTTACATGCCAATCATTTATTACGATGAAGCAGGAAAAAAAATCTTTCGGCCGAGATTAATGAGGGTCTCTGCTGGTTGTGATGAAACTGTCATAAACTATAAGTGGTGAAATGATTCGTAGCAATATCAAAAGGAAATCGTTCCAATTCGCTTGAAATTCACTGAAATCTCGCTATGAATAGTTAATATTCGGCAGCCCTGAACCAACAATCAATGTGTTGTTTGCATAGGTAATAAAAGCGATTTTTATGTTATTGCAGTCCACTTGGTCCTAGTTCAATGTTATTCCAGTTGTACGGGAAATTGCAGGGGTTGTTTATGTTTTATGATGTTTGGAACTCAGAATAAATACTGTTTTAGGGGCTATTAAGGTTGTAAAAATGGCGAATGTGCTGGGATTACAATAATTCAAATAAATTATTAAAATTTTGTTAGTTTCTCGTGTTATTAAAAATATAATTGGCGGGTATCCGATATCTAATCAAACAAATCCGCAAACACATTAAGTATTCATGGAAAAACTGCAAAAAACACGTAATTACGTTGTGACCATCGCTAAAGTGTTAACACATTTATTATTTCATTGGACATATAAAATCAATGATAATCCATCAAATCAGTGAACATTCTTTGTGCCTATACGACGACTGACCATCATCACAATTTTATATATACGGACGTAATTTTATAGCCCGCAGTTCATCTTGGTGCAAAAATAAATTGGCTTATCAGATTTCTTATTCCTTTCCGTGTATGAAACGAAATGGATTTATTATCAAATTGGATGGCCTAAAGGTGAAAACGGGTTTTGTGGGATAATAATTGGGAAATTTTGTAGTTTTATTTTCTACAGAGATAAGCTACAACTGCCACTTTAATAAAATATAATAATTACTCAACCCCACGCAATGTTCCCTTCTCCCTCCCCCATCCTAAAATTCACTCTAACACTTACCTTCTTGCCAGTCAATAGCGGAATTGAAATAAGCTCCAATGGAACAGGCGTCTACCACAGCAATTAAAAGCAGATGGATCCCAATACATAAATCAGCGACGGCCAAATTGCACATTAGAAATTTGGAAACGGTTAGGCGGAAGTGTGATGTAGCTATGACGATCACAACGAATAAATTTCCAATTACTGCGGATAATGATATGAACCATACGGGGACTCTTAGCGCCCAATTGCCCATCAAATCCTCGCAGGGATTGAATGCGTCCGGTGCCGGGTGGCACTTGACCTAGAAATCTTTTTAATATAGCCAGCATACGTTTTAGAGTTTTTACTATTATATACTACTCGTATATTTAAACTTATTACGTATCTTGAATCTGAAATATACTCAGACTCACCTCATGATAATTTCGGTAAATTTCCCCGCATAACGCAGTGGTAACCGTGAAAGCACTGGTGCTATTATGGAAAACTTCATCACCATCACCCCACATCTCATCAGACTCATGGTCCACTAAGCTCGCATTCATCGGCATCCAGCGGAGCAAGGCCTTCAAAGATGGGTCGTTGTTTTCCTGCTGAAGTACATAACTGACCGTGGTGTTTTTCTTTTGGCAAGCTTCGTGAAGTTGTCGGACAAACTTGGTGTGTCTCTCGAATTCCCAGGGGTTGTGGGTGTGCGGGAATTTGAAAGCACAACAGTGGTAAGGATACGTCAACCACGCTTCTTTAATGAACTGGAAAATGAATAATTATTATTAAAATAATTTTGTAAACTTGTGCTATAGTATATTTCCGGAAATTACACTCGGGATAATACTATAAGACATTTCATTACATTGTCGGTGTGCAACCCTCCACAAATTAAGCAAACTTCCATGTATTATACAAGACAATTAGGATCAACTCTACATGGAACATTTAGTTTTATGATAATCAAATTGGACATTAAACTTAGTATTCTACGAGGACTTACGCACCTGGAAATTGTAAACGGACGGAAAGACTTTCAAAGATTTCGTATCCTGCACTTTGAGAACATCCACTTCTCGAATACCATCAATTGGAAGAAATGTGATGGCAGTACTGGATAAATCACTGGAAAAACACGCATCACGAATATGTAATTTTCGATATTGCTGGTGCGTATTGGCAATTTTATACGCTAAGCGACAGCGAAATATTGTTTTTCTTTGTGTATTGAGTTTCTAATTTTTCAATATATTTTTGCGAGAATCGTACGTTTTGTTGGGGTACGAGCACGCTGTTGTATATTTAATAAAAATAAAACAAAGCGTTTAAAAGGCACGTAAATATCGTATTGTTTTGCCAAGGCTTAAGAATTAGGAAGTTGTTGTTGACGTATATTATTTAAAATTGTATGGAAGAAATTGGAAATAATTGAATCGGAAAATTAATTTTATTTTGTTCCAAATTTACACCGGCGCATCCACCCAAATTTCAAATGGACTTTCTAATGTTATTTGAGCCCTTTAATTTTTCCAAAAGCAAAACCCAACTGAATCGCTTTCTTTTCACGATATTTTCACCCCACCCAAAATTTATTTAATTGACACCGGCGCATCCACCAAAACTAGAAAAAATTTCGGATTGTTCGAGCCTTACAACTAAATGTTCGGACAAAAGTAAATTTTTGAAGTATGAAAGGAGAACTGGAAATTTTACGCAAATAATTAGTAAACACCTAACAATACAATAAGATAAAGCCTTAATAACAATATTATGCATGGAAGAAAATTATTTACTGGATTTAACAATATTTTAACCTTAATAATTAGCAAACTTTACAAAATGATTTTGCAACTAAATGTTGGGATAATTTTTAATTTAGGACCATTAATAAGAGGTTACGTCTCCTTTCGATTTAATAGCTGCCTGTATTCTAGCAGGCATTGTATTTATCATTTTGGTACAATTCTGACGTGAAACTGTCCCAAATTTCTTCTATTTTGGTCTTTAAGTCCCCAATGGCTCTTGGTGGATTATTGCGTAGAATACGTTTAATTTTATGCCAAAGAGTTTCAGTGACATTTAAGTCCGGACTGGATGAGGGCCATGAAAGCACCTTTATGTCGTTTTCCCCAAGTTCCAAAACTGTGATTTTTTAAAAACAGTCGTTAGAAAATTACGTCACATTTTTCAAGTGCAATTTTAAAGCTACGAAATATGCCTAAAATCACCAAATAAAGACTTGGGGTTTTTTTTGTACATAAAACCAACATCCAGCTTTGTAATGAAGTAAATTTTACCAAAATCCAACGAGTGGTTCCAAAACTGTGATTATTTTAATGTAGGTAGCACTCTCAAAAAACGTTTTTTGAAAAGTGAACTGTAGAACTCGAAAAAAATGCAAAAAAGTTCATATTAACATTTCAGGATTTTTTCAATATAGTACGATTATTTAGCTTTGATTTAAATGTTTTTTGACACAAATCCAACCAGCGGTTTCAAAACTGTGATTATTTAAAACAGTTACTAGAAAATTTTATCATTTTTAAAGGTGCAACTTTGAAGCTCCGATAAATGCCTAAAATCACCAAATAAAAACTTGTGTAACTTTTTTGTAAAGTAAACCAACATCCAGCTTTGCAATAAAGTAAATTTTACCAAAATCCAACCAGTGGTTCCAAAACTGTGACTATTTTAATGTAGGTAGCACCCTCAAAAAACGTTTTTTGAAAAGTGAACTGTAGAACTCGAAAAAAATGCAAAAAAATTCATATTAACATTTCAGGATTTTTTCAATATAGTACGATTATTGAGCTTTGATTTAAATGTTTTTTGACACAAATCTAACCAGCGGTTTCAAAACTGTGATTATTTAAACAGTTACTAGAAAATTTTATCATTTTTAAAGGTGCAACTTTGAAGCTCCGATAAATGCCTAAAATCACCAAATAAAAACTTGTGTAACTTTTTTGTAAAGAAAACCAACATCCAGCTTTGCAATAAAGTAAATTTCATCAAAATCCGACTACTAGATCCAACGTTTTGAAAATAATAATTCTTTGTTTCTACAATTTTCCCATCCTGCTGGGATAAAGTGCCACAGTTTTGGAACCGCCGAGCGGATTTTTACGAAATTTACGTTTTTATATAACTAAATGTTGGCATTATAACAGAAAAAACCATCAATATTATAGAAGTTAATTTAGATAACTTTTGGGCATATGGCAAAAAGAAAATCAAATTTACTTTTGACCGAATATTTAGTTGTTAGGGCTCGTATTATTTTTGTATTCACTACTTCGATTTATTTTTATAAATATATTCAAACTGTGTTCTACATAAATATAAATACTATGTAATTAATGCAAACCTTGAAAGGTCCTTTAATGTTCATATTTTTACTCCTGATTACATTTTAATGACAGATAGAGATCAAGTTTATAGACAATTTTAGCTCCGTCGTTTAAGTCTCTTAATTGTACTCCTACGTAGTTATTGCAGTTTTAATGAAAATTGTCCTTAATGTTTTATTTAAAAAAAATTACCTATAAAAAACTTATAATAGAAAGTTCTTCTCCCATGCTTTCTACTAATAATTAAATTTTATTGTATATGTCCCAGTTAGTTATATATTTTATATTATTAAAATATCGAGCTTCTAAACTATATAAGCAATTATTTCCTCCCTATTGTGCTAGGTATTAACTACACATGATGTAATAATAAAATTAGATTATCCGATAGCAAACTAATAATTAATTACTCGATGATAAATTACCAGCAATAAAAACTCGCTAGCTACAACATAATGTGCTTCATTGCCATAATTCCACGTGATATCGATAAGTTTAATCCTCTAATACCCAATATAACATTAAATTGATGTCACACAAACGTTAATTCCGTCAGGATATAAATTAAACACATCTTACATGTATCTCAGGCTTAGTAAACCAGTGAAGGCTTTGCGATGCAGATGAACCAACCGGAAGTTGCCCTTTAAACTTCTGCAACAACAATATTAAGGAAACTAGTGGAAAAGACAACAGATATTAGAATGCAGATGGGTTCTTACAGGTTTGCAATTTCTGAGCCTTCAAAGGCGGCTTCTTCCACCAGCTCCAAGTCGTTGTAGTTTAATATTCTGGAAAAATTTGCAAAAATTATATTTATCAGAAGTGGGATTAGAGTTTGTCTCTAAGTTTTGCAGATATTTTTAATTAAATGTTCTTGTGTAACATTTTACTGCGTTTGATCTATTTTATAGTACAATTTGTTTAAAGTTAAACAGAATTTCTCGTCCCCAATCCGTCGCATGTAAAATCAATGCGTTATCAACCAGTTGATTCACAAGCCATTATACATTCTCTCATCGTGTTAAACAAAATTTATTGCTAACAATATTGTCAGCAAACTTTCGCATCATCGCACATTTGTACTTCCAAAACTGTTCTTTTTTCCGTAATATCCGCTGTAATTGAATTTCAAAACCCGCTCATGTAGGTACACGAGATATAAACAATAACTTACAGTTGTTCTGCTTTAACCTTGCTGATTTGTCGGCTACATATTTTCTGTATGTGGTTGTGCTCCAAATCACTGAAAAATATACAAAACCATAAAAAGAAAAATAGTTTCTAACAACTCGGGTATACATAAAGTTGTAAATTGTAAATTAGTTCGTTTGTTGCTTGATGAATTATTAAAATGTTCTTAGAAGCCGCATGCAATTTGAATTGCGGATTAAAGCATTAATTATTACCGCAAACGAACATCAGTTGTGTGTGCATGATGAGGACTTGGTTTTTAGTATAGTAGACGACTTTTTCTAGAGTTGGTGAGATAAAATTTATGATGATGAAGCCATATGAAAATTATAGTTTTTTATCTGTTATCATTGAATAATGAATAATAAAAATATTTAACTTAGTTTCTTCAAGTCGTTAAAAAGAACAATTTTTATTTCTTGCTGAAAAAAATGTGTAATGGGGAACTTACATCATGTGCAGTACTGAGGAGGTGTTGAGGCCGTTTAGGTTGGGCATTTCTTGGAGGCCTGTGTTGACTATTCGTCTAAAACATAAAAATTTATATCATTCACGATGTTAATATTATAATTATAATTTATATATTTATAATACCTAACAACTAAATGTTCGGACAAAAGTAAATTTGATTTTCTTTTTTCCATACGCGCAAAAGTTATCTAAATTAACTTCCATGACATTGATGGTTCTTTTCTGTTATAATGCTAACATTTGGTTATATAAAAACGTAAATTTCGTAAAAATCCGCTCGGCGTTTCCAAAACTGTGGCACATCCCAGCAGGATGGGAAAATTGTAGAAACAAAGCATTATTATTTTCAAAACGTTGGATCTAGTAGTCGGATTTTGATGAAATTTACTTTATTGCAAAGCTGGATGTTGGTTTTCTTTACAAAAAAGTTATACAAGTTTTTATTTGTTGATTTTAGGCATTTATCGGAGCTTCAAAGTTGCACCTTTAAAAATGATAGAATTTTCTAGTAACTGTTTTAAAAAATCACAGTTTTGAAACCGCTGGTTGGATTTGTGTAAAAAATCCTTTAAATTAAAGCTCAATAATCGTAATATATTGACAAAATCCTGAAATGTAAATATGATTTTTTTTGCATTTTTTTCTAGTTCCACAGTTCACTTTTCAAAAAACGTGTTTTTTGATGATGAAATCTACATTTAAATAAACACAGTTTTGGAACCGCTGGTTGGATTTTGGTACAATTTACTTTATTGCAAAGCTGGATGTTTGTTTTATGTACAAAAAAATCCCCAAGTCTTTATTAGGTAATTTTAGGCAATTTTCGTAGTTTTAAAATTGCACTTGAAAAATGTGACGTAATTTTCAAACGACTGTTTTTCAAAAATCACAGTTTTGGAACTCCGTGAAAACAACATAAAGGTGCTTTCATGGCCCTCATCCAGTGCGGACTTAAATGTCATTGAAACTCTTCAGCATAAAATTAAACGTATTCTACGCAATAATCCACCAAGAACCATTGGGGACTTAAAGACCAAAATAGAAGAAATTTGGGACAGTTTCACGCCAGAATTGTACCAAAATTTGATAAATACAATGCCTGCTAGGATACAGGCAGCTATTAAACAAAAGGAGACGTAATCTCTTATTAATGGTCCTAAATTAAAAATTATCCCAACATTTAGTTGCAAATTTATTTTATAAAATTTGCTAATTATTAAGGTTAAAATATTGTTAAATCAAATAAATAACTTTCTTCCATGCACAATATTGTTATTAAGGCTTTATCTTATTGTATTGTTAGGTATTTACAAATTATTTGCGTAAAATTTCCAGTTCTCCTTTCATACTTCAAAAATTTACTTTTGTTATAATTAATTGTGGAATAAGAGAAAATATAGATTATTCAAAAAACGGTAAAAATGTGTACGTTTTCTACAAAAAAATCTTATTGTGACCTCAAAAAAATAAATATCCTGCTTATAAAACGCCAAAACTTTCCAAATAAATCTCCAATCGGAAAATTCAAACAATAAATTCTTATAAATCCTACTAGCTTATTTCCACTACACTCACTAAATAAAGTTATGAAGTACGCACCTGCAACTATATAATCTGGGACATCCAGTGCAAATTGAATTTATGATATATAAAATTAATTAGAACTAACTACCTACACAATATCCACAGTTCCAATGCGATAATTTACTATGATGTATCTTAAAATCGTGTCTGGATTTACATGCGGATGATAAATAGTGTATTTCATACACATACGGCACGTTTGTTATAATTAGTGCCTCAACACATTTGTTTATTGTTGCAAACCGCATAACTGAATTAATTGCATGTGTGTAGTGTAGGTACAAGTAGAAGTTTTAAATTCTGTAAATATTAGGCCTAAAACTAAGACGATTGACGCAAAAGTTGTTACACTAAAATGCATAACTAAAAAGTTATAGGCGTTTGAAGTTTAAGAAAAAAAATAATTTTTGCTAATGAAAGACATTTAATTTGTGAAAATTTTGTTGAAATCAAACTTTAAGAAGATGGTTTTTTAAAGTAAATAGAGTGTTTAACCTTCTGGAACTTTTTTGTCCTTAAAATTTTAATTATAAAAAAATTGCAATTAATAGGCAATTTAATTTATAAACTTTTTGATCTCTTGTAAAGTTTAGGACCTCCAGCACATTATGCACGTCCTGTGCGACATTGGCTATCTGTCACCTATCCTCAACGATGGATTGGTAGAGGCCCTGACGCTCCTGTTGCATGGCCTCCTCGTTCTCCTGACCTAAACGCAATTGAATTCTTTTCTTGGGGATATTTAAAATCAAAAGTGTATGCAACACCTATTCCTTCACTTCAAGAGCTTAGAAGGAGAATCGTTCAACACGCCAATGAAGTTCGAGAGGTAGTTTATTTTTTTTTAAATTCGGTTTTCAATGCAAAGAAGAGCTACAGGAGCGTCATCGTCAGGGCCTCTACCAATCCATCGTTGAGGATATAGGTGACTGATAGCCAATATGTTAATGTCGCACAGGACGTGCATAATGTGTTGGAGCTCCGTCTTCCGACAATAACATTTAAATCTTAGCATACTTGATGGCGTTTTTTTGAAACTTAGTAAAAACATGCTGTTAGTTTTTAATTTTTTAAAGCTTAACGGTGCGTTTAATCAAAACTTTACAAGAGATGAAAAAGTTTCCAAATTAAATTGCCTATTAAATGCAATTTTTTTTATAATTAAAATTTTAAGGACAAAAAAGTTCCAGAAGGTTAAACACTTTACTTACTTTAAAAAACCATCTTCTTAAAGTTTGATTTCAACAAAATTTTCGCAAATTAAAGGTCTTTGGTATTCATTAGCAACTACCAAGAATTGGTTCTTCTCATTCAATTAATTTAGAAGTTATTACCAAAAAATTTTTTTTTTCTGAAACTTCAAACGCCTATAGCTTTTTAGTTATGCATTTTAGTATAACAACTTTTTGCGTCAATCGTCTTAGTTTTAGGCCTATATTTACAGGTAAAGCATGTCCACTTATTGCGACTCACCCTGTATGACGAAAAAATAATATGATACTTACAGAATTTTTAAATTGGGGAGGAAAGCGCTGAAAACCTCCGGTTGGATTTTCAACAATTTCGGAGCTCGATGGATGTAGCTGTCGAAGGAAAAAACACAAATCAAATCAATAAATTATAATATACACATTTTTTACAACGCATGAATTTGTTGATAAGAAATATTCCTCGTTTCTCTAATTAATCCCACAATGAGTATTCATCACGAAACGTATAGCTTGTGAATGAAGTGATTAAATTCGCAAAAAACCCGTGGAATAATTTAATAAAAATGTCGCCATCGAATTTTATGCCCCTTTCCCTGGTAGTTACGACGACTGAAAGTGAATAAGATGTGAAAGCTGAAACCACCTTCAGAAAGTTTTTTCGTGAATTAATTAAACGCCGTGGTATAACGTGGAAGATTTATTAGAGGGAATTTAACTTGTCTATCTCAATTAAATTTCTAGTCATATGAGACGGTAAATATAAGATTATATACGGGGTGGCGTGGTAAGTAATTAGTGAGGGTTATAGATGAAATTTATAAAAAACTGTGATTTTGTTGTTATAATTTCATTTTCGCACCCTTCCTTAAATCCTAAGCACATATCGCATTAACCGGTATTTAATTGTTGTCACCCTAATCCACCACATACTCTCCATAAAATCTGCTGGTCAATTAATTACACCGCGTAAACAAAACCCTCTTTGATTCACATCCTGTTCAAACTCAATTAACTTCCTCTTGTACACGCCGGATCTGGTCAAATGTTACACTTCCCCCTGTTGTGTCTTATTGGCTTTAGACTTGTATGTAATTTCAATCTCTGACACCTTGATTAATTACTTAGTTGTCTTCCATAATCGGCAAGGCAACGAGTTTAGCCCCCCTAGTAAATAATATATATTCAGTTATTTTACGGATGGCGTATTGTACGGTAAACAGACCGAAAGCCCCGTTTATATGGAACTGTCATGGAAAGGCATCATTGTTGTTATAAATTATTTGTGAAGGTCTGGAGGTGATATATGTTTGTTTCCCAAGACGTGAACTTATCATAGTTTGGGACAGAATGCTGACAGTTCAATGTGTATAAATGTGTTATTACTACATGGGTATGAAAGAAAATTCTAGGGGACAAATATAAAAGAGTAATTAAGTTGAGAGAATTTTGACACAAATCAGTCTTTAGTTCCAGGGGTTCCAGACTGTGATTTTTTAAAAGTGCAACTTTAGACTCCAAAAAAATACATAAAACCTGCATATAGGATGTTAGGGATTTTTTTCAAAATAAAACCATTATACAGCTTTAAAATAAAGATTTTTTTGACCAAATTCGGCCAGGCGTTTCAAAACTATGATTTTTTAAAAGAACCATCCTTGAAAAACGCGATTTTTAAAGAGGTCAAATTTGGACTCCAAAAATGCATAATAACTTCATATAAATAGGTTGTGATTTTTTTCTAAATAAAACCGTCATATAGCTTCAAAATAAATATTATTTTGGACAAATCCGGTCAGCCGTTCCAAAACAGTGATTTATTGTAAAAAAATCTCACTCGAAAATTGCGACTTTTGGAAAGTTCGACTTTGGACCTCAAAAAAATATAGAAAATTGTGTATAATTGGTTCGCAATTTTTTTCAAAATAAAACCATTATTCAGCTTTAGAAGTTTTTAGAGTTTTTAAAGCACTCGTTCAAAAATTATCGTATCTAGATGTGTAGGTGAATCCCCGAAAAACGCCACAAATCATTGGATGAAAAATTGCAGATTATTTTTAAATATAATCAACATGTGTCTGTGTAATAAAGGAAATTTTACCAAAATCCGACTAGTGGTTCCAAAATTATAACGTTTTAAAAATAATATGACACAATTTTGTGCACTTTTTCAATTATTTTTCTGGTGGAACTTTGTACAGAATTGGAACCGCTTAGCGGATTTTGACGAAATTTGCATGTTTTAATAGCTAAATATATTAGCATTATTCTGAAATAACCCCTCTCTATTATTATTTTTTTTAGTATGGGAAACAAAATTATAGGGGACAAAAATAAAAATCTAAATAAGTTGAAGGAAATTTTGACACACTTACACAGTTTCTAGTTGGCGCAGCTGATGGAAAACGCCAGTTTCAAAGTAGTAGAAGTTTTCCAAGTCCTCGAGGGTTCTGCAACGTTGCAATTATTATAGTTGTATAATTTAATTTAATATAAATACAGCTTGAGTTATAAGTGGAAAAAGCCAAAAGTTTAATCGATTTTCAGCGAGCCATCAGAGATAACATTTGTATGTAATCCCAGTTTATTATCGGAAAGAATTTCACTGTCACACACACAATGCGCGATGTTTCCGATCAAAAACACTTGATACGAAAATACAGAATTGCGTGGTGCATGTCAATGACCAGTTGAATTTTCGTTTTATTAGAATTTATAAAAACACGCCATCATAGCGAGTTTTATTAAAAACTTTACAAAAGCGCACAAGTTGATTCAATATTCATGTTTCATAATTATATTGCAATGGCTTCAGGGAATGTCGCCGACGAGACATTAATATAGGTAATTTATTTGAGCTGCAGAAAAGTACAAAGATACAATACTTACAACTCTCGTAATGTTGATGAGTAGGGCAAAAGCGAGTCACTTTTTAAAACTTCTATGCCGGCTTCGTCGATAATCCTACAAAGAAAGGAGCACAATTTATTTCAGTTTCACAGAGTCAATGAATTTTATGAAAATAAGGACAAAAATCCCTGAAAATTACCACAATTTCAAAACTGTTAATTTCACCCCCTAAAAATCGTTTTTTAAAAGCTGGTAGGGTACTCTAGATTTTTTTCCAAAAAAACCAAACATTCTTTTTTAGAAATTTGGAAATTTCATGAAAATACGATCAGTAGTACTGAAACAGGAATTTTTTAAACGAACTAACCTCAAAAAGAAGATATATTCCAAATGGTCTTTTTCAAAAATTAAAAATAGAAAAAATAACTGTGGAACTTTGTAGATTTTTTTCGAACTACTGACATAATTAAGCTTACCAAATTTGTAAATTTGAACAAAATCGGAGCAGTAGTACCAAAACTTTGCTACTTTAAAACACTAAATTTATTACGAAAATTATCACAATCTTCACAGCGTATTTTAAACTACAAAAAACCATTAACTTAAAGCTGGTAAGTATTCTAGATTTTTCTTCATAAGTACAAATACAATATTTATCCTTATTGGAAAACTGAAATTTGCATGAAAATATCACGAATAAAGTACATAAATTGAACTGAACGTTTTTTTTTCACATAAACTCCGTTTTTTTCACTCCAAATATTATTTTTCTTACAAAATGCTGAGATCCTTCGTCAAATCATTGGGCACATCCATTAATTCTGGACCACTACATCGACACGCGTACCCAATGTTAACTTCTTCGCATGGGCAGTCTTTTAAGGGCGGTCCAACGGCCGAATGGTTGATGGTGATTTTGTCGTCTCCACTGGAGAGAATAAATGTGAGTGCGAGGAAATATGTCCATGCCAATCTATAACAAAAATCGGAAATTTGAGATATTTGAGAAGGGCGGGGAATTTTAAATTTAGACTTTAATTTCTATATAATATAAGAAAGTGTTGTAATTATAGCAGTAATTTTTACAATGTAGAGCTTTCAGTCTATCAAAAATCAAATCCAGTTAGTTTATGAAAAACTACAAGTATAGATTTCTTCTCCTGCATTTTATCTGCTTTGGGGAAGGCGTCCTGATATGTCTTTGGGCACATTTGAATAAAACATATACTGTACTGTATATACAGGACACATCCCTTGGATATATGCTTATTAATATGAAAAAAGCTTTCAGCGGAAAGTGCCTCGGTCATGACTCTGTTTACAAATATATAAATTTACCTATGTCAAAAAAATTCAACCTCTCAATATACTTAAGTACAACATTTGTAGTTTTGTCAATATTAAAATGGTTATTTTATGTTGTAACAAAATATAAAATATTTCAAGTTTTGTTCAGAAATCCACGTATATTATTTTTTAATCAACTATAATGAAATTTCTAATCTATATTCAGTGTTTCTGCAGCAACTCTGTTGCATTTTCTAACCTAGAGGTTTTAATAAATAATTTATGAGGGAAGGATACCATTTTATAAAGGACGGTAATATCGTAAAACTTTATGGGTATAAACATCTGTATATTATATGACAGTCAAATTAGTTATGGGCTTGTACAAAAGCAAATTTCCATCCTTTGTGTATCGGAAATTTATTGAAGGAATTTCGTAATAATATCACGAGAAACAACTAAAGCGCAATTTAAATTATTAAATTAGTTTCGTTTATCCCAGACAAGTTTAAATATATTTTCAGGGTGTGTGATAATAAAGGTTGAAACATTTTATATATTTATAGTAATACCAAATTTCCGAACGAACTTTTGCAATCAAACACTTTACACTCCCAAAAATTAATTTTAGGATGAAAGCAGAGTTAAGTACACCTACAGAAATTAAATTAATGAATAAACGTGATGTGATACATCACAATATCATCCTGATCAACTAGACAATTAATTGTTTTTTCTAGTAAAGTGAACTGGAAAATCATGTGTTAATTGTTTTGTTATATCCTGATAGAGAACGTCTAAAATTAGAGATAGTATACTGTACTTACCCCTGAGTGGATATTGCTTTGACGGCGCATCCTATCCTATAAACAACCCCGACAAGTTTCAAATACATCACAAATACGTGGTGTAAATATACAATTTGTCAGGACAATTTGTTAGTGCATTTTTTCAATGCTGCTGTTGAATGATTTATGTATTTTGCGAAGCTTTCAATTCTATACATAACACTGGAAAAATGTTTTCCCAGATATCACCTACGATTATATTTTATGGAAATTACATCCTAAAATTTTTATTATTACAACGTTTAAGCAGCAATATTCCTCGGATCAAATTACAATAAAAATGGAGTAATAAATTGCAGGCTGTGTAAGATATTCGTACATTTTGCATACATTCTAGTTTGGGTGAAAACCAGAAAAACAAGCCTGAAGGGTTTTAACACATTTTATTCCATGTAGAAGTTTTTCAGTTTCAATTTAGTTGTGGAGCTTGAAAACATCAAAATGCGGCAATTTAATTTTAATATTTTTGTGATTTCATTTAGAACGAATTGAAAATTGTTTTGGAACTGTATATAAGAAGTATTGTACAAAATGTAAAAAACTTTTAGCACTCAATTTGAAATTAAATTTTTTAGGGAGCGGATCAGGTCGCAGATATAATTCTGCCTTTCATGACTTTTCAAAAAATAATATTCGTAAGTTTTCAAGTTGAACTAAAGATATTTAAACATTTTTGTAAACATAATTATGTGTTATAGGTAATTAAGTTGAATATTATTAAAAATTAAAGGCAGTGACATTTATTGGAATTACTCCAGCTTAATACCCACGCTATTAACGTGTATCCGCAAGGTACAAATAAATCGCTCTGGAATTAAACACAATAACATACTAATGCCCCCTAACAATACGTTAATTATTCAATGGAAAAACAATTTGCTGTGAACACGATGGGATAAATTGAATTATCAATGTGCCATTAAGGGTGAAATCAAATGAATGTTTCATGGGTGAATGTGTTTATTAATACCGAATAAATCAAATAAATTGCGGCTTTTTAAACATTGGCGCGGATAATGCGAAACCGGTGAAAAGCCCGCCGTGGAAAATATTAATGTGAATATAATGTAGGTACTATTCAACACAGAACAATAAAATACTGCAAAAAATTGCTTTATATTGTATTTTTACAAAAATATTCGTGTTATAAAGTATAAAGTCTTTTGTTACTTTTTTGTGTAGGTACCTACAGACAAATTATTAAGAGTTGTATTTTTTTGCTGGTGAAGCGAATATGAAAAAATGATAATATGTAGCAGTGTTTAGATTATTATTACAATTTTTGTTGGAGTTGAGACGAAATATTGCGTATAATTTGCAGAAATGAAACTTAACGCAACAACTAAGACTAAGCTCAAAGTACTAAATTTTGTATATAAAACAACTCAATTTCTATAGGTATCTAATTCAATAGAATTGTTAATATTAAAAAGCAACTTTTCTTTTGGCTCAATTTTGATGCTGTGTAAAATCGCCAGATTTATAGGCCAGTCATTCAAGCATTTTAAAGTCAATTTTGCCTAAAAAATGCAAAAGTTTTGAAACTTGGACACAAATTTGTAAACGCTAAAATAATATTAAGTGTAAATTTGCAACCCGGATGACCGGAACATTGTCAAAAATTGAAAAAACAACAATTTGCAATATATTTTTGTACAAAATTGCAAAAGTTATGCAAACTTGGACAAATGTTAACTGACCTATTACAAATCTTCCATTGAGTTTACAATCTTTTTTGCTAAACGGAACCTCGATTTTTGTTAAATAATTAGCAAATTTTGTTGAAATTCTTCGTACAAAATTCCAAAAGTTATGCAAACTTTTTGTAATACTTATAATACAGTCCTGAACCCGCATGCCAATTTGCATAAATTTTTGAAGAACGGAAATATTTTTTTTATTTCTCTATTACTCGGGGCGGTGAATTTTTTAACAACGGGGGGTCAACAAAATGCAAAAGTTTTCGAACATGGTTGCAAACGTTCGTTACACAGTTACAGACTGTACTTTGAATTTCCAACCTTTTCATAGTTCCGGAACTTTGTTAAATTGATAACACCATGTAAATAATTCCAATTTCGTATATCCAAAAAATTGCAAAAGAGTTGCAAATCTCAAATTATATTTGTCTATAATATTATTGAAAGTACTTCTCAATTTGTAACCTCATAGCAAGTCCGGAAAATATTTTTTCTTATTTTTATTTACACTATAGGCAAGGTAGTGCCTTGCTCTCTCACTCTCACTCGCTACTAATTTAGTGTAAATAAAAATCTTGAAAAATATTTTCCGGACTTGCTATGAGGTGGCAAATTGAAAAGTACTTTCAATAATATTAAAGACAAATATAATTTGAGATTTGCAACTCTTTTGTAATATTTTGGATATGCGAAATTGGAATTATTTACCAGATGTTATCAATTTAACAAAGTTCCGGAGGTATGAAAAGGTTGCAAATTCAAAGTACGGTCTGTACCTGTGTAACGAACATTTGCAACCATGTTCGAAAACTTTTGCATTTTGTTGACCCCCCTTTGTTAAAAAATTCACCGCCCCTAGTAACAGAGAAATAAAAAAAATATTTCCGTTCCTCAAAAATTTATGCAAATTGGCATGCGGGTTCAGGACTGTATTATAAGTATTACATAAAGTTTGTATAACTTTTGGAACTTTGTACGAAAATTACAACAAAATTTGCTAATTATTTAATAAAAACCGAGGTTCCGTTTAGCAGAAAAGGTTGCAAACTCAATGGAAGATTTGTAATAGGCCACTTAACATTTGTCCAAGTTTGCATAACTTTTGTAATTTTGTACAAAAAGATATTGCAAATTGTTGTTTTTTCAATTTTTGACAATGTTCCGGTCATCCGGACGGGTTGCAAATTTAGACTTAATTTTATTTTAGCGTTTTCAAACTTGTGTCCAAGTTTCAACCTTCTGGAATTTTGTGTACCTTCTTTGCTTGAATTATTAACATTTCTCCTTTCAAGTTTTCACATCATCATGTATGTATGTACATGAAGTTCCTTTTATTTCCTCTATATCTCCTCTAAATCTAGACATAAGCAGATTACTATAGTGGCCAATTTCCGGACATAAACTGACCATTCCAGAGCTTACCCACCGCACTAAATATTCAATTCGCATTTATACTTTCTTGTATCTGCGTGCTTACTACTTGTACGTTGCACTTTAATGAATATAAATGTTTAACATAGAAAATTAAAGATCCTGCAGCATGTTGCGCCATCCAGCTTGAATATTAATTTATTTTCCACTTAGTCGATACTGAGTAACTGGTGTACAGTTTAGCTTGTTATTTATTTTTCTGTAATGGTTTGTGGAACAGTGTATAACGAGGAGGGAGATCTTATCGTCGAGTTCACGCACATTTCTTTTTATGAAACATAAAACGGTTTATATAACACTCTGGGAATATAAATAGGCACAAAAAAAAGGAATTTCGTTATAGTAAAAAAGAGTTTGTGTATATTTTGTTCAATTTGTTATAAAGACATGATGGGTAGGTGATATTACATTTATATGACGGTGGTTTAAAAGAGTCATGCCCAAAAGAAATGGAAAACGTTTTGTACTTTGATATATAGGGTGTCCCAGTTTATATCGTCAGGATTTCACCAGTCGATAGTTTAGCTAAATTAAAGGTGGTTTGTCTAATAAACTATGATCGAATGTTGCTTCCTTTTGACCTACAGGCCATTAAAGAAAATAAATTATTTTAAATAATTTGCTATAAATCAATAACCAAAAAAAGTTAGCCTTCTGAAATTTTGCATAGATCTTTTTTTTTTGTATTCTCTTATTAACAGTGGTTGCAATTATTTTATTTAGAACACAGAGGCGTGTGTACGGGTTTCTTCAAAAACATTTTATTGAATAAAACGTACGCCACTGGTTTTTTTGCAGCACCAATATGCAGAGAGTATTTTCCAATCAATTTAGAAACTTTTTTGTATCTAATAATTTTTTGATAACTTAACTCAAAATAACCTAATAGTACAGTAAATAAGGGAGAAAAAAAGGCTTCAAATAGACTTTTTTTACCCTACAGCCAATTTTTGTAGAATCTTCTAGAGGGTCACCCTGAAAGTTTAAAACTGAGTTTGTGTATTCGTAGACCCCGCCCTTCCTTCACCAGCCCTCAATTAAGGGTTGGATTTTTTTGTTTATTGCATAACTTTTTTCCTATTAGATTTCCGAAAAAAGCATCAGTACAAAGTTGTAGAGAAAAATATTTCCTACAACTTATCTTTTAAACTTTTTTTGGTATTGTCGATATTTAAAAAGTTATTCAACAAATAAGTTGAAATTTTTGGGGAAAGAGTAGTAAGTAGTAGTAGTAAGTAGTACCTAACTAGAGAAAAATTTCCCTATAATTTGCAACTTATTTGTTGAATATCTTTTTAAATATTGACAATATCAAAAAAATATTAAAAGGAAAGTTGTAGGAAATATTTTTCTCTACAACTTTGTACTGATGCTTTTTTCGGAAATCTAATAGGGAAGAACCTCTTTAATAAATAAGAAAAAAAAAGTTAAGTTATCAAGAAATTGTAAGATACAAAAAAATTTCTTAATTGAATGGAAAATACTCTCTGCAAATTGGTGCTGCAAAAAAAAACCAGAGGTGTACGCTTTATTCAATAAAATGTTTTTGAAGAAACCCGTACGCACGCCTCTGTGTTCTAAATAAAATAATTGCAACCACTATTAATAAGAGAATACAAAAAAAGATCTATGCAAAATTTCAGAAGACTAACTTTTTTTTGTTATTGATTTATAGCAAATTATTTAAAATAATTTATTTTCTTTAATGCCCTGTACATCAAAAAAGACGCAACATTCGACCACAGTTTATTAGACAAACCACCTTTAATTTTCGCTAAACTATCGACTGGTGAAATCCTGGCGATATAAACTGGGACACCCTGTATATGTAGAATATGAAAAATCGCAGAGAAATTTTTGTGAAATTTGGCGGATGCGCCGGTGTTAAAAATAAAAATCTCGGAAAATGGAAAATAAATTGTATTACACTACAGCTAAAAACGATATTTTCTAATTTTCAAATTAAACATGGTTTTCTTTATCTACAGTGTGCTCCGAGAATTCACGCATCACACTATTGTACAACCTTTTGGAAAGCTACTATTTATATTTGCGTTCTGATAATAAAATACTCGTAGAAATGTTATGCTCTTTGTCCCTTTTAATAAAGTTACAAAATAAAATTTCCACGTATAACCTTAGTACGTATTAAAAGTTTTATCCACCGGCACTGACAGCATAAATGAAAACATTTTGAATTATAAATGGCGCACTGTTTTCCTGAAATAAATCTAAAAACCTATTTGTATTTACGATAGCACTTTTCAAGAGAATGGTTTAAATAATTTTCTCTGTCTTAACTAAAATATTTGAATGCTGCGAAATTATTTTCTACCAAACAGATATAAATTACACGATTTATAAATAACTTAATAGGATTTTATTATAGTCGTAATAGTAGTAAAGTTTTTATTACCTAAACTTTTACATATTCTCTCACGCAACATCTTATAAAACCGATCTGATTCATATCTTAAACGGAAAATAATCATTAATTCCTAGTTCAAACCGTATTTTCCAGTCCCATCTATTTTATTCAAATCTATGTACATAAATGCAAAATGGTATTAGCTAATATCCGTTATAGTAGTATGACTATTCCAATTTCTATTCCCAATGCATTAATGTAATTATGTCCTTTATGGCAAAAGACAAAAACTAGATAAGAACTTTACAACTAATGCTAGATTATGGGTGTTTTTATTTTAATCTAATTATCATTAAGTAATACTGTAATCTTTTTGCAGAGCTTATCAAGAGGCACTTCTGGAATAAAGCGAGTTTTACGGTAAAAGCTTTCATCTGGCTAATAATATGATTAAATTAATGTAACTCAAACAGTTCATCAAAACATAATAAATAAAGATAAACCTACCTGTATTCAGCGATAAGATTATTTTATGGTATGGCTTACTATAAATTTATGTACCATTTTTATTTAAATCTCTGAAAGTTCGTTTTTAAATATTATTTACCTCTGGAGAGATTTCCATATGAAAGAAAACGGGAATTTAATTGGGCGAACATTACAAGGATTAAAGCTTTGAAGTTAGTTAATTTTAAAGTAGAGAACGATTCAAAATAGTACAGATTTTACAATTCAAATCATTTAAAAGCTAAACAGGAATTTTACGGTAATAAGTACACATAATACATAAATATATAAAGTTGCACCAAAACAAATTTGCACTGAATAGAAATGCAGCCACAACGTAAATAACAACACGACGTGCTAATTAAATTAAATGATAATTAATAACTTGTACATGTCAGCTAGTGTGATAAATTGATTTAAAAGTATACCAAATGCAATTAACGTAAGTATTCAACTTCACATCGTTTTAATGCTTCACTTTAGAACTGCGCCAAGTTAATGAGCGAAGCTGGTATAATTTTAAAGAACCATTTAATAGTCACTAAAATAGGTTCTGAAAATCACACCAGGTACTAAGTATGTCACATTTCTTATTACATTAAGAATTTTTCTGAGGAGTTAGTTTATTGTTGTAATTGTTATAATCTGCGTTTAATAAAGCTTAAAATGCCTCGCTTTTGTGTTTGGTCTACACGAAACCCTAAATAATTCATGCCAAACAAGCAAAGTCTTGATGTGGATGAACTGGTATTGTCTTCGAGGCATTTCCACAATGACACACAACAAACACAATTTATTAGCGTCCCACCAGTTAATTTCTGCTACGTCAAGGCACTAATACGTGACTTTTTTCTTTGAAAAACAACATTTGCGGTACCTAATGTTCTACAGATTTAAGGAAGGAAATATTGTTGATAGTTGGAGTTGGTGAAGTGCACACAATCGAAGATGTTTCCAAAAAAAATGCGCGTACTAATTTTTTCGTCACTTATAGCTGCTTTAAACATCATAATAAAATTACTTTATGAAACTCTTTAATAATAATAAATCTTTAACGATGCACAGAAATTAAAAGCAAATTTTTCATTGCAGATTAAAGTGTCTTCCTGAAACTTCTTAATTTGACTCTCTTGAAATCGATTAACTTAATTAATGTAAACGTGCTATTTTAATTACCAGATTCAAGTAGATACAATTGAGCGATGTTTACAAGTTTGAAATAAGTGGAAGCCTTGCTTTTCATTCGTCATGTTACTCGAAGTAACTTGATTCAAGTAAATTAATTACGGTAAAGTTATTTATTAGCAAGTTTTGGTATTAGCGCCGTAAACGTTAAAGTCACGTGACTAAAGATAGTGTTTCAGACAGTAACCCACCGTTAGATTAGAGTAGAGAAAGTTAAGTTAGATTAGGTTATGTAGGATTTAATTTTGGTAGAAAAAAATCCAGAATTTTCGACATATTTTCATTCGGTTTATAATAAAGTAAACTTCAAGGAAATTTGTGCATTTTTCGAAGTTTTAGAGACACAAAATGTAAAATTGGACAAATTTTGAAGTATAAATTTGTGATAGGCAATAAAATCAAGAATTTTCGACGGATTTTGATTCAGTTTGACGTTTTTATAGTAAAACTCACTTGTTTCTTTGTAACAAAGCGCATCATATCAAAATCTGACAATTTTTCGATTTTTATGGCAGTTTCGTGGATACAAAATACTAAATTGGACAATTTTTGAAGAATGAACTTATAGTAGACCATAAAATCCAGAATTTTCAACAGAATTAGATGATGTTTGAATTTTATAATAAAATTAACTTGTCTCTGTATATCAAATTCCCTCACAAGAAAATCTGACAATTTTTCGAATTCTTATGGCAGTTTTAATCAGAAAAAATGTAAAATTGGACAAATTTTGAAGTATAAATTTGTGATAGGCAATAAAATCAAGAATTTTCGACGGATTTTGATTCAATTTAAAATTTTTATAGTAAAACTCACTTGTCTCTTTGTAATAAAGAGCATCATATCGAAATCTGAAAATTTTTCGATGTTTTATGGCAGTTTCGTGGATACAAAATCCTAAATTGGACAATTTTTGAAGAATAAACTTATAGTAGACCATAAAATTCAGAATTTTCAACAGAATTTGATGATGTTTGAATTTTACAATAAAATCAACTTGTCTCTGTATATCAAATTCCCTCACAAGAAAATCTCACAATTTTTCGAATTTTATGGCAGTTTCGTGGATACAATATCCAAAATTGGACACTTTTTGAAGGACGAGCTTATAATAGGCTATAAAATCCAGAATTTTCGACGGAATTTGATCGTATTTGAATTTTATAATAAAATCAACTTGTCTGTTTGTATCAAATTCCCTCACAAGAAAATCTGACAATTTTTCGAATTCTTATGGCAGTTTAATCAGAAAAAATGTAAAATTTGACAAATTTTGAAGTACAATCCTAGTAAGTAATAAAATTAGGAATTTTCAACGAATTGTCATTCTGTTTGATTTTCTAGTAAAACTAATTTTTTTTTTAACAAAACCAAGTTTCATGACAATTTTAAAGACACAAAAAGTACCAGAATTTTTAAAATATTTTGGCGCATTATTCTAACATCGCATATAATTATGATGAAATGATATAAATCGAGTACATTTTGGAAGAAACTTTGGTAAAACATGAAAATGGCACAATTTTGTGCTTTTAATTACCTATGCATGCCAACATATCTGAATAAACTACAGTAAACCTATTACTTTATTATAATATCATATAACTACTTCCGGTGAAAATTTCATCCATCTTCTTTAGAAATTAAATTTGACAAGGTTCTTGCATAAAAATGATTGAATACATTAATAATATTCATTAAAAACAAGCACTTGATTTCTATGTAAAATGAACTAGAAATGCTTTGTCATCCGACCTAAAGAACTCACTTCATACCTAAATGAAAAAGGTTTTAGAACTTTAGCACTAGTTTATATGTATAAGTAATTATAACCTGCTGTATTTATTTAGCTATTTAAATCACGTACATAGAAAATCTAAAGTTTCCCTTTATAATTATAATAATTAACACTAACATTTGCACATTTTCTTTTAGCCTTCCACATAAAAGTTGAAATTCTCTTCACGACTTTACTAATGCTATGGAAATAACAGGATCATCATGGTTACTTTTCTACCTGCACGCTTAAATTTACCCTGCTTGATGGTACATGTGGAATTTTAAAGTAGAGAAGTTGAATTTCGTAATTTTCTTTATAGTATTCCATGGAAAAGTTGGAAGTTGAGACATTAAACTAAAGTTTACGGGTCGCTGGATATTTAGATATTAAATTATATGTAGGTATGAAAGTAGTGCATGGAAAAATGCGGAAATATTCGGTTTCAATTTATTTTATGTTTGCTAAATGAACAAGAATTTCATAAAAAAATCAACTCGATTTATATTTTCTCCATATCACAATCACAATAATATATTTTCTATTGGTTTTCAACTAAAATTAACTTTTGAATTCAGAAAGTTGTACATTAAAGCCGCACACAAATAAAGTGGAAAAATTTGTACCCACCCCTAAGTATTTGTCTTACTTTATCCTGTCTCGATGTTTTCGTTGCTTTTGTATAATGTTACTTTGGAATAAGTTAAGCTTAAAACACAACGCGTTACACAATAAATAATAGTCGTCCAGACTCAGCTGCTTAAACAGCTTTTAATTTAAACTTCTCTATAACCGAAATTGTGTACGGTAAAACGGACTGTTTATAAGTACTTTATTTTCGAGTTTTAACACCTCTTTAAGTAGATGTACTTTAAAAAGTGCGATGGGGAGCGTCTATTGAAATGTTTCAATAATATTTACTGTAAACTCTACGACCTTGAACTTCAAAGAGAGTTTGTTTGAGGGTGTCCAATTTTTTCTATAGGTTAGATATTTTTATCGCCTTTATTTTATTTGTCTGAGGTTTGAAATATTTTAACAAAAAACACCCAGAATTTAATAATTTTAATGATAGACGAGTTTTTTTCAGGACGTTTGTTCGTGTAGTTGGTTTTGTTTATAATATTCCACCCACGAGTAATTACGTGTATGACAATAAAAATAATTTTTAGAAAAATGTGGTTTGTGGTATAAATGCCTTCGCCATTAAACCAACGATTACATAAAATATTTTTAGCGTATTTTGTGCATTAACATAGTTAACAAAACTTTTTTACTGCAATTTTAAAACTGATATACTTTACGGTACTTTTATACAATTTTAATATTATTTCTAAAGTTGTGAAGATGCATTTCATCAAATAAAATTCGCAGATTTTCTTGTAGTTTGCTTTATTATAAGGAAATAAGTTGGTTTTACTATAATATTCAAACAAAAGGAAAATCTGACAAAAATTCCGGATTTTATTAACTCACTTAAGAAATTTGTCTAATTTTGGATTTTGTACTCTAAAAACTGTCATAAAATTTCAAAAAGTGAACGGATTTCTTTGCCGTTTGCTTTATTACAGAGAACCAGCTAGTTTCTACTAGAAAATTCAAACAAAAGGAAAATCTGACAAAAATTCCGGATTTAATTAACTCACTTAAGAAATTTGTCGAATTTTGGATTTTGTACTTTAAAAACTGTCATAAAATTTCAAAAAGTGGACGAATTTCTTTGCTATTTGCTTTATTACAGAGAACCAGCTAGTTTCTACTAGAAAATTCAAACAAAAGCAAAATCTGACATAAATTCCGGATTTTACTGACTCACTTAAGAAATTTGTCTAATTTAGGATTTTGCACCTTAAAAACTGTCATAAAATTTCAAAAAGTGGACGGATTTCTTTGCCGTTTGCTTTATTACAGAGAACCAGCTAGTTTCTACTAGAAAATTCAGACAAAGGGAAAATCTGACAAAAATTCCGGATGTTATTGACTCACTTAAGAAATTTGTCTAATTTTGGATTTTATACTCTAAAAACTGTCATAAAATTTCAAAAAGTGGACGGATTTCTTTGCCGTTTGCTTTATTACAGAGAACCAGCTAGTTTCTACTAGAAAATTCAAACAAAAGGAAAATCTGACATAAATTCCGGATGTTATTGACTCACTTACGAAATTTGTCTAATTTTGGATTTTGTACTTTAAAAACTGTCATAAAATTTCAAAAAGTAAACGGATTTCTTTGGCGTTTGCTTTATTACAGAGAACCGGCTAGTTTCTACTAGAAAATTCAAACAAAAGCAAAATCTCACATAAATTCCGGATTTTATTGACTCACTTAAGAAATTTGTCTAATTTTTAATTTTGTACTTTAAAAACTGTCATAAAATTTCAAAAAGTGGACGGATTTCTTTGCCGTTTGCTTTGTTACAGAGAACCAGCTAGTTTCTACTAAAAAATTCAAACAAAAGGAAATTCTGACAAAAATTCCGGATTTTATTGACATACTTAACAAATTTGTGTAATTTTTAATTTTGTACTCTAAAAACTGGCATAAAATTTCAAAAAGTGAACAGATTTCTTTGCCGTCTGCTTTGTTATAGAGAACCAGCTAGTTTCTACTAGAAAATTCAAACAAAAGGAAAATTTGACATAAATTCCGGATTTTATTGACTCACTTAAGAAATTTGTCTAATTTAGGATTTTGTACTTTAAAAACTGTCATAAAATTTCAAAAAGTAAACGGATTTCTTTGGCGTTTGCTTTATTACAGAGAACCGGCTAGTTTCTACTAGAAAATTCAAACAAAAGCAAAATCTCACATAAATTCCGGATTTTATTGACTCACTTAAGAAATTTGTCTAATTTTTAATTTTGTACTTTAAAATTTCAAAAAGTAAACGGATTTCTTTGGCGTTTGCTTTATTACAGAGAACCGGCTAGTTTCTACTAGAAAATTCAAACAAAAGCAAAATCTCACATAAATTCCGGATTTTATTGACTTACTTAACAAATTTGTGTAATTTTTAATTTTGTACTCTAAAAACTGTCATAAAATTTCAAAAAGTGAACAGATTTCTTTGCCGTCTGCTTTGTTATAGAGAACCAGCTAGTTTCTACTAGAAAATTCAAACAAAAGGAAAATTTGACATAAATTCCGGATTTTATTGACTCACTTAAGAAATTTGTCTAATTTAGGATTTTGCACCTTAAAAACTGTCATAAAATTTCAAAACGTGGACGGATTTCTTTGCTGTTTGCTTTGTTACAGAGAACCATCTAGTTTCTACTAGAAAATTCAAACAAAGGGAAAATCTGACAAAAATTCCGGATTTTATTGACTCACTTAAGAAATTTGTCTAATTTTGGATTTTATACTCTAAAAACTGTCATAAAATTTCAAAAAGTCAACGGATTTCTTTGCCGCTTGCTTTGTTACAGAGAACCAGCTAGTTTCTACTAAAAAATTCAAACAAAAGGAAATTCTGACAAAAATTCCGGATTTTATTGACATACTTAACAAATTTGTGTAATTTTTAATTTTGTACTCTAAAAACTGGCATAAAATTTCAAAAAGTGAACGGATTTCTTTGCCGTCTGCTTTGTTATAGAGAACCAGCTAGTTTCTACTAGAAAATTCAAACAAACGGAAAATCTGTCAAAAATTACGGATTTTATTGACTCACTTAACAAATCATCATTTTGCACAAGATCAACAATAAACCCACTTTAACAGAAGCTTTACAACAACTTCTAATCATAATATCCAGAACACAAACTCATATTTACAACAAATTAAATACGACTTGAATATTTTTGACCTGTTGATTGATATTGATAATCCCACCAATTTGTCCCAACTAAATAACAATTATTAATATTCATTTATTTAAATGGACGTTGATGGAATGGTTTTCTCAGTTCTTAAATTGTTGCATTATTACTTATCAGCCTGGTTTTAAACTTGAGTCAGAAATACGATAAATTGCAGCGAGAGCCACTTGAGTTTTGAAATTAGCTGGTTATATTTATGAGGCGTAATAATTTTTGAATGGTATTGAAAGAAAGTTATTGCGAACAATATTTTTCTAGAGAAAAGAAATTGAAATATATTATACAGGGTGCAGGGTGTACTTAAAAATGTTTAATTGAACTTGGAAAAGTTTTTATAAAAACTTTTCTTCCAAAAATTATTTTTTAAAGTTTTAATAGGAGATTTTGTTGTTTCACTTATTATCTATAAATTAATTGTTATGTCGTCATTAATACTGTAAATTTAAAATTAGTAATGTTTCCTTTTTCTGGAAATTTTTGCAAATTATATAGAAACCTCAACTTAATGATGTACCATGTTTTTTTCCAAAATATATAAAAAAGTTTAGTTGTAAACTATTATTACTATTGTTCTCTTAAATAAAATTTTGTGTAACTCACCAAAGAATCCATTAAACCCACAAAACTTTCCAAATTAAAAACTTTACTATACGATATCGATGATAGCAGGTGCCCCGATAAAATGCTCAAAAACTTTTACAAAATTTACAGTTATACTTACAGAAACATTTCGAACTGCTTGAAAAACTTTCACACCATAATTAAACTATTTTATTATTTTTTAATCTAAACACATTTAAACAAACTTGTCCTTATAAACTTTTCAAAACTTTCTGAAGGTAAATTTTCCTGCGTAAACGCGACGGGAATTATTGTAGACAGGCGTAGGGAAAGCGCTCTTTGGGGAAACTGCGCGAAATTGACCATCACCCTCCTCCATGTACGCTCGCAACATTTTCCTAATGTTACAGCGCATGATTATCAAATTGAACATTTACTAATCTGATTTTCATTAAAAGCAAAATATCAGTTTGATTTTACATCAACATAAAGAAGTAAATTTCAAAATGTGTTAATTCAACACACAAATTTATGCCACCGAGTTGATAAATATTTACGGCTATTTTTAGAAACTGTTCTGTTAGTATCAATTAATTTAGTTATAAATTATTTTCAGATCGTGTTGAACAAATTCTAGTAGCAGCAGTCTCGTAAATAACTTTGGAATGTCGGAGATAGAGTACAAGACGTAAACGTACATCTCTTTTGAGTTTAAAATGCATCATATCATAAAGATGGACATAAATATTAAATAGTGTATTTTATTACTGAAACATTTTATCCTGCACTGCAGTTAATCCTGATCAACGCTACACTAGATGTTTGAACAGGGATCGAAAATCAAGTAAATTAAAATATGACTAAATTTTAGTATTTTCAAAACGTGGATAATTTAGTTTAAAAACAGCGGAATTTTTATGTTTAAAAATATTTATTACGTGATATAAAAAATAATCTTTAAAAAATCGGCATATTTTATTTAAAGACACGGCAATTTTTATGATGCTTAAATACGCTAAAATATTAACTTGGGCAGTTCTGATGGAAGAAGTGAAGCGAATATTATTATATCGATATGGGTGCTTAAAACCTAAATAATGACCTGAAATTTCCCAATTTTTGTCCAATTTAAGTTAGATCATTATGTAACAGGACTAATTGTGTAAATAAAGTTTCTACCTTAAACATTTTCCGAAGAAACTGCCTATAACGCATTGTATTTGTGGATAATTGGACTGAAGTCAATAATCTGAAATCATGACATTTCAGCATAAAGCAGGATTCGGTTTAGAATTAACTAATTATTTATCGATTTCACACTTCCATAATTTTTTTGTTATATACATTTATTTAAAACTTTACTATCGATTCTATTAAATATATTTTTACGGATTTTGATTTAAACTTTTATCAAATAAGTTTTATGACTCCCCCAGAAGTTTAAGCTTATGGGTTCTGGACTGGCAGCATTAAAATTTATGTCCTGCAATATCTGAGAGATGTATTACTCTATATGTATGAGAATTTATTATCTATTGGTTCTTTTGGAATGTAAATTACAAAACGATTACTAGCTACTAGCTAGATATACTTCCTTTTCCTTATTACTTCGTATAAAAAGTAATAAATTTTTTTATTTGTTATTATCGACACTCGAATTTAAGTCTGCTTTATAGCAAATAGATTACGATCACATTATTAATTTAATACATCATACGAGTAGTTCAATGCTGAGGTATAAGGTAGATATTATTTCGAATTTGCAAACTAATTTTAGCATATCCGGATTTGCTATAAAGTGCCCTACAGGCTTACACAGTATTAAACATAGCATAGTGTTCATGTTTATCCTTATAAGGAAATTTCCTTGCGTGGGAAATAACCAATATAATATAATAGACGCATGAATTATTAATTATGGAAGAAATGACTATTTATTATGTTTACAAATTTAATGTGCCAGTCATTCAAGCATTTTAAAGTCCATTTTGCCTAAAAAATGCAAAAGTTTTGAAACTTAGACACAAGTTTGAAATTTCTACTATGGATTAGTTAAATAAAAAATGCTACTCTTATTATTTTACGGGAATTCATGTCGAAATGTTATCTCATATTTTATGATAAGCTCTAAGCTCTCAAGGTTAAACATGCGGTTATTATTTCACAAATTTATAATGACGAAACCTTGTGCTCCATTCAATTTTTCCTGGGTGGTTAAAGACAAATTGGCTGGAATGGCTTGGCCTAAAACACCAGCGAACTTGGCTTATTTATCTAGTGTAGGCATCGGCCGTCTTGTCACATTATCCCCGGAAAAAATACCGCCGATCGTTGGTTATCCCAACCTAGATTGGACTCTGATACCAGTGGAGGAATTTGAGGCGCCTACATTGGAGGATATTATTCAGTTTATTGATCTTTGTCGGAGTTGCCACTTAAAAAAACAGGTTAGTGTGTGAGGTAATGCATAAATGTGGTGGGAAGCAAAGAGAAAAATTTATTTTTGTGAGGTAAAAAAATTTCAGATTAAATTATATTAAATTCTACACATTTCAAATGTGGTGTAAACCACCTAACAGTTTTGTAGTAAATTGTAATGTAACGTATTTTAGGATGCGGAAATTTAATTGTAATTACAGTTGAAGATGTTCGAAAGTACATCATCTGAACTGGAAGTGATGTTTCGTAGAATATTCGTACAATTAAACCGATAGAAAACCCTCATCTATTTAATTGCTATTTTTTAATACTTAAGAAATAAATTTCGTATAAAAACGAATCATTACCTACTTAAAGGTGATGTTATCTAATTATTTTATAAGCATATAAGTAGGTACTACAATTTATTTACTCTCTTATAAGTTTATGCTTATCACACAATCAATTTCGTAGTAAATTTATTAGAAGCTTCCTATAATCCATTCACTACTCTGCGATAAAATTATTTCCAATTATTTCGTCAATCACGCACAAAAAAATTCCTGTACACCACAAAATCTGAACTTTTTTAAGAGTTCCTACAGTAACTTATACATATTCGGTATTCGAACCCAAACAAAAAATAAATTACATAATATTAAGTTGTATAACATTGCGCAATATTAGGATTTTCGGAGTCCGACTATATAATAGCCACATTCCACCCGCTACACCATATTTCGCTGCGAACTAGCCAACAGTGGATCTTTATTCTTTACTTTCCAATGAAGTGCAAAATGAGTGAAACTACACCACCACGAAATTTTTCTTGGGTGGTTGATAACCAACTGGCAGCAATGGCTTGTCCAAGATCGACTGAAAATTTAGCGTATTTATCGCATGTAGGCATTGGACACCTTGTAACTTTATCACCGGAAATTGTACCACCGATTAGTGGATATTCGAAATTGGATTGGACTCAAATACAAATCGAGGACCTCGAGGCGCCGACTCTTAAGGATATTTCTAAATTTATTGATATTTGTCGTAGGAGTTTGAGGAAAAAGCAGGTTGGTGTTGGAAAAAATGTTTTAATTCTATACTCTGTTATAGTTCATATTATATTGCGTCATAAAATCCCTGCCCTATCCCAATGTAAGTTTTACGAACTTCATTCAGAGCATCAGCGCATTGTCCAACTTTATTTTTAGTCTCGCAACTCGCATCTAGTGCCAATAAAATACTTTCCGGCATTAATTCCATTGATGTGATGCAAACGAAAATCAGTTTAGTGAGTGTTTAATTGCCGACTAAATGAGTGAAACTGATGAACCAGACGAGCCTTATGCTCCATGGAATTTTTCCTGGGTGGTGGAAAATGAATTGGCGGCAATGGCTTGGCCACAGTCAACCGCAAATTTGGCGTATTTATCGCGTGTGGGCATCGGGCATCTTGTCACTTTATCACCGGAAAAAATACCACCGATAGTGGGATATCCTAAATTAGATTGGACTCAAGTACCGATTAGAGAATTCGAGGCACCTAGAGTTAAGGATATTATTAAGTTTATTGATGTTTGTCAGAGGTGCCATTTGAAAAAGCAGGTTAGTGAAAAATTTCTGGGTAATAAAAATAAATGTAGGTAAGATTGTTGATATTTTTCTTAGTATTAAAATATTTGAGCGAAGTTCTTGTAATCATACACTACGGAAATGTGATGCATATACATAAATTGTCATGAAAGCAGAAAACATCGTTTTGTATGGAAGATTGACGTGTATACGCGGAACCGGCTTTGTTATGCAAATTTATTATGAAACATATTCCTGTATGTTAAACTCGTGTAGGTACATAGAAAAATTAAATTTGTGTATAAATGTATGCTAAAATAAACGGGAAATATTTGAAAAGATTTTTGTAAATTGGTGGTGAATAAACTGCTGGTCAATTGAAACATACCAAGCGAATTTTTAGGTTGAATTTAAAGTCAAATATTTTGAAAAGATAGCAACATGAGGTTTTCAGGATTTCAGAGATAATTTAATTGAGAAAACGATAGTGTTACCCGATTTTTTTACTTTGAAGTACGTTACTATCTACAGGGTATGAAAGAAAGTCGTCTTTTTTTTCTCAAACTTTATACCTACCGGAATTCCAAAAAAAATGTTTAATATTTTATTGATGTCGATTTTTTTAGTCCCTGGTTAATGAGGAAAAAACCAATTTCTCAAAATTTTTATATCGCTCTTATTTTATAAGATACCGAATTTTTTATTAAATTTAATATTGTTGAACAGGTTTTTGCAATAATAATTATGCTGCCATTTTGAAAGCAAATGTCATCATGTGATATGTCGATAAAAAGGTAATTTTAAGTAGAATCTAATTCTTATGGAAAAAAATATACAGGGTTGTTTTAAAACATTTTGAAAGTTAGTAGGTGGCCCTTCCGGTGAAACCGGAAGTGTCATCAGATTGTTTTAAACGTCCAAATAATTATTCCTTTCAACAATCAAACCATGCCAAATTTCAAATTAATACAGTTAAATGTAACAAAATGGTGGGGGTTGTAAAACGATTTCGTAGCCACCCGGTATACAGGAATATGAGCAAATTTGAAAAAGTGATAAACCCGTTTCGAGGATATAAGTCACTTAAACCAATGTTGAACATAAACTAACTAAATTCCATTCTATTCCATTAAGAAAATAGCCTCAAAAATGAATTAAAAAATTTACCAATTAGCGAACGTGTACCGATTTTTGATAAGCCACTGGTTACCAATAAATTAATGAAAGTACTTTTTATAAGAAAGCCATTCATAAGGTATTATAATCAACTACAGAGATTGGTTCTTACAAAACACAATACGGCCGAACGACAAAAAACAAAGAAAAAATCAAATTTTCAGCAAAAATTCGGTATCTTATAAAATAACAGGGATATCAAAATTTTGAGAAACAGGTTGTTTTCCCATTAAGTAAGGACTAAAAAAATCTACCTCAAAAAAATAAAAAAAATTTTGTGGAATCGCGGTAGTTATAAAATTGGACAAAAAAAAAGAAGACTTTCTTTCATACCCTGTAGATAGTAATGTACTTCAAGTAAAAAAATCGGGTAACACTATCGTTTTCTCAATTAAATTATCTCTGAAATCCTGAAAATCGCATGTTGATATCTTTTCTATTTTTCAAAATATTTGATTTTAAATTCAACCTAAAAATTCGCTTGGTACGTTTCAATTGGCCAGCAGTTTAGTTCTTGTACTTATATCTGGATTTCGACAATTTCTCAATATTTTGGATAAAGCTAACTAAATTTTATTTATAAATGCAACACCGGCGCATCCACCAATTTTAAAACGCCCAAATTAAATTTATTTTAAGATCCAAAAAAAAATCCCACTTCTGCTTTTTGTCGAAAATATTAAAAACTGTGACTTTGCAATAGAAACTTTGTAATTTTATCTACAAAACAGCACGTTTATAACCTTAGGAATTTCTGCAATCATGCACCCATTAATTTATCCTCAACAATTTCATTGTAATAACCTTATATAAGACTGCGTACCACTAGAAATCAATAAGTTATATTTTGCAACATCCAAACGTGATTTCAAAGCATTTTTTACAGATAACAAAAAACATTTCTCACCGAAATCCTTTTCCATCCATTTTCTGCTTTTAATTCAATTTCATTTTTAAACCACAAGCAAATTTAATCCAGCTCATTTTACATATTCAACCGAAAAAAGCCGAGATTTATGATAGGGTTTTTTCGAGGGTTTTTACAACATTATTACGTATTTATAAAAACTAAAAGTTCCTATTTTAATTAAAACGATATTTTCGAAGGTTAAAACCAGACGCCGAAGTTTTTTCCTCTAACATTTGCAGAAATTGTGTAAATCTTGCTTAATTAATATTAATTTTAGTAACGATATAATCGTGTTAGGCTGCACTAATTCGGATTCTGTACAAAGGAACCTAAAATTATAACTCTTTTAATTATTATTTTACTGGTATCAGTTTCCATTATACCAGGATAAAATTACCTACATTAGAAGCTTCATTTATTCCACACCATTTAATTAGAAACTTTAACATTAAGTAACAGCTTCATCTAGTAGAGTACAAGATCTTATATCAGATTACCGTTTTTAGTTGAACAACTTACTCCAGATGTAACCACAATCTTTTGGAGACTGTCTAGTAAACTACACAATTTACGATCAGGGTCTACGTATACAATTACTGCAGTAGTTTTTATTTAATTTTAAGGGGGTGGATCTAGCCCAGGGGCGGATTTGAATCCTAATAAAAATTCTGCGACTTTAATTAATATTTTATTTGGTTTATTTTAAGTTTCAAATTTCTAGCCTTTTATAAATAAAACAAAACAGACTGAATCCTGCGAACTTAAACCGTCTACAGAGATTTACTTTCGCAAACTTTGATAATACATATTTAAATCCACCGTTGGGTCAGATAGAAACAGATTTTCGCCTTCAACTTTCCCGGTATAAATTATACAAACTTCCTTTAGTTTTTTCCGTTATTGGAATTAAACGATTTCTTTGTCCGCAGGCTGTAGGTGTACATTGTCGGATGGGTCGAGGACGAACCGGCGTGATGGCCGCCTGTTACTTGGTGCATTTTCATGGTGTCGCCCCCGAACGCGCCATAACAAACATTAGACTTCAAAGGCCGGGATCTGTGGAAACGGCGGAGCAAGAGAGAGCTGTTGTTCGGTACCACGATTGCCTCAGGGGCACGAAAATATCAGAGATTCAAAGTATCGACGATGATACTGCAAGGTTTACAAATTAATTTAATTGGTGTTTAGACAATAAATATTTTAGCACAAAGTACTTTGTCGTTTTTTTATAACATAGCTAGTAAATAATAATATAGACACCTCAAGGATATTTTAAATTTTCTCTTTGCCCATTCATCTAAAGATAATCAGTATAATAAAACGTAATGCATCTACCTCGAGTTTGATGGATTCAAACGTATCATTTTCAGGCGGTTTGTTTGAACGCAATTTAGTTGGAAGCTTTTTCCGCACAAAAATATAAACGACGCCTGAAGCTTTCATAAATTACATTTTTTTCCACAAATAATGTAACTCGAGCAATAATTACTGGAATTTGGCGTTCGATAAATATTTTCATGCAGCGATGTGTGAAATCAATTGGAGAATTTACAGGATTACAGGGTTTTGATTGGGTGGCTTAGTAGTTAATAAATCGTGTAATGTGTCGTTTCGTTTGTTCTTTGGATCAGTGGCGTCCCTATGGACGGTTTTTAATTATGGTGGGTTCCAGTTGATTAGCCTAGTGAATTTTTAAACTTTGCTAGGGGACATGGAAACTAACATTTAATTATCGGGGTTTATATTTCACCAGTTTAATATTTGAAGCCATTAAAATTCTAGAGGCTCACATCCAACTCACTGAAGGTTAGGTTAGACTATTTTCTTTAGACAAATAACTGAAAATAATTTAGAGTAATTTCTTGTCACGCCACTGCATCAAATTGTTTTGTCCAACACAACTGATTAACTCCAATTAACCGCCTGAACTCACCCAATCACCTTTCCAACATTCTTGTTATTCGAAAGGACAAAATAAAATATCAATCAACTTGATTAATTAATCTTATATTATGAAATGGACACATAAATTTACAACTTAGCTAGATAGTTAAATAAATAATAATATACAAGCGAACGTATAAAATTAACCTAGTACTCTTCCTCAAAGTACCCGTAACCATAATCTTCATCCCCTTCGTCCTCTCTGTGCTGGCGCAACATTTGCAAGACGCCGACTTCGTTGGTAGGCTCCGCAGGTGGTTGTTCTTCCTCGTAAAAGTCTTCCATTTCTTCTTCGGTGGCTAAAAAATTTTAATAAATAAAATACTAATTGTTATGAAATAAATAACATTACCAGCGGCGGAAGTTGCTTCTTCTTTTTTAGGCAACACTTCTTTTTTCACTGATTCTGCTACTGGCAGCCCGAAGGAAACGGATGCTTTTCCTTTGCCCTTCCTAGTTTTGGTTGGGGATTCCATGGGGATAGCGGATGACGAGGATGTTGATAAACGGGGCCTAAAATAGATTGAAATTCGATATTTTGCTAACTGTTCCAACTAACGGTATTAATTAATTAACAGTAATTAAATGAAATAATTATTGGAAATGCATTTGTTGATAATATAATTTTATTTAGTAGTATGTAGTAGGTAACTATATTAATTTTCGTTTATACTACGCGTAATTCAAAATAATGAACAGGTGAATATAATTTAAATTATTCCGAGAGTAAACACATAAAACCAAACTTTAATCAGTTTTATTTGCATGTATCAAATATTAAAAACAAATAATAATTTAATTTCGTTTGTACGAATTTCTACAGGGATGAGTTCATTATTTAATAACCCGTAAAATTCCACGATCTAAATCAATTAGGGGTCGGTTCTTTGATATTTAACAGAATTTGTTTGCAAGCCTTTTCTTATTTTCATCGTTTACGCAGTAGTGGATTTAAACCCCTACAGAATTACGAGTCAACTGTTTGCTCATATTTAATTAAATTAAATTATTAATTAATTTTTTGTGTGCATTTTAGCAATTAAATGAAACTAATTAAAATGTGACTCCCGTAGCAGGTTAACCACGTACAACAGATGATAAGTGTAGTCATATTTACAATAAAAAGTCGAAATTTATTGGATATGATTAGAAAAATGGAAGAAGAAAATTGCAGCGTAATCCAGAGAAATTCTTGATTTTTGTTATACGAGCCTTAACAACTAAATGTTCGGACAAAAGTAAATTTGATTGTCTTTTTTCTATACGCGCAAAAGTTATCTAAATTAACTTCCATAATATTGATGGTTTTTTCTGTTATAATGCCAACATTTAGTTATATAAACACGTAAATTTTGTAAAAATCCGCTCGGCGGTTCCAAAACTGTGGCACTTTAACCCAGCAGGATGGGAAAATTGCAGAAACAAAGAATTATTATTTTCAAAACGTTGGATCTAGTAGTCGGATTTTGATAAAATTTACTTAACTGCAAAACTGGATGTTGGGTTTCTTTACAAAAAAAAATACACAAGTTTTTATTTGGTGATTTTAAGCTTTTATCGGAGCTTCAAAGTTGCACTTTTAAAAATGATCAAATTTTCCAGTAACTGTTTTAAAGAATCACAGTTTTGAAACCGCTGGTTGGATTTGTGTCAAAAAACATTTAAATCAAAGCTCAATAATCGTACTATATTGAAAAAATCCTGAAATGTTAATATGATTTTTTTGCATTTTTTTCGAGTTCACAGTTCACTTTTCAAAAAACGTGTTTTTTGAGGGTGCTACCTGCATTAAAATAATCACAGTTTTGGAACCACTGGTTGGATTGTGGTAAAATTTACTTTATTGCAAAGCTGGATGTTGGTTTTATGTACAAAAAAATCCACAAGTCTTTATTAAGTGATTTTAGGCATTTATCGGAACTTCAAAGTTGCACCTTTAAAAATGATAGATTTTTCTAGTGATTGTTTTAAAAAATCACAGTTTTGAAACCGCTGGTTGGATTTGTGTCAAAAAACCTTTAAATGAAAGCTGAATAATCGTACTATATTGAAAAAATCCTGAAATGTTAATATGATTTTTTTTGCAATTTTTTCGAGTTCACAGTTCACTTTTCAAAAAACGTGTTTTTGAGGGTGCTACCTACGTTAAAATAATCACAGTTTTGGAACCACTGGTTGGATTTTGGTAAAATTTACTTTATTGCAAAGCTGGATGTTGGTTTTATGTACAAAAAAATCCCCAAGTCTTTATTTGGTGATTTTAGGCATATTTCGTAGCTTTAAAATTGCACTTGAAAAATGTGACGTAATTTTCTAACGACTGTTTTTAAAAAATCACAGTTTTGGAACTTGGGGAAAACGACATAAAGGTGCTTTCATGGCCCTCATCCAGTCCGGACTTAAAGGTCATTGAAACTCTTTGGCATAAAATTAAACGTATTCTACGCAATAATCCACCAAGAACCATTGGGGACTTAAAAACCAAAATAGAAGAAATTTGGGACAGTTTCACGCCAGAATTGTACCAAAATTTGATAAATACAATATCTGCTAGAATACAGGCAGCTATTAAAGCAAAAGGAGACGTAACCTCTTATTAATGGTTCTAAATTAAAAATTATCCCAACATTTAGTTGCAAATTCAATTTGTAAAGTTTGCTAATTATTAAGGTTAAAATATTGTTAAATCCAATAAATAATTTTCTTTCATGCATAATATTGTTATTAAGGCTTTATCTTATTGTATTGTTAGGTGTTTACTAATTATTTGCGTAAAATTTTCAGTTCTCCTTTCATACTTCAAAAATTTACTTTTGTCCGAACATTTAGTTGTTAGGGCTCGTAGTGTCAAAATATGCTTTTTTATACAGATAATTTGAAGAAAAAATTCTGCTGTAAGCAAATATTAAATTTTGATGCAACAATAAAAGTTTAATATCCTTCGTCAAACTTGACATAATCGCACCCCAAACTCCTTAAATCCCTGAAATTCAAACAAAAACTATACAGGGAAAACAGACACCCCGATAATGAACCGTAAATATGATACAGTTAATTGTAGGAAATTGATAGGTAAAGGTAAGTAAAGCATGCACAGCATTAATTAATTTCGATCAATACTGTTTTGTGTCATGATTACGATGTGATAATGTGGTAATGATAAATGATGCACATTTATATAAACTCTAAGTGTGGAGTGTGCACGCCTAACATTAAATTAAACTGTATTTCTGTTTGATTCAGGCAATATTGCGTAAAGTGTTCATTAAACACAAGTTAGGAAAAAACTAATTAAACTGGCGATGGTGTTTATTTACACTAGTTTAGTCCAGACGGAAAACCCAGCGACATGTTGCGTTGGGTTGTTTAAATCAACTCACTGAAAAATGATGCCTCGGAACAATTCACAATAGTTACACATCAATTATATCAAAACATAAAGCACAATACAACCTATACTACACAAAGCTAAAACATTCAAATGCACCAACTAGAAATAATTGTCTTATAGCTATATCAAAACAATACCGTTTGATGTCTTCGGACGTAGGTGCGTTCTCTTCATCTTCAGTAGTTGGCTCGTTTGGTACTAACATCGTCAAGCTCTTCAGCACATCGTAGTTAATTTTCGATGACATTTTCTTCTCCTGTAGAATTTTTTCGATTGCCTCTCCAGCTGAACTGACTGGACCCATCAGTTTTTTTCTTACGGTGCGTTTTCTTTTCTTTTCCGGCTTGCCTTCTTCGCGCTCTTTTTGGAGCTTCTCAGCTTTGACTAGGGAAAAATGGAAGATATAATTTGTATGAAAAATACGAAGCTTTTTTTAATTTCACGCAAGGAACAAAAACTATCATTAGTTCTGGGTATCTGATTTTTTTTTCAGTTTTGTTATAATATTACAGCACCGAGTCTTTAGAGCTGTTCCGCTCACCCGATGACATTTACCTAATAAATTTAAACAGTGGACTATTGTAGAGGTAATTAACTATTAAATTAACTTGTCTGCAGCTGACAGATTATTGTAGGTAAATCATCTTCAACATCAGCTTTTTCTCTGTAAATATCTCATGTCTGCATGTAAATTTTCCATAGAATAAATTTCGACGAAACTTTCTGCATTTAGGCAGTTTTTATGTAGTGCTAAGTTGTATGAAAATCAGCGGCTACGCGTTTGGAATAAAATCGACTGTGATTCGATTTCCCCAGTCTTTGCCAGTTTGTCTACTCTCCAGGGAAATTAATTATTTGATCAGCTTTACGTGTCGCCTTTATAAATACCAAAATTAATTTTAAATACAGCCACATATTTGACAAGCACCCGAAATTAATACAACTTCTTCAAACCCAACACGAAAACAAACAATATTATTGATATAGTATGTTCAATGTTGCGTACTTTTCTGCTCTTCAAGATATGGAGCATTCAGTTTGTGCCAAAGCCCTTTTTTGCATTCAAATTCGTGCTCGCTCATAATGTAGGTGTCCAATTCGGCATCATCAATGTCGTCGAATGTTAAATCCACTTCGAGTGATGGTACGGGTTGCACTGCATTGGAAGTGTCGTTTAACGAACTCGCCAAACCCATACTGGCTATATCCGGGCCTGGAACACACAAAGAGGGGACATTTTATAAAAGGACAAGTTGTTTTGGAATAGGAAATGCGATAAAAATGTCGGAATGATTCGCTTGTTAGGGCGACAAAAATATTTCTTTGACTTATCATCAGTCGGCGAGGGGATAAAATAAAAAAATTCTCTGATATAAAGACTTTCTTATACAAATAGTTACAATTATTGAATATAAAATCAGATATCAAAGACCAAGTGCAAAAAATGCAGTAAAAATTCATATAAACAGGTCTAATTTTTTTTTCAAAATAACACCATGAATCAGCTTTAAAATATTTTAATATATTTTTTTGACAAAATCCAACCAGCGATTCCAAAACTGTGATTTCTTAAAATAGTCGATCTAAAATTATATCACGTAACATTATAAAGTCACAAACAAGCACAAAACCACCAGATAAAAACTTTCTGATTTTTTTCATAAAAAAGCCAACATCTAGCTTTGCAATAAAGTAAATTTCACAAAAATCCGATGGGTGTTCAAAAAATTATATTAGCATAAAAAATCTCAATTATTTTTTTAAAGTCCAAATTGACACTACAAAAAAAAAACAGAAAAATGCATGCTAACAAGTGGAGATATTTTTACGAAATACTACCACTATTTAGTTTTGAAATAAAGATTTTTTTACAAAAATCCAACCAGTGGTTCCAAAACTGTATTTTTTTAAATAGAAGTCGAAGGAAATTTATATTTTTTATATTTTGGACTTTGAACCCACGAAAAATGTATAAAACCTCTAAATAAAAAAGTTCTGAATTTTTTTAATAAATAAACCAACATCCAATTTTGCAATAAAATAAGTTTTACAAAAATCCGACCAGTAGTCCCAAAATGATAACGTGTAAAAACAGAATGGCGCAAATTTCTATTTGTACAATTCTCCTGCTTTAAAGTGCCATAATTTTGGAACCGCTGATCAAATTTTTATGAAATTTTCGTTTTTGTATAACCAAATATTGACATTATTACCAAAAAAATCGTCAATATGGTGGAAGTTAGTTTGAAATATTTTGAAGAGAATGGAAAAAAAATTAAATTGCTCATCAATTTTCTGCACTTTGAAGTTTATAAAACACCTAAAATCCTGATGTAAATATAATCAACACCTGCCTTTGTAATAAAGAAAATTTCAGCAAAATTCAACCAGTGGTCCCAAAATTATAACGTTTAAAACAGCACGGCACAATTTTTTTTTGTACAGTTTTCCTCGTTTAAAATGCCATAATTTTGGAACCACTAAGCGGATTTTGACGAAATTTGCTTTGTTATTTAACCGAATGCTAAGTCTATTATAAAAAATAATTATAATTACCGTAACCTTACTTTTGTTAAGTTTTTTGGACAGTCGAACTTTCCCAGACAAACTTTTGCAGTGACTGTTTCAAGAAGTTATAATATTATACACTTTGAAAATTCGTAACTCTGCACCGGATTTCCGCATTTTCAGTTGCAATACAGCTTTGCAAACCTCAAAGTTGGCTATATTAATGAAAAAATCATCAACTTCTTGGAAATTGGTTTAGTAATACTCTGCTCAAATTTAAAATAATGATTTTTTTGACAAAATCCAACCAGCGATTCCAAAACTGTGATTTCTTAAAATAGTCGATCTAAAATTATGTCACGTAACATTATAAAGTCACAAACAAGCACAAAACCACCAGATAAAAACTTTCTGATTTTTTTCATAAAAAAGCCAACATCTAGCTTTGCAATACAGTAAATTTCACAAAAATCCGACGGGTGTTCAAAAAATTATAACGTTTAAACTCTTAGACATAAAAAAAATCTCAATTATTTTTTGACACTCCAAAAAAAGCAGCAAAATGCATGCTTACAAGTGGAGATTTTTTTACGAAATACTACCACTATTTAGCTTTGAAATAAAGATTTTTTTACAAAAATCCAACCAGTGGTTCCAAAACTGTATTTTTTTAAATAGAAGTCGAAGGAAATTTATATTTTTTATATTTTGGACTTTGAACCCACGAAAAATGTATAAAACCTCTAAATAAAAAAGTTCTGAATTTTTTTAATAAATAAACCAACATCCAATTTTGCAATAAATAAGTTTTACAAAAATCCGACCAGTAGTCCCAAAATGATAACGTGTAAAAACAGAATGCCACAAATTTCTATTTGTACAATTCTCCTGCTTTAAAGTGCCATAATTTTGGAACCGCTGATCGAATTTTTATGAAATTTTCATTTTTGTATAACCAAATATTGACATTATTACCAAAAAATCGTCAATATTGTGGAAGTTAGTTTAAAATATTTTGAAGAGAATGGAAAAAAAATAAAATTTCTCATCAATTTTCTGCACTTTGAAGTTTCTAAAACACCTAAAATCCTGATGTAAATATAATCAACACCTGTCTTTGTAATAAAGAAAATTTCTCCAAAATTCAACCAGTGGTCCCAAAATTATAACTTTTAAAAACAGCATGGCACAATTTTTTTTTTGTAGTTTTCCTCGTTTAAAATACCATAATTTTGGAACCACTACGCGGATGTTGACGAAATTTGCTTTGTAATTTAACCGAATGTTGGCACTATTATAAAAAATATTTATAATTACCGTAACCTTACTTTTGTTAAGTTTTTGGACAGTCGAACTTTCCCACACAAACTTTTGCAAAAGTTATAATATTATACACTTTGAAAATTCGTAACTCTGCACCGGATTTCCGCATTTTCAGTTGCAATACAGCTTCGCAAACCTCAGAGTTGATTAATTAATGAAAAAATCATCAACTTCGTGGAAATTAGTTTAGTAATTTTCTGCTCAAATTGAAAATATTGAAAATTTGTCCTTAGAAACGCGGCTTCTATATTTTAGGTTTAAAAGCTATTTTAAAGAATCCTCGTGTCGAATTTAGACTTAGTCTAGCTTTTCTGAGTTATAGTCCTGCAGAAAGTCGTTTTATTACCGCTTCTAACGTGATAAATGCCTGGAGTCGCTGCACTTTTATCCTTTTAATTTCGTCGCAACCTCCACCATCAAAGCTCTGTCGCCACTGAAATAACTGAAATTATACCCGCTTAATACTTCTTAAATGCCATGCCACAGCTTTGCAACACCCCCGAAAATGGTTAATTGCGTGGGTGATACTTTCTTCATGCCAACCAAACCAAACCAACAGCCGTCTGCCACATTATAACAAAACATCAAACCAAAAGTGGGAAAATTACATTTTCTGAAAGTGAAAGTTTTAAGAGGATCATGCAACAGACAACAAATATATTTGTTTCGAGGCAAGACTGATGCAGTATTATAAGTTTGTTGTTTGGTTTAGGGAATGTCTAGGGTGGTAGACTAGAGCTATTAAAGGCAATTTAGTTTGTGGTTTCAGCCCGTCTTATCCGATTACTTTCCAACGGTGCTAAGGTGCTGTCGGAATTAATTATTAATTTAATGGCTGGTTCCTGCAATAGCGGCAATAAAAAACCAATTACAGTAAATGACGATCTAGGATTTTTTATTATGATTGAACTTCCATTGGAGGAACCTAATGACAGTCGTAAAAACTATCTGCAAAAGATATTTACAACAACTTTATTTTAATAAAATAGTTTCTAGATTTAAATTACTTGAATCTCGTCTAAACAACTCCTAAATTAGCATTTTCTGACGTCGTACAGTACCTACAACAAAATACATGCGAAAATATTTCAAACGCTATCTTGTTTTTGTTGAATAAATTCCTCCAGGCCGCACCTGTGTATCAACATTTTCTGTATTATGCCGTACACTTTTTGCCTTTGCCCTATTCCACCGCCCCCGAAAAAAGCAAACACCCACTACCTACCATCTTTTAGACACTTTTAAGTAATGGACTGTTTTGTTGTATTTTATCTCTTTGTTTTATTATGCACGGTTATTTATTACAAATAACAAAAAATATAACATGCTGAACAGTTCGAAATAATTATCGTTATATTATACCAGATTAATATTTATTAAGACGCATCAGGAGTAACAGAGATTACATAATGTGATGGTGAAACTTTAATTAATCCATTAATAAAGTAATAGAGGTTTTGTTTGTGTTTCTCGTTATTTAGAACGCAATTAATTTAATTAAATAATAAAAAACGAAGCTCATAATTATTGTACCTAATTCCTTGATTGGTTCCAATTCAGGATCATCGACGGATTCATCATTCAAAATCTTCTTTATAGCTCCAATAGTTGATTGGTAGATGAATCGTTTCGAGTCGTTTGATTCTGGAAAACCAACTGGAGCTATCGGAAATAAAGGAATAAATTAATATATTTTTATCTGCAACTTTTTCCATTATTTTTATGTAAATTAAACCGAACTTTGCAAAATACTGCTTATTATACAAGGACAAATTACTGCAAGATGTGTCACGAAATCTACAAGTATACAAGTTTGAACCTTGGCGTTAATGTTTGATAGTAAAACAAAACCGATCCCACAAGAAGATAATATTTATGAAGATTTTTACATTATAAAATTTTATTTATATAATAGAATGCATACCTACCATTTTGTGTCCACCGTTTCTTGCTGCCATCCTCCAGCTGCATCTCAATTTGCTTCTGCAAATCGGATATACTGTCGGCCTCTTCCTCCATCAACTGCGCCAAAACACAATACCAATTAAATGGAGTGGTGCGGGTCTTATTAAACTACTTACCTTTTGTAAACGTTCTTTGTCTTTTTTTCTGGCTGCTTTAAACGACGGTGGATCCTGCTCCTCCTCCAAATCAACCGTCATAAATTCTTCCAAAGTTAGAGCACTGCTCGGCGTATCACCAAATTCAATCAGTCTGAAACAAATTGGATAAGACGACAAGAATGAGATGCGCTGTTTTAATAACGTCGAGGAAATATTAAAAAGAGGGCAACCATACAAAACAATTACTATTTATATGAGTTCACTTCCTTTGTATTTTGTTTGTGTATGATGGGATAATTTTATTATTAATACAGCGAAGGTTCAAGATAACTAAAGAAATTCATGCTGAAAATAAAAATAAATATTCTAATTCGATTTAAGCGATTTGTTTCTATTGTTCTTTTTGTTCCTTAGGACGTTTCTGAAAATATATTTAAACTCATCACTCACCTTTTTCTTAGTGTCGATTCATGGACTTTAACAATCTTGACGATATCGCTGGACGAGCGGTTGAATTCGTGTAAACGAGCAGCCATAAGTAGGGCTGTAAAATATGTTAGTCATAAATAAATCGCATAAATCGAAAGTTATAAACTCGAATTTCAACCATTAACATCAATACTGAATACGGGTGCAATTTTATTAGTATGATGTTCACAGTAAAAAATAAAATTATGCCATTTTCTAGATGTGCAGCTTTGAAGCCTTGAAAACCACCTAAAACCATCAAATAAAAATTACCGGATTTTATTTATGAAAAGAACCAACATTCAGTTTTGCAATAAAGTAAATTTCACAAAAATCCGACCAGTAGTCCCAAAATGATAACGTTTAATCTATGAAACATAAAAATTCTTAGCATTTTTTTGAAGTCCAAATTGAGACTCCAAAAACGCAGAAAAAATTCATACTAACAGATCGAGGTTTTTTTTTCAAAATAATACCATCAATCAGCTTTGCAATAAAGTTTTTTTTACAAAAATCCAACCAGTGATTCAAAAACTGTAATTTTTTAAAATAGTGAATGGAAAATAATGCCATTTTCTAGATGTGTAGCTTTGAAGCCTTGAAAAACATCTAAAACCATGAAATAAAAATTACCGGATTTTATTTATGAAAAGAACCAACATTCAGTTTTGCAATAAAGTAAATTTCACAAAAATCTGACCAGTGGTTCCAAAATAATAACGTTTAAACTATTAGCTATAAAAACTCACAATTTTTTTGAAAAGTGCAAATTGAGGCGCCAAAAACGCAGAAAATATTGATATTAACAGATCGAGGTTTTTTTCAAAATAATACCATCAATTAGCTTTGCAATAAAAATTTTTTTACAAAAATCCAACCAGTGATTCCAAAACTGTAATTTTTAAAAATAGTGAAGGCAAAATTATGCCATTTTCTAGATGTGCAGCTTTAAAGCCTTGAAAAACACCTAAAACCATCAAATAAAAATTACCGGATTTTGTTTATGAAAAGAACCAACATTCAGTTGTGCAATAAAGTAAATTTTACAAAAATCCGACCAGTAGTCCCAAAATGATAACGTCTAAACTATAATACATGAAAATTCTTAGCATTTTTTTGAAGTCCAAATTGAGACTCCAAAAACGCAGAAAAAATTCATACTAACAGATCGAGGTTTTTTTTCAAAATAATACCATCAATTAGGTTTGCAATAAAAATTTTTCTACAAAAATCCAACGAGTGGTTCTAAAACTGTAATTTTTTAAAATAGCCAATGGGAAATTATGACATTTTCTAGACGTGTAGCTTTGAAGCTTCGAAAAATGCCTAAAATCACCAGATAAAAATGACCGGATTTTATTTGAGACAAAAATCAACATTCACTTTTGCAATAAAGTAAATTTCACAAAAATCCGACCAGTGGTCCCAAAATGATAACGTTTAAACTATTAACCATAAAAACTCAGCATATTTTTGAAAAATGCAAATTGAGGCGCCAAAAAACGCAGAAAGTATTCATACTAACAGATCGAGGTTTTTTTTCAAAATAATACCATCAATTAGCTTTGCAATAAAAATTTTTTTACAAAAATCCGACCGGTGATTCCAAAACTGTAATTTTTTAAAATAGTCAATGGAAAATTATGCCAGTGTCTAGATGTGAAGCTTTGAAGGTTAGGTTAGCTTTGAAGCCATGAAAAACACCTAAAACCATCAAATAAAAATTACCGGATTTTATTTATGAAAAGAACCAATATTCAGTTTTGAAATAAACTAAATTTCACAAAAATCCGACCAGTAGTCCCAAAATGATAACGTTTAAACTATAAAACATAAAAATTCTTAGCATTTTTTTGAAAAATCCAAATTGAGACTCCAAAAACGCAGAAAAAATTCATACTAAAAGATCGAGATTTTTTTTTCAAAATAATACCATCAATCAGCTTTGCAATAAAGTTTTTTTTACAAAAATCCAACGAGTGATACAAAAACTGTAATTTTTTAATATAGCCGATGGAAAATTATCATTTTCTAGACTGTGGACTTTGTGGCCACAAAAAATACCTAAAATTACCAAATAAAAAACTTCTGCATTTTTTTAATAGCAGCATCTGGTTTTGAAAAAAACTAAATTTCAAAAAAATCCGACCAGTGGTTCTAAAATGAGAACGTGTAAAAACACAATTTTCTATTAGTACAATTCTCCTGGTTTAAAGTGCCATATTTTTGGAACCGCTAAGTGGATTTTAACGAAATTTGCGTTGTTATTTAGCCAAATATTGGCACTATTATTACACAATTACTATAACGTTACTTTTGTTAAGTTTTTTGGAAAGTCAAACATTCTCAAACAAACTTATACAGTGACTGTTTCAAGAAGTTATATTTTTAGAACTACTGGACGGTTTTTGGAAATTATTAAAGGAAAAATATAAAAGAACCATATAGCCACACTTTTAGGTTAGGTTAGTAAACCGAAAGCGAAATTGCCGTAAAAATGGCAACTGTTTAAAAAAAACCGTAAATTTGGAACTGCTGAGTCGATTTTGTCGAAATTTGCGTTTTTATATAAATAAACGTTGGAATCATTAAAAAAAATTATCAACATTGCAGAAGTCTGTTTGGAGTATTTTTGCGCGAATGGAAAAACTAATAAATAATCTACATGGTCCACTTTAAAAATTCGCAACTTTACCTACATCGGATTTTCAGTTTTAAATTTAAATTTTTTAAATTTCGCAGTACAAACCACGAGTTAAATTATACACCATGTAAATCCCTTCATCATAAAAAAATTCACTGTGCTATTTCATTACAAAATCCATCCCACACTCGAGACAGTAATTAACTATCATTACTTTCAATAAACCAACAGTAATGAGAAAAGTCGAAGTAAGTGATTATAAAGCTTCATTCCAAAAATAGACTGCAATATATCTTGCGGCTTAAGTATATACGCTGTTGAATTATTAAACGCTCTATTTACGCGAGGCTGAGAAGCAAAAGCAAGCAACCTAGTCCCATTTTTTAGCACAAAAATGATAAACGATTGTTTATGTAATATTTCACGTTGTGATATTGATTCAAGGCGAGTGATAATATCTACCTGCTCCGCATAGTCCTGAAGGTCGCCGTCCAGAGTGTATGGAATCCCTTTTCATCCTTTGAACAAGTCGCAAGGCGGTATTAGCCACTTGCTGCGTCTTCGCCCCAAACTCCAATTTTGCTGCGTATCGCATGATGTATAGACAGGGATCTGTAACGACAATTTATTGTCACACAATAAAAAATTAATAACATCTTTTCCACCCTGAAGTTATGTGCGTGGGGTACAATAAATAAAAATAACGGAAAAATCACAACTGAGAGGGAAACAATTTGGATTTATGCACTACCATTTGACTTAATTATGCATGAATAGTTTACAAAATTTTGAGCTAAGTTACTTAATACAGTCCACTAATTTGCTTTTTCACATAGTTTAGTATCATTACCAGAATCATTAAAATAATATTAATTTAACATTTCAAAGATTAGAACCGGTAAATGCTACGCAGCTATACTGGTTATTATATTTTTCATAACACCTAGAGCCGATCCTGGAATGGACGTCATAACGACGTGAGATCCGCTCTCTAAAACTATGAAAATATGGGTTAATTTAACAGTACGGATTACAGTCCATTTTTTGAGTAATTAGAGAGAATCCAAAATTAAAATATTGGACGGGAAATTTAAATATTAATTTGATAGCCTTTTTTCCGGTTTTACTCATGAAACAGCCAATGAAATTAATATATTTTAAATCCTCCAAATATTTTTAGTTTCAGTTCTTTCTAATAATAAAAATACCAACTTTTCCACATTTACGCTTTAAATATGTAAAAATGGTTGCAGACATTACATTTAATTCTTCCGGTTGTTTATATTTTTACTCATAATATAATCGCAGTTACAACTGTGTAATTAAATGCGGAAAATAATTAAACATTGTCTTCATGTACGAGGTTTATGTAAACTATGTTATGTATTTACAAATTTACATACACATATTTCGACTGAGGTGAATAAATATTGCATGTGAAACATTTAGTAGGTAAATTTATTAATTATTAGTGATGGTACTAAGAAGTCATAGTGCATCGCTTTTAGCGGAATTTCTAATGATTATTTGCATGTGAGGAAATGGGAAACTGATGTAGTATTTATTATATCTAGCCTCTAGTTTAAAGAATTTAGTACATAGGATATAAATTGTAGTGCTTTTAGCCTTAAACTGTCTAACCTCATATTTTCTTTCATTTTTTTAAAAAGTTATAAAATTCCTAAAACATATCATAATTTTCTCTTGAAAGATTCCAAACAAAAACAAATTCAGCATCAGACGTTAAATCAACACCGCACCGGACACAGACACAAAGAAAATAAATCCTAGTCAAACACAAGTTGTTGAATTTGTATTGAACGCTGCTTTTTCCACAAATTACCCACCCAAATTAAACCCGATTACAATAAAAAAATTGTACGACAGCAATTTATCTTTATATTCTTTATTCCAGCCTTATTGCATCTTCAACCAAATATTAATGTTGTCACCATTACATCCTTCAGACTATTATGTTCGTCTGGATGACGTCGTTTATTTCGTCTGCTCTTTACGCAAAAAACACCAAATCGAAAGAGACTCAAAAAGTACCAGTAAACGGAAAAATGTTTATGGTGTTATTTCTAACTTTAGTGACCGTGAGTAAAATGATTAAAAGGTCGTTGAGAGGCTCGGTACATTGAGGATATTTAAAACTTTCACTGAACTTGAAACCAGCTCAAAGATGCGAAAAGTAAAAAGGATTTTAAATAAAATTAAAAGTTTTGTTATAAAAACAGAGTTAGTGTTTCCTTAGAAAATCTTACAAAGTTGTATATATTTAGAAACAAATCCCTTTGCAACTGTTTGAATTTTAACAAATAATTGGCGGTATTCTCGTTCAATATAAAACTGTTTTATTTATAAATATCCAGCCGGGCTATAAAAGAAGGCAATAGGTAGCTCAGTGAGGTGAAATTTCATCCTGCATCCTTAGCAAACACCCAGCGAATAGACTTGAAGTAAAGGTGCAAATTGTTTGCTTAGGATGCCCTAAAGTTGTGAAAAATTGACTTGTATTCTTGGTATTAATACAACACCTCATGGCATGGATTTTATTACGATGTAGCCAGGTCGTTGACACAATGGAAATATAGAGTACATAATTGAAAGTTAATTAATCTGCACTGGAAGAAATTATGTTTTTACGGTAGAAATCGAATTTTATGATGTTTATTTCTAATAGATATCTGTCCTATATTTTGTATCGCAAAAAAGTAATTGCCAAATTTTGGGTCATTTTAGGGCTTTTTTCCAGCAACCATAGCTCAGGGGCCTCAGGCAATCCAAGTGCGGTCCTGTTCATATACGAGCCCTAACAACTAAATGTTCGCACAAAAGTAAATTTGATTGTCTTTTTTCCATACGCGCAAAAGTTATCTAAATTAACTTCCATAATATTGATGGTTTTTTCTGTTATAATGCCCACATTTAGTTATATAAAAACGTAAATTTCGTAAAAATCCGCTCGGCGGTTCCAAAACTATGGCACTTTAACCCAGCAGGATGGGAAAATTGTAGAAACAAAGAATTATTATTTTCAAAACGTTGGATCTAGTAGTCGGATTTTGATGAAATTTACTTTATTGCAAAGCTGGATGTTGGTTTTCTTTACAAAAAAGTTACACAAGTTTTTATTTGGTGATTTTAGGCATTTATCGGAGTTTCAAAGTTGCACCTTTAAAAATGATAAAATTTTCTACTAACTGTTTTAAAGAATCACAGTTTTGAAACCGCTGGTTGGATTTGTGTCAAAAAACATTTAAATCAAAGCTCAATAATCGTACTATATTGAAAAAATCCTGAAATGTTAACATGATTTTTTTTGCATTTTTTTCGAGTTCACAGTTCACTTTTCAAAAAACGTGTTTTTTGAGGGTGCTACCTACATTAAAATAATCACAGTTTCGGAACCACTGGTTGGATTTTGGTAAAATTTAATTTATTGCAAAGCTGGATGTTGGTTTTATGTACAAAAAAATCCCCAAGTCTTTATTTGGCGATTTTAGGTATATTTCATAGCTTTAAAATTGCACTTGAAAAATGTGACGTAATTTTCTAACGACTGTTTTTAAAATATCACAGTTTTGGAACTTGGGGAAAACGACATAAAGGTGCTTTCATGGCCCTCATCCAGTCCGGACTTAAATGTCATTGAAACTCTTTGGTATAAAATTAAACGTATTCTACGCAATAATCCACCAAGAACCATTGGGGACTTAAAGACCAAAATAGAAGAAATTTGGGACAGTTCACGCCAGAATTGTACCAAAATTTGATAAAAACAATGCCTGCTAGAATACAGGCAGCTGTTAAAGCAAAAAGAGACGTAACCTCTTATTAATGGTCCTAAATTAAAAATTATATTAACATTTAGTTGCAAATTCATTTTGCAAAGTTTGCTAATTATTAAGGTTAAAATATTGTTAAATCCAATAAATAATTTTCTTCCATGTATAATATTGTTATTAAGGCTTTATCTTATTGTATTGTTAGGTGTTTACTAATTATTTACGTAAAATTTCCAGTTGTCCTTTCATACTTCAAAAATTTACTTCTGTCCGAACATTTAGTTGTTAGGGCACGTATAAGAAAAAAAATTTTCCTTATTCAAAAATAAACTTCCAAGATTTAATAATAAGCTATAAAGTTGCCTTAATAAATAACTAATATATTCACAATCTCTTTGACATTGTCTGGGTTCTAATAAACTTTTGTTGATATGATCAGACCTTTAAAAAAGAATATTAGCTGCTGCTTTTCAATATCAGGTTATTATAACTCGCATCTTAATGCCCACATTTAAAACCTGCTGCGGATCCACATTTTAACAAACTGCCAAAAAGGAAGTGATATTAAAAGCAAAAATTTATTTATAATTTAGTTTTTACTTAATAAATAAAAAACGTGGACGCTTCATAAATACAAATATTAAGTTATTCACCGTCAGTTTCATTATTTCATTGGGTGGTCATCGAAATAGCACTAGTACAGAATAGAAATTGCTTTTAAACTGAATTCAGGCAATACGTTTTTGAATTGCAATTAACTTTCTCAATGAAACTAAGTATTACAAAAGAAAATGTTGTATTAACAGGCAGAATACAAAGGCGACATGATGACAAAAAACTTATTACTATTCGTTAGGTGTTTTTTGCTAATTTATTTGGCAATTTGATAAACCCAACTTATTTATAACTAACAGATGTTATCTTGTTTGAAATGTCAACAATAATAACGATAATAAATGAAGGTATAAAGCCAAAGTGTATGTTTTAATGTAGTGTCAATAAATTATACATAAAATAATTATGTGATCCTGTGATCCTGGAAAATATTCTCCTGGCGTCCACAATATAACAATAACCGTAAGAATTTTTTCTCTCTATTCACATCAGCTCCATATCTGGTGCAATGTTGTACTTGTAACACATTGACACTCATCCATGCAAAACCAGAATACATAAAAGCCATTTTAGTACTTTAGGTCATTAAGAGCAAATAAACTGTACATTTTTATTCATTGTGTCAAGGTTGAATTTGTTCGACTTTTGCAGTGGAAAAGCGCATATATTGCACTTGTAGGTGAATTTTACACCTGCAGATAAGGCTTAATAACCTCCGAGAAAATGGCAGATAAGAAGTTCGTATCAAATTTATTATCATTAGTAGGAGAAACAGTATAGGTCTAGGTAGATAAACTAATAATAGAAGTTTGTGTACTAGGCGATATTGTAAAGAAAATATGTGAAACAAGGTTGAAGGTGTACTTACTTAAAAAAAAAAACATTTATATATCTCAGTTTATATCGTCAGGATTTCACCAGTCGATAGTTTAGCGAAAATTAAAGGTGGTTTGTCTAATAAACTATGGTCGAATGTTGCTTCCTTTTTGACGTACAGGCCATTAAAGAAAATAAATTATTTTAGATAATTTGCTATAAATCAATAACAAGAAAAGTTAGCCTTCTGAAATTTTGCATAGATCTTTTTTTTGTATTCTCTTATTAAAAGTGGTTGCAATTATTTTATTTAGAACACAGAGGCGTGCGTACGGGTTTCTTCAAAAACATTTTATTGAATAAAACGTACGCCACTGGTTTTTTTTTGCAGCAACAATATGCAGAGAATATTTTCCATTCAATTTAGAAACTTTTCGTATCTTATAATTTTTTGATAACTTAACTCAAAATAACCTAATAGTACAGTAAATAAGGGAGAAAAAAGGCTTCAAATAGACTTTTTTTACCCTACAGCCAATTTTTGTAGAATCTTCTAGAGGGTCACCCTGAAAGTTTAAAACTGAGTTTGTGTATTCGTAGACCCCGCCCTTCCTTCACCAGCCCCCAATTAAGGGTTGGATTTTTTTGTTTATTAAATAACTTTTTTCCTATTAAATTTTCGAAAAAAAGAGTCAGTACAAAGTTGGAAAGAAAAATATTTCCTACAACTTATCTTTTAAACTTTTTTTGATATTGTCGATATTTAAAAAGCTATTCAACAAATTAGTTGAAAATTTGGGGGAAAGAGTAGTAAGTAGTAGTAGTAAGTAGTACCTAACTAGAGAAAAATTACCCTAAAATTTGCAACTTATTTGTTGAATATCTTTTTAAATATTAACAATATCAAAAAAATATTAAAAGGAAAGTTGTAGGAAATATTTTTCTCTACAACTTTGTACTGATGCTTTTTTCGGAAATCTAATAGGGAAGAACCTCTTTAATAAATAAGAAAAAAAAAGTTAAGTTATCAAGAAATTGTAAGATACAAAAAAGTTGCTAAATTGAATGGAAAATACTCTCTGCATATTGGTGCTGAATAAAAAAACCAGTGGTGTACGTTTTATTCAATAAAATCTTTTTGAGGAAACCCGTACGCACGCCTCTGTGTTCTAAATAAAATAATTGCAACCACTATTAATAAGAGAATACAAAAAAAAAGATTTATGCAAAATTTCAGAAGACTAACTTTTTTTGTTATTGATTTATAGCAAATTATTTAAAATAATTTATTTTCTTTAATGCCCTGTACATCAAAAAGGAAGCAACTGGGACACCCTGCATAATTTTAAAAATTGTAGTAAGTAGAGCAAGATTATTTTCATTAAGCAGGTCGTCATAGCAGCCCTTTCTATATCTCACGTTCGCCTCCGGTGGGAGATAGAGGAAGAGAGTCTACTAAAAATAATCCTGCTTTATGTATAAATTTTTAGAGAAAAGTTATTCTTAATTAAAAGTTCTGCTTCCCCAAATATTTCTATAAAACCTACTCACATTTGGCCAAACACTATTCAAAAAAATTCCAGCAATTTCCTTCAACATTTTCTCTAAATAAACAGCAAATTTCACATTGTTACAAGAAAAGCTCGTCAATTTTAAATTGTCTTTAGGTACTTCAGCAATTTCTATTTCCTATAGTTCACTAATTAATGCCAGGATATTCAAGTGTAGTTTATCGTCTTCGAAGTTACGACACAGGATACAACCTAACTTTTAAGTACTCGTTTTAATATTTTTAATTAGGTACACCGAAAGTATTCACAGAAAATTAATACGATTAAAAATTCCTTTGAACTGCAGTTATTTTCCTTCAGCGCCCATTCAGAATTAAATAACGTTCAACTAGAATAATTATCCTTTTCCATGAAGCACGTGAATGTCCTTTTAACTTATTTATATCTTAAGTTATTCGAGTTCACCCACATTTTTCTTCTATTCTCTCCTTGACTACCAGATAGAATTTGCAAAGTAGGTAATTTCTTATTGCCTAGGTCAACGTGCAATCGAAACATTTCCTATCTGCGTCAATATTAATAAACATCAAGTGGAATTACAGCCACAAACATGCACAAAACTATAACATTTAATTGTTATTGTCTATTATTAGCTTTCGTTGTATTTTCAAAACTATTTAATCATTGTAATTAGTTCGTAGCGCTCTTAAAGGAAATGCGAAGGAAAAACCTTGCGTTATAATATAACGTTCGACTTTCCATAAACTATACAAAAAATAATGAATGTAGGTAATGTCATTGGATTGGATGCCCTTCTGCATTGAAATATCTAATATTTGTGTTCTGTTTTGTAATACTTTGGTTTACAGTTTGTGGTGTTTAGTTAATACAGTATATTTACCATTCATTAAAAAAAATATAGGCAATTAATAAAGTCAACTAAAGCGTTTACTGTGCTTTTAACAACACGATTGATGATTTAAACAAACAATTCTGTGCGATTTACATTTTTTAAATCGCAGTTTATCAACCAATAACCCACAGAGATTTAGGTTATGACATAATTCTGTTTTTGCGTTGTTTATAGCAAATTTACCAGCGGAAGTTGGACATTTTGCATAATAACTAACAGTTTACTATTTTTTTAAACATATTTTGCTTAAAATTACCGGATCTTCAGCCGACATTTCCAATTAACACCATTTGCATAGATTCTTGTAATTACCACATAGTGCCACCTCCTGGAATTGATTTTACATAAATTTCCACTAAAAAAGATAAAGCGTCAAGTATTGTTTAGTTTAAAATGGAAACCCCCAACGAATCAAAATTTGAAGTTGTGATTTACTTGAACATCATCAAATTTTCCATTAAAAAAACCAGCAGGACACAAAATAAAAATTTCCCTTGCCTTTGAGTTGAGCACGCTAACAATTTCATGTAAATTTAAACTAAATCGAAATATTTATTTTATAAACAATGAGTAAGCTTGTTGTATTGTGGCGTCGCCAAAACAATCCACGAAAATATGCAGACTCACGACATGCAGTTACATTTCAGAAGGACAACTAGTTTTTATGGTAATGAACCTACGAATAGGTAGGTATACGAGAGAAGCTGTGATTTTTCAGAAATATCGATAATTTTTTTGTTGTCTACTATTACGTCACTGAATCTATTAGCGCCGTTCCAAATGTTGTCTATTCATTCTAAGAGAACAGTGCAGTGCTGCTCTGGAAACCCAAATAAATTAGAAACCGCGTGTACCATTCACTTTACATATTTTTACGGTTAATAATGGTACTTGTTGTAGGTGAGTGACTGTTGGTAATATTTCATAAACTATTGCCAATCAAAAAGAGAGATTGCTTAAAAATTTATGTGTGTACCTATACTACTGCATAAACAAATTGCTGGGTTTAGCTGACTATTAATAAATTAAGCAATTGTCAACTAGGGAATTGTTTATTGTTTACTGGTTAAATATTTCCTCATTCGTGACACTTTGTACACTGGCTTAATCCGTTACATGTTACATTTTGCGATATTCCCGCTATAATCCATCAAGTTTAAGTTTATTTTTGGAACTAAAATATTTGAGTTTTATATTTCTCCTGGGACACCCTGTAGGTATAGACTATAGTGGCATTATTTTCAGTTTTCTACAAATCCATTTTCAACTAATTTCAGCGGTTTTTTCAAGATTTTTTTAACCTTACAAAACTCAACATACAAAAAAAGTTAGTCTTCTGAAATTTTGCATACATCTTTTTTTTTGTATTCTCTTATTAATAGTGGTTGCAATTATTTTATTTAGAACACAGAGGCGTGCGTACGGGTTTCTTCAAAAACATTTTATTGAATAAAACGCACACCACTGGTTTTTTTTTGCAGCACCAATATACAGAGAGTATTTTCCATTCAATTTAGAAACTTTTTTGTATCTTACAATTTCTTGATAACTTAACTTTTTTTTCTTATTTATTAAAGAGGTTCTTCCCTATTAGATTTCCGAAAAAAGCATCAGTACAAAATTGTAAAGAAAAATATTTCCTACAACTTTCCTTTTAATATTTTTTTGATATTGTCAATATTTGAAAACATATTCAACAAATAAGTTGCAAATTTTAGGGAAATTTTTTTCTAGTTAGGTACTACTTACTACTACTACTTACTACTCTTTCCCCAAAATTTTCAACTTATTTGTTGAATAACATTTTAAATATCGACAAAATCAAAAAAAGTTTAAAAGATAAGTTGTAGGAAATATTTTTCTTTACAACTTTGTACTGACTCTTTTTTTCGAAAATTTAATAGGAAAAAAGTTATTCAATAAACAAAAAATCCAACCCTTAATTGAGGGCTGGTGAAGAAAGGGCGGGGTCTACGAATACACAAACTCAGTTTTAAACTTTCAGGGTGACCCTCTAGAAGATTCTACAAAAATTGGCTGTAGGGCAAAAAAAATCTATTTGAAGCCTTTTTTCTCCCTTATTTACTGTACTATTAGGTAATTTTGAGTTAAGTTATCAAAAAATTATAAGATACAAAAAAGTTTCTAAATTGAATGGAAAATACTCTCTGCATATTGGTGCTGCAAAAAAACCAGTGGCGTACGTTTTATTCAATAAAATGTTTTTGAAGAAACCCGTACGCACACCTCTGTGTTCTAAATAAAATAATTGCAACCACTATTAATAAGAGAATACAAAAAAAAGATCTATGCAAAATTTCAGAAGGCTAACTTTTTTTGTTATTGATTTATAGCAAATTATTTAAAATAATTTATTTTCTTTAATGGCCTGTACGTCAAAAGGAAGCAACATTCGACCATAGTTTATTAGACAAACCACCTTTAATTTTCGCTAAACTATCGACTGGTGAAATCCTGAGGATATAAACTGGGACACCCTATATATTAAGAAATTTTCAAAATTTGTCGCCATTTATTGGCTTTTTGAGCAGCAGGAAGCTTAATGTAGGTAAACTTTCTTTTATAGAGATTCAAACTGGGCAAAAATTCAACATTCCTCTGGCATTAGTACGTAAACTACAGGGCCATAGAAATTTTTAAATAATTATAGGAATTTGAAATTGTGGCTATTATTTTTGATGACCTTGAGCCTACATAATTCCTATTAATGGTTGTGCGATGTTAAATAGTCTGATATACTAAATAATATCTGAACAAACCCGTTAAGATTAGAATTATATTTTTCTCAGAAAGATGGATGTTTTTAATAGGTTTTTTGGTTGTGTGGAAAAGTTTCAACCACAAAAAAATAATTTGTAAGTCATTAATAAAGATATTTCAAAGAAATTTCCTTTAATTTGGAAATTTTTTATTTTACCAAAACCAATTTATTTAACATCAAAATATCTCTCGTAAACAAAAATAAGCTTCATACAATAACTCCAACTTGTATCTAACCCACAAATAAATTAATTGCAACATTTGTTCAAATCGCTGATGGTCGACCAAATTAAATTCCGCTTACCAACCACATAATTAACATTGTCAAAATCCCTTTCATTATTAAAAAAATGTAAATGCTACACAATTGAATGAAAACGAAAATTCCGAAAGAGCTAAAGTACCACCGGCGACCGACCCAACCAGTTGACCTCAAACTCTTCTAGCCTTGCCATCTGGGCTGACTGGACTGGGATAGTAAAGAAAGCATGTCGGCGGCGACTAGCCAGTGTTGGTGATGATTTCAACTAGGTGAGTTAAGAGTGTGATAAAGTGACTGACTATACCGCAAGGATTTTAAGGAGTACTCAAATAAAAAAAGTAAGAGTTTTTATTTTATTGGGAATTTTTGTGTGAAGAAATTTCATTAAATTTAATTATCTTGGTTTTAGTACTTTAAAAAGTAAAAGTTTAAAAAGTTGTAACTGGTGCATTTCCTGTCGAATTATACTTTCGATTTCGGATGCAAATGCCACTGCACAGTGCAAGCTTAGTTTGTTTGGTTGGGTATTGCGTTAAAAAACTGTGTAACTAGTCTAACGCTGCATACAATTTAATTGGCAGTTTATACTTTATAATAACCAAGCATTTACAGAAAGTTGTTATTAATAATGCATTCAAGGAAAAGTGTGCCACATGCGATCTGCAAATAAACCTCCAGACGACTAAGAACAAGTTTCATTTTTGTGGGAATTCTTAATTTAATATAAGTGCAGTTGGTAGTAATCGAAATTTCTCAGTAAATTCCAAGTGCGCCCTTTTCCTCATAGTTCCAGCAACAAATAACTGTACTAAGACAAGAGATAAACTTGTTATGGTGTTGGTGTACTCAATTCGTTTGAGAGCACACACAATGGTACTACTTTTACAACTTTACTGTTACATTATAGTTTACAAAAATAAACACAAATAATGAGTTAATAAAGAAAGTTAGAACCTATTGATGTACTAGTCTGTAGGAATTATTATGCATTTACATTTGTGCATGTTTTTTCCCAGAATATAAATGCAAATGTGCAGCACAGCAAACAGTAAACTAATTATGAAGTTGGTATATGCAAGAAACTGATGGGAGTTTGCATCTGAGTTTTGTTTGTGAAAAACTGTTTTACGCAGAACAAGAACAAATGCACGAAATTATTTTGTGGAATATTAAAACTTGCAATATAATTTATGAATCTTGCATGTTGGCGTTTATGCTCTTTATATATTAAAAGTACCTACACGTTTTTTTGTGGTAAGTACCGGTTATTTGCTTATTGGTTCTCTCTTTCTTTTCTCTGCGCTTCTTATTGCTTTCAATACTCCAACCAAGCGACTATTTTCATCCCAGAACTCTTTTTCCCTTGATGATCTTGCCTACAGGAACTTTTACGAGCCCTAACAACTAAACGTTCGGACAAAAGTAAATTTTTGAAGTATGAAAGGACAACTGGAAATTTTACGCAAATAATTAGTAAACATCTAACAATACAATAAGACAAAGCCTTAATAACAATATTATGCATGGAAGAAAATTATTTATTGGATTTAACAATATTTTAACCTTAATAATTAGCAAACTTTACAAATTGAATTTGCAACTAAATGTTGGAATAATTTTTAATTTAGGACCATTAATACAAGGTTACGTCTCCTTTAGCTTTAATAGCTGCCTGTATTCTAGCAGGCATTGTATTTATCAAATTTTGGTACAATTCTGGCGTGAAACTGTCCCAAATTTCTTCTATTTTGGTCTTTAAGTCCCCAATGGTTCTTGGTGGATTATTGCGTAGAATACGTTTAATTTTATGCCAAAGAGTTTCAATGACATTTAAGTCCGGACTGGATGAGGGCCATGAAAGCACCTTTATGTCGTTTTCCCCAAGTTCCAAAACTGTGATTTTTTAAAAACAGTCGTTAGAAAATTACGTCACATTTTTCAAGTGCAATTTTAAAGCTACGAAATATGCCTAAAATCACCAAATAAAGACTTGGGGATTTTTTTGTACATAAAACCAAAATCCAGCTTTGCAATAAAGTAAATTTTACCAAAATCCAACCCGTGGTTCCAAAACTGTGATTATTTTAATGTAGGTAGCACCCCCAAAAAACACGTTTTTTGAAAAGTGAACTATGGAACTCGAAAAAAATGTAGAAAAAAATCACATTAACATTTCAGGATTTTTTCAATATAGTACGATTATTGAGCTTTGATTTAAATGTTTTTTGACACAAATCCAACCAGCGGTTTCAAAACTGTGATTCTTTAAACCAGTTACTAGAAAATTTTATCATTTTTAAATGTGCAACTTTGAAGCTCCGATAAATGCCTAAAATCACCAAATAAAAACTTGTGTAACTTCTTTGTAAAGAAAACCCAACATCCAGCTTTGCAATAAAGTAAATTTCATCAAAATCCGACTACTAGATCCAACGTTTTGAAAATAATAATTCTTTGTTTCTACAATTTTCCCATCCTGCTGGGTTAAAGTGACACAGTTTTGGAACCGCCGAGCGGATTTTTACGAAATTTACGTTTTTATATAACTAAATATTGGCATTATAACAGAAAAAACCATCAATATTATGGAAGTTAATTTAGATAACTTTTACGCGTATGGAAAAAAGACAATCAAATTTACTTTTGTCCGAACATTTAGTTGTTAGGGCTCGTAGTTCTTGGATATTTGTCTAAATTATGTAATATTTTTCTGGTAAATGATTGTATTATTGTTCTGTGACATTGGCAAGTCTATTCATTCTTCATTCCGGCCATTTTGAGTGCTCATCCCTGAATCCTGTAAATAATAGCAAGGTTAGGAAAAATTTGGTAGTTTAGTCCAAATTTTATGCAGGATTTTCTTAAAAACGAACTTTTCAATAAACTCTCCTTGCATCGTTATGACCAAATCTTCTGCCCTCCGAGAATCTTCGAGCTTTTTCTTATAAATGCTGTGATCGTCTATGTCAGATCCTTTCTACATCCAGCGATTAATTTTCTGGCTCATTCGCTTAAAGAAATTGCATTTTCTGGAATAAATCCCTCTATTTCGATTTTACATCTTTTTCCAGTATGTGTTGACCATTAACACACATCAGCTTTAAGTATTGACTTTCTTGATGGTCATAACCTTATTTATTTTGGCGATATGAATACTAAGCCAGTACTCTTTGCTTAAATTTGTAGGGGAAACTGGAGGTCAGCTAACGGATTGTTAGAACTTTAAAAAAATTCCATGTTATCTAAAGAATATATTTTAAAGGTATAACAGGGCCGACATTGTTTGCAAAGTCGTAGTATAGCAATCTATTTTCCTCATCTACTAACTTATAGTTTCATGAAAACCGTAAGATGTTAAATTTTTCCTAAAAGGAATCAAATGTCATCGCAAAAATTGTTTTTATTTTATATTCGATTTTTCGAGGCTTTCAATCTTTCTGCGAAGTTAAAATAAACTGGCCTCTTATTTTTGGAATAATAAATTTGTTTGTTTTATTATTATGCACTTACTGAAAAAACTAATTTGCTTAAAAACTGGAATTTTTGTAACCGAGGGATTTACCCAAATTACAATATAAATTATTTTATCACCACATAATTATCTTTTTTATCGTTTTCCTAGTCTACAGACTAAGACGTAAAATCATAAATTAGCTCCGGCGGCGTATTTTTTAAATCTACGGTAAAAACACAACTTTTATTAAGTGCACGATTCAATAAACTATTTCTAATGAAACAATAACATAATTTCCCAACCAGTTAATAACTATAGAACCTAATTATTATACATTAACACAAAATTTCACTGTTTCCCAACTAGTTTAATAGCATCGGTTTAACGACGCATACTGAATAATAACCAATTAAAGTCCATATTAGAAGCGCATCGTGTTTATTTTTCACCACATTTAATTAGACTTGCAAATATTGTGTATTTTATAACAAAAATAAACTGGTATTTCCGGATGTATTTAATTAGCTAACAACCAATAGTTCAAAATTAGTTTTGGGGGACAAAACCGTGCATCAAGAGAAACTGGATTTGTGTAGTTTAGATTTTAATTTGCTGTATACGAAACGAATTATTCGCAAACTAAGTGGAATTATATTTGTATTTTGTAGGCCCGCATGAACTTTTATCCGGTGCTTTGAGCAAGGACCCGAATTATGTTTCTAAATTGGTATGTTGGGGGCAATCGTGCTAAAGCACCAAATTAAATTTACGTAAATTATTCCTGCGCCCCGTACACATTTTTCTTAAATAATACGCGACGATTTTTCTGCAATGCAGAGAAATTTTCAGTCGTAAAAACATGCCGTAGGTCAGGAAAAAAACTAAATATTTATATGCGAGTTTATAAATGATTAATTTACCTGCGACTATTAATAAATATTTAGCTTAAAGCTAGTTGAATGACATTGGATGATATCCGAGGGAAACGACGGCTGCAAAAACTAAATAATGCGGAAGACTTCCGGAACATAAACGGATATATCATTGAAATGACGACTTTGAATCTTGGCAAAAATGCATATCACTCTTAATTTCGTAAGCGTGGGTTCAGATTTTAATTCCACACCTTCAACCAACTTGTAAATATGAAATCAGATAATTAATGAAAAAACTAGTTACAATAATAATTAATAGCTTATTATCTAAGTTATAAAAAAAATTAAAGTGGACTAATATGGAATTTTACCAGCATAAAAGTCAACTACAGTGTCCTTGATAAAATAAAAAACTCAATGTAGAATAAAAATTAGGTGGAATAAACCCAAATTTTTTTAACTAGACTTGTTTATAAATAGTTTTGTTGTAATCATGTCTACAATATTTAATTTTACGCATTTATTTTACCATAGAATTGACAAATTAAGAGGATTAAAGAAGATATTGAAATGTGATGTAAAAATCACGGTGCATGTGAAGTAATAAAAAATATCTTTCTAATAATTATATGAAATTGAAAAAAAATTGTAGTTGATCGCAATCTATTTTTGTCGTCTAACCTTACTTATATAGTTTCAGGAAAACCGGAATATGACGAGTTCAAGAAATTTAGTTTTGATATTTCTCCAAAAACCAGGAGTAAAAGTTTTTCTCTTAGAAAATTAGTCTTTGTATTAAAATTAGTCATTTTAAGGACTCTTTCAGTTGCTTAAAATCAAAATAAACTGAAATTCGACTAAACAAATACTGGACTTATTTTTTGTCCTTTTACGAGCCCTAACAATTAAATGTTCGGACAAAAGTAAATTTGATTGTCTTTTTTCCATACACGCAAAAGTTATCTAAATTAACTTCCATAATATTGATGGTTTTTTATGTTATAATGCCAACATTTAGTTATATAAAAACGTAAATTTCGTAAAAATCCGCTCGGCGGTTCCAAAACTGTGGCACGTTAACCCAGCAGGATGGGAAAATTGTAGAAACAAAGAATTATTATTTTCAAAACGTTGGATCTAGTAGTCGGATTTTGATGAAATTTACTTTATTGCAAAGCTGGATGTTGGTTTTCTTTACAAAAAAGTTACACAAGGTTTTATTTGGTGATTTTAGGCATTTATCGGAGCTTCAAAGTTGCACCTTTAAAAATGATAAAATTTTCTAGTAACTGTTTTAAAGAATCACAGTTTTGAAACCGCTGGTTGGATTTGTGTCAAAAAACATTTAAATCAAAGCTCAATAATCGTACTTACATTGAAAAAATCCTGAAATGTTAATATGATTTTTTTGCATTTTTTTCGAGTTCCACAGTTCACTTTTCAAAAAACGTGTTTTTTGAGGGTTCTACCTACATTTAAATAATCACAGTTTTGGAACCACTGGTTGGATTTTGGTAAAATTTACTTTAGTGCAACGCTGGATTTTGGTTTTATGTACAAAAAAATCCCCAAGTCTTTATTTGGTGATTTTAGGCATATTTCGTAGCTTTAAAATTGCACTTGAAAAATGTGACGTAATTTTCTAACGACTGTTTTTAAAAAATCACAGTTTTGGAACTTGGGGAAAACGACATAAAGGTGCTTTCATGGCCCTCATCCAGTCCGGACTTAAATGTCATTGAAACTCTTTGGCATAAAATTAAACGTATTCTACGCAATAATCCACCAAGAACCATTGGGGACTTAAAGACCAAAATAGAAGAAATTTGGGACAATTTCACGCCAGAATTGTACCAAAATTTGATAAATACAATGCCTGCTAGAATACAGGCAGCTATTAAAGCCAAAAGAGACGTAACCTCTTATTAATATTCCTAAATTAAAAATTATCCCAACATTTAGATGCAAATTCATTTTGCAAAGTTTGCTAATTATTAAGGTTAAAATATTGTTAAATCCAATAAATAATTTTCTTCCATGCATAATGTTGTTATTAAGGCTTTATCTTATTGTATTGTTGGGTGTTTACTAATTATTTGCGTAAAATTTCCAGCTCTCCTTTCATACTTCAAAAATTTACTTCTGTCCGAACATATAGTTGGGGCTCGTATTTCTGATTTATTATTTCTGCAAATTAAGTTGCGCTAACCAAATTATTCTTACAATAGTTAAACGTTCTTCCACAACGTAATAGTTTTTGTGTTTTATTATCTCCACAAACTTTTATTCAATTCCATTACGAAATGGCTTAAAGTTCGCATTGTATAGAATTTTCCACACAACAATTGGAAGAAAACTAACTACAAATTCTGAAACTGCTGAATATAAATTGCCTCCTGCATAATCAGAGTTCAAACCAAGCGCATCTTCTAACCACAACACTAATTACATCAATTTACGACTGCATGTGTTGGTCATTTAGTGGACAAGTTTTTTTTAACTCGTATGCTAGTCGTCAGATTATACAAGGTTTTTAAACAAGTATCCAACATGTTTGCATTTTAGTGTTCCGGAAGTTAGAGCAAACAATTTCTTACGATTTCAGTCACACGACCCTGAAAAATTTGAACGTACACTAAACAAACCTCGACTGTACAAAAAAAACCACGTGTGACGGAATATTTATGCGTTTGTTGTTGTTAGGTAATTTAAAGATTGTAGTAAATAACCCATTACTGACCATGTCCATGGCCGTCAAACAAACTAAGCTAAATTTGATTTCAGATTTGCCACACTGAAGATTTTTCCCGGATGTGGATAATATGCTGGGTGCTGAACAAGCAGGGTTAAAAGCCGGCCGTCATGCTCTAGCCTGGGTTCTGGGCCAGGCAGACGTTTGGTATGTCTTGTACAGGTGTGCTCTCAACAACGTAAGCAAAGGTCACGAACCTTCGCCTAACACAAACAGTAGCAGCGTCTCCATACTGGATAATCTGTTCACGCTGGAGGGGGATTTGCAGGATATACAGGAAGAGGAGGATTTTGACTACTTCCAATCCACACAAGGTTAGTTTATTATAGAAAAGTGGGACGGAAAGAGCTTGCAAAATTATATCAAAACAATTTTCCAATAAGGAATAAACAGAATTACTGAATTCCAGTTAGTTACACATTTTTAATAATAAAACTTATTTGGCCTTTAATTTTTTAATTACTAGATTTTTTATATGTATTTAAACTTTAGTGCAAATATCTTAAGCAAGTTGACATTTACTTAAATTTCATTTTTAGAATGTTTACATTTACAAGATACGCTTTTAAATAATCGCAGCTTGTAGGACTGCCGTCTATAGCCATCTATACTCTTCCTTTCGAACTGCTGAAAGGTTTTGACTGAAGCGGCTTTTTGATAATTTATACCAATTATTATTATTAGGCATCAGACGTATAAATTTATTATGGGAATGCTTCAAAATATTTTCTCAATACAGTTTAATTAGGTTTCAAACACATTCGTTCTTAAAACTAAAGGAAGTTTTTTAAAACTTTATCCTGCATCCTTTTAAGACATGTTCTGTTTTTCCATCAGAATTTCCTTAAGTATTATAAATAAACTGGAATAGAAATAATTAACATACCTAAAAAAATTGAGTCGCAAGTTTGAAGTATCGTTAAAATCTCCTCGTATTATACACTCAGTATACAGAGTGTCCCATTTTCGAGTAATCAAAAGTTATTATACAGGGTGAGTCGCAATAAGTGGGACATGCTTTACCTGTAAATACTAGGCCTAAAACTAAGACGATTGACGTAAAAAGTTGTTATACTAAAATGGATAGGTAACTAAAAAGTTATAGGCGTTTGAAGTTTCAGAAAAAAAAATTTTTTTGGTAATAACTTCTAAACTAATTGAATGAGAAGAACCAATTCTTTGTAGTTGCTAATGAATACCGAAGACCTTTCATTTGTGAAAATTTTGTTGAAATCAAACTTTAAAAAGATGGTTTTTTAAAGTAAGTAAAGTGTTTAGCCTTCTGGAACTTTTTTGTCCTTAAAATTTTAATTATAAAAAAAAAATGCATTTAATAGGCAATTTAATTTGGAAACTTTTTCGTCTCTTGTAAAGTTTTGATTAAACGCACCGTGAAACTTTAAAAAATTAAAAAGTTACAGCATGTTTTTACTAAGTTTCAAAAAAACGGCATCAAGTATACTGATGATTTAAAAGATTTAAAAGATTTAAAAGATTTAAAAGTTATTGACGGAAGACGGACCTCCAACATATTTATGCACGTCCTGTGCGATATTAGCATATTGGCTATCAGTCACCTAACCTCAACGATGGATTGGTAGAGACCCTGACGATGACGCTCCTGTAGCTCTTCTTTGCATTTAAAACCGAATTTTTTTAAAAATAAACTTCCTCTCTAACTTCACTGGCGTGTTGAACAATTCTCCTTCTAAGCTCTTGAAGTGAAGGAATAGGTATTGCATACACTTTTGATTTTAAATATCCCCAAGAAAAGAATTCAATTGCGTTTAGGTCAGGAGAACGAGGAGGCCTTGCAACAGGAGCGTCAGGGCCTCTCCCAATCCATCGTTGAGGATAGGTGACAGATAGCCAATGTCGCACAGGACGTGCATAATGTGCTGGAGGTCCGTCCTTCGTCAATAACTTTTAAATCTCAGCATACTTGATGTTGTTTTTTTGAAACTTAGTAAAAACATGCTGTTGGTTTTTAATTTTTTAAAGCTTAACGGTGCGTTTAATCAGAACTTTACAAGAGATCTAAAAGTTTTTAAATTAAATTGCGTATAAAATGCAATTTTTTTTATAATTAAAATTTTAAGGACAAAAAAGTTCCAGAAGGTTAAACACTTTACTTACTTTAAAAAACCATCTTCTTAAAGTTTGATTTCTACAAAATTTTCACAAATTAAAGGTTTTTGGTATTCATTAGCAACTACCAAGAATTGGTTTTTCTCATTCAATTCGTTTAGAAGTTATTAGCAAAAAAAATTTTTTTTAAACTTCAAACGCTTTAGTTATTCATTTTAGTATAACAACTTTTTGCGTCAATCGTCTCAGTTCTAGGCCTAGTATTTACAGGTGCATGTCCCACTTATTGCGACTCACCCTTTAGAATTTTATTTTGGGTCAAATTAGGAAATTCTCAAATCTTTTAGTAAAATATCTTTGTCAAGTTTCATAAAGTCAAGTTCATTTATTGCTTGTCATGTTTCTTGAATCGACTAAAATTTAATTTGTTTCCAAGATTTTAAGGTAATTATTGTAAATTAACGTAATTTCAATCATCATAATATTTTTTCAACATTAGTTTAACTTAAGTCATATACATATATCTAAGAAATACACTATTATTTAAGTAACTATCCGAATTTCAACTAATTTTAGTTGAAAAATTGCTATAACTAAAGGAAAGGTTTTGATATGAAGTATAATTAAGATAATACACATTCTGTTTTATTAAAAATAAAAGTCTAGAAACTTATACCGTAAACATGAAAATTTTCCAGAGGTCAACTTAATTTACTATTTTGCGTAAGTTGTACTTTTTGCTATACGTACCTATAGTAGTTACTTCCGTGATTAAATTTTAATGCATAAAAATGCAATAAAGATTTATTCTACTTGACAGTATCTACATACTTAAAAACAGAATATAAATTTGTTAATAATGAAATAATTGTGTGCACATTTTAAATAATAATAAATGACCATGACGAATATCTAAAATGTTATATCATTTTTATCTATAAGCATGAAATAAGCTTTGTTCCTTAGAAATTTGTTCCTTTTATTAAAATGCATCTGATGCTATCACAAATATTTTATTTTTGTTGAATAGGTAGCTCGTAGTGACTAAGCAGAATATTACATAAAACTGCATTTCCATATCTATCACATTAACCAACTATTAATTAATTCAAATTTTGCAATGAATTTATAGATTTTTACCCCTTTCACAATTTCGATTATTTCTTAAATGTATTATACTTAAATCAATATTATATTGAAAAAACTAGGACTAATATTGAAATGAATAAATGTAATTACTTAATTAGTTTAGTTTTACTTTCTGTTGAATTTCCTGGTTTCATTTTTGCATAAAGTTATTTAAAAAAATCAAATGTGGGTCAATATGCTAAAAAATATTAATGCGCAACAAAATAAGTGAGACTATGAGAATTTTTGGTTCAATATAAAGACAATTCATAAAATTACGTAGTTAAATTTTTATTTAGGTACCTACACACATTTTTCTATAAATATTTTGAAAAATCTGAAAAAATCTAAATAACTCAAACTAATAAAATGTGTGGTGAACATGAGGGAAAATTTGCTCGTATATGAAAAGGAATATTCCTAAAAAAAATTTCGTCAGCTAATACAAAATAGTAGTGGGCCCAAATGCTGATCCCTGTGGCACGCCTCGAAAATTTCAACTTAGAACTAGTTTTTTTTTTATTTCTAGGCTGCAGTTACTATTTTGGTTACTAATAACTTCATCCAAGATTACAACTATGTAGATATATTTTTAGTAGGTACCTAGTCAAAATTTTGATTAATTTTTAGAATTTTGAGGCAAGATAAAATCGTAAATGTTTTCATTACTTTTCTACTTATCAGTAAAGTGATACCATAATAACTTTGTTATTGTTTGTAATCACAATGATTTATGATAACGGAGTAAATAATAAAATTTATTAGTTGTATATTTGGTAGTGGAAGTGTGAACCCCACCAAACCTTCCAGTTCCCATGCACTTACCACACCAAAAAATTAACTATTAAATTTTTAATTATTCATATATCCAAATGACGCCATCGATTCAGTAACCGACATATAAGTTCAAGCAACCTACCCACACGATTTTATTGAGTGTTTTTTCTGTGCGCCATAGAAAGAGACCACAAGTAAACGCTTCTAGTGGCTAGAAAGGGACAAGAACCGGCTTGGAAACGCAAACATGGCGGAGGCTTAGTGTATAGTGCAGGTGGAGAGCGTGTACAAATGTGATTATCGAGTGTTTCAAGCAATGGCTATGTCCAATTTGTACTCGAAAATTGCCACGAAACCTGTTAAAAGATCACAAGAAATGTCGGTGTCCGTTTCACAAACCAACGCCTGGATGAACGGTAAGATGCGATTTTTTGGGGCGTTGCGGATGTAAATAGATGGAAAGGAGCGAGTGCGCGCAGAATCCGCTTCCAAAAATATCCGATTTATTTATTAAATAATTTTGCAAGCGTTTTTCCTATATATTTTCTCATAAATGATTAGTTTTCGCATATAAAATGCATATATTGTTTATAACTGTTAAGTCTACTAGGAAGCGTAAGGACTAAGGACTATAGGAGTTTTCTTGTACAGGATGGTGGGAATTCGACGCCCTTTTGAGTAAGAGTTGTGAAAATAACTTGTTTTCGATGTCTAGTCTGCAGATTCTGGAAAAATTCTACTTTTAAATGTCAGACGCTAGGCGTCGTCGCGACGCCGAAGAAATTTTTGCATACGTTATCACCAATTTTGTATCATATGTACTCGTATATGAAAGATAATATTAAATTCTTGCAATCTAGCTTTAAAAAGTTTTTATACATTTTGATTACTTTCAAAAAATTCATAAAGATGAGGTTAGATCCTATTTTTCAAAAAATTATCACGTACTAAAATTACCTTGTAACAGTGGATCAAATTTTTTTACTATCCGAAGATTTTATTAATTAATTTGCGTTAAACTCAAAATAATGTATGTATTTTTCAAAATAGTCAAAAATTTCCAAAAAAGCTTTCTTTATCTTTTATCATTAACTTTACAGCAATGAAAATAAAAAAAATAAAATGTTTTTCTATCTGAAATTGCAGAATGGCATGCACCCTAAAATTACAAAAAAACTGTTTAACAACTCTTATGTCTTCAAGGCTTCAAATTTCCATCCTCCAACCCCCTTCACACACATCACTAAAATAGTTTTCGTTTTCCTACAGCAGAAACACTAAACAATGGGGCGCTTAGTCTCTCACCGCCCCCCCACATCATTTCACAACGGGAAAACCTACAGGTAATGCAACCTGCTAGTGCACCTGGCTCACCCCCATCCAGCCCATGCGTAACCCCAGTGGCAGGCCCACCTGCCACCCTCGACCCCAACTGGCAAGCAACAAAACCAACAGTCCGTGAACGAAATGCCGCCATGTTCAACAACGATCTGATGGCAGACATTCGCTTTATTGTGGGGGGCCCAGGTGCCACCCAAGTCATCCCAGCACACAAATACGTCCTGGCAACGGGCAGCTCCGTCTTCTACGCCATGTTCTACGGTGGACTAGCCGAATGCAAAGAGGAAATCGAGGTGCCGGACGTGGAGCCATCAGCATTCCTCACACTACTCAAGTAAGGGTTATAGCAAGACGTTTGGAGATATATAGATCTTATTTGGTTTGTTTTTTTGGAAACTAGGTACCTGTACTGTGATGAAATCCAACTAGAAGCCGATACGGTTCTAGCAACGCTTTACGTAGCCAAAAAGTATATTGTGCCACATTTGGCGCGCGCTTGTGTCAATTATCTTGAAACTAGTCTAACGGCAAAAAATGCTTGTCTACTTCTAAGTCAATCCCGATTGTTCGAGGAGCCCGAACTGATGCAAAGGTGCTGGGAGGTTATTGATGCACAGGTAAGTTTGAGCCATTCCCTGTCTTGTTTGAATCTCACCGAAATGCCCCAACCGTGCCAACAGAGACGGCATATGAGTTTCAGTGCTCATTTACATTCCAAACTGCTCTAAATCTAACCGCTATTTACACAACGCCAGTAACTGGTGCACGCTACTTGCGCCAGTAACTAAAATTGACTAACTAACTCGAAGTAACGATGATTGTATATAAAAAAACAAGAAACTTGTTTGCTGTCTTAAGTCTAACTGCCATGTTGAAGCGCGTTTGAATGGGTTTGTTTTGTGAAAATGATAAAATGCCTAAGTAAAGTTGGTAAAAACGTCTCCATTCTTGAATTTCTTATTATGAAACCGCATGGGATTTTATTACAATTTTCTTCTAACCTCATCACTCAAAATTCTAAAATTGAAAATGGTATCAGATTTTTTAAATATTGTACCATAACCAAACTAAATTAACAGAAATTCAGGTCCAGTTTTTCATAGGTAGTTATCCTGAACTATAACTTAATTTTTTTATATGGTAAGGATAACTATCGTTAAAAAATACTAGCATCATGTGGCTTTAACTACTCACAATTTTGTGACTTTACCCAATTTTTTTGGTTCAATTTGAGCTAATTTTTGCGATGTTTCAAGTAGAGATTCAAGAACGAGCCACATAAATTACCCACGTAATTTTGTTTACAATAATTCTGATTATTCAAGGCTGATCTATGTTTAGAAAAATAAAGAAAACACACTCACACTTATAATAATAATAATAAATGTATGTGATCAATAGAGAAAATATTTAAAATGCTCAATATTTTATACACACATATCTATAGCCAGATGTTATGTAATTGTTTGTAAATATCGATGTATTTTTTATTGTTATTTTAATAGAATTCTAGACGAACATGTCACCTCTCACTTGCTTTTTTACATTGTGTTTTTAATCCACATATTTACAGCATTGATGTTTTCTTCCATACGAAATTAAAGCCAAAAAAAAAACTTGTACTTACTACAAATTAATGTTATAATGTACCATTGTGTTGTTAATATATGGATTATAAAAGCATAAGCCTAGCCTCATTTACTATTAATTTCTTTTGTTCCTCTTGCCCCAGTTTTAACCTTGCTTCCCCCCAAACATTATTTTTGAAATTAATTTGCATAACACGCGTTTTCTACGCAAACCAAACGTAAATTCTATATAAATATTTCAGGCTGAAATGGCTTTGAAATCGGAGGGGTTTGTCGACATTGACATGTCAACATTAGAATCGGTTCTAGGCAGGGAGACTTTGAACTGCAAGGAAATGAACTTGTTGGAGGCGGCTCTTAATTGGGCGGCTGCTGAATGCACCAGACGTGACATGGAACCGACGCCACAGAACAAACGCGGTGTTTTGGGTAACGCTCTGTATTTGATACGCATTCCGACTATGACACTGGAGGAGTTCGCCAATGGGGCCGCACAAATTGGGATACTGACGCAGCAGGAGACTATCGATATTTTTTTTCACTTCACAGCCAATAATAAGCCTAGTCTGCAGTACCCGATCAAACCTAGAGCCGGACTCAAATCTCAGGTGGGTACAGAAATTAACTTTAAGCCGAATATTTTTCACTAATTTATATTTTTCAAGTTTTATCGAAATACAGTAAATGAGATTTTGGTTTGGGTCAAAAGTTCCACTTAAAAATTCGGGGTCTAACCTCAGTGTACATAATCAAGTTTTATTTTTGAGTATTTTTCAAAATTCTATAATCCTTTTTCAGGTGTGCCACAGGTTCCAGTCCTGTGCCTACAGATCCAACCAGTGGCGCTACCGAGGCCGCTGCGACAGCATCCAATTCTCCGTGGACCGCCGCATCTTCGTGGTGGGTTTCGGCCTTTACGGTTCGTCAAACGGCGCCGCCGATTACAGTGTCAAAATCGAACTAAAACGTTTAGGTCGCGTACTAGCCGAAAACAACACAAAGTTCTTCTCGGATGGCTCCAGCAACACTTTCCACGTATATTTCGACAATCCCATCCAAATCGAACCGGAGTCTTTCTACACGGCATCGGCAATTTTGGACGGTGGTGAACTAAGTTATTTTGGTCAGGAGGGAATGACTGATGTACCCGTGGGGCCAGTGACGTTTCAGTTTCAATGTTCGTCGGAGAGCACGAATGGCACGGGGGTGCAAGGCGGACAGATACCCGAACTGATTTTCTATGGACCATCTAATGAAATGTTGCTGGGGAAATAAGACGAAAGTAACCGGAATGGAACTGATGACGATTTACTAGTTTGCGTTCTGTTCATTTCAAGTGCTGTGAATTCTCAATAGACAGACTTTTCTTATTAATTTTATATGTTGTTTCATTATTTATAAACCGCGTTGTTGTTAAGTTGGAAAACTAAGTAAAAGACAATTAATTTTGTTGTTTTGTTGTTTAAAACAAAACGAAACTGAATATCTCCATAAGACATTGTGTTCAATTTATATAAATGCATGTGTACATAGTTGAAAATATATGAAGTATCTAAGAAAATTTACGAACAAAACTGATATTTTTCGAAATGTCTCTTGCTATTTATTACCAGATTTATTGCCTCTGTTGAAAGTGATACTCAAATATATTTTTTTCTGTCTGTACATAAACCTAATGTTAAGATTTGAGAAAACAAAGAGATAAAGTCAGTTAAGTCATACAATATTAATTATTCCTATGAGTAATGTATATAAGTATTATAGCTGTATAAAGGGAAACATGTGTAACTTCTAAAGCTCAGTCCATGCTACTACTTCTAATCAGACAGGGTTCTCGATATTTATTAGTAATAAATAAAATTAAGATAGCAAAACGTAACAAATAGCTTTGTTTAAACTGTGGTCTTCTCTAATTTACATTACGATATAGAGCCAATTTCGTAGAATTTTTATGTATTGTGTTAAATTTTTCCCTCAGAATTGTTAAAGAACAAAATCCTTTGTGATAAATGCATTTTTTTTTCAACAAAAAATATATATCTGAGTAGTTTAAACTGGTTTTTATTATGTACTTAAACCCCATATTTAATAAAATAAATCCGAATGGGCGAGAAATAAAATATTGTAAACCATATACCTACATATTTAAACAAACTTAATAAAATAAATAAAACTTACTCACCAAGTGCTGGTATATTAAGACACAGAGCCTGGGAAATTTTGAGGTAGGTGCGTCCTAATTCGTAGCAGCAAATTTGCAGCACATCACTAATGTCGATTAATAAATCTAAAAAGCTGTTAAAGAAAAATGCAAACACTATTTCTGTGTATTTTTCAGGACCTTAAAGTGAAACTTTGAAAATATCTGAATTTTATAGTGTGACTGTTTTAGTGTCATAGTTTTATGACCACTGGTTAGATTTTAAAAAAATTCACATTTTTACAAAGCGAAATGTAGGTTCTATTAGAAAAAACTCATTCCAAAGCTTTAATGGTTGTCTTTGTATATTTTTCAGACGTTCAAATTAAAATTTTGGATTTTCAGGGATTAACAGTTTTAGTGCCACAGTTTTATAACCACTGGTCATATTTTAGGGTAATTTACATTTTTACAAAGCGGAATGTAGGTTTTAATAAAAAATACTAATTTACAGGCTCTAGAGGCTGTTTTAGTGTGTTTTTCAGACCTTCAAAATGAAACTTTGAAAATAGCGCCTGATTTCGTAGTGTGCCAGTTTTAGCGTTATAGTTTTAGAATCACTGGTTAGATTTTAAGTAAATTAACATTTTACAAAGTGGAATGTATAATTTATTAAAAAAAAAACTTCTAAGGCTCTAATGTCCGTCTTTCTGCTTTTCAGACGTTTAAATTGAAAATGTGTAAATTCATTAAAATCTCGAGGTACAAAAAATCAAAATTTCAGTTTTGGAGCCGCTGCTTAAATATTTATAGTAACAGTAACCCTTGCAAAATGACAAGCAGTTCAACAGCAGAAAATGCCCAGTTTCGTAATATTTCTTGTCAATTGCAAATCCCCGCTGTGGCAATTTCGTAAAATATGTCAGAAACATGTCAAAATCCAAATTATGTAATGTCAATATCAGACACACATGGAACAGCTTTCTTAAGAGGACTCGGTGCCGCCCTTATAACCATCGGAATCACTTTCCCCGTAACAAAAATCGTAATTAGACAAATCCTATTCAAAGTATCTGGCTACACAGCCGTACAGCAACTACACCGAGAAGGTCTACACTACTTATTTCGGGGCGTCCTACCACCCGCCATACAAAGATGCATCTCCCTATCCATGATGTTTGGCATCAGCACCGAAGTTGTAACGTTTTTAAAAGAAGCACCCCTCAACAACAACACGAAGAAAGCCATCGGGGCCTTCACGGCCGGCACTGTGGAATCGCTCTTCGTCCCATTGGAGAGACTACAAATCCTACTGATTGACTCACGCCATCACCAGCGATTTAAAAACATGTTGGAAGCCCTCCGATTTATCACACGACAATATGGTATAAGAGAGTTCTACAGGGGGTACACAGTTTTGTTATTCCGGAACACAATGTCTAACTCGATTTTCTTCGTGAGTCGAGACAACCTCCACGACAAAATACAGACAAGTCAAGTTGTGTATGTGAATGCTAATATGGCGAATTTTTTGAGTGGTGCTGCTTTGGGCGCTTGTATGTCTATAGTACTTTATCCAGTTAAAGTTGTGAAGGTTTCCATATTGAAAAGGCTTGGGGGCCCGTTTGAGTCACCGTTTCGGGTTATACGTAAAATATACCAACAGAATAACGGGAGGCTGCTGGATTTCTACAGGGGGGCCGTTATGAATTGCGGCAAGGCGATTATAACGTGGGGCGTTACGAATTCCGCTTATGAATATTTGAAAATTATCATTTAAATTTGTACATTATTCAATAAAGATCTAACACAAGCAGTGTAATATAACTAGGCAAAAGGGGCCCCAAATAATCAGGTGTAATTTTGGCGGATGCGCCAATTTTAAAATTTTTGAAAAACTGCCATAACTCTAGAAAATCTAAAGATATTTATGAAATATTTACCATTTTTTAAGAACACTCAAGCTTCTTTTAAAGTCAATAGCAATTTACACTAAAAGTTTTTCTGTTAGCTCAGAATTGTTGTTTTAAAATTTTTTATCGAGATTATGTTTCTAAAATTATTATTGTACAAAACTTGATAATTTTGCGGAAACCTCAGAACATAAAATTAAAATATAGCAGCTTATTTAAATACATTTTTCTGTTTCTAAAATCTGTTACCCAAAAAAGGATACGTGGAGTTCCTTGCGACCTACAAGTCAAATAAACACACGCGGCATGCACGTGCGAATTCCGCCGCCCCCGAGTCAAATTCCTCGACAATGCTTGTTTGAAAATACCGCATGCCGTCTCCATACAATGCTGATTAAGCCTCAATTGACTACACAAATTTGAGATACCATTTCGTGCCTTCCTCAGCGTTAACTCGCGTGATTCCAAACCACCTCCAACGTGGAAAGCTGCAATAAATGGTGATTACTGTTTTTATGCTTACAGCTAAAGAGGTAACTTACATGCGCCAAATTTTGTGGCACCCCCTTTGGAATCAGCAGACACAAATTGCCCTATGGCACTGCTGGTGCCATGAGCTCCTTCCTCGAATTGTACCTCGGCTACGATGAGGTTGTCTTCGAGCACTGAACCACAGTTTGTACACACTGCATCACCTCGGGCTGAGTCCACCTCTATGTCCGCACTGCCACAGTTTTTACACTTTTGTCCCGACGACATTTCGAGATATTAACGCGACAAGTAGTTAGGTTTAGTTGTAATGTCAGATGTTGGTTTGTGGTTTTTGTGGATGGAGTTTTAGAATAACATACTTATCAGCTGTGAATGGTTCAGTTTAACCAGCTTTTTATTATGGTCATAACCTAACTTAACGATGTGCTGTCAAACACGAGTTAAACTGTCAATTAACTGAGTTTGTTTTTAGCTTGGAGTAAGCCAAAGTTATTCTGTCTTTGTTTCATGTACTGTTAGTGTATAAAATTCTCTCTTTTTAGTGACCCATAGTGTTGAAAACGAACGTAATCGGAAGAACCAATAAGAAATTAGTAAAAACAGGAATCTACTATGCAGTTTTATGTTAGTTTAGTAAGTGCCCAAAAGATGGCACAAGCTACTAAAAATTTAAATTTTTCGAAATAAATATGCAAAATTATTAATATTTAAAGAATTCTAATATTAGGTTAGATAACAACTTGTGAATTACAAATTAAATTGTTAATATTATTTAGTTTGTGATGTAACTCAGTAAATAAGAAAAAAAAATAAAAAGAAAATTAATTAAAATTTTTTTATAAAGCTGATCTAAATTTGTACAAAATAATTTCTTATTCCTCAAAACTGGTATTTTTTTTATTTTAAAATTTTTTATTAAGCACTTTGTAAAATTAGGGACAAATATCATTTTTATCAAAAGTACCTATAGATTTTTTAATGTAGATATTTGTCAAATAAATGTATTTATTTAATAATTAAAGCCTTGTTGCTAATTTTACCATACATGGCAAATGTTGAGAAAATATTTAATTTAAACTCGCTTTTCCCAGCATTATTTCAATCATTGATTTCAAAATTTTAAAGCTATTAGCTTTTATTTCTAATTTATGTATCTAAGAACAAATAAATTAAAGTAAATAATCAGGTTACTCATAATATAGCGAAGAGATAGTAGAATGTATAGGTACTGAGTAATAAATTATAATTGTTTTAAAAGTTATTACTCATAATTTACTTTAGATCAAGCAGGGAAAAGTCCGTATTGGCCTGGACATTTAAACCACAGTTTAAAGTCCCTGAAGCTTAAAATCCACATTTGAATTTAAAAAAATATATAAATAATTTCTTCAGCTCTCTAAAGACTAATATTTATATTTTTCGAAATATTACCGAAACCAAAGCATTTAGATTTTAATTTCAGAAAATCCGTTTCATTCCGCAAAAGTGTAGATTTTTCAGAACACTTATCACCTACCTATCTGTGTCAATAAATTTATCAGAGATAAATTCGGTGTACAGTTATAAAACAAGGTAGGTAAATCTCTCACACTTTGTAGAGTTACGTTTGAAATCAGTTGCGGTTTGGTGATAGTTTTTTTTAACAAAATCCAAAATGTTCTCACAACTTTTTGTAACATTGGTATTTATTGCTGCTATTCAGTATGTAGCTGGTGTAAGTGAATTTTTATGATTATAGCTATTTAGAATTTTTAAACGTTTAGTTTTGAAAGTATATGTACTTCAAAACATATTTAAGCGATTAAGAAAATATTGCAACATGTTTTTTTAGAATTTTCGTGACAAAAATTTCAATATTTTAACTCTGTAAGTATAACAACAAAAAATTATATAACTTAAAACTAAATGTAAAAAATTCCAGCTTTTAAAAACGATTTTAAGTACACGTGAACTTTAATCGTTATCACTTTCCAATAACGTTGGCTTTATTAACTGCTCCCTTTTCTGTACACATTTTAGATAAATAATGTACACATATCAAACGCCCTAGTTTTAGCACCTAAAAACGTTTTTACATTTATATCAGAGTGGAAATTTATTTATTGGCAAATAGCACAAAACAAATATTTAACCGAAGGCGAAAGTACGAATTATTATCGCGGAAAGTTCCAAAAGTCGGTTAAATTTATTGAACGGCTTGATAAGATTCGCTAAGAAATTTCCCGAATAAAAATTTTAAAAAATACATAAAAGGTCTTTAAAAAATCCTACCACTAGTTTTTGGGCTCAAAATAATTAATTTAAACCAAACATACCTTAGTCCAAAAGTTCTTCCTTACTGAGAGTTACAGGGCGCTAAAAATATTTTTACAAATAATTTTTTAAGTATATCTACAGAACAGTTTAAAGTAGAGATTTGAAATTTGGTGGGTTAATAAGTCTATAAGGAAGCTAGAATTTGTTGGTATTAGAACCAAAATAATATTGTTCAGTGGCGTATTTATCGAAGAGGTTTTTTTGAATAATTTTTGTAGGGGATTAAATTTTTTTACAAAATAATAAGAATTATGATAGATACGCTCAAGACACGTAAAAAAGGTATACCTATTTGATTTGCATTAACTTAACTGTTTGCGAGATATTTCACTTTGAAAATTTTTTTTCTTTTAAAACGACAATTTGTGACACCCTGTAAAGTCAAAAATATTGGGTCACTCTAATACGGCTCATTCTACGTCCAAAACTAAGCATAATTTCTATCTTATACCGTTCTTTAGATATACCTAAAAAAAATAGAGGGCGAATAAAAAATACATCTTTCAACACCCTGTATTTTAGTAACGAAACATTTTTGGGGGTCGTTTTCAACAACCATTAATGCTTAATTTTGGACGTAGAATCAGTTGTATTAGAGTGACCCAATATTTTTTACTTTACAGGGCAAGTCACAAATTGTTTTTATATCAAAAAAATTTTCGAAGTTAAATATCTCGCAAACAGTTGAGTTAATGCAAATCAAACAAGTATACCTTTTTTACGTGTCTTGAGCGTATCTATCATAATTCTTGTTATTTTGTAAAAAAATTCAATACCCTACAAAAAATGTCCAAAAAAACACTTAGTCCCCCCTATAAGTACGACACTGAACAATATTATTTTGGTTGTAATACCATCACATTGTAGCTTCCTTATAGACTTATTAACCCACCAAATTTCAAGTCTCTACTTTAAACCATTCTGAAGATATACTTAAAAAACGATTTGGAAAGATATTTTTTAGCGCCCTGTAACTCAATAAGGAAGAACTTTTGGGCTAAGGTATGTTTGGTTCAATCGAATTATTTTGAGCCCAAAAACTTGTGGTAGGATTTTGTAAAGACCTTTTAGAGACACACTGTATAACAGAATATTTTTTAAACGTATACTTTATTTTTCAGGACTACAATGCCGCCGTTGTAGAATATAACCCGGTAGAGTCAAACTCACCCTATCAAACCGTAGCCGCTAATTTAGAGGAATATAAAAAGAAAATCCAAAAATCGAAGGTAGAACTAAATCTTAACAACAACCTTAATTCTAATAAGTCCTTTTCGTAGGATCAAAACGCCCAAATAATAGTGTTTCCTGAATATGGATTAACAGGTTTAGTCACAGATCCTGAACCGTACGCTATAGAAATGAACGATAATGCAGTTTTAATCAACGAGGTAAGTCTTACTTAAACCGATTTTGACTGCTGTGCTATAAAATTTTTTTTAGACTTTAATATCCTTGTCCAACGCAGCAAAGGAATATCAGATATATGTTCTGGTAAATCTTTTAGAGAAAGCTAAAGATAAGGATAACAAAACTATTTATTATAACACGAATTTGCTGCTTGATTTGAATGGAAAAGTCGGAGCCAAGTAAGAAAGTTTATTAGAACAAACTCGTAGAATTCTCGGATTTTTTTAGGTACCGCAAAATGAACTTGTACGAAGAACCAAATCTAACACCAGGAACTAATGGAAACGTCACCTACAAGGCGAATATTGGTGGAAGTACTGTAGTTTTCGGAATATTTACTTGCTTTGATATATTATTCTACGAACCATCTAGAACGGTGCTATACGCTGGTGCAACTGACATCCTATATCCTACAGCTTGGTCTTCAATCAACCCATTCTTCGTTTGTATGTATTATAATAGCTTTATCGGAAAATCCAGGATTAACGCTTTTCCTTACAGCTTTAAGTGTCCAGTCTGCGTATTCTACCGCAAATGGAGTTAATCTGTTGGCAGCTGGACTAAACTCCCCGAAACTAGGGCTGAGTGGTACCGGAATTTACAGTGGAGAAGGAGATATTGTTAAAAAATATATAAGCGGAAAAAGCTCCACTGATTTATTGACTGGCGTTTTGAAAAGCCGCAGTGTCAGATATGATTCTTGCACAAAACAGTCTAATATTTTTGTAAGTTAATTTGAATAATAAAAAAAATTTGTCTCAATGGAAAACTTTTTGTTGCAGAATGTTCAAGGTACTGGAATTGACGATAAAAACAAAACGCCAAATGAAATCGAAAACTTAAACATCACCAAAATTTTGGATGTATCCAAGTACACTTTCCTCGATTTGGACTTGACAAAAACTGAATTTTCTGAGAAGGTGTGCAGTGGATCGTTCTGTTGTAACTTTGAGCTGACTGTGGACCACGTGGACAACAAAGCTAGTTACAAGTAAGATCAATATATCTCCCACAGACAATTATAAATAAATTAATCCTGATTTTAGATTAGTGGTCCTTAAACAAAGAAACGATAAACTCGGCGATATTAGAGCTTGTGCACTTTTGGCTTGTTCGTCTGATGCCGACAGTAGCTGCGGAGATAGAATCCAGACTAACACAACGTTTAAGAAGATTGTTGTGAGTGGTGCCTTTCCAACTGATGAGAGAGACTACTTCCAGCCAACTACACTTAAAGGAAATATGGAGCCCATTACCGATTTGAGTTATTGTGATGTCGCGTACCCTAAAAATAATACTAATAAAGTTACTTTGGCGCTTGTTGAGGCTCAGAAAAATGTACATACGTTTGGTATATTCTGCAAAAATTCTGGTGCCACCATAGGAAGTAGTTTAGCAGTTTTGTTGATTGCCCTAATAGCTTTGTTCCAATAATAAGTACCTAAAGATATAATCAAACTGTTGGTTTTATTTTTAATTTAATTTTAACTCATATTTATCATGGCGAGTAATGTTTGTTCCGAAAAATAAATTCAAACTTTTTATAAATTTTTCTACTAATAAATTTTTTCAAAAACATATTTCTAGACTTTCAACTTTCTTTTTTATAAATTTATTCCATATGTCATACAGATTACCCTAAACATTGCATATAAATAATTATTGGGATATTTTCAGCTGGCGTTCGATTTCCTTTATATAATCATCCGGTAGTTTATGCCCTCGGAAGTTTCTGAAAAAATCCGGAAAACAAACTGAAAGTTGCACTATTAACAATTAACAACATACCTCAGACTATTTATTTTTTGTTTAATATAATCCTCAACATTGCGATCCTTAAGTTCACATTCCAATCTTTGAGCTTTGCCTTCTTCATATTTCTCATGCATTTCATGTATGCGTCTTCTTTCTTTTTCATTTATTTGCGCTAAAAGTTCCTTACGATGTTTACTAATCATCATTTTCTTTTTATCTTTTTCTGCCAGATCTTTCTCGTAGATTTCCCGTTGAATTTTAGCAACCTGTAAAGTTTCATTATAACCAATAATCTTGCTTAACTAACTTAAATACTTTTTTAAAATCTTCTTCGTCCTTAGCCAGGACTCTAGCCTGGGATTGCCGTATATCTTCAATTTGTTGTCGTCTAGCCTTTTTTAGATTCTCAATCATTTCTTTGTGCTTTTTCGCGGCTGCTAATTCTTTCTGTCTCCATTCACGTTCTTTCTACAACACGAAATTAATGATTACAACATTGAAGAAAATGAATCATTCGTTGTACTTCTTCTTGTCTTCTTAACGAATCGATTTCAGACATTGCTAGTTGGCGATCTTGTGCCTTTTCTCGCAGGTTCTTCAAGCGTTCAATTTCTTTTTCTTTGGCCAGTTTTACTAGTTTTGCTTCATTAGCCAAAGCTTCCTCTCTTTCAAACTTCTGCTTCATAAACTCACGAACCTATCAATAAATAAACTGCTGGCTAATTGAAACGTACCAAGCGAATTTTTAGGTTGAATTTAAAGTCAAATATTTTGAAAAGGAGAAAAGATATGAACATGAGATTTTCACGATTTAAGAGATAATTTTATTGCGAAAGCAATATTGATACCCGATTTTTTTACTTTAAAATACGTTACTATCTACAGGGTATGAAAGAAAGTCGTCTTTTTTTTCTCAAACTTTATACCTACCGGAATTCCACAAAAAAATTTTATATTTTTTTGATGTCGATTTTTTTAGTCCCTGGTTAATGAGGAAAAAACCAATTTCTCAAAATTTTTATATCCCTCTTATTTTATAAGATACCGAATTTTTTATTAAATTTAATATTGTTGAACAGGTTTTTGCAATAACAATTATGCTGCAATTTTGAAAGCAAATGTCATCATGTGATATGTCGATAAAAAAGTAATTTTAAGTAGAATATAATTCTTACGGAAAAAAAATATACAGGGTTGTCTTAAAATTTTTTGAAAGTTAGTAGGTGGCCCTTCCGGTGAAACCGGAAGTGTCATCAGATTGTTTTAAACGCCAAAATGATTATTCCTTTCAACAATCAAACCATGCCAAATTTCAAATTAATACAGTTAAATGTAACAAAATGGTGGGGGTTGAAAAACGATTTCGTAGTATACACCAATAAACCAATGGTGAACATAAACTAACTAAATTCCATTCTATTCCATTAAGAAAATAGCCTCAAAAAATGAATTAAAAAATTTACCAATTAGCGAACGTGTATACCGATTTTGATAAGCCACTGGTTACCAATAAATTAATAAAAGTACAAAAAGTGTAGTTTTTATAAGAAAGCCATTCATAAGGTATTATAATCAACTACAGAGATTGGTTCTTACAAAACACAATACGGCCGAACGACAAAAAACAAAGAAAAAATCAAATTTTCAGCAAAAATTCGGTATCTTATAAAATAACAGGGATATCAAAATTTTGAGAAACGGGTTGTTTTCCCATTAAGTAAGGACTAAAAAAATCTACATCAAAAAAATATAAAAAAATTTTTGTGGAATCACGGTAGTTATAAAATTTGACAAAAAAAAGAAGACTTTCTTTCATACCCTGTAGATAGTAATGTACTTCAAAGTAAAAAAATCGGGTAACACTATCGTTTTCTCAATTAAATTATCTGTGAAATCTTGAAAACCTCATGTTCATATCTTTTCTATTTTTCAAAATATTTGACTTTAAATTCAACCTAAAAATTCGCTTGGTACGTTTCAATTGGCCAGCAGTTTAGTTGTAAATATTGTAGCTAATAAGAAATCGTGGGATTACTCTTAAATCAGCTATTCTTTCTTCTTCTAGTTGGAGATTTTTGTAGCGTTCCGCCTCAGCGTTGCTTTTGATAAAATCATCACGAATTTCCTTTTGCTTCTCCCGTCTTTGTATCATTTTCTCTTCCTCTTCTTTCTGCAGTACAATCAGCGCCTTGTTCATTGCTCTGGTTTCTTCATCCAGACGTTGTGCCTTGAGGATCTTCTCAATTTCAATATAGTCTATTTGCTCCTTTATCTCGGATCTATACCTACAATCCAAAATGTGTAATTTTATAAAATATATACCTAGTCAGCACTTTACCGGTCATAACCATGTTTCTTGAGCTCTTTCTTCTTTTCCTCTTGAATAATAAGCTCTTGTCTTCGTTGTTCCATCATGGTATCAAGTCGTTGTTCTTCACTGTGCAGCTGCTTCTTCATAATCTGTAAAATTTACTAAGTAAACAAGTTGGAAAGTTTTTTTAATTAATTTTCACCTCCTTTTCAACTATTTGTAAATTGCGTATAGCACGGCATTTATTAGCCAAAATAAGGGCATTAGCCTGCTTCACCCTTTCATCTTGTTCGGTAATCAAATCTTTAGATCTTTTTAGAAGGTAGGTATTTTTACTAGCAGCTTCAGTCTCAACCTAAAACACAACAACATGATCATAATTATTATCTTCGGTAATTTTTGTAAGATGCATACTTTATCTAAGGTACTTCCAGGAAGTGATTGTTGCTGTATTTGGGCCTTCAGCAACTGATCTTTTCTCGCTTGGCTTTCCATTTGCAATTTAACTTTTTGCTCTTCCGCGTCCTTCACTATCTGAATTTTTTCGCTTAAAGGAACAACCTAAAAACCTCAAAAAATTTTGGTCTAGTTCGAGTCCTTCAAATGTAACTTACATGGGACTGTTTTTTTAAGCGCTTATACTCCGACATGGGAAACATAATAGGCAGATCATTAGGGCGGACATTAGGGATAATAATATCCCTCTTAGTACCGTCTATTTCATAGTTTTCAACCACGTTTTTGTCTTCTATAGCTCTTTTTGTTTTGTGGTGGATTGGCTTGCCGCCAATGGTGTGCATGCATTCATTTGGACTAAAATAATCTACAATAAATTGACGTTTTCGCGATTTTGTGGTAGGTACTTACTTGTGGTCTACAGTCAAGGGTATGTAGTTAGCTGTAGACTTGGGCTTTTTAGCATTTAATCTACGCACAGTAGACATTTTTTTCCATTTACAACAGTAAAATATTTGTATAAAATTCAATTCATTGACGAATGTACGTCAAAAATATGAGATAATAAACATTAAACTGTTTGAATTGCTATGGAAACACAGGGGGGTCTATTCGACTAGGGCGTGGTGAGGGTTAGACGACTAACAGGATAATTAGTAGGAGTATGTATTAAGCATTTTTTCCTGGTACCAAAAACAGTCAGATTATAAGGATAATTCAAAATAAAAAACACTGTTATACATTTTAAACATTTTATTATAACAGTAAATTTATTTTCCGCCCTTACTTAGAAATATTCAAATGGTTTTCGATGTGATGTATATACACTTCCGGTATCTTCTGCTCCCTAAAGCATAAATAAATTACAAATCCACCTAAACTGTTGGCCAATTGAAACGTACCAAGCGAATTTTTAGGTTGAATTTAAAGTCAAATATTTTGAAAAGGAGGAAAGATATCAACATGAGGTTTTCAGGATTTAAGAGATAATTTTATTGCGAAAGCAATAGTGTGACCCGATTTTTTTACTTTAAAGTACGTTACTATCTACAGGGTATGAAAGAAAGTCGTCTTTTTTTTCTCAAACTTTATACCTACCGGAATTCCACAAAAATTTTTTTATATTTTTTTGATGTCGATTTTTTTAGTCCCTGGTTAATGAGGAAAAAACCAATTTCTCAAAAATTTTATATCCCTCTTATTTTATAAGATACCGAATTTTTTATTAAATTTAATATTGTTGAACAGGTTTTTGCAATAATAATTATGCTGCCATTTTGAAAGCAAATGTCATCATGTGATATGTCGATAAAGAGTAATTTTAAGTAGAATCTAATTCTTACGGAAAAAAATATACAGGGATGTTTTAAAAAAATTTGAAAGTTAGTAGGTGGCCCTTCCGGTGAAACCGGAAGTGTCATCAGATTGTTTTAAACGTCAAAATGATTATTCCTTTCAACAATCAAACCATGCCAAATTTCAAATTAGTACAGTTAAATGTAACAAAATGGTGGGGGTTGTAAAACGATTTCGTAGCCACCCGGTATACACGAATATGAGCAAATTTTTGAAAAATGAAAAACCCGTTTCGAGGATATAAGTCACTTAAACCAATGGTCAACATAAACTAACTAAATTCCATTTTATTCCATTAAGAAAATAGCCTCAAAAAATGAATTAAAAAAATTTACCAATTAGCGAACGTGTATCGATTTTTGATAAGCCACTGGTTACCAATAAATTAATAAAAGTACAAAAAATGTACTTTTTATAAGAAAGCCATTCATACGGTATAATAATCAACTACAGAGATTGGTTCGTACAAAACACAATACGGCTGAAAGACAAAAAACAAAGAAAAAATCAAATTTTCAGCAAAAATTCGGTATTTTATAAAATAACAGGGATATCAAAATTTTGAGAAACAGGTTGTTTTCCCATTAAGTAAGGACTAAAAAAATCTACATCAAAAAAATATTTAAAAAAATTTTGTGGAATCGCGGTAGTTATAAAATTTGACAAAAAAAAGAAGACTTTCTTTCACACCCTGTAGATAGTAATGTACTTCAAAGTAAAAAAATCGGGTCACACTATTGTTTTCTCAATTAAATTATCTCTTGAATCCTTAAAACCTCATGTTGATACCTTTACTCATTTTCAAAATATTTGACTTTAAATTCAACCTAAAAATTCGCTTGGTACGTTTCAATTGGCCAGCAGTTTATTATAATATCCCTGACTAAATACTTCAATTTATCAATTTTCCGTATCAAATAATTCTCAATATTGCGGTCTCTAAGTTCACATTCCAATCGCATAGCTCTGCCCTCCTCAAACTTGTCCTTTACAGCTTGGATCCTTTCCCTTTCTTTCCGATTCATTTGGTTCAATAAAACCTTACAATTTAGCCTTGCCTTCATTCGCCTATCTTCTGCTGCTGCTTTTTCTTTATCGAAGTTTTCTTGCTGGACTTTAGCCACCTATATTAATTTAAAATAAAATTTACTCATAGAGGTATAATTTTGAAACCAAATTGCGACCTTTTTGAAATCTTCTCTATCCTTCGCTAGAGATCTAGCTTGAACTTCTCGTATATCCTCAATTTGCTGGCGTCTAGCTTCTCTTAATTTCTCACACATTTCCTTGTGTTTTATCGCTTCGTCCAGCTCGTGTTGCCTCCACTCGCGTTCTTTCTGTATACAAAAAAATAAAAATAAAATATTTATTAAGGTTTAGTACTCTTATACTTCTTCTTGCGCTCTAAGGGCGTTCAGTTCATCCAAAATAGCTAGACGATCCTGAGCTTTTTCTTGCAAAGCTCGAAGGCGTGTTATTTCTTTTTCTTTGTTTGATTTAATTAGTTTCGCTTCGCGCTCTTGGGCTTCTTCTCTTTCAATCTTGCTTTTCATAAATTCAGCAACCTAGATACAATAAAAGCGATATCATAGTTTATTTGAGGAAAAAATGATTGTACTCTTATATCCAAAATTCTTTTTTCTTCCTGCTGAAGTTGTTTGTACTTTTCCATTTCAGCGTTGCTTCTTGCGAAATCGTCACGCATTTTCTGTTGATTTGCTTTCAGTTCTAGCATTCTGTTGTATTCGTCTCTCTGGTATTCAATCATTGCTTTGTTCATCATTTTGCCTTCGTCGGCTTTGCGCTGGGCTTCATCTATTTTCTCAATTTCGATGCATCTCAACTGGTCCTTGATCGCCTGCTTGTATCTAAATCAAGTTGTATTACAGCAGGTTACTTGTAATTGCTTTTAATATACAGGGTGACTTTAAAAGCTCTTTACAAAATCCTACCATAAGTTTTTGGGCTCAAAACAATTCGATTGAACCAAACATACCTTCAGGGTGTCTCTAAAATGTCTTTACAAAATCCTACCAAAAGTTCTTCAGGGCGCCAAAAAATATTTTAAGTAAGTATATCTACAGAACGGTTTAAAGTAGAGACTTGAAATTTGGTGGGTTAATAAGTCTATAAGGAAGCTACAATGTCATGGTATTACAACCAAAATAATATTGTTCAGTGTCGTACTTACAGGGGGAGACTCAGTGTTTTTTTGGATATTTTTTGTAGAATATTGAATTTTTTTACAAAATAACAGAATTATGATAGATACACTCAAGACACGTAAAAAAGGTATACTTGTTTGACTTGCGTTAACTCAACTGTTTGCGAGATATTTAACTTCGAAAATTTTTTTGCTATAAAAACAATTTGTGACTTATCCTGTAAAGTAAAAAATATTGGGTCACTCTAATACAGCTGATTCTACGTCCAAAACTAAGCATAAATGGTTGTAGAAACCGACCCTCAAAAATGTTTCGTTACTAAAATACAGGATGTTGAAAGATGTCTTTTTTATTCGCCCTGTATCTTTTTTAGGTATATCTACAGAACGGTTTAAGATAGAAATTATGCTTAGTTTTGGACGTAGAATGAGCCGTATTAGAGTGACCCAATATTTTTGACTTTACAGGGTGTCACAAATTGTCTTAATAGCAAAAAAAAATTTCAAAGTGAAATATCTCGCAAACAGTTGAGTTAATGCAAATCAAACAAGTATACCTTTTTTACGTGTCTTGAGCGTATCTATCATAATTCTTATTATTTTGTAAAAAAAATTAATCCTCTACAAAAATTATTTAAAAAAACCCTGAGACCTCTTCGATAAGTACGCCACTGAACATTATTATTTTGGTTCTAATACCAACAAATTCTAGCTTCCTTATAGACTTATTAACCCACCAAATTTCAAATCTCTACTTTAAACCGTTCTGTAGATATACTTAAAAAATTATTTGGAAATAATTTTTTAGCGCCCTGTAAGGGAGAACTTTTGGAGTTTGGACTAAGGTATGTTTGGTTTAAACGAATTATTTTGAGCCCAAAAACTTGTGGTAGGATATTGTAAAGACCTTTTAGACCCTGTACAATTACCTGTCCTGTTTTCCCCTTTTTAATTCGTTGGTTTTCTCTTCCTCCACGATGAGCTTTTCTCTATACTGATCCATCATCGTATCCAGCCTTCGCTCCTCATCTTGTAGCTGTTTCTTCATCAACTACATACAAGAAATCTCAACTTGTGTATTAATTATTTAAACTAAAATTCCACCTGTTTTTCTGCAACTTGCACATTGCGTATAGCTCGAACTTTCGTAGCTAAAATCATAGCGTTAGCTTTCTTCACTTTTTCCTCTTGTTCTGTGAGTAAATCTTTAGCTCTGTCCAGAATATACATCCGCTTACTTTCCGCGTTTCTATCTATCTAACAAGCAACGAAACATCTTTATGTACTGTGTAAACTTTATTCCTTTTTGGTACTGTAACATCTCACTTTGTCCAATGTACTTCCAGGAAGAGCTTTCTGGATTAACTCGGCTTTCATTAACGCGTTTTTTCTAGCTTGGCTTTCCATTTGCTGTTGGTGCTTTTGCTCATTAGCTTCTTGTATTAAGCGGATTTTTTCGCTTAGAGGCACCACCTATAATACAGTATTTTGAAGATTTTTAAGAGATTTCAGTTTTCTTACGTGTGATCTTTGTTGTAGCTGCTTGAACTCAGACAAGGGCAACATAGCTAGAAGATCAATAGGGTGTGTACTAGGTACAAGCAAGTCTCTTTTAACCCCATCGGCGTCAGCACATTGTATAACAGTTTTATCGTCTAAAGCTCTTCCTTGTGGCTTGTGAATTGGCTTACCAGCGACTGATTGTGTACATTCTTTAGGACTAGAAGAAAATTTAAATAAGCTTTGGACAATAATTTTAAATTGCATGGCTTACTCATGATCGACAGTCAGAGGACCAAAAGTGGTTTTATTGGCTTTTTTCACGCGAAATTTACCCGAACTCGCCATTTTCCCATTGATTACGCGAACGCGACGTTATAAAATCATATAAAAGAAAATTAATTTATTTCATCTGACGAATTTGACAAATTTGTCAAAATAATAAAACATGTAAACAATTTTCATTGCTATGGTAACAAACAATCGCGCGATATTTTGAAATGGTTTCACGTGGCGCTCGCTAGATGCCACTGTGAAACAGCAGATTTTTGACAGTTTACAACAAAATTTTATGACAGGCGAAACGTGAACGTCAGAAATCAGAATGTCGTTAACATTACAAGCAAACTGTCATTAAGAATTGTTACATTCATGTGGGAATGAGTATAAATGACAAGAAAAATTGTCATTTAATATTTCGTTAGATGAAACATCCAGTATTGCTGTAGCATTTAGATTAAATGAAAACACTAACCTAATTAAAATACCAGGTGAGTGTTGTTTTTTTTAAACAATTTCCTTTTTGAAATAGTGCATTAGTCGTTGGTTTAAACTAATTTACAATTGTATTTACGTAAGATTAACTGTTTGTATAATTAACGTTACATCAGTTATAGTGAACCATAACCTTGCTAGGGAAAATGATTTGCAAATAATTGAAAATAAAAAAAAAAATTTATTACTATGTAATAAAAACTGCTTGGTGCCGTCACTAAATGAGTGACTGTATTAACAATTTCTTACAATTTAAGTAAACTAAACTACTTAAACATTTATTTATTTCCAGAACATGGCTTATCGATACTCCTGCAGTCATTTAAATAACATTACGAACATTCCTTTAACAACTATAATCAATTCCAGAGAGGTATAATGTTTTGTAAAATGATTTAGTCCAATGTCCATTTGTCTTTTGTGTTACAGCCACAGGTGTGTGCCGATTGTGATTGTCAAGGCCCAGATCTATGGATATGTTTGCAAAGAAACTGTTTGAAAATTGGATGTTGCGAGAAGTTTAATGACCATAGTAATTTACATAATGTAGTAAGTGTCCTAAAGCAGATTTCCCTAATTAGTACGCATAACTAAGTATTTGTTGATATTCCGAGTCTACATGACGTCATATTGATTTTATCGAAGATACTGTTTGAGGAATCGGTTATCCGATTTATTATTTAATTTTTAAGCATGGAAGTACTTGTAAGAGATAAAGCTAAGTAATTTGCGTAAAAACCCTTCCTACTATCTACTAGCTATTAGGTAAGGTTTATTTGGGGCATAAAGAAGTAAATTCTAGGAAATACCCATCAAACTTTCGAATAAGTTAACTTGCCTTTATACAGGGTGTCTCTAAAATGTCTTTACAAAATCCTACCAAAAGTTCTTCAGGGCGCCAAAAAATATTTTAAGTAAGTATATCTACAGAACGGTTTAAAGTCCAGATTTGAAATTTGGTGGGTTAATAAGTCTATAAGGAAGCTACAATTTGTTTGTATTAGAACCAAAATAATATTGTTCAGTGGCGTACTTATCGAAGAGGTCTCAGGGTTTTTTTGAATAATTTTTGTAGGGGATTAAATTTTTTTAGAAAATAATAAGAATTATGATAGATACGCTCAAGACACGTAAAAAAGGTATACTTGTTTGATTTGGATTAACTCAACCGTTTGCGAGATATTTCACTTTGAAAAATTTTTTTGCTATTAAAACGACAATTTGTGACACCCTGTAAAGTCAAAAATATTGGGTCACTCTAGTACGTCTCATTCTACGTCCAAAACTAAGCATAATTTCTATCTTAAACCGTTCTGTAGATATACCTAAAAAAGATACAGGGCGAATAAAAAAGGCATCTTTCAACACCCTTATTTTAGTAACGAAACATTTTTGGGGGTCGGTTTCTACAACCATTTATGCTTAGTTTTGGACGTAGAATCAGCTGTATTAGAGTGACCCAATATTTTTTACTTTACAGGGTAAATCACAAATTGTTTTTATAGCAAAAAAATTTTCGATGTTAAATATCTCGCAAACAGTTGAGTTAATGCAAATCAGACAAGTATACCTTTTTTACGTGTCTTGAGTGTATCTATCATAATTCTTGTTATTTTGTAAAAAAATTCAATCCTCTACAAAAAAATATCCAAAAAACACTTAGTCCCCCCCTATAAGTACGACACTGAACAATATTATTTTGGTTGTAATACCACCACATTGTAGCTTCCTTATACACTTATTAACCCACCAAATTTCAAGTCTCTACTTTAAGCCGTTCTGTAGATATACTGAAAAAACGATTTGAAAAAATATTTTTTAGCGCCCTGTAACTCAGTAAGGAAGGACTTTTGGTCTAAGGTATGTTTGGTTCAATCAAATTATTTTGAGCTCAAAAACTTGTGGTAGGGTTTTGTACAGACCTTTTTATTTGAGAATATGTGTCTAACACACGTGCCTCATTAAGTACTTAAAAATTAGTAAAGTCCACGTGACTAAATTAAGTAAAATCCCTCCCTACAACTATTAAGCAAGGTACATTTGGGACAAAGAAATAAACTTCGGAAATACTCATTAAACCTATGAAATACCAATAATTTAAGTTTTCTTAAGCCTAGAGCCAATTTTGACTATTTTTCTCCCCGTTCTAGACCCAGCCCTCCCATTGTGTTCACATGAATTTGACCACCCGTCGAATATGGTGCCACCAATGCAAAAAAGAGTTGTACCTCGACATGCCCCAATACAACGACAGCGACCAAGAAACCGAGTCCTGTCCCCTAAAATCCCTGGATTCTGGCCATGGCAGTTACAGCACGCTTCGCACTACCACTCCAGAACGCCGAGCAGTTTTCGGTTTTGACACTGTTGGTTTAAACGTGGGCATGGGTGGCGACGCCTCCGAGTCCAGCGAGGGAGAAGACAACGTTGAATACAACGACGACAAACCCTGCGGTTTAGTTGGTTTACAAAACATCGGAAATACTTGCTATATGAACGCTGCGTTGCAAGCATTGAGCAACACTGAGCCCCTAACAAAATTCTTCTTGGATTGCGCTTTGGTTGTGCAGTTGTTGTCCGAGGGGCGTAAACCGGGCTTAAGTCGAACTTACGAATCGCTCATGCGGGATATTTGGATAAAAAAGAACGGCGGGTATGTAACGCCATCTGGTATTTTATACGGAATTCGCAGTGTGCATGCGATGTTTCGCGGGTATCACCAGCACGATACCCAAGAATTCCTGCGGAATTTCATGGACCAATTGCACGAGGAACTCAAACAGATTGCTGCGCCAGAACCGAACATCACAAGTGATGCCGATACTTTTAGCTTAGCGATGGATGAACCGGCTTTGAGTTCTAGTTATGATTCCAGTGAGGGAGAGTATGAGACTTGTGATTCGGGGGTTAGCGAGCGGTCTAGTTTGAGCGATGATACGGAACGACCCTCGAGCAGTGCCAAACGGAGACTAAGCCGATGTGGCAGTCCTAATAGAAGGCAAAGACAACGCGTGCAAAACGCCAGTATAATAGACTCACAGCCTAGTACAAGTGCCCAAGGATTAAACCTAAACCACAAAAGACAACCTAAATACCGCTCGATTATTTCCGATATTTTCGACGGGAAATTGCTGTCGTCTGTTCAATGCCTTACATGTGATAGAGTGTCAAGTCGTGTGGAAACATTCCAAGATCTATCATTGCCTATTCCCTCGCGGGACCATTTGGTTGTTTTACATGGAAGACCCCCAGGTCCAGTAGCAACATGCACCGAGGCAGTTTTACCGGTACAAGATGGCTGGATGTCGTGGATTGTAGCCTGGTTAAGATCGTGGTTCTACGGGCCTACTGTAACCCTCCACGACTGCTTAGCGGCGTTCTTCAGCACTGACGAACTTAAAGGCGATAACATGTACAGCTGCGAAAAATGCAACAAATTGAGGAACGGTATCAAATTCAGTAAGGTGCTTCAACTGCCTGAGGTTCTGTGTATCCATCTAAAGCGTTTCCGGCATGAGTTAATGTTCAGTAGTAAAATCTCGTCTGCTGTTAGTTTTCCGTTGAAAGGTCTTGACATGCGGCCTTATCTACATGGTGACTGTATTTCCAAAGTATCATCTTATGAGCTGTTTTCTGTTATATGCCATCATGGGACGGCTGGTGGTGGTCACTATATTTGTTACGCTTTAAACTCGGGTCAGTGGTTTGAGTTCGATGACCAGTATGTGACTAAAGTCACAGCGGAACGTGTACAATCCTGCGAGGCTTATGTCTTGTTCTATCGGAAGACTACAACAGCTGCTGATGCGCTTAGGAAAAAAGCAGTACTCCTCGCTGAGGAATCTGTCGATAACATGGAGCGAACTTACATTTCTCGCCAGTGGCTCAACAGATTCAACTACTGTGCTGAACCGGGTCCTATTGATAACTCAGATTTTCTATGCCATCACGGTTCAATTAACCCTGATCGAAGCTATATTTTGGACCAGTTAGCCATTGGGATCCCGCTGGAGGTTTACGAGTATTTACACAGAAAATTTGGTGGTTGTGCGCCAGTTACCAGCTTGCATTTATGCCCCGCTTGCCAAGCGATACAAAAGAGGCTCTGTTTTGAAATGGAAACTTTTGTGCAGACTAGTCGTGAAGCTCAGAGTGTTGACGCTTCTACCACTCACTACCTTTCCAACTCGTGGTATCGACAATGGCATAATTTCGTGCATAAAGACAGTCATGAACCACCAGGTCCTATAGACAATTCTAAGATCAATTTGAATCAGTTGGATATGAATGAAGCGGCGGAGGTGCCTGAGTGTATTTGGAGCTTCTTTTACAACATCTATGGAGGTGGTCCCGAGTTGAAAATTCGGGCAGTTCCGATTGAGCGAGTTGAGAGTGAGGAAAGTTTGAAAAGTAAGCCTTGTGTTCAAAGTGAAGAGAGTTCACAAAGCGAAGATGAGTCTGTAGTCGTGCCAACTGAGAATAGCATTGTAAATAATAATAGTAATGGAAATGATAAAGATTTTGTTATTCCTCGTCTTAAAAATAAGGCCGAAAAAGACGCTAGTATGCTGATTGATAAAAGTTTGTATTCCCATGGGGAGCCGCCTGTGGGTGAGCAGGAATTAACAAATGGAGCTATGCCAACGGTAATCAACAAAGACAAGTGCAATGGGGATGATTCCAATAAAATGGAGATGGAGGAGGAGGAAGAGGATTCTGCCAAAGTAAATAACGACGAAATTAGTGAAGTAGAAGCGAGGAAAATACGAAATGCTGGGAGGAACAGGCGGAGAAGAAAATTTCTGGTTGTACGTGATATTGTGTAACTATAGTATATAGCATGATTTAAGCAATAAATTATAGATATTTGTTTTTGTCAAGTTATTTTAGATTGTGTTTTTCTAGCTGGGTGGAATAAGAAACAAAAAGGTACAAAGCTAATTTTTTAAACAAAAATAATGGTAAATATTATTTAAATGATTAAATGAAACGACGATTTTATTCCAGTTTCAACGCCTTTACTTTCATCACTGTCAATGCATAAGTAATTATAATAGCATAAAGGCCAGTTTTTTTTAAATATTTGTGTTTTGTTCTTTATATAATAAATAATCTTTACTTACACGGATTTGACGAAAAAAATCCTTATACATTTTTTTCTTCCTTTACATTATAAATACAATTATATTAAACCATGTTATTAAGTATTTATTGTGTATTTGTTGTTTTTAAATAGTTTTTTGTACATAGAACACATTGTTTATGCAGGGTCTATCATTTTGTAAAAATATAGCGTGTCATGTGATTTTTGGTTATACATTATTAAATAATTTCTCAAGAATTATCAGTGTTTTCGTTCCCCAAAAATATTTGGTTTTTTGAAAATTCTAAACTACTCTAATCGCTACAACTTTGCTTAAGCTGTTTTTAAGAAAATTTGTGATGGAAATCTGTTTTTACAAATTTCTTTGTCCTGCTAAGTCATACGCTAAAATTAGTTAATATCAATCTTGTAGGCAATAAAATTGTCCACAACTTTTGTTACAACTATTTTTTCATAGGTTCGATAGTTTAAAAGTTACAGCGGGGGAAAATTAGTAAACTTTTTTCAGTGCTTTCGCCCATGGCAACATTTTCGCCAAAGCACTCGTAAACTATCGACACTATAAAAAAATTGTTTAAACAAAAGTTGTTGATAATTTAATTCCCTACAGGATTGATATTTACTATTTTCAAGGTATGACGTACCAGAACGAAGATAATTGGCAAAAAGTGCAAAACACATTATGAAAAAATTATTTAAGCGTTATTTTTGCTAAATTAGTTGTACAGGGTGGGCAAAATTCGATGTTTTTATAGGGTAACTTTTAAATCATAAGAGATATTGAAAATCTGACCGCGCATCGTCGAGCTCTTTTTTGACAAACCCTTGATGGCGAAGTCAAAATTTAGCGATCGTTGTTTGTTTTCGAGTTATGGACGAAAATTCGATTTCTTGAGATTTCGATTTATGTCTATATTTCGGTTGTTTGTGAATTTAGAGAAATGGCCTTTGCACGTTCTTAAGGCACTTTTTTGAGGAGAATGCAATGGCGTAACAGATTTTGAAAATGTTTTTTTATTTTTAGGTTATGACATACATTTTTATTTTTTTATATGGAAGTCGTAGTGGGCTGTCACTTTATTGCAAAGAGCATTTTTTTCTCTTTTCAAATATATATAATATGTAGGGTCTATTCCTTCAATTTCTTCTTAAAAAATCAAAAAAATCTATGACTTCCATATAGAAAAATAAAAATGTATGTCATAACCTAAAAATAAAAAGACATTTTCAAAATCTGTTAACGCCATTGCATTCGCATCAAAAAAGTGCCTTAAGAACGTGCAAACGCCATTTTTCTAAATTCACAAACAACCGAAATATAGACTCAAATCGAAATCTCAAAAAATCGAATTTTCGGCCATAACTCGAAAACAAACGACGATCGCTAAAATTTGACTTCACCGTCAAGGGTTTCTCAAAAAAAGAGTTCGACGATGCGCGGTCAGATTTTCAATATCTGTTATGGTTTAAAAGTTATCCTATAAAAACATCGAATTTTGCCCACCCTGTACACGAGATTTTTTTCAATTGCAGCCCCTTCTCGTTTTTCGAAAATTATAAAATACCAATTTATATCCATTTAAGTCTAATTATTGTTATTCGTTCGAGGGAAAAACGTGCGGTTAAAATTTAATTACAAACGTATCATGCTTTTTCTCGGTAGTTTTTGGCAAACTTAATTGCGTTGTTTTACCAATTTAAAAGTGTGTTAACGTTGAATTGAATGTTAAATGTATGTTCCACCCGAAAAAATAATCCGCTTGTGCAGCCAAATATAAAATAATTAGTTATACCTACATTGCTTCCAAATTCCACACTCTAATAAGTTTTTCTGTTATTTTATCTGTAGCTACAATAATCAAAAAATATTTGTCATATAGGATCTGATTTAAACAAAACAATATTTATTCTATAAAAAAAATAGTAAAATCCACACGAGACTTTAACACGTGTTATACAAATTTTTAACAGCACATTATTTCAAATTAAGCATTTAGACTTCTGGCACGTTTCTTGCGCTAATTAACGAGTTTATAGTGTGAATTTTAAATAAGCGGGATAATATGGTATTCACAATTATAGAGGTAGAAAGTTCATATATCGACACTGTGTGTGTACTTATAAATTACATCCAAATAATTAATCAAATTTGCGAACAATAGTTCCGATGCCAAAGCCTAATTATGTTAATAATAATAATTAATATACTTTTGTTAAGTCGTCATATATTTTTATTGTAAATATTACAGACATACAAAAAAATTACGTATGTGTCATTCAAAGTAATTAATTATATTTTGGTAAACTGATGTTAATTGTAAAAAGTTGAACTTGAAACTGTTATTATTATTATCTGAAGCGTTGTTTATGGGTTTATCTGAGAAACTTTGCGTTTACATGGTAAATTGCACATAATTAAATATTTAATAAGAACACTGTTTAGTTAATTGGAAAAATTAATATTGTATGAAGCGAGTGGCTTTCTTGTTTCAACGGGAATTTGGAATAAAAAATTTTATTCTGATTAAGAAAAAAAGTTACAAAGGATTTTTTTATTTTCCTATAGTTTAGTACTGTATAGGGAAACATGTAGTTCTATTTTTTACACTGATTAAAAAATTTAGGGGATAGATTTTTGGAAAGGAAAATTTGCAAAATCTTGATATTGTCGTTTTTGAGATATAAACGACTTTTTTGTTTAAATATGCTCGTGGACTAGAGAAAAACATCAAATAAATATCCTTATAATTCCATTTTCTTACACCGATTAAAAAATTCAGGAGATTTTGGGAAAATTTATAAAATCTCTACAGGGTGTCCCAGTTTATATCGTCAGGATTTCACCAGTCGATAGTTTAGCGAAAATTAAAGGTGGTTTGTCTAATAAACTATGGTCGAATGTTGCTTCCTTTTTGACGTACAGGCCATTAAAGAAAATAAATTATTTTAAATAATTTGCTATAAATCAATAACAAAAGAAGTTAGCCTTCTGAAATTTTGCATAGATCTTTTTTTTTGTATTCTCTTATTAGTAGTGGTTGCAATTATTTTATTTAGACACAGAGGCGTGCTTACGGGTTTCTTCAAAAACATTTTATTGAATAAAACGTACGCCACTGGTTTTTTTGCAGCACCAATATGCAGAGAGTATTTTCCATTCAATTTAGAAACTTTTTCGTATCTTATAATTTTTTGATAACTTAACTCAAAATAACCTAATAGTACAGTAAATAAGGGAGAAGAAAAAAGGCTTCAAATAGACTTTTTTTACCCTACAGCTAATTTTTGTAGAATCTTCTAGAGGGTCACGCTGAAAGTTTAAAACTGAGTTTGTGTATTCGTAGACCCCGCTGTTCCTTCACCAGCCCTCAATTAAGGGTTGGATTTTTTTGTTTAGTGAATAACTTTTTTCCTATTAAATTTTCGAAAAAAAGAGGCAGTACAAAGTTGTAAAGAAAAATATTTTCTCTAACTTATCTTTTAAACTTTTTTTGATATTGTCGATATTTAAAAAGTTATTCAACAAATAAGTTGAAAATTTTGGGGAAAGAGTAGTAAGTAGTACCTAACTAGAGAAAAATTTCCCTAAAATTTGCAACTTATTTGTTGAATATCTTTTTAAATATTGACAATATCAAAAAAATATTAAAAGGAAAGTTGTAGGAAATATTTTTCTCTACAACTTTGTACTGATGCTTTTTTCGGAAATCTAATAGGGAAGAACCTCTTTAACAAATAAGAAAAAAAAAGTTAAGTTATCTAGAAATTGTAAGATACAAAAAAGTTTCTAAATTAAATGGAAAATACTCTCTGCATATTGGTGCTGCAAAAAAAAACCAGTGGTGTGCGTTTTATTCAATAAAATGTTTTTGAAGAAACCCGCACGCACGCCTCTGTGTTCTAAATAAAATAATTGCAACCACTATTAATAAGAAAATACAAAAAAAAAGATCTATGCAAAATTTCAGAAGACTAACTTTTTTGTTATTGATTTATAGCAAATTATTTAAAATAATTTATTTTCTTTAATGCCCTGTATATCAAAAAGAAAGCAACATTCGACCATATTTTATTAGACTAACCACCTTTAATTTTCGCTAAACTATCGACTGGTGAAATCCTGACGATATAAACTGGGACACCGTCGATATTCTTTACATTTTTTGAGATAGAAGCACAAATTTCCCTTTTTGGTTAGATATATTCGTGGACTAGGGAAAAACAACAAATAAATATTCCTATAGTTCCATTTTTAGCACCCATTAAAAAAAGGCTAGAAAATTTTTGGAACACTTGTAAAATCTTGATATTGTCGTTATTCCTTTATATTTTTGAGATATAAAGTCAAATTTAACGTTTTGTTTAGAGTTATCGAGGGACTAGACTTCTATGAAAATCCAATTTTCCTCAGACGTTATTCTGTGATCTATAGGAGATAGAATCTGAAGCTTTCGATATGCTAAAATAAAAAATGAAATCGTCCCTATTTTTTCTGTGTTTAAGTTACAAACGTCAAATTTTCGCCTTTAAATAGGAAAATCATGGACTGTACTTCTATAAAACTTTCCACTTGCGTTAGTTTGTGATCTATAGGAGGTAGAAACTAAAAAAATTTGCTATACGAGTAAACTATTTCTATTTCTTAACCTTTTTTTTAGCTCAAAAAATAAGATCCTCATCAGCAGTATTTTTAATTTAGAAATAAATCAAATATTAAGGGGTTTGTATAAGAAAGTCAACCACAATTTGTTTGTATCAATTCAAAAGTACTGACGAAATATCCCCATAAAAAACCGTGTTATCCAAAACTACACAGTTAATTTCAATTTTGCAATACGACATAATTTACCAACAATACAACAAAAAGAAATCATCAGTAGGTATAATCATCAAGTACAAGCACGACGATTTTTGTGTCACATATAACAACCAAAGCGTACAAAAATAATTGTACTTTTTTCGAAATACGTCTAAAATTAAAGGTTTTTTTTCCGAGGCAATATTACACTTTCTATACAATATAATGGTTTGTTTTATTGGTCAATATACATGGTGTGTACACACAGGCACAATTTAAAGTAAAATAGCATGTTGCTATTATACACTCATCTCCACTATAAAGGTACAAAGTGTGTGCGGACTGTGCGGTGTAGCGACTTTTGCAGAATCTCATTACAAATTTCTTTCAGCGTTAAGTAGGTTAGGAGAAAGTTAACTTTTTACAATATGCGGTGCAATGGATTCAGTTTAGCATTGGCACTTGTGGAGTGTGGTGTTAATTTTACAAAAAAATAAAACGTAAGTTTATTTATTATCATCAGTTATCATAAAATTTGTGGGTAGGTATAGACTACGCGTTAATACTCGTAGATAAATATTCAATATTCGCGGGGGAATTTTTCGAAAATGAGCTACATAATTATTTGTTCAAATAACAAATAAATATTTAACTCCAAGAATAATCGTATTGTTTTAGTCCACTTGAATGTTGCGTGCTTTAAACTATAAGGAGTTCTTCAAGAGATAGTAAGACCTACATAAGGCAGCGTTATTGACTTAGATTACACATTTAATAATTCATGTTTCCATTTTTCTGCTGTTCTACTGTGGAGGCAAACGTGGAAGTATTATTAATTAGAGACCTCGACAAACGGATTAAAAACGAATAAAATTGCGAATAATATTTTTAGGAAAATGGCAAGGTTTGTGTAATTAATTGTTTAATGCAACAGGAAACTCGAATAATTGTTTTAATATTATCCTATATGCAGAAATAAATAAAAAGTAAATTATAATAGCGATGGATGTTCGAATGTTGTGTAATTTAGAGCTTTCTATTTTGATTAAAGAAGTTGTTTATAAGAAATTATTGTTTGGGTAGAAGGTAGAAGGTAGATAGAATGATAATTATTTATTATTGTAAATTTTCCAAACTGGTAGTCCAAATTCAAATAGAGCTTTCTATTATTTCAATTTATTATTTTAATTTTGATATAATAATGCGCGCGATTTTCCTATAAATTCCATTGAATTTTTCTGTTATTAACTTAGTTAATGTTTACTCAGATGTGCTAATTATGCGACAATTGAGTAAGTACTAAAAAATAATGTTCAAAGCGAGACTCTTCGAAGTGCTTAAATATTTCAATTAAAACATACTTCTAGTAACATTTTTTATCTTCATCAGTTTGGTACAGTTTTGTTATTAATTTCTTCTAGTGGTGAGTTGTGGGTTTTCCTAAATAATATTATATAATATTATTCCGTTTATTAAAAGAAAGTTAATGTGAGAGCAGTAAAATTCAAAGAATCCCAAAGTAATCGTGATGTTTAAAAAAATTTTTCTTTCTTGTAACTTTTGACTGTGTTTGAAAATTATTTAGTAAAAATCGAGATGGACATCGAAATGTAGTCAAACCTCAAATATTATGAAAATTAAGGTTCAACATGTTAGGTTAGATTAGATTTAAAAAAGTAAAACTCGTAGTTATTCAAAATTTTATTTATTCAAAATGTTTAATAAAAAATAATATAACGTCGATTTGATATCATTTCACTTTTTTGGGTTAAATCGGAACAGCTGGGTGGTCAATTTACCGCCCGTTTGAATTCAGATCTTTTTTCAAAAATTTTGAGACCAAAACTGCAATTTATGTATATTAAATTTTGGCCACATTAGACGATTAAATTTTTGTAGGTGTCACTTTTGAAGATGGTACCTGGTTTTAGGTATAACTTATTAAAGATCTGATAAAGATCTGAAAAACTAGTGTCGTTTTTGCAAAAATGTGAAGCAAAATTTCTGGACCAACTCACCTTTAAACTAGTGACTTACCATTCAACATTTTTGAAATTTCGTACTTAATTTATTTTCTTTAATGCCCTGTATATCAAAAAGGAAGCAACATTCGACCATATTTTATTAGACTAACCACTTTTAATTTTCGCTAAACTATCGACTGGTGAAATCCTGACGATATAAACTGGAACACCCTGTATATCGTCGATATTCTTTACGTTTTTTGAGATAGAAGCACAAATTTCCCTTTTTGGTTAGAATATATTCGTGGACTAGAGAAAAACAACAAATAAATATTCCTATAGTTCCATTTTTTGCTCCCATTAAAAATAGGGTAGGAAATTTTTGGAACACTTGTAAAATCTTGATATTGTCGTTATTCCTTTATATTTTTGAGATATAAAGTCAAATTTAACGTTTTGTTTAGAGTTATCGAGGGACTAGACTTTTATGAAAATCCAATTTTCCCTAGACGTTATTCTGTGATTTATAGGAGATAGAATCTGAAGTTTTCGAAATACTAAAATAAAAAATGAAATCGTCGCTATTTTTTCTGTTTAAGTTACAAACGTCAAATTTTCGGCTTTAAATAGGAAAATCATGGACTGTACTTCTATAAAACTTTCCACTTGCGTTAGTTTGTGATCTATAGGAGGTAGAAACTAAAAAATTTGCTATAACTATAACTATTGAAGATGGTACCTGGTTTTAGGTATAACTTATTAAAGATCTGATAAAGATCTGAAAAACTAGTGTCGTTTTTGCAAAAATGTGAAGCAAAAAAATATTTCTGGACCAACTCACCTTTAAACTAGTGACTTACCATTCAACATTTTTGAAATTTCGTACCTAACTTGGGGACTTTTTACCTCAGATATAGAAATAACATTTATCTGGTCTATCTAATCGCTTATCTAAATTTGGTAATTTTTGGATTTTCATCGAATTACTTTTATACTACTGTTTATTTTTAGAGAGCCAAATACTTAGCTCCCTTAATCTAATTGTTACCTACCACTGAATCATAGGATTATAAACAATATGTTGTAATTAATTTTCGGTGCAAGTACACTACACTCCTCAGAGTTACAGTACTAACCTCACCAGATTTTTGTGAGAGATACCACTCGGAAATAATATAAATCATAATCCTTGAATATAAAATTTAATTGTTTATTGTCACTATTATATACCTACTCATCAGTTATTACTATTGGTTGGTGCAATATAATGTTTCGGAGAAGTAAGTATAAGTACAATTATGTTTTTTCGACGTACCATAAAATTTTGTAAGTACTTACTTGAGTTTTAGTATTTGTAAAATAGTTTCATATTGTTTAATTGCAGGAATAAATCACATTCTTTCCTACATTTCTAAAATTATTTTGCTAGGCTAGTTAAGTACGGTTCGTTGGTTGCGTTTTACATCCGGAAATGTGCTTGACCCATTTACGATTTTTTGCCTTGGCGTTTAATTATTATTAAATTGATATCGAATACCTACGTACACACTTTTTTGTACAATTTCACGTTCATACGCGAAAAAAAGCTTAAATCTCGATGTTGCGCTACTGATTTTCAGTGTTAAGGTTGCATTTATTTGTGAAAGTGACGAGGAAATAAAGAAAGTAAAATGCTTTCTTCGCTCGCACGTTAGCTTACAAATACACACGGCCTAATTTTTTTCCTTGGCATCTGCAATAATAACAGCGATTTTTACCATAATTAAAACAATAATTGCAGAAAATTATTCTATTCGCCAGTCCCTAAAGCAGCATTGCATGCGTGAGTCACTAATTTTTTCCAATTAAATTTAACGTTCGAAAAATATTTTCTCCTCTCCTGCCCATTATTAATAGCCGACAATTAGCACACGTACGAACCATATCCTTATAAACCTACAAATGTTGTCTTTATTTATAGTTTCGATTTATTTGTACGCACACGTGCAATTTTTATGGCATATTGGCCAACAATTAACATATTGATTGATTAACGACTTCTCTGTCTCTCTTTGTACGCAATGATTAGATAAGAAAATGGGTTTGGGTGGCGATAGTTCCGTGGAAGCCTACGTCTGCAAGCTGCCGGAAACTGAGAAGAAAAAGGCGTTGGATGAACTCAGGGAAGATGACAATAGTCGCCAGCAGTCTTTGGACCAGATGCGCGACTGGATCAACAAGCATCCCAATATTAAGAAATGCAGAACAGGTAGAATTACCATTTTATACAGTTCAACGTTTGCAAATTTTTAGTTTTTTCTTTGAAATATATTTTTTTTCAATTTGAGGCAAGAAATTCTAAACTATCTTCCACCGTGTTGGATGACGATTTTTTTCTTATTTTAACAAACATTCAGCTTTACAAAACTGTATTCTAAGTGAAAATCCGGTAATCCGGTGTAGAACTATAAATTTTCAAACTTGACTATGCAGAAAATTAATGATAAATTTTATTTTTTTTACCATAAGCATAAAAATATTCTAAATTATTTTCCATGATATTGATGATTTTTTTCTGAATTAAGGCAACATTAAGCTTTGCAAAACTGCATTCTAAGTGAAAATCCGGTAATCCGGTGTAGAACTATAATTTTTCAAACTTGACTATGTAGAAAATTAATGACAAATTTTATTTTTCTTACCATAAGCATAAAAATATTCTAAATTATTTTCCATGATATTGATGAATTTTTTCTGAATTAAGGCATCAATTAAGCCTTGGAAAACTGTATTCTAAGTGAAAATCCGGAAATCCGGTGTAGAACTATAAATTTTCAAACTTGACTATGCAGAAAATTAACGACAAATTTTATTTTTCTTACCATAAGCATAAAAATATCCTAAATTATTTTCCATGATATTGATGATTTTTTCTAAATTAAGGCAACATTAAGCTTTGTAAAACTGCATTCTAATTGAAAATCCGGTAATCCGGTGCAGATCTATAAATTTTCAAACTTGACTATGCAGAAAATTAATAACAAATTTTATTTTTCTTATCATCACCTAAAAAATACTCTAAATTATTTGCCATAATATTGATGATTTTTTTCTAAATTAAGGCAACATTAAGCTTTGCAAAACTGTATTCTAAGTGAAAATCCGGAAATCCGGTGTAGAACTGTAAATTTTCAAACTTGACTATGCAGAACATTTATGACAAATTTTATTTTTTTTACCATAAGCCTTAAAATATTCTAAATTATTTTCCATGATGTTGATGATTTTTTTCTAAATTAAGGCAACATTAAGCTTTCCAAAACTGTATTCTAAGTGAAAATCCAGAAATCCGGTGTAGAACTGTAAATTTTCGAACTTGACTATGCAGAAAATTTATGACAAATTTTATTTTTTTTACCATAAGCCTTAAAATATTCTAAATTATTTTCCATGATGTTGATGATTTTTTTTTTAATTAAGGCAACATTAAGCTTTGCAAAACTGTATTCTAAGTGAAAATCCGGAAATCCGGTGTAGAACTGTAAATTTTCAAACTTGACTATGCAGAACATTTATGACAAATTTTATTTTTTTTACCATAAGCCTTAAAATATTCTAAATTATTTTCCATGATGTTGATGATTTTTTTCTAAATTAAGGCAACATTAAGCTTTCCAAAACTGTATTCTAAGTGAAAATCCAGAAATCCGGTGTAGAACTGTAAATTTTCGAACTTGACTATGCAGAAAATTTATGACAAATTTTATTTTTTTTACCATAAGCCTTAAAATATTCTAAATTATTTTCCATGATGTTGATGATTTTTTTTTTAATTAAGGCAACATTAAGCTTTGCAAAACTGTATTCTAAGTGAAAATCCGGAAATCCGGTGTAGAACTGTAAATTTTCAAACTTGACTATGCAGAACATTTATGACAAATTTTATTTTTTTTACCATAAGCCTTAAAATATTCTAAATTATTTTCCATGATGTTGATGATTTTTTTCTAAATTAAGGCAACATTAAGCTTTCCAAAACTGTATTCTAAGTGAAAATCCAGAAATCCGGTGTAGAACTGTAAATTTTCGAACTTGACTATGCAGAAAATTTATGACAAATTTTATTTTTTTTACCATAAGCCTTAAAATATTCTAAATTATTTTCCATGATGTTGATGATTTTTTTCTAAATTAAGGCAACATTAAGCTTTGCAAAACTGTATTCTAAGTGAAAATCCGGAAATCCGGTGTAGAACTGTAAATTTTCAAACTTGACTATGCAGAAAATTTATGACAAATTTTATTATTTTTACCATAAGCCTTTAAATATTCTAAATTATTTTCCATGATGTTGATGATTTTTTTTCTAAATTAAGGCAACATTAAGCTTTGCAAAACTGTATTCTAAGTGAAAATCCGGTAATCCGATGTAGAACTATAAATTTTCAAATTTAACTATGCAGAAAATTAACGACAAATTTTATTTTTCTTACCATAAGCATAAAAATATTCTAATTTTTTTTCCATGATATTGATGATTTTTTTCTGAATTAAGGCAACATTAAGCTTTTCAAAACCGTATTCCTACTGAAAATTCGTTAATCTGGTGTAGAGCTACGAATTTTCAAATTGGACCATGTAGACAACTGACCAGAAATTTTAGCTTTTTTCCATTCTCCGGACTAAACTCCCAATTTTTTTAACTCCAGATGCCCCCTTCCTGCTCCGCTTTCTTCGCACCAAGAAATTCAGCGTGCCCCAAGCCTGCGAAATGCTGGAGCGCTACTTGACCATCCGCCAGTTGTATCCGCAATGGTTCCAAAAATTGGACTGCGACGACAAGGACTTGGCCGAAATTATCGATGCCGGTTATCTGGTACCATTGTTCGAACGTGATAATGGAAGATTGGTACTGTTTTCCATTGCCGGTAATTTTGATCCGCACAAGTATACTTCGGCCCACATGGTGAAGATCCACAGTTTGGTCACGGAGGTGCTGATGGACGATGAGGTCAACCAGATTAATGGGTATACTTATATCAATGATGAAAGTGGATTTCAAATGTCGCATATTTCCCTGTGGTCGCTTACGGATGTTAGGAATATTTTGAGATGTATTCAGGTATATAGGGGAAATTTTTGTAGTTTTTTTGAATGCTATATTAAAGGATGTTTTTTTAGAACACCACACCGATGAGGCACAAGGCAAACCATTTCCTGAACATCTCCTCCACGGCTATCAAACTGATTGAGTTTGCCATTTCAGTGCTAAACGAAAAACTTAAAAATAGAATTTTCGTAAGTCTATATTTCAGTTTTTTTTTCCACAACTTTACCTACTGAAAAATATATTTTTCTGTTTCAGATTTATAAATCAATTGATGAACTACATAACAAAGTGGATAAGAAAATCTTGCCTAAAGAATACGGCGGTGAAGTGCCGCTAAGTGAAATGTTAAAAAAATTCAAAACCGTTCTAAAAGAAAAACGCGATCAAATGCTGGCGTTGGACGATATGTACATTGAAATTGACGAGAAAACTTGTCCATTAATTTCGGAAATGAACGAGGAATTAGGCATGGGTATAGAGGGAAGTTTCAAGAAATTAGCTGTCGATTAAATTGTTATAGATAAATATCTCTAGTCCCATTTTTGGTTAATGTTTAAAGACCACTGCACTATATTATTGTTTTGTTGTTATGATTAAAGAAAATTGTAATTAAAAATGTGATAGATTATGTAGTTAGGTTTTAGTTTATCATAATTTTTTTATAACTTAATAAAAACTGCTATGAAATAATGTATCTAAGTAATGTTAATTAAACGTAAGGGTTTTGCAATAAGCTATTATTAATAGAGACATATTTTTTGTTGTCCTTGGTGGAACTTAGTTACCTTTATAATTTATTTCATGAATTGAAATATAGTTTAATATTTTTAAGTTACAAAATCTCTCTATTATTATTGGTCCAATTATTATTTTCTTAGTTGTTATAATATCATTGTACGCATTATTTGCACTTTGTTTTTGTTACTTTGTATACCTATTGCAATTTAAGTTAAGAAATTGCGTAATTTTGTATAACTTGTTGGTTGTTAAATAAAGTAAATTTAATGTTTAATTTGGTATTTTATTTCCAAGTACTCATAACGATTTTAATTAAAGGTTTTTCTGTAGATTTACGATCAGTGTGTCTAAAGTTAATATATTAATAGAAGAGGAAAAAGCGTTGAAACCTAAAATTTGGAAATCAGAGGATTTTTAAATTCAAATAATTAAAGCGGGACAAATTTACAGGCTACCAACTATAGGAAAAAAACTAGAGATGCTCTAAAATATTTTAGTTTTCTTTCATTTATTCCCTATATTGTTAGTTGTTAACTGTGGTTTAGTTATAATTGAGAAAATTCATGAAAATATCAGCATTTTTCATTAAAAAAACAGGTAGTTTTGCATAATGTTCATGATTGCAGTGTAGCCAACACAAATTTTATGTTTATAATACATTGTATAAACCGTTTAATGCAGTAAAATTGTAATTAGTAGTAGTATTTAAACTAATTTCTGTAGTTTTTTATTAAAAAAGTGTATTATTTTTCAGTAATTTGCATAATTTCCTCGATTTTTTTCTGTTGGTATTGAGAATTCCCCTACAAACAAACTGTCGCCTTGTCTTCTTGTTACCAGCAAAGCGGTTCACAGCGGCACCATTTTATGTTGTGTGTGACTGAATATTCGTTAATGGTTTTTTATGAAAAATGAGTGATTATTCAGCGGTAGCTCCGCCACCCCAACAAAACTTCAACCAGTGTTCAGCTTTTGCTGCAGCGTTACAACGAGCTAAACAGGTAATCCATACACAAAACGGCAAACAACACACCACACAACGCTTCTGTTTTCCCCAAGCCAAACACACACCATGCCCAAAAAAATTGTTACTTGATTTGTGGTTTTAGATTGCTGCAAAGATTAATCCAGGAGCAACAAATCCAGGTGATAACAGGCCCAAAAGGCCGCTCGAGGACGGCACGGGTAAGAATTGTAAACTGGTGTTTAATTTGCGATTGTTTATTGATGGTTTTTTGGGGTTTTAGAACCGGATGCGAAGAAAGGTCCTGGTTCAGTTGTACCACCACCACAAGGACCACCACCTGTAGGCAGACCGCCACAGAGTCAAGGAGGCGGCATGGGTGGCCCCGTTATGGGCGGCGGACCCCAACTCAACGAAGACATTAAAGTACCCGATAAAATGGTCGGTTTAAGTAAGTACCACTTTGGGTTCTTGTAGCTAAACTCGATTAGTATATAGGACGTACTAAGCTATGATCTAGACAGAATTGTTGCTTGAGCTAATAATCACGTCAGAAGTCGAATTTTTTAAATAAATTTACAAACAGTATCATTATTTTGTATTTAGCAAGAAGTTATAAATAATTCTTTTGATTTTTACGTTCTGCAGATAGTAAATTATATAACAATTTGAAATCATGTGAAGCTAACTTGCTGTATACAGGGTGTCCGGAAATTAGGAGCAAAAAACTCGGGGAGTGATTCTACTCGAAAAGTTAATGTGACAAGCTCCTATAACATTTTTCCGAAAGTTCATAAATATTGGGGTTACAAGGCCCCAAAGTTTTTTTTTGAAGTCAATTTTTTCCAATTACTTTTTTTCTAAATTTTGATGATGCCCGATTGAAGAGCATCGAAAAATCTTCAAAAAAGATCCTCTTGTTGAATAACGATAAAACGAGTAGTTTTCGAGAAAAACGCGCTTCTGTTTAATCTTGAAAATGAGCTGTAGTTAAGTAGTTGGTATTCATTTAATGCAAGCAAATTTAAGGCGTTTTTCTCGAAAACGACTTGTTTTATCGTGATGCAGCAAGAGGATCTTTTTTGAAGATTTTTCGATGCTCTTTAATCGGGCGTCATCAAAGTTTAGAAAAAGTGCCTAACAAAAAAGTTCTGGGTCTTTATCCAAAGGTCAACGTCAGTTTCGACTCTTTAACACTGGGGGATTTACCTCAAATTTGGTGCAAGAATACAAATAAACATTAGTGATAAGTGTGCCAAATTCGAAACGAATCGGTACACTAGAAAAAAAGTTACTGGAAAAAATTGATTTAAAAAAACAATCTTTAAGGCCCTGTAACCCCAATATTAATGAGCTTTCGGAAAAACGTTATAGGAACTTGTCACATTAACTTTTCGAGTAGAATCACTCCCCGAGTTTTTTGCTCTTAATTTCCGGACACCCTGTATAGAACTTCAAAGTCTATTAAAGGCCACAGTGGACCATATTTCGAAGTGCAGGGAGTGATTTTTTTGATTCAGCGAGGTTTATTTAGTCTAAATCACAATTTTAATAACGCATCACTTAGACTAAAAAAATATTTTGACCATTTTTCTACAAATTAGAAGTCCTAAAAGTGCAACCCACAATTTTGGCTAGATTATAACTTTTCCATAAGTTCCTGAACCTGACAATAAAAGTTGACTTGCATCCTACTATTTCGTTTCGTTTTGTCCCATAAACCATCGGGAAATTTTGTGTTGTCATTCATGTTCTATTTTCATTTTCAAAGAGAGTACACAGTTTTACTGCTACAACTTCTTTTATTATTATTATCACTTGAATGACCATTTTTTAGATAATTCTTAGTGGTGTCCCTGTTTGCACTGGTTGGCACCAATATTTGGATGTCTTTGTTGCTTCCTTTTTGACTTTTAGTATCATAATATCCAAAAATCTACAAAGAATGTTTTTTTTCAAGGTTTTTTTTTCTGAATAGTTTGAAGGTAAGTTTGACATTTTTCCTTATAAACAATTCGTTCTCACACAGGTTTTATTGTGTGGAAACAATAGTTCATAACTGGATTATAATAACAGTGGTACTTAAAAGGATAAGAAACAAAGGTAAAAATGTTGTTTTGTACCAAATTAAATTAAATTTTCGATTATCGATTATCGGTTTTTAAACAAATCGAAAACAACCGTGTAGTTAGTGAAACCTTAGCCACCAACGTAGACTCGCATTATTTATTCTGTAGTAATTTTTTTTTTCATTTTTTAAAAATAAATTTGTTTGCAGTAATCGGCCGTGGAGGTGAACAAATTACAAGACTACAATCCGAGTCGGGTTGTAAAATCCAAATGGCCCCTGATTCACAGGGCATGCCAGATCGTATATGTTCATTATCGGGCACAAAAGAGGCCATTACACGAGCCAAGGAGCTTATCATGAATATTGTACATCAAAGGGGGCGTACGGAGGGTCTTCCTGGTCTTGAAATGGGGGGCGGCGGCGGCCCAGCCATGGGCGGCAACGGCCATAACAATTTTCCAGGTTTTTATTATTACCTACATTAACTTTGCATGCTGGGGGGTGCACGCACATCTTTACTTGTTTGAATGTTTCAAATTGCGCCGGCTTTTCCAACTGTAACAAAAGCAATTTGCATGGAATTGTTTCTAAATGTCTTAATAATCATATTATACTAATTTCCCCGTTTGTGAAATACCTCCAGTACCTTGTGTTCATTAATAGGCGCTTAGGTAAAATATTTAAAGTGATTAAGATAATTATGCTTGGGTAGAAAGTAGCGCTGTGTACATCAATAAATCAAATAATTTAAAACCTTAATTAATCCATTCAAACCTCTGCCTAGTATCCAATCACATGTCTTACAAAACGACTGGTTGTGTTGCAGGAATGAACAACATGAATCAAAATCTCGGGGGTGGAGGTGGTGGTGGAGGCGGAGGAGGCGGCGGCGGTGGTCGTAACTTTGTCGAGATTATGATCCCCGGACCGAAAGTCGGTTTGATTATCGGTAAAGGCGGTGAAACCATCAAACAACTTCAAGAAAAAAGCGGTGCTAAAATGGTGGTGATCCAAGATGGTCCCAATCAGGAGCAGGAGAAACCATTGAGGATAAGCGGAGATCCATCCAAAGTAGAATTTGCTAAACAATTGGTTTATGACTTGATAGCGGAAAAGGAAATGCAGAATTTTAATCGACGTGGCGGACCTGGAGGACGTAATGACAACAGGCAACAAGACCAGTATAGTGACTATGGTGGTGGTGGAAACGACACAGAAGTACGTGGTAGTGTTTTAATTTAACCAGGCTTTTTTCTAATGGTATTTCTGCAGGTGTTGGTGCCTCGGCAAGCTGTTGGCGTTGTCATCGGCAAAGGTGGCGATATGATTAAAAAAATCCAAGCGGAAACAGGTGCAAGAGTACAGTTTCAACAAGCACGCGAAGAGGGACCCGGTGAAAGACGGTGTTATCTCTCCGGGAATCCAAAACAAGTAGAACAGGTATTTCAACTCGTTATTGTTTTCGTCACAAGACAAGTTATGTTAATTATTATTGTTCCAAAGGCACGCCAGAGAATAGAAGAGTTGATTGACAGTGTCCAACAACGTGACGGTGGTGATGGTGGCGGAAGGAATCAAGGAGGTCGTGGAGGTGGTCGCGGTGGGCGAAATTCTGGTGATCGATTTGATCGTAGTGGAGGAAACAGAAATGGAGGACAGGATTATGGGGGCGGCGGTGGTAACGGTTGGGATGACAGAAGGCAACAACAGGCACCACAAGAAGTCACTTTTACTGTGCCTAGTTCGAAGTGTGGCGTGATTATTGGCAGAGGTGAGTTGAAATGGCAACTAACATCTAACCTAACTATGACTATGATATTCTATTTTTATGATCCCCTACTTTTTCTTTAAACACTTGTTTATTTTATTTTTGTTTTAAGGTGGTGAAACGATAAAACAAATCAACCAACAATCTGGTGCGTACTGCGAGCTGGATAGAAGATCTCAAAATGGTTCCAATTCAAACGAAAAAACATTCACGATAAAAGGTGACCCGGAACAGATCGAGGCTGCCAAACGAATCATTAGTGATAAGGTTCAAATTCCACTAAACTTTGTGTCTTCTGGTGGTCCACAATTAAACAACAGCATGCCCACTGTAAGTTTAATTTTCCTATTTTTGGTTGTCAATAATTTTTTTGTTGTTGGATTTAGGCGTATCCAGGTATGGCTCCACAAGGTTACAACCCACAGAATTGGGGTGTACCAGCCTACCAACAGCAGTGGGGTACCCAAACTCCAGGCACAGATAATTCAGCAGCGCCCCCTGGTCAAGTACAAGTTAATCCATCCACTGGTCAACCAGACTATTCCTTACAATGGGCGGAATATTACCGGTCCCTTGGAATGCATCGTGAGGCTGAAATGATTGAACAGCAAGTAAGAAAAATTGGCATGTAGAGAGGGCGTCGTTTTCTTATTTTGTTTGTTTGTAGGCAAAAACAAAAGCTGTGACAGGTGGTGCGCCAGTCGCACCTCAAGTTGCCCCTCAAGCGGGTGCGCCAACTCCAGCAGTAGCTCAAGCACCCACAGCAGGGGCAGCGAATGGATCACAACAACCAGATTACAGTGCACAGTGGGCGGAGTATTATCGAAGCATCGGTAAGCACAAAGAGGCAGAGGCGATTGAGGCTCAAATGAAGAATAAGGTGAGTTTTTATCTATCCCATTATTGCAAATTGTAGGATGAGCTAAATTTTTATTTGTTTAGCAACCTGGCTCTGTGGGAAGTGGCGCAGGAGTTCCAGGAACTCCAGGACAATCACAAGCTGGTGGATATGCGCAACAGCCCTACGGAGCCTATCAACCTCCAGCAGGTGAGGTATTTTTAAGATTTTGTGGAATTTTTTTTATAATATTGTATGTAGGTTATTATGGTGGACAAGCTCAAGGCGGAGTTCCGGGTGGTGTTCCACAAGCTGGTTACGGTTTTCCAAGTTATGGTTATGGTGCGACTTCTGGTGGTGGTCCACCAAACTCCCAAGACAATTGAGCAAGGCGTTGTTAACCGTGAGTATTTTTGCTAATTCGTATTTTCTTCTGTCCTCTATTCTTATGTGTTTTAATTTTAATCTACTTTGGAAAACATGTTTCTATTACTACATTATAAATAAGAAATCAATATCAATTTCGTATGGTTTACTACTTATGTACTTATGTGGCGACATTACTCCGTAATATTTTTTTGGTTATTATTTATTATTTTCGCATTATTTCTGTGTTTATTTTTTATATTTCAGGAGTATTGTGCTTGCTTGATAATGGTTTTGTGACACTTGTTTTCATTGTAGTCTAATGTTTTAAGTTGTTTTTTATGTCTGTGTTTTGTCGGTTAAACGGAACCGTTAGAAGACAGAACACAAACCAAAAAAAGTTTCCAGGTGGTGTCTAGCAGGCGCATATCAGTTTTTTATATATCATTTACAGATTTTTATTGTCACATGTGGCCCCAAATTGTCTCAAGTAACACAACTATCGTCAGGGGGAGAATCATTTCTTAGTCATAAGAAACGTTTTAACATCTTAGTTAATAAGCAACTATTTTATCAACAGCAGGCTTAGAAACCATCAACCGGAAATTGCCGCATAGTTTATAAATTGTCTTAGCAATTAAGAAATACTTTTTTGTTTATTTTTCATGTTTACTAAATTAATGGAATGATTTTCCAAACAAAAATACACTTTTGATGCTTTTCTCATGTTACTTATTATTATTAGACAGTATTTAATAGGTTTTTTTATTATTGCCTTCTTGTAATATATTTTTTTGATATCTTAATACAATTTTTTTTATATTTAAATTGGCAATATAAGTGCATGCCTGGAGTGTTTTCTTTTTCCACAACTGTCATAAATTACTATGACGAACATAGCTTCCACTTTTTATAGTAATAATGTAAGTTTCATCCAAACTGAAACGTTATGTGTGTTAGATTATTGTAGGATATGTCTGGGCTACTGGAGAATGGAGCTACTTGTTGGTAAGCAATTTATTACAATGAAACCACTGTATGACTGTTAGTATAATTATTGTTCATAATGTTAAAAAAGAAACCTAATAAGCCAACCAATTCGAGATATCAAAGTTCTATGTTTGAAGGGAATGTCATGTGTGTTTGCATTTGATTAAAAGTGCAATCGTAATCTAAATAAAATATACATAGATGATTTAAAAAAGAAATCTTGTTGTGTAATTGACGTTTTGCTGTTCTCTTTAAGCATAGCCCCCGCCACAGCAAAATTTGTTTATGTACTATACTATACTATAGATTTTTCCGTAAAATGTAGCGAAGTAGTTTTTTTAACGCGTAATAAACAAGTTTTGTTTAGTTTTTTTTTTATTTAAACAATATTTAATATCAGTTAAGCGAGTCGAAAGTTTTTCAAGTATTTATCATTTATTTTGCATATTATCTACATACTACAGCAAATTATGTATTTTATTTTTGATTAATTATTGTAAGTTCCACAATGTACTGTGCAGTTATTGCTGCAATTGTATTATCATTATTAAACTTAACCCAATACCACTTGTGTTTGTTGTTTTTGTTCTATTTGCAGATGTTCCTTCCGTGAACAAAAAGGTATAGTATTTTACCTTTACTATATGCAGCAAGTGTTTATGACATTGCCCCCGACAATATTCATATTTATATTTGATTTGATTTTATGATGATTGATGAATTTATTGTGTACATTTTTATTACTTACTATACAAGGGTGTTATTTATCAAGTACATGACATGTTTTTCCTATTATGTATGTTATTTAATATGTGAAAACTTTTATTGCACTATTATTTATGATTCTATTACTGATTTATGCTTAATTTCATCGTGTCACGGTTCTATTTCCATTCGCCAATATTTATGGTGTTTTTCAGCAATTATATCTTTAGGAAAAGGATGCAATTGATTTTTTAATAGATTTCAACCAGTACAGGCTGATCCAATGAGGCGCCACTATAATTTTGCTTTATTATAAATGGGGACTACGTGATTTAGTTTTGCTTAATCCTGAAATTGCTTCGAGAAAATGGAAATACTTAAATTTTGCTTTATTTATTGCAATTCACAATCATCTAAAATATTAACTAGAGAGCGAGTAAAAAGTTTGGGCGGATATTGTTTTGACGCTTACTGAAGAAAATTACGTGTGGATTTGTTTCCCCAATTCGCGATTATTCTGTACAACCACCAGTTTGTGTTCCTTGAAGGTATTTCCAGATTATTTTGTATATTCATAATAATATGATGAATATATTTAACCTGTAGGTAAGATATTATTTTTGTCTATTGTATGTATATTTCTGATTTCATGATTTTTTCACAACCATATACACAATCCTATTGCTAGTTTTTTTTGTTTATATTTATTGATATGTGTTGGCTATATAACACTCACTATACTTGAATATTTATGTAATTTTTGAATGGTTTGAACGAGTAATCTCAATTTTGATTACTTGTTTCAGGTCCAGTCAGCATCATCTTTTATTTAAAGTTGGGTTCTGCTTGCTTCTAGATTTGTTATTTATTGTGTATTTTGCATGTTATTTTTTCCAGGTCCATCTGCCGATAGTGCTTCCATATATTTCCCTTTTTATTTAAAATTTTAAATACTAGCTATTATTTAAAAACAGTCAAATAGTCAATCATTGTAGATGATGGTTTTCGTTAGATCGATAATTATTTGGCTCATTTAGTGTGATTTATTATCTGTGATAAAATACTAACAACAAAGCAGTATTAAGTTTAGATTTGTAGAAATGCATTTATTATTAAAAATGATGGTTTACACTTTTACTAACTTAAGTTAATCTCTGTTGTTGTGTACTGCATTATTACATCTTCGCTTTTTGAAATTTTGTGTTGAAAACATTGAAACATCGTTAAACTTCCAAATTTTCTCACATTTTTTATACAGATTTCATAATAAACTCTAGAAACAAAAATGAACATTTATTTTCCCACTATTTTTTTTATTTGATAAGAAAGAAAGGTAAGTGAAAAATATCCATTATTTAGAAACTGTTTCTGTTCAATAAAAAAATACTTGTGACTTTTTTTCTACAATTTTATGTACAGGGTGATTCTTTTATCTGGGGAAATGCGTTTTTCTCGTAAACAGCTGAAGAGAATTAAATTTTGAAAAAAGTGTTATATACCTACTGGCTGTCACTCAAAATTAGGATAGAAATATAGACTTTACTATGCATGACGCTAGGCGTCGCGACGCTACAAAAAAATTTCCAGCAACATACAACTTTTATTATATCATTGGAAAGGTCTTTTAATTTTGAGTCTTTTTTCTAAAAACCAATTTTTTTATTCTTATTTTTTAAAAAGTTATGATCCAATTTAAATTATTTCTGTTCTAAGTAAATTTTGAAATATTTTTAACAGTAGGCCGAGTTTTTCTTCAAATACTAAACTAAATCTTATTATATAAAATAAAGTAGGCTTAGAAAAAACAAAACCTGTTATTTGTCAACATATTAAAACAACAAAAAACTTATTATACCTAAACTGAACAAAAAATTTAATGAAAAAGTTGATTATTTTAAGAATTGTTCAATATGAGTACCATAATTATCTAAACATAAGTTATAACGTTTTCTTATTTCATTATATGTGACTTTTCCTACAACATTAGCATTAATTTCAGCACAGGCATCGACAGTCTTTTGTTTTAAATGATCTACATTATTAGACCTTATTTTGTAAACTTTATTTAAGAGTTCCCCACAAAAAAAATCGAATGGTGTTAAGTCTGGAGACCTAGGAGGAAATTCTACTGGCCCGTAAGTTCCCATCCACTCGTCTTCATATTCTATATTTCAATAATTCCGCACAATAACGGCGTTATGACAAGGAGCCCCATCTAGTTGAAGCCACAAATGTCTTCTAATCTGAAGAGGCACATTTTTTTTTTGTTTAATTTAGGTATTAATAAGTTTTTTGTTGTTGTAATATGTTGACAAATATCAGGTTTTGTTTTTTTCTAAGCCTACTTTATTTTATATAATAATATTTGAAGGAAAACTCGGCCTACTGTTAAAAATATTTCAAAATTTAGTTAAAACAGAAATAATTTAAATTGGATCATAACTTTTTAAAAAATAAGAATAAAATAAATTGGTTTTTAGAAAAAAGACTCAAAATTAAAAGACCTTTCCAATGATATAATAAAAGTGGTATGTTGCTGGAAAACATTTTTTGAAGCGTCGCGACGCCTAGCGTCATGCAAATAAAAGTCTATATTTCTATCCTAATTTTGAGTAACAGCCAGTAGGTATATAATACTTTTTTCAAAATTTAATTCCCTTCAGTCGTTTACGAGAAAAACGCATTTCCCCAGATAAAAGAATCACCCTCTACTTAGTATAAGAAATAAAGAAATAGATATATGTAGATATTTATTTTAACTTTTATTTAAAATATCTGTTTTAATTTTATAAATAATTATTTTAATGGTATCCAAAATCGACCGTTCGTAGGTCTTTTAATAACATTTCTGCAAAATGTCTCAAATTCGGAATCCTTAAACTGCTCCCTAAATCGGTTTTTGGGATGCGCTTTTTTCGGAATAGCCACTGGAGGATTAAATGCCATATCGGACATGTCAAAATCTGTGCATAGTTGTTCACCGGAGCTAGAAAGAAATAAAGAAAATTATTAATATCTAAACTAAAGCTAACAACGACATTTTCTTACCATCTTCCATATTCCGTGGGCAAAGCTCCGTCACCACTAGCCGGCACCCCACTAGCAATATGCCGGGCGTACTTCTGCACAACCGGATGATAATGCCTCGCCATCAGCACCATCTCATACAAAGCCGTACTAGCAGCATTTGCATACTCCGGATCATCCAAATCCGCCTGGAACTTTCCATCACCAACCGAGTTATCAAAATCTAATAAAATATCCAACGACTTATTCAACTGCATTAAACTTTTCACTAGTCCCAAACAACCCAACGCTCCATTATGTAACAACTGCAAACTCATCGTTGCCAATCGCTTAACAAAACCCACAATGCGTTTATTGGTTATTTTCTTCCGGCGTTTAATAAGAGCGTCGTTAAGGGTTTTTAAAACAATGGGGATGTTGGTATGTGTGCGAGATGCGTTGGTGTTGAGCAGGCCTTTGTAGAGGCTGTTGTAGAATCTAGTGGGGTCTATGTTTAGGGCTTCGCCTTGACCGCTTAGTATTGTGAAGACAGTTTGGATGCAGTGAAGTTGCTCGCGATAGCCCAACCAGTCCTCTTTTAGTAACTTGTCTAAGACGTTTACAATATCAACGTAGTATTCCATGTTAATACAGTGGGCAAACCTGAAAAAATGTAAGTTAGACCAGAGGATTACTTGCTACAGTAAAAGCTACTTTGCCAGGCCTTCAAGACAGGCGCCTAATACTTTAGTGTTTGAAGATGTTTTCAAAATTTTAAAGTAAATGTTGAAGATTATTTTTGTTATTTCTGTTAGGTTTTTTTGTTTGGATTGCTTGTTTTCCTCAGCTTTAGTTTCCAGCATCTCCTTTTCCAATAGCTGCAGGTTCTTTTTTCTCTATAACATTTTAATTTGAAGAGTGCACGGAAAATTTATAAGACAATGACAGTTACAAATTTCGAAAAAAATTAGGTACCTTTCGTTCCTTTTTGGAAATCTGTAACACATTTTGTTTTTTAGCCATCAGTTTCTTTTGTTTAATGTCATGCTGCTTTTCCTGGTCTAAATTTACGTCCCTCAAATTGAGCACCAACAAAATTTCCAGCATTTCTACGTTAACATTATGTGCATGATTTTTCAGGTACTGATTAACGATGCGTAAAATCTGAAGAGAAAATCGAAATAAATCTATGAAGTTTGTTGAAAATTAGATCGTACTTTGAGGGTAAGCTCCTCCTTTTTATCCTCTTTCATGACGGTTTTTACAGCTGTTTTGACCATATCTCGAATAGTTTTGTTGGAATGGTTTAAAAATGGAACCACTGCTTGTGCTACGTTTTGTGAGTAGTTGAAATATGGATGGGCGATTAAAAGTTCGCACATTGCATTTACTGATATTTCAGCTAACTTCAGTTCCTCCTAAAAAAATAACTTTAATATGATTGTGTTGTAGATAAATAATTTTAGAAATTACAGTAGAAAGCTTCCTCGAGTCGCCTCTTTTCTTAACCAATAAAAAACAAAGTTTCTCTAGCTTTTGAAGGAACTTCTTGTAATATTGAAGCAAACTTTCCTCGTACTTATGCAGCCTTAACGTATCCTTTTTTACTACAACAACCAAACATTAGAAATAAATTCCAATAATTCCACAACAAAACTTACATTTTACGCCTTCGATATCTGTGGGTTTTAATTCGTACGAAGGTAAAATATCCTTGAAAACCTCCAACAACGAAACAATAACAAGCTTCCGAACTGTGAAATAAACTTCCGGTGTCTCCTCGTCCATTATCTTAAGTAACGTCCGTAAATTTGTAATTTTTTCTTCCGGATTTTCCAGTAGACCAGCACTAAGAGTCCCGATATGGATTTTCCGTTGACGCAGAATTTCATTTCTTGTTGCTAGTAGTTGTGTAGCGGATATTGGTTTGCTTAAATCAAATTCGTTATCTTGTAGTGTGTATTCATCGGAAGAGGAATCTTCAACTTCGTCATCGTTATCTTCTTGTTCTGGAGTTTCCTCAGGTTCTTCTTCAGCTAAAAATTAACAGTAGCGTTTGGGGTATTTGAATTGTTTAGAAATATTAACCTGTTGTGTCTTCTACTACTTGGGGAACCACACCGTCTTTAGTTTTAATTGGAAGCAAGTTTTTCATTTTCTTTTTTTTATGAGAGTCGTTATTTTCCTCATACTGGTTTTCTAAAGTTTCGTCCTCATCTAATTTATGTTTTCTCGCCTTTGTTTGTCTAAAAATCACTGTTAATAAAGATGTACTTACTCGGGAAAAGTTTAGTTTACCCAGAATATTTCACTTTATTGTAAATACTGTAGGAACGGTTGTTGATGGCACTTTTAAGAAAATCCATGTCTTCCTCATCCACCATTTGTAGCAAATCCTCTCCATTATCGCTTTCCTCAGACTCTGCTTCATTTTCAGTTGGTTTAACGATTTTAGGTGGTAAAGCCTTTGATGGTTTCTTCAATTTACCTTTCTTTATAACACCTTGCTTCACTAATTTGTTTCGTTTTTGGTTATTCCTTTTGGATTTAGAAATTTTGCTTTTCTGAAATATAAGAAATAGGTGAATTATTTTATGAGGTTTGTATATTTCTCACCACAGCCATTGTAAACCACAGTTATTTTATTATTAATTGGAAAATTGAAACCTCTCTCTAAAATATAAAACGTGAATAATTATAGGTTAGGTTAAGTTTTTAGTTTAGTTGCAAACCATAATTACAGGTACCTTTTTTTAATGGTAACATTCCTAACGCACTTATGTAGATATCTTCTAAACTCAATTTAATCAACTATAAATGGGCTTACTTTATATATTTTTTCTTTGTGGCCATTCTAATCTGACACACTTTATTTCTTTATTAATTAGTTAAATCCAAAATTTGAAGTTCTTCAGTTTGTATACCTGTTCCGCCCCGAAGAAGAAGTAGAATAATCAATTTGACAAGTCGATGTCATTATCAGCTGCTGTAAATAAAAAATGTTTACCTAAAATCAAACTATTTACCGATGAATATGTTCTCGAATCGTAATAAATGGATGCGTATTTTTGATATCCCCGATGTGAGCAAACACAAAAATGGCTTCACTATCTACAAAGTCATATCAATGGTAAATACAATTAATTTTGAGGTTATCTTAAACAAACTTCCATATAAACAATCCTGTTTTTCGGCTTAGCTCTATCCTGAGTCCTGCCCGGATGCCGTAACGAAAGTCACCGTGTGGAAGAGGTTTAATGATTTTAAAAAATTACATAGAGAAATGAAAGTTTTGCATAGGAAGCTTAATATAAAAACTAAGTGCCCCAACTTGCCTCGAGCCACGTTATTTAAACGGTAGGTAAATAGGAGTAGATTTGCTTTGTAGGAAAGAACAGAAAATCGATTGAGTTTCATTCACTCCCAAATAAGTAAAACTAGGGCAAAGCTAGTAGTTAATCGTGATTTAACTGCCTGTTATATCTAATACAAACATGCACGAAACTTTTAGTTTTGATGACGAAACCATACAAGAGCGGAAGCAGTGCATTTTAAACTTTTTGGAGTATGTTGGAACGCAATCTCAGTTGTACACATCGAATGAATTTGTAAAATTTTTCGAGGTAACATTTTTAGTTAAACCACAACGTATAATTGTGAATTAAATTGTATTGTAGTCTAGTCATACACCAGTCGAACAGTTAAGCAGCAATATCAACTTAATACGTGCCGATTTAAACTTACCAGAAGATCCAGAATATGCCTCGAATTTAGCGACGAATTCTGACGATGACCAAACTGTAAGCGACACGGATTCAGTCACAACACTCAGTAGTTTAAGTCCCTCAGTACAGGTAAGTTAAACTAGTCTATACCGGAAAAAGTGGGAAATCTCGGATTCAGATAGGGCATGAAAAAATAAGATGACAAGTTCCTATAAAAAATTTTCCTACAGGCCCTCCCTACGAAGATATGTAGCCCTGAAGAGCGTCGCTGGAAATCGTGTTTTTTTTTAATAACTTTTAAAGTACTTAATAGAATTTTATAAAAAGTTAATATGATGGACACTACTAAGGACCTCTTGGAATAATGTCCTTGACACATATCTAGCTTGTTTAGTTTACCAGGGGCAGACTAAGCTTTACAACTTAATCCTTAAACTTTAAACACCCTGTGTGAAAAAGGCTTAAAACAACAAAATCAGGTAGCTTGAACCTTGAACCGTTTTCGAGAAAAAGAATAATAAACGAATTCATGTTTTATTAAGTCATTAAAAAAAGAAAGTCTCATTCCGAAAAAAAATCAAAATTTAAAATTTTTTTATAGGAACTTGTCATGTTATTTTTTCATGCCCTATCTGAATCCCAGAGATTTTCCACTTTTTCCGGGACACCCTGTATAACAACAATTGCTGCTACTTTTCATTTGTAGACTTACTCGGATTTATTATCCGATACAATCCACTCTAATGCACATTCCAAGTTAAAAAAACTCAACTCTTGTACCTCAATCACCTCGAAAACTTCCGACTCTCTTAGCTTTTCCGAGAGTGTGACTTTGTTGGACGGCCACATTTATCCTACGCCCCCAAACACTCCTAGTTCCTCCACAACTAACAATGATTATGTTCAGTATATTCTGGATGCGTCTGTTCATATAAATTTGGCGACTGAGTTGGAGAATGATAAGAAGTGGGACGAAGCGTTTCTTGCTTATAAAACTGCGATAGATATTCTATTAAAATATGGAAAAGGTAAATGGGAGGTGTGAGTTAATTTGTGGATTTAATAGGTGTTTTTTAGATGATGCTAACTATGACAGGAAACAAGTTGTTCGATATAAAACTGAGAAATATTTGATAAGGGCGGAGAAAATATATAATATGTACTTGGCTCCTGAAGTTAAGAATATACACGTAATGGTATGTGCCAAACTTTGTGTCGTAACCATAATTTCCTAAATTTTCTACATTTATTTAGGAGGAGTCACCTGAAAGACCAATAGGAAGACGACCACTATTCGAGTTGTACAAATATAAAGTAGTTAAAATTATAGCATCTGGAATGCTAGTTTTACATTGCGATCTACAACAACTATTCTATATTAAGGTATCAATTCATCTTAATCAAATATAACTGGTTTATAATCCTTCTCTATGTAGGTGATACATAAAACAGTACAATTTCTCAATGAAAATTTAATTTTACCGGAAAACGTGCCTTACATGCTGAAATTGCATAATCATTACAACTGTGAAAATGCTCTATTTCTAGTACTTGAATATTCTCAGTAAGACCATTCGTAAAACTTCGCCAAGCTTTGGTTAAAATTTGCGTTTTTCAGTGGTGTAAACCTTAGCGACTACTTGAAGCTTCAGTCATCCTCTACTAGCTCTGATGAAGTTTTCCAACAAAAAGACGAGGAACTTCTAAGACAACTTCGGGATTTATCCGACAATGAATCTGAGAATAGTTATTCGGATTTGATTAACGATTACACTAGTAAAAAGAACCAGGAAGGTGATCTCACTAGTAGCGATGATAGTTTTGTAAAAGTAACCGAGGCGGATTTGCCAGGGGCCAAACAGACAGTTCAAAATATAATGGACGAACCTATAGATAAAGCATTTCGAAAGAAATTGCCTGAGGCAGGTAGTAGCAAAAATTTAAGGAAACCTAGTCAGAGGAAATTCAGCGATATATCCAGTTGTTTGGATGTTGAGGAAGAGTTTGATAAGAGCGTAATTATACCGGAGAAGGACGTGGTTAGATGGGCGGCGCAGTTACTTCTTGCGTTAGAGAAGTTGCATACGCTTGGCGTGATTTGTCGGTGAGAATTTTGAAAAAAATTCTAAAACTTGTGTGCTTATTATTTTTTTACGTAGCGACCTGGAGGCAAAAAACTTGCTAATAGACGAGCGTGGTGATTTGGTCCTAACTTACATGTGCAACGTAAAAGATTTATGTGATTTATTTACCACTGGCGTAAATATAAACTTGGCGCCTGAAGTTTACAGTTTCCAAGCTGTTACCGCCGCTGTAGACTGGTGGAGTTTCGGCGCGATTTTATATGAACTCTTAGTAGGAATGGTAAACAGTTTTCCGTTAGTTTGCCGTTTTGGGTTTTATTCTGTACTTTTTAGCCACTATCACAAGTGCACACCAACGGCATTAAAAGTTATACTCACCTGAAAATTCCTCGATATGTGTCGCTTGAAGGCCGGTCTCTCCTGAAACAGGTACAGTTTAATCGGTTAAAAGAAAATTTGAAGATTTATGCATTAAATTTATGGTTTCTGAAAAAGTAAACTAATCATAAAAAAATATCCTAAATATACAGGGTTGGCCAAAACCCTGACATTCTTCCATAGATTGGTTAGTTTTATAAATAGAAAAATTCTGCAAAGACAAAAGTTGTCAGAATTTTACTGCTCCATAACCTAAAATTATTTTCATTTATACAAGGTGTTTAATTACGGTTGGACAGCTACTTACTTCGTTATTTTAAATGGAACACCCTGTATATTAATAGATTTTCAGATTCTACACGTAATTTTAGATGAAAAAGTGTGAAGGTTTCATATTTTTAAAATCAACGGTTTTCGAGATATTTACACTTTTAAAAAAGAATTCACAAAATTAGAGATTTCAAAAAACGCGTTTATTTTAGTTATACTTTGTAGTTTTTTAAAAATTATTTCGGAATTCTAAAAAGTAAGGTCTAGGGAATATTGTGATACAAAAATCTGAAATTTATAGTATACAGGGTGTTTGCAATTGACCGTCAGTTTCTATTGACTTCAAACAACGAAAACTCTATTTTTTCAAATGGAACCCCCTGTATATTTCTGACGCAGGTTGTACAGATTTAAATTCTCTACCTTTTTTATAAAGTATTCCCTATACCTAAACTTAATATTTTAGGAGATATTTTAAATAATTTATATCGTATGAGAAATTCTATTCTATTTATTGAATTTAGGAAATAAAATATGCTTTATTCTGTCATTTTAAGGTTGTAGAAAACTACTCTTATACTCCGTTTGCTGAACAAAATGCCAAAAATGTTTTTTTCAATACTGCTTTTCTATTTAATGGAGAGAGTAGAGAAGAGAAAATGTCGACATTTCTCAAGTCAGCAGACTTGGGAAGGTAGTTTAAGTACTTAATTTATGCCAAAAGTAAATCTTAATTACTGTAGTATACTTAGTTTAAAATTATAAAAAAAAGATAAATAATAAAAATTTGGATGTCTGCAATTAATCATCAATTTTCAGAAACAAGAAAAGAAACCATTTCATAAAATCATAACAAAATTAAATAAAAACAATAAAAAAAAACAACTGAAAGTCAATTAAGCAAGTGTTCAAAGTGACGTCCATTCTCCTGAACACACATACATACCAATTCGACGTTTAAAAGAATCTTGAGTATTTAGGAGCTGTAGTAATTCATATTATTTTCATATTATTTGCAATCGTTGGAGGTTCCTGATACACTAGTTCTTTAATATAGCCCCATAAAAAAATCTATAGATGTAAGGTAGGGGGATATAGCCGGCTAACGTGTGGGTCCTCCTTTCCATAAAAGCATTTTTTATTTCCATGGCAATCTAAATTCAATAAATAGAATAGAATTTCTCATTCGATATAAATTATTTGAAATGTCTTCTAAAATATTAAGTTTAGGTATAGGGAATACTTTATAAAAAGGTAGACAATTTAAATCTCTACAACCTACGTCAGAAATATACAGGGGGTTCCATTTGAAAAAATAGAGTTTTCGTTGTGGAAACTGACGGTCAATTGCAAACACCCTGTATACTATAAATTTTAGATTTTTGTATTACAATATTCCCTAGACCTTACTTTTCAGAACTCCGAAATAATTTTTAAAAAACTATAAAGTATAACTAAAATAAACGCGTTTTTTGAAATCTCTAATTTTGTGGATTCTTTTTTAAAAGTGTAAATATCTCGAAAACCGTTCATTTTAAAAATATGAAGCCTTCACACTTTTTCATCTAAAATTACGTGTAGAATCTGAAAATCTATTAATATACAGGGTGTTCCATTTTAAATAACGAAGTAAGTAGCTGTACAGGCGTAATTAAACACTGTATAATAATATAATAAAACAAAACTGTAACTAATTGTTGTTTTCTCCAGCTGCTAAGTTACGATCCTAATGAGCGATTGGGGAGTGGAACAAATGGTACCGACAACATAAAATCTCATCCGTTTTTCAATGCAGTGTCTTGGGATTCGTTGTCGCATTAAAGTATCGCTGACACAGTTGATTTATTTTTTAACGCCCAACAGGGTTTGATTGTTAAATTTGTTAAATTATCAATTAACAGCTACACAATAAGTTCTTTATTATTTTGTTTAATGAAAAATTAATAGAATAATTAAAATGTATTGACTGATTTGTATGTATTATTGTTCTATTTTTAATTTAGTAGGATTATTATTGTATTTATAAACGATTTTTGGTTTTATTGTGTTATACGCGAAAATGCCTATTGTATATCCTTTAATTGTACACATGCATTTTGCAATACCTACATTCTATTCATACACACACTATACAAAATATTAATAAAAACTATATAATACATGCGCAGCTTGCATAATAAAACTGTAACTGCAACATATATTCACTTTGTTACTTTGTTCTTACCATTGTATATATTTTTAATAAAAAGATTTTCTTAGCCTATTGTTTCACTTAGTCCTACCGTAAATTATTACGAATGTAGATGTAGTTAACTGTATTTTATCTGATTGGTCAAAATTGATGGAAGCCTAACCATAGGCTGCATACTTTTTTATGCTTCCTACTCTCTGTAATCTGATTGTGTTAACCGCATTTGGTTTCGTGTATTTTTAAATGAAAATGCATTGAATATTGCGCTCCTTAATGAACCCTACATAGAAAAACTTTAAAATCTACTTCTTTTCCATTTGTTCAAGAATTAATTCACAGCACAATAGTTTCGTAATTAATTTTTCCATTTATAGCCGTGATTCCAACAAAAATCCGTTCCACCCAAACGGAATAACCCACTTGAAAAATTGCTTGCTTGTACTATTATACAAGAGTTGGTACAGCGATAATCAGTAATTAATTTTCGTTTTAAAGTTAACAGGATTTCTTTGTTCCGCTGATTTCTCGCCTAATTACATTTTACAAATCACACAGATTTTTCTGCTGGGTTTTTATTTCTTCATCTTGTTGATGGTCGCGTTGATTTGCAGTTGAATGAGATTGCTTGAGAAAACGCATCCATTTGCTTGGTACTCACCAGCAGCTGTCCCTGCGGTATATTAGAGAAAAGGCGGGTATGACATGTAATTATACATCACTTCATTATATTCCTGCTAATTACTTTCAAATGGCTTTTACTCAACTTTCTTACTCTCAGCTGGCCTCTCATAACGCGCCACCGTTTTCCCATCACGCGATACTGATGTTCAGGATAATTTTAACGTGGTAAACATTTACAATAAAGATCTCGCTCACTACACTACACACAGTTTTGCGTGAAATTACCAACAGTTTTCAAATTAACTTTTATGCGTTGTTTGGATTTTATTCAAGGCGTCTAATTATCTTCAAAATACTTGTTGATGATGACCAACTAACTGGATGAAGGATATTATTTAAAGTGTATATCTACATAAAATGGGAAATGGTTGTGCTTGTCTCCAGAAGCAGAAATTAATAGGCAATTTAATTAAATTTAATTAAAATTGGAGATGCGAGAGAGCGCATGTTAATAAGCACAAGCAGGAGTGTTGATTATTATGCGACGGTTTTTGCTTATTTACAGAATAAATGAGAAAAATGGTTAAGCGAGAGTATTTACAAATTGTTATTACAAATGGAATATTTACAAAAAGTGTTTAGCTTACTTAATACGGATTAGGTTCTTTAAAAACTCGTTATATGTTGTAGGAGTTTTTTTCGTTAATTCAGTAATTTATAAACAAAAATTTAATAAAAAAATTTGTAAAAAATAACTACGTACCTACATAAAATAAATTCTAGGAAAAAGTGAATTTATTTTTAAACATGTTATAACTAGATACCAAAGAATAGTAAATGTATAAACAGTTTGTTTTTATCTCGAACCATTATCAAATTATGGCACCTTGACAAGGAGAAATATTTTGACCCCGGCGCACCCGCCAAAATTGTAAAACAAACTTTCAGGCTTCATTTTTTCCAAACTTGTAAATATATCGAAGTGGGGTTCGAAAATTTGTTCAAAGCACATCCAAATCTACCTGCAAGAGCCAAATTTTAATACAAAATCTATGTAGGAAATTTAATAAACAATAAATACGGCGATTTTTGGTGGTTGCTAAGATAAAATCAATTCTAGGAAAAAGTGAATTTATTTTTAAAGATGTTTTTCCTAGATGTCTAAGAATAGTAAATGCTGATTGTAAATATATAAACAGTTTGTTGTTATATCATACCATCATCAAGTTATGGCACTTTGGAAAGAGAAAATATTTTGACACCGGCGAATCCGCCAAATTTGTAAAGACAAATTTCAGGCTTCATTTTTTTCAAACCTGTAAAGATATCGAAGTGGGGTTCGAAAATTTGTTCAAAGCACATCTAAATCTACCTGCAAGAGCCGAATTTTAATACAAAATCTGTGCAGGAAATTGGATACACAATAAATACGGCAATTTTTGGTGGTTGCTAAGATAAAATCAATTCTAGGAAGAAGTGAATTTATTTTTAAAAATGTTTTTCCTAGATGTCTAAGAATAGTAAATGCTGATTGTAAATGTATAAACAGTTTGTTGTTATATCATACCATCATCAAGTTATGGCACTTTGGAAAAGAGAAAATATTTTGACACCGGCGAATCCGCCAAAATTGCAAAACAACTTTCAGGCTTCATTTTTTCCAAACTTGTAAATATATCAAAGTGGGGTTCGAAAATTTGTTCAAAGCACATCTAAATCTACCTGCAAGAGCCAAATTTTAATACAAAATCTATGCAGGAAATTTGATACACAATAAATATGGTGATTTTTGGTGGTTGCTAAGATAAAATCAATTCTTGGAAAAAATGAATTTATTTTTAAAGATGTTTTTCCTAGATGTCTAAGAATAGTAAATGCTGATTGTAAATGTATAAACAGTTTGTTGTTATCTCATACCATCATCAAGTTATGGCACTTTGTAAATGGGAAAATATTTGGCACCGGCGCATCCGCCAAATTTGTAAAGACAACTTTCAGGCTTCATTTTTTTCAAACCTGTAAAGATATCGAAGTGGGGTTCGAAAATTTGTTCAAAGCACATCTAAATCTACCTGCAAAAGCCAAATTTTAATACAGAATCTATGCAGGAAATTTGATACACAATAAATACGGTGATTTTTGGGGGTTGCTGATAAAATCAATTCTAGGTAAAAGTGAATTTATTTTTAAAGATGTTTTTCCTAGATGTCTAAGAATAGTAAATGCTGATTGTAAATGTATAAACAGTTTGTTGTTATCTCATACCATCATCAAGTTATGGCACTTTGGAAAGAGAAAATATTTTGACACCGGCGAATCCGCCAAATTTGTAAAGACAAATTTCAGGCTTCATTTTTTTCAAACCTGTAAAGATATCGAAGTGGGGTTCGAAAATTTGTTCAAAGCACATCTAAATCTACCTGCAAGAGCCGAATTTTAATACAAAATCTGTGCAGGAAATTGGATACACAATAAATACGGCAATTTTTGGTGGTTGCTAAGATAAAATCAATTCTAGGAAGAAGTGAATTTATTTTTAAAAATGTTTTTCCTAGATGTCTAAGAATAGTAAATGCTGATTGTAAATGTATAAACAGTTTGTTGTTATATCATACCATCATCAAGTTATGGCACTTTGGAAAAGAGAAAATATTTTGACACCGGCGAATCCGCCAAAATTGCAAAACAACTTTCAGGCTTCATTTTTTCCAAACTTGTAAATATATCAAAGTGGGGTTCGAAAATTTGTTCAAAGCACATCTAAATCTACCTGCAAGAGCCGAATTTTAATACAAAATCTGTGCAGGAAATTGGATACACAATAAATACGGCAATTTTTGGTGGTTGCTAAGATAAAATCAATTCTAGGAAGAAGTGAATTTATTTTTAAAAATGTTTTTCCTAGATGTCTAAGAATAGTAAATGCTGATTGTAAATGTATAAACAGTTTGTTGTTATATCATACCATCATCAAGTTATGGCACTTTGGAAAAGAGAAAATATTTTGACACCGGCGAATCCGCCAAAATTGCAAAACAACTTTCAGGCTTCATTTTTTCCAAACTTGTAAATATATCAAAGTGGGGTTCGAAAATTTGTTCAAAGCACATCTAAATCTACCTGCAAGAGCCAAATTTTAATACAAAATCTATGCAGGAAATTTGATACACAATAAATATGGTGATTTTTGGTGGTTGCTAAGATAAAATCAATTCTTGGAAAAAATGAATTTATTTTTAAAGATGTTTTTCCTAGATGTCTAAGAATAGTAAATGCTGATTGTAAATGTATAAACAGTTTGTTGTTATCTCATACCATCATCAAGTTATGGCACTTTGTAAATGGGAAAATATTTGGCACCGGCGCATCCGCCAAATTTGTAAAGACAACTTTCAGGCTTCATTTTTTTCAAACCTGTAAAGATATCGAAGTGGGGTTCGAAAATTTGTTCAAAGCACATCTAAATCTACCTGCAAAAGCCAAATTTTAATACAGAATCTATGCAGGAAATTTGATACACAATAAATACGGTGATTTTTGGGGGTTGCTGATAAAATCAATTCTAGGTAAAAGTGAATTTATTTTTAAAGATGTTTTTCCTAGATGTCTAAGAATAGTAAATGCTGATTGTAAATGTATAAACAGTTTGTTGTTATCTCATACCATCATCAAGTTATGGCACTTTGTAAATGAGAAAATATTTGGCACCGGCGCATCCGCCAAATTTGTAAAGACAACTTTCAGGCTTCATTTTTTTCAAACCTGTAAAGATATCGAAGTGGGGTTCGAAAATTTGTTCAAAGCACATCTAAATCTACCTGCAAGAGCCGAATTTTAATACAAAATCTGTGCAGGAAATTGGATACACAATAAATACGGCGATTTTTGGTGGTTGCTAAGATAAAATCAATTCTAGGAAGAAGTGAATTTATTTTTAAAAATGTTTTTCCTAGATGTCTAAGAATAGTAAATGCTGATTGTAAATGTATAAACAGTTTGTTGTTATATCATACCATCATCAAGTTATGGCACTTTGGAAAAGAGAAAATATTTTGACACCGGCGAATCCGCCAAAATTGCAAAACAACTTTCAGGCTTCATTTTTTCCAAACTTGTAAATATATCAAAGTGGGGTTCGAAAATTTGTTCTAAGCACATCCAAATCTACCTGCAAGAACCGAATTTTAATACAAAATTTATGCAGTAAATTTGATACACAATAAATATGGTGATTTTTGGTGGTTGCTAAGATAAAATCAATTCTAGGAAAAAGTGAATTTATTTTTAAAGATGTTTTTCCTAGATGTCTAAGAATAGTAAATGCTGATTTTAAATGTATAAACAGTTTGTTGTTATCTCATACCATCATCAAGTTATGGCACTTTGAAAATGAGAAAATATTTTGACACCGGCGCATCCGCCAAAATTGCAAAACAACTTTCAGGCTTCATTTTTTCCAAACTTGTAAATATATCAAAGTGGGGTTCGAAAATTTGTTCTAAGCACATCCAAATCTACCTGCAAGAACCGAATTTTAATACAAAATCTATGCAGGAAATTTGATACACAATAAATATGGTGATTTTTGGTGGTTGCTAAGATAAAATCAATTCTAGGAAAAAATGAATATATTTTTAAAGATGTTTTTCCTAGATACCAAAGAGTAGTAAATGCTGATTGTACATGTTTAAACAGTTTATTGTTATCTCATACCATTATCAAGTTATGACAGTTTGAAAAGGGAGAAATATTTTTACACCGGCGCATCCACCAAAATTTTAAAAGCTCAGAAAGCTGAAAACATATTGAAGTGCGGAGTTAATTTAATTTGATAAATAATAATCTGCATGTATTAAAGATAAATAAATAGAAACTAGTTTTGATAATAATAATACATAATTAAAAAAGTATATTTAGTATTTAGCTAACAAACCAATTTTTTTCAAAATATATTTGTAAAAACGTTGGTATTACTTCCGGTATATACTACACCCCCTTAGTAGTTAATCTGCTTTAAAGGACAAAGCCTCCACCACAATCGACTCACTTTTTTCCAACATCCCACCAAATCCCCTTTTTTATCCAACTTTGTCTTCTTTTCATACATTTTGATGTTGGATAAATTCATGGCACAGCCACAGGTGTAAAGTAAACTTGAGGTGGAGGCGAGAGTAACTTTGATAAAGAGTGAGCAGCACTAGGGACATATTAATTTCACATCTGTCGTCCTTGATGGCATTTCAAAGCTTTTGATTTATTTCTGTTTCTATTAAAATATTGCTAGTATTCGGCGCGACACCCGTCAACTCTAATCAAAACTAAACGAATCAACTAAAAAACACACTGGAAAAACGACAGTTTGGGTTGTTCTTTGTTCTGCGTCTCGTCCGGGAAAGTGTTGATTTACTACAATAAAATTACAGTTTTATATTAAGCATTCCCGGCTGATACAAATGATATACGTTTTAGCTGTTTATTATAATAATGTTCTCATTTGTGTGTAATGTTATGAAACCTTATAATTTACACTGAAATTAGACGTAATTTACAATAAATTCTTACTAAGCTATTATGTTTGTTTCCGGAATGGAAATTTGCTGAAAGAGCAAGATGTGGTACACTGCTAAAAATATACACTATTACCCAAGTTTTTTCACAAAAATTTGTTACATTTCCAAGCAATTTACATAATTTTTCCATCGCATAACGCAACTTAAAATTATCGTGGTGTATAATGAGGCTACTAGTACTACATGAAAGTCTATTTTATTTACAATATTATTTAGTTTTAACCTATATATAACTTGCACTCGTTCCTTCGTAATAACAACGTACAATGGAAGATGGAAATTAACGTCCAGAGTTCATTTGCATTGCATTTTCTACCGGATTTGCTTCGTGATGAGTTTTATTTTTTATGGTCATGCAAAAGGGAATAGGTGTACTGTTAATCCGCGAGAGGTGTGTACAAAGATGCGCCTCGCAAAAGGCGATAAGACTAAAGCATTGCCTTTTATATTGCCAAGGCGAAGGATCCTCTCTCCCTCTACTTTTATAATTTCATTAAACCAACTAAAACTTAATCTGCTTAAAACAATGTTACAAGCCGCTGTGGGGGTGTAGGTTAAATATGAAACAGAAACTATTTTGTTTGCGTTTATTTTTGAGAGCGCTGCACCACCAAAAATGTTGTAATTAACTAATTGTATCTGATTTACCCAGTGCTATCATAACAATAGTAATAGAGATATCAAAACATGTATTTTAATTTATAGCGAAAACACTGATAATCATATAACAAATTAATAGCTGTCTAACCACGCTGATAGATCAAACAAAACAACAATTTAATTTAACGTATAAATTGCAATATTAATTACAACAGAGGGTAAAGAGAGTAGAGTGTTTTGCCATATAATAATTTACTTTACAAATTCCAAAACATTATACACGATGGCTTTACGTTTGCTCCCCTCGCAACAAATATAATGAAAGTGCTGCATTTTCAAGATTAGACTGAAACTGGACTGATGCGTGGGCAAAATGTGTTGTATTTTTTGTTCGTTTCCACCGATGATATGCTGTTTACTTTTGACAATTATTTATCCTATAGCATCGCAAAAACGTCATGTACAAACTGTACAAACATTCATCTCCAAAACTCGTGATGGTCAGTATAAAAAGGCAGATTGTGTCAACGATCACAACATATGTTTAGGTATACATCATACATTTATAACAAGAGAACGGTATGGTTTGTTAATTGTAATTGCTGGGTTGTATGCCACAATGTTATATGTAATAGTTAATCCAATATTTAAATGTAATTTGAAAGGTAGTTGTATATAGATATACATTAGAGAGAGAGATTCGATTTTGGTTTTATACAAAGTGCCTTCGGTTATAATTATGTTAAAACTACAGAAATGTACTCAGCATTCATAACTAAATTTTCATTGTTTTATAATGCATGGGTTCCATTAAAAATAATCTTTAGATTATGATTGGAGATTTTCCAATATTTGAATCATTAAAAATAATTATTTTGTCTACTATACGAGTATACGATCCCTAACAACTAAATGTTCGGATAAAAGTAAATTTGATTGTCTTTTTTCCATACGCGCAAAAGTTATCTAAATTAACTTCCATAATATTGATCGTTTTTTCTGTTATAATGCCAACATTTAGTTATATAAAAACGTAAATTTCGTAAAAATCCGCTCGGCTGTTCCAAAACTGTGGCACTTTAACCCAGCAGGATGGGAAAATTGTAGAAACAAAGAATTATTATTTTCAAAACGTTGGATCTAGTAGTCGGATTTTGATGAAACTTACTTTAATGCAAAGCTGGATGTTGGTTTTCTTTACAAAAAAGTTACACAAGTTTTTATTTGGTGATTTTAGGCATTTATCGGAGCTTCAAAGTTGCACCTTTAAAAATAATAGAATTTTCTAGTAACTGTTTTAAAAAATCACAGTTTTGAAACCGCTAGTTGGATTTGTGTCAAAATACCTTTAAATCAAAGCTCAATAATCGTACTATATTGAAAAAATCCTGAAATGTTAATGTGATTTTTTTCTACATTTTTTTCGAGTTCCATAGTTCACTTTTCAAAAAACGTGTTTTTTGGGGGTGCTACCTGCATTAAAATAATCACAGTTTTGGAACCACTGGTTGGATTTTGGTAAAATTTACTTTATTGCAAAGCTGGATGTTGGTTTTATGTAAAAAAAAATCCCCAATTCTTTATTTGGTGATTTTAGGCATATTTCGTAGCTTTAAAATTGCACTTGAAAAATGTGATGTAATTTTCTAACGACTGTTTTTAAAAAATCACAGTTTTGGAACTTGGGGAAAACGACATAAAGGTGCTTAAATGGCCCTCATCCAGTCTGGACTTAAATGTCATTGAAACTCTTTGGCATAAAATCAAACGTATTCTACGCAATAATCCACCAAGAACCATTGGGGACTTAAAGACCAAAATAGAAGAAATTTGGGACAGTTTCACACCAGAATTGTACCAAAATTTGATAAATACAAATGCCTGCTAGAATACAGGCAGCTATTAAAGCAAAAAGAGACGTAACCTATTATTAATGGTCCTAAATTAAAAATTATACCAACATTTAGTTGCAAATTAATTTTGTAAAGTTTGCTAATTATTACGGTTAAAATATTGTTAAATCCAATAAATAATTTTCTTCCATGCATAATATTGTTATTAAGGCTTTATCTTATTGTATTGTTAGGCGTTTACTAATTATTAGCGTAAAATTTCCAGTTCTCCTTTCATACTTATGTCCAAGTTTCAAAACTTTTGCATTTTTTAGGCAAAATGAACTTTAAAATACTTGACTGACTGGCCTATTTATTATAGGTATATTAATTATTATAGACCTTTTAATATGTGGTAATTTTTTCAATATTTGATGGTTTATAAGAAATTTCAAATAAGGAGGCCCTTTTCCTAACTTTTCCTGTAAAATTTCCACTTCTAAAGACTGCAATCATTAATAAACTATTTCTCCAAATTCCAGTCCCTTGGCCAAGGGTGTTTCTAAACTGTATCTTGTTGCTATTGTGGCGAGACATTTACAACTGCTCCAGATGTACAATACGGTAGCACGTTTGGTGAAAACGGCCAGATGTGGGATCGCGCTCCAGCATCACCACTACTACACCCCCGCGTCCACCACCACACACTCACATCTACACATACAGTTTGGCTCTAATTGAAAAATAATTCTTTTTTTCTCTACTTTTTATTCCATTTAATGGCTTTTCAGGTCAGTGAAATGGGTTTAGTTTTATCGTTACTACTCGTTAAATTAAATACACTAACTCACAAGCATGTTATTGTTGCGGTCTTGCTGTTTAAATAATTAAAATATCTCAATTATTAAAGTGCACACTCGCACCATGGACCGAAGGACGCAAACTGGGTTTAGTTCTTTTCAATATATTAAAACCAAATAAATATTTGAGATGGAAAAAATATTGTAAAGGAAATGGATTTTTAAATATATATTTTTTATTTTGTCCTGAACGAGGTCACGTGACTAAATACTACTGTTTTTCGGATTGTATGCTTTCTTACAAAACAGTGTTCGCAAATAACTTAGGTTAGATCGGTTTCAATTTTAAATAAAATTAAATTTCGTAAATATAACAGTTAAATTTTTGGCGGATGCGCCAGTGTTAAAATTTCCGGATGTGATAATTTTGGAACTAAAGAAGATATGGACAAACCCATTCACATCAATATAAAGCAGTCACTCTTCTTTAAAAATTAGTAATAATATCCACGAAAATAATTGCGTATTTTTAATAATAAAATATTTTAAGAGCTTATGAATCATTCCGTATTTAATATTCACAATTTTTATTTCTATTACAGAAAATACAATAAAATGCTGCATTTTACCGTTTCGAGTATAGTAGAAAAATAACATTATATCAAAGTCAACATAAACCATCTCAATAAACCCTCAACCGTTTATCGAGCATTATTTTTCAATTATGTTCCTCAGCTCGTTAAGACATCTTTTAACTTACTATAGACTGACAATAAATTGCTTCTCCGTTAAGCTTTCAAATACCTTCTAGTAAATTGCTAGTTTCTGCTAGTGTGTGGAAAATATAAATTTATCCATTATACATCCAAAACATTCCCAAATAATTTACAACCTCATTATACCGCATTGTTCTAACCTAATCGCAAATTCCATCGGGATTTGATGTGCTACTTTGTTAGTGTGTTATCGTCGAATTTGTTATTAGCTATTAAATAAAGTGTCCACATGGTGTATTTATTTTGTGATAATTGTAATTTATTTTTGATAACGTTGTGCAGTATAATAGTATATTGCTGAATCATAAATTAGAGCTATTCGCTGCATAGGTCGCCGAATTTATTGCAGCGGTGTAAAAAGACTTTGCAATTTTGCACCGGTAAGTTTTATTAGTTACCTACGTGCAAATACACTGTTAAATTACCTATAATATAAAATTTAATTTACTTCTATATAAATCTATTTTACTGACGCAATTTCTAATTTATTGATTACTGCATGCACAAATAAAATAACAGACTTCAACAAAACAAAATGATCAAGCTGCATTTTGTTCCTATGACTTTAATTACTTTATGCAAAATAAAGATTTAAAGTTTGATAGTAGCTATAGTGCTGTTCTATCAATTTAAACGAACTATCACAAAGCAGCACTTTGCATTTAGATCTATGCGTACATCTAAACGGTTGTCTGTGTGGCACTCAAACTCGATATAATGAATTAATGACTGGAAAATTACATTTGTTATACTTATTATGCTTCAAAAGGATTAAACTGTTTCCTTTTGTCGAATTTACCAAACTGTTTAATTAATAAATATATACGTTGAAGCGAATCGGATACTTTATAAAAAGCATCCGTCAATTTGTTGCCAGGTTATACCCCCTCGGTCCTCTTCAAAAAAAAATCATATGAATTCGTTTTATATCTCATCGTAGACATACAGGGATTTTTAGATTTTAATAAATTCGTTGGGAACGAGACATTTATAACAGACGGAGTGACTTTTTATACGTAAAAATTTCTTTTATAACGCTTGATTTGTTGAATTTATTTTTGCGCTTTTCTTTAGGTATACAGGTAAATTTATGTGAATTTCGTCGGCGGGAAACGGAAAAGTACAAAGGGAGTGTGAGTGCATTATTTAAAAATTTATACACCAACGGAATATGTTAATCATGATTTAGTTTTAAGACTTCAAAAGTAAGTTTTGTTTTACTTAAAATAATCTATATTTTAATGTTAAAGTTAAGTTGTTAATTATAAAGAAATATTTATTAGTGTTAAGCAAAAGTTTAGTGAATATTAAATAACTTGTGTTTAGCCTAATAATTTTGGTTTTTATTGTTAAGAAATACTTATTGGACATAAATAAGTCTGTTTTAAGTCGAAAAGTGTACAATAATCTAGTTTATGGTTCCAAGTTTTTTAATAGTTTTCTGCAAGTTTTCAGAATTTTAAATTTATGAAAATACCACTCTTTCTTTTTTTTTACATGATTTTATTAAGGACTCATCAGGACTGTATTAAACTATACGGTAAGCATCTGGTACAGAAAACTATTAATATTTTTACGAAAAATTTAGCTTTTCACAGCAACGCGCCATGAACAACACGTAATGTGCCTCACACACACACTCACACGCACACATAACACATCATCATGACATTTATAAATTAGCGCTTGTTTTACTGAACGTCTGGCAGGCAAGTAATAGATGACACTGGAAAGTTGCCTTGACGCATCTATACCAGGCGCGTTCTCTCTTGACTTTCAACCCTTTTCCCTGCCTCGCTCATAATTCAAGTGATTCGGTCGCTCTCTTTCAATGATAACCCTCCAGAGGTATACCACTTCTTACTAACCCAATCCATTATTTCGTCCGTTCCAATCGAAATTTCCGGCGCGATGGGCGAAAAATATATAAATAAGGTTTAGGGTAAATGGGACTAGGAACAGGTTTATTGTTTGTTAATATTGTATAGTTGCGGTGACAGGGTTCCAGGATGTGGTGTAGATTGGATTGTTGCAATTTTAGGAACAGTTATCTTGAGCAGTGTTCTGAAAATTTTAGTAAAATGGCCAGGAAACTACGATTATATTGGAAAGAAATACGAGCCCTAACAACTAAATGTTCGGACAAAAGTAAATTTGATTGTCTTTTTTCCATACGCCCAAAACTTATCTAAATTAACTTCCATAATATTGATAGTTTTTCCTGTTATAATGCCAACATTTAGTTATATAAAAACGTAAATTTCGTAAAAATTCGCTCCGCGGTTCCAAAACTGTGGCACTTTAACCCAGCAGGATGGGAAAATTGTAGAAATAAAGAATTATTATTTTCAAAACGTTCTAGTAGTCGGATTTTGATGAAAGTTACTTTATTGTAAAGGTGGATGTTGGTTTTTTTACAAAAAAAGTTACACAAGTTTTTATTTGCTGATTTTAGGCATTTATCGGAGCTTCAAAGTTGCACCTTTAAAAATGATAAAATTTTCTGTTTTAACTGTTTTAAAGAATCACAGTTTTTAAACCGCTGGTTGGATTTGTGTCAAAAAACATTTAAATCAAAGCTCAATAATCGTACTATATTGAAAAAATCTTGAAATGTTAATATAATTTTTTTTGCATTTTTTTCGAGTTCCACAGTTCACTTTTCAAAAAACGGTGCTATACCTACATTAAAATAATGACAGTTTTGGAACCACTGGTTGGATTTTGGTAAATTTTACTTTATTGCAAAGCTGGATGTTGGTTTTATGTACAAAAAAATCCCCAAGTCTTTATTTGGTGATTTTAGGCATATTACGTAGCTTTAAAATTGCACTTGAAAAAAGTGGCGTAATTTTCTAACGACTGTTTTAAAAAAAATCACAGTTTTGGAACTTGAGGGAAACGACATAAAGGTGCTTTCATGGCCCTCATCCAGTCCGGACTTAAATGTCATTGAAACTCTTTGGCATAAAATTAAACGTATTCTACGCAATAATCCACCAAGAACCACTGGGGACTTAAAGACCAAAATAGAAGAAATTTGGGACAGTTTCACACCAGAATTGTACCAAAATTTGATAAATACAAATGCCTGCTAGAATACAGGCAGCTATTAAAGCAAAAGGAGACGTAACCTATTATTAATGGTCCTAAATTAAAAATTATACCAACATTTAGTTGCAAATTAATTTTGTAAAGTTTGCTAATTATTACGGTTAAAATATTGTTAAATCCAATAAATAATTTTCTTCCATGCATAATATTGTTATTAAGGTTTTATCTTATTGTATTGTTAGGTGTTTACTAATTATTTGCGTAAAATTTCCAATTCTCCTTTCATACTTCAATAATTTACTTTTGTCCGAACATTTAGTTGTTAGGGCTCGTACTCTGGTTTGAATTCAAATTTCCTGCACTACAGAGAGGTTAATGATTAATTTAAGAAGAACCATACGTTGAGTTGTGTTATTTTAATTTTAATAACTTAAACCTAAAAATTATATATGCAATTTAGGCGGATGCGCCGGTGTCAACCCAATATTATAAATGATCCTGAATTAGAGCCACTAATGCGGTTTCCAACTAAATTGATGGATGTGGCTACAACGAAAAAACACCCATAAGTTCCGCTTTCAGCATCCCATTAAATAGAATTAAACTATTAAATACCATGTTTCGTGTAATTAGGTCAAACTTTCCAGATTACCAATTTTAATTTGGTTAATATTATCTATTGAATATACAAACTTAGTGTACATCAATACAGGAGCAATTCCAAGTGTAATTTAAATATTTACCTTTCATAATTTAGTTTTCTCTATGGAGCGAAAATGTGCACCTGCAATATCCGGTTTAATTAAATATTCCAGTTACTGTCTACATTAAAGTACTCCAGCTTTAGCGCCTTCGCGTACATTGTCGGCGCGGATGTCAGTTTCGAATAATGTTATAAATTTGAATTTCCTGTGCTTTACATATCGCCATTCCAATTTAGAAAGTTTACCTCTTCTTAATTGTACATACGCGCGACAGCGCAACGATAAGAGTTTGCAACAGAAAAAATCGGAACAAGTTGCGAGACAAACAACAGACATTAATTATAGCCAAGTTGGGAATTAAAAGTTACTTTTTTGACTGCGAGGTGTTATTATATTAACTCGTAAAGGATATTTATTTTACTATCTGTATTAATTTAGTTTCGTTTTGTTTAACTTAATTACAGTCAATCTAAGTGCCTAAAATTAAATATTTGGATTGTTTTCAATCTACTAGTTAAGAAATTAATTAAATTGAATATCTATATTAATGGAAAATTCTAGAATAAATCCTTTCTTCATTCGAGGTGACGATTTTAAACATGCTATAAAAATTCTAAAATTCAACAGATTTACTTCTAGTTTACTTTGTTAGATAGAGACAAGTTGGTTCTACCGGAAAGTTCAAACAGAATAGAAAACCGCTGAAAATTCCGGATTTCATAGCCTACTAAAAGCCATCTTGGAAAATATTACAATTTTCGGGATTGTGTCATTAAAACTGTCATAAAACTTCGAAAATTTGACAGATTGCATTAGTTTTTATTTTATTGTAAAGAAATAAGTTGGTTCTATTGTAAAATTCTAACATAGTGGAAATCCGTTGAAAATTCCGGATTTCGTAGCCTACTAAAACTTTCTTGGAAAATTTTACAATTTTCGGGATCGTGTCATTAAAACTGTTATAAAACTCCGAAAATTAGACAGATTGCATTAGTTTTTATTTTATTGTAAAGAAATAAGTTGGTTCTATTGGAAAATTCTAACCTAGTGGAAATCCGCCAAAAATTCCGGATTTCATAGCCTACTAAAAACTTTCAGAATTGTGTCATTAAAACTGTCATAAAACTTCGAAAATTTGACAGATTACATTAGTTTTTGTTTTATTGGAAAGAAATAAGTTGGTTCTATTGGAAAATTCTAACATAGTGGAAATCCGTTGAAAATTCCGGATTTCATAGCCTACTAAAACTTTCTTGGAAAATATTACAATTTTCGGGATTGTGTCATTAAAACTGTCATAAAACTCCGAAAATTAGACAGATTGCATTAGTTTTTGTTTTATTGTAAAGAAATAAGTTGGTTCTATTGGAAAATTCTAACCTAGTGGAAATCCGCCGAAAATTCAGGATTTCATAGCCTACTAAAAACTTTCAGAATTGTGTCATTAAAACTGTCATAAAACTTCGAAAATTTGACAGATTACATTAGTTTTTGTTTTATTGGAAAGAAATAAGTTGGTTCTATTGGAAAATTCTAACATAGTGGAAATCCGTTGAAAATTCCGGATTTCATAGCCTACTAAAAACTTTCTTGGAAAATATTACAATTTTCGGGATTGTGTCATTAAAACTGTCATAAAACTTCGAAAATTTGACAGATTGCATTAGTTTTTATTTTATTGTAAAGAAATAAGTTGGTTCTATTGGAAAATTCTAACATTGTGGAAATCCGCCGAAAATTCCGGATTTCATAGCCTACTAAAAACTTTCAGAATTGTGTCATTAAAACTGTCATAAAACTCCGAAAATTTGACAGATTACATTAGTTTTTGTTTTATTGGAAAGAAATAAGTTGGTTCTATTGGAAAATTCTAACATAGTGTAAATCCGCCGAAAATTCCGGATTTCATAGCCTACTAAAAACTTTCTTGGAAAATATTACAATTTTCGGGATTGTGTCATTAAAACTGTCATAAAACTTCTAAAATTTAACAGATTTGCTTAATTTTTGTTTTATTGTAAAGAAATAAGTTGGTTCTATTGGAAAATTCTAACATAGTGTAAATCCGCCGAAAATTCCGGATTTCATAGCCTACTAAAAACTTTCTTGGAAAATATTACAATTTTCGGGATTGTGTCATTAAAAAATTAAGGTATGTTTGGTTTAAATGAATTATTTTGAGCTCAAAAACTTGTAGGATTTTGTAAAGACCTTTTAGAGACACCCTGTATTTATAATCAATCTTCTAGGAAATTCTCCAAAGAATATTTATATTTATGACCTCCAGACGTTTTTGTAAATTCTTTGTATGCAAACATTTTATACAATTTCGTTTTTATCACGCGTTTATCAGATTACTAAACCCAATATTTATTTAATTAAATTTAAATGAACATTGACGCAAATCATTTCCCCAATTCCCTAAATCATTTTTATTTCTGTCTCTCCATCGGAAATCCATCAAATCCCAACAAAATAATTTATTACATTGGAACCTTTGACAACATTTTTTTATGTTGAAGGATATTTTAAATAGTTATAAACAGAACGATAAGTTAATAAGCAACACATCCTCGTGATTTGTACGTCTAGTAGATTTGCATAATTTTATTGTAGCAACAAAAGAAAATGATTTTCTCTCTCTATATTAAAGCATTTCCATTTCAAGCCACAATTTCTCTATCCAATTAAGTTATTTAGCTAAACAAATCCTCGCTTTAACTTCTCCCAAGCACATATGCATTCAGCATCCTTCCCAGCAAAACTTTTTTGTGTTAAATTTTAACAAAGTGTCAATTTCTTGTATACGTTTAGCCGTTTATTGTTGTTTTTATTATGCAATAAAAAAAGGCAAATCTATGTTTAGGTCGTTAAACTGGGAATAAATTTTGCAACATAAATAAAACCCGGCGCGCAATGACTTTGAACTTACTTCAAGAAAGAAACAGAGCACAACATCACATTACATACACATGCACGAGATGAAATTGAAATATTTTCCGCTGTTATGACGAGCAATTTGTCTGTTAGTTGTTACTTTGTTGATAATATTGGAAGTTCGTCCCTGTGTAATGTGATCCCTCTCATTTTGTTCGCTATTGTTGAATGTGCTGCAGGCCTTTGATTTTGCCCTCTTCAGGATTCCTATTCGCACTTAGGTCCTCTTCAATGATCGCCATTGTTAGCACATGCATGTCCTCCCTGAATTCAATGAATATTTTTATGGTTTTTAGACCAGAAGGGTTTACTTTGAAATTTGTTGAGAAATTCCGGATTTTTTTGGGTTAATAATGTAAAAGCAATCTTTGCTTGTGCCCAGTGTATTCACTTTTAATTAAATTGTATCGCCTGGGGGGATGTAAATTTTATTCGGGACTAGATGACTTTTATACCCCTTTACCAATTTGAATTATTAAAAGTTAATTTCTTTGGTGAACCCGACAAAGTAGGAGTTATTAATGGTGTGTTAGAGTGTCAATGGAGAATTTCAAAAAAGGACGAAGGAGAAAAACGTATATTAATATCGTTACTTAACGATTCTTATAGATTTCGATGCGTTCTATCCAAATTTCCAAACTTCATTGCGATATCTCTACGCGCTTTCGAGATATGACGTTTTGAATCGAAAAAAAAGTTGTTAATTTGACATTTTTTTAAAGTGCTATAACTTTTGAACTAGACTAGTTATCGGTAAATTGTTTTCACATTTATTATCACCTCTCAAATTTTTTTCAAAATTATTATTAATATAACAAGTTTAAAACATTTTGGATTTTTATCATAAAATTGTTCCTACCCAAAGTACCCCCGAAAATCGCGATTTTTTATTTCTCCTGTCAATCTCAAGTATAATTAAAATTAAAACTGTACCGATTCTTATAGATTTCGATGCTTTCTATCCAAATTTCCAAACTTCATTGTGATATCTCTACGCGTTTTCAAGATATGATGTTTTGAATCGAAAAAAAAGTTGTAAAATTGACATTTTTTAAGTGCTATAACTTTTGAACTAAACTAGTTATTGGTAAATTGTTTTCACGTTTATTATCACCTCTCAACTGTCTTTCAAAGTTATTAATAATTTAACAAATTTAAAACATTTTGAATTTTTATCATATAATTGTTCCTATCCAAAGTACCCCCGAAAATCGCGATTTTTTATTTCTCCTGTCAATCTCAAGTATAATTAAAATTAAAACTGTACCGATTCTTATAGATTTCTATGCGTTCTATCCAAATATCCAAAGTTCATTGCGATACCTCTACGCGCTTTCGAGATATGACGTTTTGAATAAAAAAAAAAGTTGTAAAATTTACATTTTTTTTAAGTGCTATAACTTTTGAACTAGATTAGTTATTGGTAAATTGTTTTCACGTTTATTATCACCTCTCAACTGTCTTTCAAAATTATTATTAATATAACAAATTTAAAACATTTTGGATTTTTATCATAAAATTGTTCCTACCAAAAGTACCCCCAAAAATCGCGATTTTTTATTTCTCCTGTCAATCTCAAGTATAATTAAAATTAAAACTACAACGATTCTTATAGATTTCGATACGTTCTATCCAAATTTCCAAACTACATTACGATATCTATACGCGTTTTCAAGATATGACGTTTTGAATCGAAAAAAAAGTTGTAAAATTGACATTTTTTTTAAGTGCTATAACTTTTGAACTAGACTAGTTATTGGTAAATTGTTTTCACATTTATTATCACCTCTCAACTGTCTTTCAAAATTATTATTAATAAAACAAATTTAAAACATTTTGAATATTTATCATAAAATTGTTCCTACCCAAAGTACCCCCAAAAATCGCAGTTTTTAATTTCTCCTGTTAATCTCAAATATAATTAAAATTGAAAATGTAACGATTCTTATAGATTTCGATGGGTTCTATCCAAATTTCCAAACTTTATTGCGATATCTCTACGCGCTTTCGAGATATGACGTTTTGAATCCAAAAAAAAGTTGTAAAATTGACATTTTTTTTAAGTGCTATAACTTTTGAACTAGACTAGTTATTGGTAAATTGTTTTCACATTCATTATACCTCTCAACTGTCTTTCAAGATTATTATTAATATAACAAATTTAAAACATTTTGGATTTTTATTATAAAATTTCAAAAAAGGACGAAGGATAAAAACGTATATAAATATCGTTACTTAATGTCAAATCACGTGACACGTAAATAAATTAAACTAACCTTCAAACTTGTGTATTACAATATATAAGAAAAAAGTAAAAATTAAATAAGTTTGTAGCAGCATTATTTTCACTAGAGTATGTCGAGCTATCTACTGAAAATAATTCAACTCTACGAATAAACGCATGCGCAGTATTAAGCATCCTTACTATTTGGTCTTGTATCAAGAATTTCCTGCTGCAATTTTAGATTTTCAGATTTTTGTTATATTAATGCGGCAAAATTGAATCGCAGTCCATTTTCCAGGACAACATAAATGCATACGTTTCGAAAAATAATCTTTGTCAAATGGTGCAAATCTAAAAGCCGACAAGGACTAACCCACGTGACTGGAATAATATAATCCTGCTGGTGCCCCCCAAAACCGCACTCAATAGTGATTGGAGCAAATTAGCTGAAATTACGGCGTTCCTCAGCTTTTGTTAACAAGGAGTTTCCAGAACTAATAGCAGCAACTCTGTGTTGTGTGTGTATGGGGGGCAAAACTTTCTCTTCCTATTCCTGCCACTATACTACACGCTTTTACTATTTTATCCAGGTAACTCCAAGAACAATTGCATTCTAATCAAGGATTTTCTACGACGTGACTAGCGAAACCCAATGGCAATTTGGGGGAACTATTCGTTATTTTGGATTGTTTTTACCCAGGTAGTGGAATAAAAGTTTTTTATATGCAAATTATAGGATGATTTAATAAAGTCGTCCATACACAATCTGTATACAAATTAAAATACAAAATAGTAATTTGAGAGCACTCTCGCAAAAATATTTTAATTAAAACCCTTTTTAATTTAAAAGTTCATTAAAAACATTTTAGTAACATCGTTAATACCCTCTATATACATGTAGTATAATGGACGACAATAGAATCACATCGCGCAATAAATTTATTAAAACATTTATAGGTCCATCAATATTACAACGCAATTAAAAATTTTTTCTATAAGTGAACAAACATTCAATCTATTTCACGTAAAGCCACTCAACATTTTTTGCCAATAAAACCCGAATATAAATTGATTGTTATTTTTACAAATAAAACAAAATTGTCCCTTTATATTATATTGTTAACGCTTCAATTGCGAAAAGTTTGTATATATGGTTTACTTCAGGCCAGAAGCGAAGCAACTAAAGTTTTCTCATATCGTTTCATATTGCATAACTAGTATAAGTTGGGGTAGTGTGCAAGTTTGACTTTGAGTCATTTGTATAAACAAGGAATGATTGAAGGAAATTTCAGACATTTAAAGCGAGTCGTAAAATGAGAACTATTATATGTGGGGGAAATGTATATTTGTAGAATGAAGGCATAAAATCGAGGCGAATTAGTTTTGAGAAAAAGTCTGTGAGGCGAGTTTGTGATAAATCAAAATATTTGAAGGGGGTTAAATCTAATTTTTTAGTAGAGGCCCTATCCGGCTCCATACTACATTGTAGTGTGAAGTTTTTTGTATAGATATCCCTTTGTTTGGCAGAGATAAGTGGACTTTTTTATTTTTCTTGCTTTACCCAGAGATTTCTTATAAAATATTGAAATTTGGAATTACCTATATAAGTATCGCTTTCTTTTTAGGGAAAAAAGTACAAGGAATTATAATATTTTGTGTATGTGTAGGAGAAATAATGCCTCGGTCTGTACCGATTCTTATAGATTTCGATGCATTCTATCCAAATTTCCAAACTTCATTGCGATATCTCTACGCACTTTCGAGATATGACGTTTTGAATTAAAAAAAAGTTGTAAAATTTACATTTTTTTTAAGTGCTATAACTTTTGAACTAGACTAGTTATTGGTAAATTGTTTTCACATTTATTATCACCTCTCAACTGTCTTTCAAAATTATTATTAATATAACAAATTTAAAACATTTTGGATTTTTATCATAATATTGTTCCTACCCAAAGTACCCCCAAAAATCGCGATTTTTTATTTCTCCTGTCAATCTCAAGTATAATTAAAATTAAAACTGTACCGATTCATATATATTTCGATGCGTTCTATCCAAATTTCTAAACTTCATTGCGTTATCTCTACGCGCTTTCGAGATATGACGCTTTGAATCGAAAAAAAAGTTGTTAAATTGACATTTTTTTTAAGTGTTACAACTTTTGAACTAGACTAGTTATTGGTAAATTGTTTTCACGTTTATTATAACCTCTCAACTGTCTTTCAAAATTATTATTAATAAAACAAATTTAAAACATTTTGGATTTTTATCATAAAATTGTTCTTACCCTAAGTACCCCCAAAAATCGCGATTTTTTATTTCTCCTGTCAATCTCAAGTATAATTAAAATTAAAACGGTACCGATTCTTATAGATTTTGATGCGTTCTATCCAAATTTCCAACCTTCATTGCGATATCTCTACGCGCTTTCGAGATATGATGTTTTGAATTAAAAAAAAAGTTGTAAAATTTACATTTTTTTTAAGTGCTATAACTTTTGAACTAGACTAGTTATTGGTAAATTGTTTTCACATTTATTATCACCTCTCAACTGTCTTTCAAAATTATTATTAATATAACAAATTTAAAACATTTTGGATTTTTATCATAATATTGTTCCTTCCCAAAGTACCCCCAAAAATCGCGATTTATTATTTCTCCTGTCAATCTCAAGTATAATTAAAATTAAAACGGTACTGATTCTTATAGATTTTGATGCGTTCTATCTAAATTTCTAAAATTCATTGCGATATCTGTACGCGCTTTCGAGATATGACGCTTTGAATCGAAAAAAAAGTTGTAAAATTGACATTTTTTTTAAGTGTTACAACTTTTGAACTAGACTAGTTATTGGTAAATTGTTTTCACATTTATTATCACCTCTCAACTGTCTTTCAAAATTATTATTAATATAACAAATTTAAAACATTTTGGATTTTTATCATAAAATTGTTCTTACCCTAAGTACCCCCAAAAATCGCGATTTTTTATTTCTCCTGTCAATCTCAAGTATAATTAAAATTAAAACGGTACCGATTCTTATAGATTTTGATGCGTTCTATCCAAATTTCCAACCTTCATTGCGATATCTCTACGCGCTTTCGAGATATGATGTTTTGAATTAAAAAAAAAGTTGTAAAATTTACATTTCTTTAAGTGCTATAACTTTTGAACTAGACTAGTTATTGGTAAATTGTTTTTACATTTATTATCACCTCTCAACTGTCTTTGAAAATTAATATTAATATAACAAATCTAATTTTTTAGTAGAGGCCCTATCCGGCTCCATGTCTATAGCTACATTGTAGTGTGAAGTTTTTTGTATAGATATCCCTTTGTTTGGCAGAGATAAGTGGACTTTTTTATTTTTCTTGCTTTATCCAGAGATTTCTTATAAAATATTGAAATTTGGAATTAGTTATATAAGTATCGGTTTCTTTTTAGGGAAAAAAGTACAAGGAATTATAATATTTTGTGTATGTGTAGGAGAAATTTCCAATAATGCCTCGGACTCGGTTTTCTCTTCAACTATCACCTTTTCTGAATCTTTTCCCACTAAATATCCAAAAGTGTATTTCGGCAATCACACTAAATGCAAACATGGAGAAAATGGAAATACTGAGGAGTCTATTGTTATTTTAAGCGGTTTAACGGTCTGTTAGCTTAGAGTACCTACCACCACCACCCGCCCTTAAGAGCCCCCCTTCTAGTAGCTTCACCGTTAGCTAAAACGCGTCTCCCATTTGTTGCGTACAATAGGTGTATAGTAGCTCGCTGTTTAGAGATAAATCAATTACTAACCAGGGCCAGCAGCAGTAACCAGCCACTATGGCATAGCAAAGTCAATGCGACGCGCTGTTGTAAGGGTCAATTAGAATTTGCAATTCATGGGGACCAAAACGAATGCGCTATAAATTTGGCGCTCACTGCCTCCAAAACTTAGTTGGATCAATTAATTTGGTCCTGGTGCTAGCACTACCATAGGTGTAGTTGCAATGTGCTGACAAAGTCAATAAATTTCTCAGTTAATAGTTCATTTACCGTTCATTATTTTTCAACGCCTGATGCCACCCGGTAATTGTGTAGCCACACCACTTTACTGTTTGCTCGTTTTTTTATTGCCCCACTCGTCGCCGTCTACAATTTAATTTAATTTTATTAGAAATAGAATTTATTTAGCCCCGTGTCACATAGTTTACTTTTTCACAGCCCTCGCCTGTGTTTGGTATAGTGTAAGCACCTATTCGAATTCAGGAGAACAATTCACCAAAACACGCTTCTTTATCTAAATATCTGATGTGTCCAGCACATGACTTTCTTATACGATGTGATACAGCTCTAATCTTTGGAAAATACTGAAGGGGTAGCCAATAATAATAATAATCCGATGGTTCTTATTTATTTATTTATTACCTACTTGGTATTGGTACCATAGAAACAGACAGACATCATGACGATAATAGTCAAAATGGAATCAGGATTACTATACTTTCTTATTACACCGTATAAGAGAGTAAAAATGCCGTGTCGCATCTGAATGCAGAAAATATCTCGCCTGAAAAAAATTCGCCAGTCGTTATTTCACGAGTCCGTGACTGTTCTCTCGTTGTGAGTGTGTCCTTGTAGGCCCCTGATGTAAGTGTAAGAAAAAGGGTCCGGGAACAGGCTGCACAAGCTACAGCTACATCTCAGACATTAAAATTCCGGTCGCGTTTCCTAGGTGAATATGCACATGGCTCTCTTTGAAGTTGAGCAAAGCACAACCCCACGGAATTCCCAGCTATCATTCCACCAAAATGCTCCAACGTTTTCTTGCGCTTGACCGAGGTAGCTATGATGATACAATTTGTTATAAACGAATTATTTTCTTCGGCGCACAACTGAGGGTGATGTAGCAGCAGAAGGAAAATAAGTAAAACGAACCGATTCACGTCTTTTATCAAACTCATTTCAGTTGTACACGAGGTTTTTTTAGGAGAAATTGAGTTTATGTTGGGTGGTGGGCCTTAGATTTTTAGAATGGTGGAAAAGTTGTAGATCGTAAATTTTCAGGATTATTTTCGATATACATTTTGACATTTTTTCAAAGTGCGATAACTTTTGAACTAGACTAGTTTTGGGTAAATTTTTTTCACGTGTATTATCACCTGTCAACTGTCTTTCAAAGTTATTATTAATATAACAAATTTAAAGCCTTTTGGATTTTTATCATAAAATTGTTCCTACCCAAAGTACCCCCAAAAATCGCAATTTTTTAATTCTCCTGTCAATCTCAAGTATAATTAAAATTAAAACTGTACCGATTCTTATAGATTTCGATGCGTTCTATCCAAATTTCCAAACCACATTGCGAGATCTCTACGCACTTTCGAGATATGACGTTTTGAATCCAAAAAAAAGTTGTTAAATTGACATTTTTTTAAGTGCTATAACTTTTGAACTAGACTAGTGATTGGTAAATTGTTTTCACATTTATTATCACTTCTCAACTGTCTTTCAAAATTATTATTAATATAACAAATTTAAAACATTTTGGATTTTTATCATAAAATTGTTCCTACCCAAAGTACCCGAAAAATCGCAATTTTTTATTTCTCCTATCAATCTCAAGTATAATTAAAATTAAAACTGTACCGATTCTTATAGATTTCGATGCGTTCTATCCAAATTTCTAAACTACATTGCGATATCTCTACGCGTTTTCAAGATATGACGTTTTGAATCGAAAAAAAAGTTGTTAAATTGACATTTTTTTTAAGTGCTATAACTTTTGAACTAGACTAGTTATTGGTAAATTGTTTTCACATTTATTATCACCTCTCAACTGTCTTTCAAAATTATTATTAATATAACAAATTTAAAACATTTTGTATTTTTATCATAAAATTGTTCCTACCCAAAGTACCCCCAAAAACACAATTTTTTATTTCTCCTGTCAATCTCAAGTATAATTAAAATTAAAACTGTACCGATTCTTATAGATTTTGATGCGTTCTATGCAAATTTCCAAACTACATTGCGAGATCTCTACGCGCTTTCGAGATATGACGTTTTGAATCCAAAAAAAAGTTGTTAAATTGACATTTTTTTTAAGTGCTATAACTTTTGAACTAGACTAGTTATTGGTAAATTGTTTTCACATTTATTATCACTTCTCAACTGTCTTTCAAAATTATTATTAATATAACAAATTTAAAACATTTTGGATTTTTATCATAAAATTGTTCCTACCCAAAGTATCCGAAAAATCGCAATTTTTTATTTCTCCTATCAATCTCAAGTATAATTAAAATTAAAACTGTACCGATTCTTATAGATTTCGATGCGTTCTATCCAAATTTCTAAACTACATTGCGATATCTCTACGCGTTTTCAAGATATGACGTTTTGAATCGAAAAAAAAGTTGTTAAATTGACATTTTTTTTAAGTGCTATAACTTTTGAACTAGACTAGTTATTGGTAAATTGTTTTCACATTTATTATCACCTCTCAACTGTCTTTCAAAATTATTATTAATATAACAAATTTAAAACATTTTGTATTTTTATCATAAAATTGTTCCTACCCAAAGTACCCCCAAAAACACAATTTTTTATTTCTCCTGTCAATCTCAAGTATAATTAAAATTAAAACTGTACCGATTCTTATAGATTTTGATGCGTTCTATCCAAATTTCCAAACTACATTGCGAGATCTCTACGCGCTTTCGAGATATGACGTTTTGAATCCAAAAAAAAGTTGTTAAATTGACATTTTTTTTAAGTGCTATAACTTTTGAACTAGACTAGTTATTGGTAAATTGTTTTCACATTTATTATCACTTCTCAACTGTCTTTCAAAATTATTATTAATATAACAAATTTAAAACATTTTGGATTTTTATCATAAAATTGTTCCTACCCAAAGTACCCCCAAAAATCGCAATTTTTTATTTCTCCTATCAATCTCAAGTATAATTAAAATTAAAACTGTACCGATTCTTATAGATTTCGATGCGTTCTATCCAAATTTCCAAACTACGTTGCGATATCTCTACGCGTTTTCAAAATATGACGTTTTGAATAAAAAAAAGTTGCAAAATTAAATTTTTTTTAAGTGCTATAACTTTTAAACTAGATTAGTTATTGGTAAATTGTTTTCACGTTTATTATCACCTCTCAACTGTCTTTCAAAATTATTAATAATTTAACAAATTTAAAACATTTTGGATTTTTATAAAATTGTTCCTACCCAAAGTACCCCCAAAAATCGCGATTTTTTATTTCTCCAGCCAATCTCAAGTACAACTAAAATTGAAAATGTAACGGTTCTTATAGATTTCGATGCGTTCTATCCAAATTTCCAAACTTCATTGCGATATCTCTACGCGTTTTCAAGATATGACGTTTTGATTCGAAAAAAAAGTTGTGAATTACATTTTCTCTATCACTCGCACTCAAGGGAAAGAGGAAAATATAGTATGGCGCATATTTCTACTGAAAATATTCATTACTATACATTAAATAAACTAAATATACTCCCTAGGGAGGAAAATGATTACTTTGGTTTATAGAATCGGGACAAGTAAAATGAAAATGTATTTTTTCATCTTTTTCGATTTTGATTTCAAAATTTCTCCCGAACGGAACAACCAACCACCATTTTCCTGTTGTTTCCCCATCAGATATAATTCCACCGAAAGATAAAATAAAACTATGAACACTCCAACCGAATAATGGCCGTACATTATAATATCTGATGCTATTTGTATTTGTGGAAATTCTCTAGCGCATATTATACAACACACAATATCTAACCTCGATATGGGTATATATACTGTGTGGGGCCTAAGATCCCCCGAGAGTAAATATCCGATAAATAGGAAGTGATAGACGGCTCTCCTACAATACTGCGTAGAGACAGACGCAGTTAATCACCGCTAAAAAGGATCTACGCTTTGCCGGCTACTTCCAGGATTATACATCGATTGCGTTCAAACAAATGGATTGCAATTTGATGGCTCGGAGGAAGTAAATTGTACCCTAAAGTATAACCGCGGCAAATATTAGTGCGATTAATAAAATGAAGAAAAAAATGGTTGCGCCACATTTGAATGGTGGTATATTTGAAAGGTTCGCAAGGATTGCAGAAAGGGAATATCTGGTGTGTCCAGCACATGACTTTCGAAAGTACTGAAACCATAGACAATAATAATCATAAACTGCATCCGATATATTATTAATATTAATATGCCAAATTTGCATATTTTATCCAATAAACAACATATAAGAATATAAATTGTGTTAGTATAAGAAATAAGTTTTGTGGTGGTTGCACTAGATATTTTAATATCACTCGAAGAACTTTCTATTGTTATCGAAATCCATTGAAAGAAAAATATTAACTTTATTTTTCGTCAAAAGTTGAAGAGTTGAAAGGTCAAGTTTCGGACGTTTTAGCTGATATAAAATTTTTCATGCATTCTGGTGAATTGCTTTGTGTTTGTGGGATAACCAGAAGAAAAGATCCAAGACAGAAGCAACACAATATCCCTAATGTGTGAGAGATGTCAAAGTCAAAAGAAGGCGAAAGTTTCTTTTCAGTTAGTTGGAATAATATAAAAGCCAGACAGACTAAGCTCCTACTGCAGCATTTTTCGTATTATAACCAAGCTAAAGTAATAATTATACAACAACCATAACATTGATAAGACGAAACAAAACGTGTACTTATATCTCTACAATGTTTTATCCTATGCTGTAAAGTTTAGCGAGCACACAGAGGGATCCATAGAAAAAGCCTGGAGGCCGTTTCAAACGCTTTAGCTACAATATTAAAAGTAGCAAGTTGTTTTGTGTGCACTAAACTAACATAGTAGTAGGAAACGTGTTCAAAATTTCACTTGAAATTTTGTCTAGATTATCCGCAGTGCAAAACATAATAGAAGGTGGATTAGTTTGGAAAACGCGCTATGAGAATATAACCAGCGGTGCGCGGTTTACTTGCAACCTATTTAGAAATCTTATTTTACAATTTTTACTTATTCCACTAAATGGATTTTGTGTTCATTTTATAGGAAGTGAAATACAATATTTCAATTGAATGGCGCCGGGTAATGCTTTTAGTAAATCACCAATGTAACTTTTCATGATTCTGGCGAGCATGGCGAGCATTTATTTATTCACAAAGGAAATACCTACTTTTGAAGGAATTAAATTGACAAAGGATTACAGTGTACTTATATAGTGTGCTTCAATGTTTGTAAATACGAGCCCTAACAACTAAATGTTCGGACAAAAGTAAATTTGATTGTCTTTTTCCATACGCGCAAAAGTTATCTAAATTAACTTCCATAATATTGATCGTTTTTTCTGTTATAATGCCAACATTTAGTTATATAAAAACGCAAATTTCGTAAAAATCCGCTCGGCGGTTCCAAAACTGTGGCACTTTAACGCAGCAGGATGGGAAAATTGTAGAAACAAAGAATTATTATTTTCAAAACGTTGGATCTAGTAGTCGGATTTTGATGAAATTTACTTTATTGCAAAGTTGGATGTTGGTTTTCTTTACAAAAAGTTACACAAGTTTTTATTTGGTGATTTTAGGCGTTTATCGGAACTTCAAAGTTGCACCTTTAAAAATGATAAAATTTTCTAGTAACTGTTTTAAAGAATCACAGTTTTGAAACCGCTTTTTGGATTTGTGTCAAAAAACATTTAAATCAAAGCTCAATAATCGTACTATATTGAAAAAATCCTGAAATGTTAATATGATTTTTTTTGTATTTTTTTCGAGTTCACAGTTCACTTTTCAAAAAACGTGTTTTTTGAGGGTGCTACCTACATTAAAATAATCACAGTTTTGGAACCACTGGTTGGATTTTGGTAAAATTTACTTTATTGCAAAGCTGGATTTTGGTTTTATGTACAAAAAAATCCCCAAGTCTTTATTTGGTGATTTTAGGCATATTTCGTAGCTTTAAAATTGCACTTGAAAAATGTGACGTAATTTTCTAACGACTGTTTTTAAAAAATCACAGTTTTGGAACTTGGGGAAAACGACATAAAGGTGCTTTCATGGCCCTCATCCAGTCCGGACCTAAAATGTCATTGAAACTCTTTGGCATAAAATTAAACATATTCTACGCAATAATCCACCAAGAACCATTGGGGACTTAAAGACCAAAATAGAAGAAATTTGGCACAGTTTCACGTCAGAATTGTACCAAAATTTGATAAATTCAGTACCTGCTAGAATACAGGCAGCTATTAAAGCAAAAAGAGATGTAACCTCTTATTAATGGTCCTAAATTAAAAATTATCCCAACATTTAGTTGCAAATTCATTTTGCAAAGTTTGCTAATTATTAAGGTTAAAATATTGTTAAATCCAATAAATAATTTTCTTCCATGCATAATATTGTTATTAAGGCTTGATCTTATTGTATTTTTAGGTGTTTACTAATTATTTGCGTAAAATTTCCAGTTCTCCTTTCATACTTCAAAAATTTACTTCTGTCCGAACATTTAGTTGTTAGGGCTCGTATACTTAAAGATATTTATTTTGAGGTTTATTTTCGTCCCATATTAAAAATATCGTCGGAAGAGAGCGAAATCAAAATAAAAGATGTAAATTTTCTCATACCATGAAACCAAAGTTTTAAAAGTCGGAAAAATTCACAAAAATACCTTTTGATTTTTTTACTTTCTTATAAAATGTAATCGTGATTTTCTCGGTTTCGACTTCAAAGATATTTCTGCTTACAAATTTTCTAAGATAACTTTAAAACTATCTGAAACCCAACACGATGATATTGTAAACCGTACGAGACGCTGTTATAGTATAGGGGTAGTAAATCCGTGGTTCGAGTTAGAAGATAGAGAGGGTTAATCTGGTGATTGGTGGTGGGTGCTTCAATGAACGCCTGGCGGAGTACTAGTCTCAGATGACTTGTTAAGGATCCCTGTAAATCTTTTAGGCGGGAATGTCGAGCTCTTTTCACAGCCTTTTGTGCACCAAATTATAGACGAGATTAAACTAAACTCTTTCCCAATTTTCCCCCGTAATACTCAAATTCAACATTAATTTTATATTAAAGAAAATTCATAATATAAATTTTCAATAATATGTAGGCACTTTTCCATTGATACCTTTTTTGTTTACATTATTAAAGCAAACAGTGTATATACGCTTGGACTAACGCACCAGATTAATAATTCACCTCGAAAAACCCCATTGATTCAATCTTTTGGTAAAACTGGAAATTTGCGCGCTTAGGTATATAAATAATAAAGTGGACGTGTAAATTGACTGTACGCTAAAAAATTCAAACTGCTCCAACAGACATGTGAATGATGTGATTGATCACAATGTTTAATCACGGCCGGGCAAGTTTTCAAGTATACGTACGTGTATGTGTGTGTGTGTGAGTGTTCACCCTTCATCCACCAACACACACACATTCAATCTAAATTAATGTAACTTGTGCGGTATCGTGGAACAAACCCCTTTAGTAATTCATATTAATTGTTAGAGGCACACTTCATTCTCTCCGGTCTCCGGGTCTAGTGTTGTATCTCGCGATTGCCGGATTTCGACAACGTTATTATTTAGAGGCGGCTGCATTGCTGCAGCAGCTTTGGTCGATTGAAATTCTGCTCAACCGGAAACCTATTTGGATATTACTAATATTCCATCGAATGGATACTCAGATTTGTCGCATTGTGTTAGAATTCTTTTAAATCAGCGTTTATATCGAGATAAAAGGTGCGGGTACTCAATTTTAAAAAGTGGTAATGATCCCCATGTTTTTATAAATGATTGATTATTCTAATAGCTCGATTGGCTTAGCTAAAAATATCAGATTTTATATTAAAAACTATATATAACAACTAAATGTTCGGACAAAAGCAAATTTTTGAAGTATGAAAGGAGAACTGGAAATTTTACGCAAATAATTAGTAAACACCTAACAATACAATAAGATAAAGCCTTAATAACAATATTATGCATGAAAGAAAATTATTTATTGGATTTAACAATATTTTAACCTTAATAATTAGCAAACTTTACAAAATGAATTTGCAACTAAATGTTGGCATAATTTTTAATTTAGGACCATTAATAATAGGTTACGTCTCATTTTGCTTTAATTGCTGCCTGTATTCTAGCAGGCATTGTATTTATCAAATTTTGGTACAATTTTGGCGTGAAACTGTCCCAAATTTCTTCTATTTTGGTCTTTAAGTCTCCAATAGTTCTTGGTGGATTATTGCGTAGAATACGTTTAATTTTATGCCAAAGAGTTTCAATTACATTTAAGTCCGGACTGGATGAGGGCCATGAAAGCACCTTTATGTCGTTTTCCCCTAGTTCCAAAACTGTGATTTTTTAAAAACAGTCGTTATAAAATTACGTCACATTTTTCAAGTGCAATTTTAAAGCTACGAAATATGCCTAAAATCACCAAATAAAGAATTGGGGATTTTTTTGTACATAAAACCAACATCCAGCTTTGCAATAAAGTAAATTTTACCAAAATCCAACCAGTGGTTCCAAAACAGTGATTATTTTAATGTAGGTAGCACCCTCAAAAAAACACGTTTTTTGAAAAATGAACTGTGAAACTCGAAAAAAATGCAAAAAAATCATATTAACATTTCAAGATTTTTTCAATATAGAACGATTATTGAGCTTTGATTTAAAGGCTTTTTGACACAAATCCAACCAGCGGTTTCAAAACTGTTATTTTTTAAAACAGTTACTAGAAAATTCTATCATTTTTAAAAGTGCAACTTTGAAGCTCCGATAAATGCCTAAAATCACCAAATAAAAACTTGTGTAACTTTTTTTGTAAAAAAAACCAACATTCAGCTTTGCAATAAAGTAAATTTCATCAAAATCCGACTACTAGATCCAACGTTTTGAAAATAATAATTCTTTGTTTCTACAATTTTCCCATCCTGCTGGGTTAAAGTGCCATAGTTTTGGAACCGCTGAGCGGATTTTTACGAAATTTACGTTTTTATATAACAAAATGTTGGCATTATAACAGAAAAAACCATCAATATTATGGAAGTTAATTTAGATAACTTTTGCGCGTATGGAAAAAAGACAATCAAATTTACTTTTGTCTGAACATTTAGTTGTTAGGGCTAGTAATATCGTTTGTAAATATTTTAAAATTGCACCAATTGACATAAAAGTCGTAAACAAATAGCAAAAATAGGGTAGGCCTTAAAATGTAACTCTGAGGCATTCCTAGATTTACATGCTGTATTCTAAGGAAAAAGTGTTAAGCGCTAGGTTAGAACCAGTTAATTAAACTCAAAGTCATCCAAACAAATATTGCAATTTTATGGCAAATCAAAATTTTGGGGAATTTTAGTTCCTATTTTCCAAGCGATTTCATTACATTTTTCAAGGAAGGCTTAAAATACGCCCCTCTTTGTCCTCGAAGTAACGTGAAAAAAATTAGAGATGGATAGGGGCTATTTCTATTTTTTATTCCTAGTAAACCCAACATGATGTTTTTTTCAATGTGAGTTCTACAGGGTGTCTCTAAAAGGTCTTTACAAAATGCTACCACAAGTTTTGGGCTAAAAATAATTCGTTTAAACCAAACATACCTTAGTCCAAAAATTCTTCCTTACTGAGTTACAGGGCGCTAAAAATATCTTTCCAAATAATTTTTTAAGTATATCTACAGAACGGTTTAAAGTAGAGACTTGAAATTTAGTGGGTTAATAAGTCTATAAGGAAGCTACAATGTGATGGTATTACAACCAAAATAATATTGTTCAGTGTCGTACTTATAGGGGGGGGGACTCAGTGTTTTTTGGATATTTTTTGTAGGGCATTGAATTTTTTTACAAAATAACAAGAATTATGATAGATACGCTCAAGACACGTGAAAAAGATATACTTGTTTGACTTGCGTTAACTCAACTGTTTGCGAGATATTTAATTTCGAAAATTTGTTTTGCATAAAATCAATTTGTGACTTACCCTGTAAAGTAAAAAATATTGAGTCACTCTAATACAGCTGATTCTACGTCCAAAACTAAGCATAAATAGTTGTAGAAACCGACCCCCAAAAATGTTTCGTTACTAAAATACAGGGTGTTGAAAGGTCTTTTTTATTCGCCCTGTATCTTTTTTAGGTATATCTACAGAACGGTATAAGATAGAAATTATGGTTAGTTTTGGACGTAGAATGGGCCGTATTAGAGTGACCCAATATTTTTAACTTTACAGGGTGTCACAAATTGTCGTTTTAATAGCAAAAAAAATTTTCAAAGTGAAATATCTCGCAAACAGTTGAGTTAATGTAAATCAAACTAGTATACCTTTTTTACGTGTCTTGTGCGTATCTATCATAATTGTTATTATTTTGTAAAAAAATTTAATCCCTTACAAAAATTATTCAAAAAAAACCCTGAGACCTCTTCGATAAGTACGCCACTGAACAATATTATTTTGGTTCTAATACCAACAAATTGTAACTTCCTTATAGACTTATTAACCCACTAAATTTCAAATCTGTACTTTAAACCGTTCTGTAGATATACTTAAAAAATTATTTAAAAAAACATTTTTTAGCGCCCTCTATTACTCAGTAAGGAAGAACTTTTGGATTAAGATATGTTTGGTTTAAACGAATTATTTAGAACCCAAAAACTTGTGGTAGGATTTTGTAAAGACATTTGAGAGACACCTTGTAGAGTCACGAGGAATATTTTGTAGCTGCCCTATTTATTTTCCTCCCCCATGCCAGTTTATTGTAAATTGCTTGTCATTTATTTCGAATGGTGTATTTTAGTTCATAATCGATTCAATTACGGTCAGAATAAAGCCGTGAAAGCAATAATCGCCTATTTCACATTAACACAGTAAATACAGTGGTGTACCCATAGAAAGTCGGCCCCATTATGTAGCTATTTAATCCTTTGTCAAAACTAGCCCCATAAGGCTCAGTTACGCCATCACTGATTATGACAGCGGGAAACTACTGTACCAAAGTATTTTCTCCTGTTTTAGCTTTGTCCATTATCGGTTTGGTTTTTAGTCGCAAGCCTTGGTTTTGAACTATTTATAAACTGGGTGCTTAGTTCGATGGAATACACACAACAGCAGCAACACACTGTGTTATTCATTGAATGTGTTTCAAGCGAATATAAATTGTTCATTGTGGTGTAAATTGGAACCTTGTATATAAAATGTTCGTCCCACCGCAACGTCACACTCGATTCTGGAGAGCCGCACACAAAACCTCAAACCGAACTTGATCAATTTTTTTTATAAAACACCCAAACATTTTTATTTATGCATTTATTCATTGTTTTCACATTTCGGTTTTTTAGCATTTTATTGTAGCTACCAATTACAAATTCACTACATAATTTTTTCTTCAATGGCTTGCAACATTCAATATAGGAAACTTGACGACTGCAATTTACAATGTGATGTTATTCAAGTCTCTAATAGAGGCCTTAATTAATGAACAAGTACCATTTCAACGTAGAGTGATCAATTAATTATTGACTAAGTCATTATTAGAGGCGCCCCCTTTATATCCTGTTGCGAATATATTGGCTTATGTATATACCTACTCACATCGGTCTATAGATGGGACCTTGTGCATACACCTCAAGCAAAGTTTGTGAATAGTAATTGGCTGGACGTCCCTCAAGTTTAACAAACTTGGTAATTTACAAGACACCTCTTTTGATTTGAATTGGAGACCCCATACCAGACATTCTACATAGTTAATAAGGCTCTATACGAACAATTTACACAACGATGGACTAGGGGGTTTTAGCAAACGAAAATTTTAACAGGAAATTGAAGGACCTTGTTTAGGTACATAATGAAAAGTAAACAGGTAACTTTATATTTGGTACATGACATCCGCAAAAAGATTAAAAATTTTATCATTTGAATTCTTAATATCACTGATAAATGGAACAGGAACAGATAGACCATAAGGCCTTGTGACATGTTCTTGGGGCACTTATAATTATACAGTTTTGGATTCTATGTAAAATCTTATTATTTGCTCCAATTAATTAGAACGATTTAACTGCTCATATTCCCTGATTGTTAGTGGGCAAAATGTAATATAGACAAGGACAAAAACCGCCTGGAAGCCACGCTGGAGTCTCAGCTGATCCTTAGCAATATGCACCGAATCCCTTGCCAAATAGTTTGGAAAATTGAACGTTTAGTTATACGACACGCCATAAAATAAAAAGAATGTGCAAGTCTGATGACAAAGTTAATTGTTCAATTCAATTTAATATCTTCTGAGCGGTTTTTTCTACAAAGTATCTAAAGTGTCACTTGTACAAATCATAAAAGTAAGCTCGTGAATCATCTTCGAATTTAGAACAAATATATATCTCAGAGCTGTAATTTCAAATTGTATTTTGACTATTTCATCATAAAAGTCCAAACTGTTCAGTTTCTCTAGTTCAACTCGCCTAGCATAGTGTAGTGTAATAGGTAACGACGTTTATGTTCGTTTCCGGCTTGTTTTATACCTTTACTGCAAGATATGTGTAGTGTACTCGTATAGCTATGCATTTATCTGTTCTACTTCTGTGCGATACAAATTTTACAGGAAATAATACCAAAAGAACCCGTCATCAAATATTGTTTTAATTAAACGCTCGACGAATTGTACAGAGTGATTATTAAACAGTATTTCCCGCCACGGTGATTTATTTTGTTTGAGAGCTTTCCGCGAAGATGAATTATGATAGAGTGAGTCCGGGGGATAAACGAAATGACAGATTTCGCTAAAAACACCTGCCTTTTCTATCTGTCTAATAAACGAACGTCCGCGCGAAAATGTAAAATCTAAACTTCCCCCGCACAACCTCAACATCGCTCATTTCATTTACCATCATTAAGGACCTACCGAAATATATTTGGTGTTAATAGAACAGCTGTGAGTCGCATTCTAGTTTTATGCCACACAACCCAGCAAATTAATTTATTTAATAATAAAAAACAATCTTTAACTATGAGAGTGAGCAAAAACTCTCGTATAACATCCAAGTTGGGGTCACTAACAGCTCGTAAAACCACGGATTCTAAAAATGTTTATGGTCATTGATTTACGGCTGTCGTATATTAGAGCACAATGAAGATGTATTCCGACCTGGGGATGTGTTTATAACTTTGGCGGGCCACATACTCACACACAATCTTTTCCACGACATTTTTCTGGGTATTCACATGAAAAGCAAATAAAGCGTACCGGGTCCTTGCACAACCAAACCAAAATTGTACACAATTTGCGTTAGAATACAGTGAGGTTAGATGCTTACATAGCTAAAAGAACATTAAAACACCTAAAAAAAATTGAAATAAGTAGCAGGGAGCATTTTATATTTAGATTTTACAACAAAGTTTATGTCACCCTGTATAAAGCGCTATACAAACTTTTAATAAGTGTTCAGGAGGAAGAATCTTAATTCTTGAAACTTATCTGTGTATAGAAAATGAAGATGGATTTATCTACAAAATTTAGCATATAATTAATTGTAACCGGCGCATCCGCCATAATTAAAAATTTTTAGTCAGCATTTATTTAGTTTATTATTATAGTTATTATTTGTGCCCAAGTAAATTATCTTATATGCCGGTTTAGGTTAGCAGGGAAATTTGTTTTGGGTGTAATGATTGTATTATAATGCAATTAAATTCATTTCAGTAAGATTTAATTGTAGCTTTCTTTAAAAAAATATTTTATAGTTTTTGCATCAGAATTATAATAGAGATAAGATTTATTATAAACTCAGTGATTCATTCCTAAGCTATAAGAAAATTTACTGACTATTCCTTATTTACTTTAGCTTACATTTGCTAAAGTAAGTGGACTTGAGCCTGTTTAAATTTTCTATTATCTCAAGCCACTTTGTATAAGTAAATACAAAAAACTTTTTGTGTAGGCAGATTGACATGTTGATTTCAACAACCACATCCCACACAAACGAATAAGATTGATTTAGCCTAGCGAAAAGCTTGTCAGAAACTTTGAGGAAATTGTGCCCGGCGCCTCCGCCAAAACACAAAACTTCCGATAGCACGATTACGACTAAGAATATACTTCCAATAGAGACCAATTAATGTATTTGTGTGGTTCTGCAGCGCGATAATAGGCTTTAGTGAAAATTGGGTTAGGAAAAAGAAATTTAATTTTGAGAACAATAATTTCATAATCGAAAGTTAAACATTTAAGTGTAACCGCCAAGATGAGATGAGAGATTAAGAAAGATGTTGTCTTTTTGTTTTAATTTGATTACTTAGTTTTTAGAAGACGGCAAAAGCGGCGGCTGACTTAGACGAATGTTCTCGGGGCGCTTGCTAGCTGAAAATTAACAAGCAACTCGAGACTACTTTGTCTGAGCAGAAACACGTACTCTTTCACAGAGATAATGCGATTTGCTTACACTAATAGGACATGAAGCAATTATAAAAAGTTGTACAAAAGTTGGATAAATTTTAATATTCTAATTTGCATACCGAAATTTACTTTCCATTTTAATGTAACTTTCATTTATTTCGCTTTAACGGAAAAGTTTCTAATTTATTATTACGGATATAATCCAATGGCTCAGCAATTCGCCGTGTTCTCGCATCAAACTCTGCGCCCTGTGCTTCCGCTTCCACTTTACAAATAAATTCCCACAAAATTATCCCCACAACACATCACAACAGATTCTACCTCCCGCATTATATTTAATTACCAACTTGCCGAAAAATCACTAAAGGAATTTGACTATCGGAGAGGGCCAATAACTGAAATAAAAGTGGCGCCATTAGACCCACACCTTACATCATCCAACTAGGTTATGAACCTATAAATATAACTGTAAAACTGGGTTGTCGTTAAAGACAATGTATGTAGTAACCCTAGAAAATTCTTGCCTTTACTTGGAACAAACCACCGAACAAAGTTATTTGACTTGCGGTGAGATATTATACGTTTAATTTACAGGTTCACTTAAACATTAAGCATTTAGAAACTAGACTTATTGCCATAAGATATTGCTGTTCCCAGACAACTATTAAATGTTAAATTAAATCAAATATATCATCCGAGTAAAATGCAGCAGGACCGTTTAAACAAATTCTGTCCATAAAAAGTATTGAGTCAATTAGATTAGCCATGGAAAAAAAATCATATTATTTTAAAGTATTCCGTATATTTAGGAAGTTTCCAGTAGAGGAAGTTTGGGTGTCCTGGGAAAGAAGTTGTGAGGTTGTGAGGCTAAATTCAAGTAGTGGGATTCATTTAGCTGTTTTTTTGGAACCGCAAGCAGTTGGACCAGTTCATTTAGCTGTTTTCCAGAAACTGCAAGCAGTTGAACCCGTTCATTTAGCAGTTTTCCTGGAACTGTTACCAGTTAAACCAGTTCATTTTCCTGCATTCCTGGGTGAATGGGGGGTTACCCCCACTACTTGAATTTGGCCTCACAACCTCACAACCTCTGTTCCAGAACACCCAAACTTCCTCTACTGTTTCCCAGTTAAAATTTGGCCCGCCCACTACATAGATTCATTAATTGTGTATTTAATCTAAGTTCCAAAAGCTCTATGATAAAAATCGAGCTTTAGGTTGTTTTACAGCTGCTATACCAAAGATTCTTCTACTTATATGAGTTTCAGTTCTAAAATTTACATAACCTAACACAGCGCTTGAACAAACAGCGGTCATTTTGATAAGTTTTAAAATTCGGCCCTCTCTTAATGATTATGTTATAATAACTTAATTTTAACTAAAAGATTCTATATTTTGTAATTTATGGAAGGGAAATAAACTATTTTCCCTGTAAAAAGTGTTTCCGAGTGATAATCTGAGGGCGTTAATTTGCCGGCACCGCACTTGCAAATTCCGCCGGAAATGAACACGGATTAATGCTGAGCCTTTTACGGTTTTGAATGAAGAACTGCCATCAGTTACTTCTGGACAAGAAAAAATGACCTAGCAAACTTAAATTTTATTTTAAGTGCTTGCTAATTAAATTGTAGCATTAATTCCATTGGATTATTTCGCAGTTTTTTTACTTTGTCGGATTTGACACTTATTGTATAACGGAATTGTTCCTTTTTGAAGGTATTAATTTTCAGAGCGCGCATAAAACCAAAAACCTAAAACATGACAGATGGCGCTTGTGCACTAGATAAATTAGCAGCCGCGGAAAACGTTCAAAAGGTAGTAAAATTTCAATGAAAATGGTTGTGATTAAAATATAAATGAGAGAGAGTCGGTCTTAATTTGATAAGAATATTAAGTTACAAGGAAACAAACACTGTAGAGTAGAGATGTTTAACATTTCCTTTAAATTTAATCTTAAAAACAAGATTTTCGCCCGTTTTTGTGTAGATAAATTAGCGTTTGAAGCAGTTGATTTATTTACATGCCAAATATTCTTCTTTCAGTAATTATCAACCGAAACCTTTCACCGTAATTATTTGTTTCCTTTTGTCCAAACCATCAACAAGATTTTTGCATCAGATTTATCAGAAAATTTCCTACACACAGATGATGTATTAAAAGTTAATATTATTGGATTGGTACATCGTTCATCCTAAAGACAGTTCAACAACAAAAACACGGAAAAATAGCGCAGGTTTCTCTTCGTTTATAGATGATGTATATATAACCCCTAGAAATTTATAACTGTCGCAAGGAAGGCCAGAATCGAAAACAACGTGGCTTTGTATTGAATTGAGCATTCATTTTAGCAAATGCGTGTCTGTCACATTTAACGAAATGACAAATCGTTGTAATTCTGTTTCTCCACCGGACAGACACGCACTTGCCTAAATGGAACACAATGTTCGTCAAACGATTTCGCATTATTCAAACATATAACCAAGATTCCCCTTTATATCGTATGTTATATTGCATTTGCTGGACAAATTAGTAAAATATGCCTCCCCTACCGCCCTCATACCTTTTTGACCACTGGAATTTTGGTATTTAGATTGGTTTGTGATTAGCAGCCACACTGTAATCAGGTTTTGGGTACAGGGGCTGTTTAACAATTAGTGAAAGGACATTTGGATAAAAGCTTTACTGTGTTGCTAGTTCTCAGATATTTATTATCCTAAGCCAATGAATGGGCGACCAAACACGATATTAAGTTAAAACTTTATCAATTTTAAATTTTTAGTATGCTCAAAACTAAACAAGTCGATGGCTTTTTAGTTGCTGTTATTATCGTCAGGATTTCACCAGTCGATAGTTTAGCGAAAATTAAAGGTGGTTTGTCTAATAAACTGTGGTGGAATGTTGCTTCCTTTCTGATGTACAGGGCATTAAAGAAAATAAATTATTTTAAATAATTTGCTATAAATTAATAACAAAAAAAGTTTGTCTTCTGAAATTTTGCATAGATCTTTTTTTTTTATTCTCTTATTAATAGTGATTGCAATTATTTTATTTAGAACACAGAGGCGTGCGTACGGGTTTCTTCAAAAACATTTTATTGAATAAAACGTACGCCACTGGTTTTTTTGCAGCACCAATATGCAGAGAGTAGTTTCCATTCAATTTAGAAACTTTTTTGTATCTTACAATTTCTTGATAACTTAACTTTTTTTTTCGTATTTATTAAAGAGGTTCTTCCCTATTAGATTTCCGAAAAAGCACCAGTACAAAGTTGTAGAGAAAAATATTTCCTACAACTTTCCTTTTAATATTTTTATGATATTGTCAATATTTAAAAAGATATTCAACAAATAAGTTGCAAATTTTAGGGAAATTTTTCTCTAGTTAGGTACTACTTACTACTACTACTTACTACTCTTTCCCCAAAATTTTCAACTTATTTGTTGAATAACTTTTTAAATATCGACAATATCAAAAAAGTTTAAAAGATAAGTTGTGGGAAATATTTTTCTTTACAACTTTGTACTGACTCTTTTTTTCGAAAATTTAATAGAAACAAAGTTATTCAATAAACAAAAAAATCCAACCCTTAATTGAGGGCTGGTGGAGGAAGGGCGGGGTCTACGAATGCACAAACTCAGTTTTAAACTTTCAGGGTGACCCTCTAGAAGATTCTACAAAAATTGGCTGTAGGGTAAAAAAAGTCTATTTGAAGCCTTTTTTCTCCCTTATTTACTGTACTATTAGGTTATTTTGAGTTAAGTTATCAAAAAATTATAAGATACGAAAAAGTTTCTAAATTGAATGGAAAATACTCTGCATATTGGTGCTGCAAAAAAAACAGTGGCGTACGTTTTATGCAATAATATGTTTTTGAAGAAACCCGTACGCACGCCTCTGTATTATAAATAAAATAATTGCAACCACTATTAATAAGAGAATACAAAAAAAAGATCTATGCAAAATTTCAGAAGTCTAATTTTTTTTGTTATTGATTTATAGCAAATTATTTAAAATAATTTATTTTCTTTAATGCCCTGTACATCAAAAAGGAAGCAACATTCGACTACAGTTTATTAGACAAACCACCTTTAATTTTCGCTAAACTATCGACTGGTGAAATCCTGACGATATAAACTGGGACGCCCTGTAGAGCGGAAGTTCAGGGTAAAATTACGTCAACACCAGGATCGGCTTTAGGTACTATAAATAAAGAAAATTTTCGTCTGTAATAAATACAATTTATAATATCCATGAAATTAACGTGAAATAAATAATATTATATTAAAGAGTAAACTGTGTGTAAAGTCACATTGTCACGTGTACATCACCTGAAAATAATTCTTCGTCATCAACTCTTATTCACTTTCCCTAAACCAAAACGCCATATCCGCAGTTAATTTCCAATTCTTGATTTATGCGGTTATTCCTCGTTGCGAAAATATAAATCAAATAAAACTGTTGCCTTATTGAAATAATCACCCACCGCCTCTGTATAGCCCCCGCGTTTTTATTTTGTATTTATTGCCCGTTATAACTTCTAGAGTCGTTTATTTTCTGTTAAACACTATATCTGAAAATAATGAGTGTATGTGTGTGCTAAAGGCTGCTGGAAATAATTTAGTATTCGAGGTGAAAAATGTGTTCAGTTAACAACAATGAAAAGAGGCCAACACAACTTGGGCGTATGTACATTTAACATTGATAAACTGTCTACTCGTGAGTTATGAGTTTTTAATATTCCGTGTGCTAATATTGCCCCAACTATGTGTTGTATATTAAGGCAAAATGAAACTCTTATGTACCTACTGCATGATTGTTATGTCCTAGTCGCTTTGTTTATTCCTTACTTTAATTTGCACCACAGGCAGTGGGGAAAATTATGTAGGTACTTAAAGCCGAAATTAATTTCTGTTTTCAGCAAATATTAAGTTTTTAATATTATTCCTGCGTTTTTCAACGGAAAAAGCGTTTGATATTTCCAGCCTTAAATTATCCATCCACAACAGAAAATTTCCTATAAATATTTAAATTTGTTTTTCTACATCTATGACAAAGTTCTCGCTTTCATTATGCCTGAATTTAAATTACGTTATTTGTTCGTTCAAAGCCCAATGTGACAACTGAATTATTTCGCTACAGCAAAGAAACTACACACGTACAATGCTGTATTGTGTATCCACAATTTTTCCGTCATCAGTTTGAGTAAAATCAAAATTCACTTCCGCTGTAGGTGTTTCTTGACTTTTACCACAATATAACACATTATAAATCGTTGCCTGTTGTTTGAATATGCAAACATTGAGTGGCATTTGGATTGGAAGCTCTTTCGCCTTAGTTAACATTGATCATATTCTTGGGCAATAATAAGACTGTTGTGTATACATTTAACACAATAAATATAGAAGGCGGATGTGCAATGAACAGTCAAGTCAAAAGCAGAAGTCCGTGAAATTACAATGCCTATCTATAGAATGGACCCTTTTATACAAGCGGCGCAGCCCTCAAAAACATAAACGACCTAGGCGCTAGCAAAAATACCTATCTATACACACTATGTACCATGAGACTCAATAAATAACTTTTTCATATTTTAAACCCAATCAATACGCGCTCGCTTACATAAATAAAACATTTAATTAAACAATTAAAAGTTGTGCTGCGGGTGTATAAGTACACACACTTAAATTGCTTAATTACTGTGTGCGTAGGCTATAAAACTGTAATAAATGACACGCAAAGGTAACATGTTCGTTAAGCCGTATATAGAGGAGCACAGGACATATTTTAATATGAGTTTGTAGTCAAGAGCAGGATAATTAAAAGCAATACCTCAACTCCTGCGTGATACATGGTCTTGCCAGTATTATTCACCTAAATACCATTACTACCCAGGTACTTTTCGCTATTACGACTCTCTGGGGGTGAATTTAATTTAAAAATTGAATCTGGAATTAGGTTGATTAATTGGACATAATAAGTTGGGGTTTTTTCGCTCGCAATTAAATTTATTAAAAGTGTAAAAGTTTTGTTCGTTTAGAAGATGTAAGAGGAGAGTATTTTGTTGAAGATTCGATATAATGTATAAAACAGGGTTTTTATGCAATGCGTAGAAAGGTCACAGTAACGCTAAGTTGGATGTTTGCTATTTTTAATTTTAAAACACTTAACCAGGTGGAAAATCAAGAAATATCTACGAGTTTTGAGCTAGTTTGATTTGAAATAATTTTGAAGGAAAATCAATATTATTATTAAAACTCGTACTGCTTTAAATGATGGATTATCAGCTTATAATAAAATTATAAATGTCAAATGTACTTTAATAAGGAAGTGTAGTATCTGAAAAAATCCTAAAATATAGTCTAATGCTTATTAAAAATCTATAAATGTCCCAATTACTGTAACTATAAAAATTTAGCAAATCTTAACACCGGCGCATCCGCCAAAGTCTCAACACCTTGAACTTTGTCCATTTTGGTTATTTCTTATTAAAGTTACGAATTTATATAAAATTTTCTAGATAATACAATTTGGAAAATGAAATTTCTTTCATTAGTTTTGTAAATTTCTAATAATAAACGAGTCCACCAAACCTAAACATACTTAAAATTAATTATCCTCCATTTCGTGCCTTGAAAAACCCTGCATTATGAGCTGTATAGTGCACTTCGACCAAACAAACTAAAACACCGAATAATTTACTTGCTGTAGTATGTGCACAAAAATAAAAACCAACACCCAACTTTTAAATGATCAAAAAACATCGCCTGGCATTCTATCAAACGACACACAGTGTGGCACAAAGACAGGAATTACTTTTTATAAGCCGGGAGTCTCGAGTAAAACTGACATAATTTGACTTTTAAAAATGACTACATTTGTAAAACAAGGTTCTGAGATGAAAACATATTTCGTGCCAAGACTTTCCACGTTGTGTGTAAGCAAAATTTACAAATGTTTACCCGTCAGTCACAAGCAAACGAAATGGACTCGAAAATAAGTTTGTTTTTTATGTTCGGAAGGCGACGATTGCATTTATTGTACTGCAGTGAAATAACTTTGTTTTTCCGAAATGTATTAGGCTTTAATTAAAACATCGGGTTTGTAATTTGTTGCTATACGCGGAAAACAAACTAACAAACACCCACGTGCGTACAAAAACTAGCGGTAATTATATAGAAAGGCAACTATGTTGAAGTAAAATGCAAAACAGGGACACTGTTTTCAATCAAATCGTCGTGTCCTCGGCATGGTTGCAGCTTTGTTTCAACCACCACAGTTAATTACATTTTCAAAGAATCTCAGTCGAAAGAAAACGTGTCGTGTTTGTGAAAATAAAATGTATTTTCTGTTCCGTTACATTTCGTATGACGGTCACGTAAATAATCTCATTGTTTCGACAGTTTACAAGGTGATTTTCGTATTTACATTAATTTTAACTCCACTTAAACCCGCGCAGCAATTATTATACCAGTCAGTTCCTTTCATGGCTATTTTGTTAAACCATCATCCGCCGCCGCGTCCGTCTTCAATACAAGCACAAGAAGTTTCGAATTAATGTTTTGTATAGAATTAGATTGGAATCGATATTTTTAATAATTAATAACCGAAAAAGGGGCGCGCACGCTCACGCTCTTACGGTCCTCGGTTATTTTATGCCTGTATGATGGGCCCTGGGATTATTGGCAACCGTTTGGTAAAATTGCTATTTTAAAAAGTAATTTAAATTAAATTGAGAAACGCCTTAATCGCTTTCTGTTCAAAATTACTGGCAACGGCCAAAAAAGATGGGTAAGAATTTAAAAGTCGTTTAAAGTCAAGCATGGTTAGTAAATATTTTCAAAGGCTTTGATTGGCGTTTCGATAAATTAGTTTCCGCGATACAAACATGGGAACAATTCGCGAGGTCGGCGCTTCACTCGAGATGTTCTTGTGCAAAGTTTAATTGAAAAAGCGGCGGCAATGACTTTTCTTCTTCTACTGGTCCTTACGAGAAAACGCAACGTTATGTTGTTGGATGGGTTTCTGTTGATGTACAATATTGTTATTTGATTCGTAAAACTGCGCAATGCAAAAATGGATCCTCGAAAACTAAACTGCTGGTCAATTGAAACCAAGCGAATTCTTAGGTTGAATTTAAAGTCAAATATTTTTAAAAGGAGAAAAGATATCAACATGAGGTTTTCAGGATTCAAGAGATAATTTAATTGCGAAAACACTAGTGTGACCCAATTTTTTTATTTTGAAGTACGTTACTATCTACAGGGTATGAAAGAAAGTCGTCTTTTTTTTCTCAAACTTTATACCTACCGGAATTCCACAAAATTTTTTTTATATTTTTTTGATGTCGATTTTTTTAGTCCCTGGTTAATGAGGAAAAAACTAATGTCTCAAAATTTTTATATCCCTCTTATTTTATAAAATACCGAATTTTTTATTAAATTTAATATTGTTGAACAGGTTTTTGCAATAATAATAATGCTGCCATTTTGAAAGCAAATGTCATTATGTGATATGTCGATAAAAAGGTAATTTTAAGTAGAATCTAATTCTTACGGAAAAAAATATACAGGGTTGTTTTAAAAAACTTTGAAAGTTAGTAGGTGGCCCTTCAGGTGAAACCGGAAGTGTCATCAGATTGTTTTAAACGTCAAAATGATTATTCCTTTCAACAATCAAACCATGCCAAATTTCAAATTAATACAGTTAAATGTAACAAAATGGTGGTGGTTGTAAAACGATTTCGTAGCCACTCGGTATACACGAATATGAGCAAATTTTTGAGAAAGTGAAAAACCCGTTTCGAGGATATAAGTCACTTAAACCAATGGTTAACATAAACTAACTAAATTCCTTTCTATTCCATTAAGAAAATAGCCTCAAAAAATGAATTAAAAAATTTACCAATTAGCGAACGTGTACCGATTTTTGATAAGCCACTGGTTACCAATAAATTAATGAAAGTACAAAAAGTGTGCTTTTTATAAGAAAGCCATTCATAAGGTATTATAATCAACTACAGAGATTGGTTCTTACAAAACACAATACGGCCGAACGACAAAAAACAAAGAAAAAATCAAATTTTCAGCAAAAATTCGGTATCTTATAAAATAACAGGGATATCAACATTTTGAGAAACAGGTTGTTCTCCCATTAAGTAATGACTAAAAAAATCTACATAAAAAAAAATAAAAAAATTTTTGTGGAATCACGGTAGTTATAAAATTTGACAAAAAAAAAAGAAGACTTTCTTTCATACCCTGTAGATAGTAATGTACTTCAAAGTAAAAAAATCGGGTAACACTATTGTTTTCTCAATTTAATTATCTCTGAAATCCTGAAAACCGCATGTTGATATCTTTACTATTTTTCAAAATATTTGACTTTAAATTCAACCTAAAAATTCACTTGGTACGTTTCAATTGGCCAGCAGTTTATTTGGAATATAAAGAAATATCATCTCAAATAAAAGTGGAATAAAGAACTGAAAATGAGGTGGAGGTTAGGTTAGATACTTCTGAGTAATATTTACGAAGAATTTGTTATTTATTTGTAAAACCTGCCCCTGTACCAGTTAAGAATGTTTTAACACCGGCGCACTCACCAAAATTTCAACTTTATAACTTTTGCTTATTTTTTGTTTGATTTGGGTACTATTTTTGGAATTTTTTGAGAAAGTCTTTTAGTGTATAGTTTGTTATAAATTGTATACTTACTGCGTTGTGCTACTAAATGATTTTTTTATTTTTTACCTAATAAAACTGTTGTTTATGCGGAATTATCCCTACACGATATTCCACGCTTCATCCAAGCTCTACCTCTAAAACAAAACCACCCTTAACAAGCTCTATTTTCCCCAAATATTTTCTAAAAAAAAAAAAAAACCAAAAAGCAATAAACACGCAATTATGGCGCATTGTATTGGATACTGTACACGAAGCGCATCCAGAATATAACTCTATTTGTTCTTGTTCTCCGAACGGCAGTCGGTTAATCTACAATATTACGCTGTAGACTTCGCCAGGGTTGCATTCTGCCACAATAGGCCACTGGTAATTTTAGAACAAAGCTTTTCAAACTGCACCCCACAACGTTAGTCGACACACAACTCACAATGACATTACTATCATTGTCTAGACATCTAAAGGTCGGCATCTATAATTTCATACGTGCAGCAGAAAACGACGGAAAATGTAAATATAAGAGCCTGGGTTATTGGAAAGTATTTAGGGGAAATTTTTTACAATTTACTCAATTACGCAATATGTGGAATAAATCACACAAATTACATTTTTATTTTCTCCAGGGGTTCTTTGTTTTAATTGGATAATCCCCGAATCTTGCACAAAAACTCGTTCAATTTCGCATATTTTTGGTATCTACACATCCGCCACATATGATTTAATTTTAAATACCCAACGTTTAAAATGCGTAAACACAATTGTTTATTTCTAATTTACACGGTCTGTTTATTTTGAATTTTGCAATTTATCCATTGCAGCACAATATTTTGCCCGTCGATATGTTATACACACACACACAAGCGCAGTTAAATAATTTCCCAAATAAATTTCGACAACATCAGCAATTTAATTTTAAATCCCATAATAATTATAATTATAGATTTGCCTAAACCACCAACCAAATAAAGTTTTGTTGTTGTTGTTGACTGACAGATGATAAAAGGAAACATCTAAAACAATAATAGAACATTAAATGGAACTAACGGCTGACTGTAAATATGTCCAGCTATTACAGCCGGGTGGCATACATAAAGTAAAAGGGGTCTGTAAAAAATAATGAAACGTAAGAAACGCGTTTTACTGGAGGCGACAGTAGCGAGAGGCTCCATTTCGTGAAGGCTTCAGCGCGAAATTTATATCTGTAATTTCATTTGGTATTTTATAGGCACAAATACACAACACATATACGGAATATCCTATAATATAATATCCATGATGTGTATTATCATTACTTTCAGCGTTCATCCTGCTATATTAATTTTTCTTGCCGTATATGGTTTAATATAAGCTCAAGAATCTAATTATTCTTGCTAATACATTAATTTAATACTCACACCCACAAAAATTAGTTATACAAACTAAATTTTACTATTTAATACAAAATGATTTTCTAGCTGCAACTAAATCAATTCCGTTCTCCCTCCTGTTGCCAATTTAAAATTAATGATGAAGAAAAGGCAGTTCGAAATCAAAACGCCCAACTAATTAAAAAATAAATAAAGCAAAAAGGTAAACGATTGTTTCCCGAACAGTATTTCAACTTCAATCTTTTGTTCATTTATTCATGTTTCGCTTTATAAATTTCATACCGTTTTAGATTTGTTTGAGTTTTGCAAAACCGATTCAAATAATACGGCAGACGAAGTTCTGTTCAAGTGTATACTATATATAGATATATAATATGTGGGGCACAACTGACTGAAAGTTATAAGCGGCCAATATGCACCAAACTGAAATCAACTCAAAATGCCACTGTAAGGCAGAAGTTTCTATTTATTTTATATGTACCATTCATCGTATATGTACCTAGTTTTAAAACAAATATTTAACGAAAATAGAAGTGGGTTTTGTGCTGCTGAAAAACAAAAGTTTGGAAATTAACGGAAACATTTTAATTTTAATATAAAAAATTTATTTATAGAAATTTCCGTTGTGCTTGAATTATTTTCAGTAGACACCTCGCCTCTCTCTCGTTCTCAAACGAGACAAACCTAATACAAAGACAGAGATAGTGTCTACTGAATATTTTTACGATTTTATTAGAAACACGAAACTAACCCCCTCCCCAGACCATTTTCTCGCCACACCACAGCAAACAGCTTTGCATTTTAGTCGAAACTGATCAAATAAAGTTTAGACTTTGTGGCTGTGGTCCTCGAGAATAACCCATGATAGATCTGTGTGTATATGTGCAGACCGAATGTCACCGTTGATAACGACAATGAATGATCATAACCACCTGTGATAGATGACTGTGTACAGAATCCAAGTACTTACGATGTTTGTGTACAGCACCCAGCAACAGAGCGTCTTTTCTGTGTTTGCATTAGACAAGTTTGCATCTTGATGCCTGTGTACTTTTATCCCTTGCGTTATCCCCTTCAAGTTTACCGTTCCAATGCAAGTATATTATCTGTGTTGACATTAACAAATTTACCATACATCATTCTTGACTTTAGTGAAACTCAAAGAATATTACTGTGCAACGTTTAGTTATGACTATTATGTATATGAGTTGGATGGAATGGATGTGCAATTTAACTGAACGACTGCGCTGAAATAGTCCTTAAATATATTATATAGTACAATAATAAATTTCTTGTTCCTTGTTATGTAAGATGTTGATTGCCTTTAAAACGTCTACCTCTCTGGAAACCATTATCTTTATTGTTCTCAGCGTGACAGATAAATAACTGGGACTGACGTTTCTATGGCGAGCTCTATGAATATATTAACGGAATGCGTCAATTAGTTGATGCTCTGACAATGCTCCATTGGAAATTTGCAATGTAAAATGATTATCCATTACTCTCCACATTACATGTTAAATCACTTATGCCAGTGCAGAGGTACAGCACAAAAAATGCATCACTATTCATTAGCAATTTTTTTAATCATAATCGAAGTGAAAAAGTTATTTTTACAAATAAATACAGTATTAATCCAATTCGGCTTATTAAATTCAGTTTAAAATGTGCATTCAATACAAATATTGTCACAAATATGATACTGTTTGTCATATAATATTTGCAAAAGCATTTGGAATTATTCAATAAACTACTGGAAAAACTAGACGGTAAACAAAGCTTGATTATAACTAAAATTTTATGTAAATATTTTATCCTATCACATTTCCCATGCAAATGAACTAGGAATTTGCTACCTAACCTAACTGCCCTGGCTCAGCACGCCGGGCGTACTGACTGGAGTTTGTTACGCTCGGCTTTTTATAGCCGGCCACGCCCTTCCACTTTCTTACGTCACACGGTAGGTAATGGTTGGTGTAATTACGAGTTGACAAAATTATTATAGTTCCACAATATTGATACACAGTCTGGATTTTGGTAGGGAAATTAACTAATTGTTTGGTTATACAAGTGGAATAACTAAACATTATGCATGCAAACATAACAAGCTTACACACGCAATGCTTTGGGACACATACGCTGAACGAACACAGGATTGAAATCGTCGGTGTGTAAAACATGTAACTGACAGTGCATGTACGCTGTTGGTACATTGCATGTTATTTTGAGATTGAATCCAAGGTTAAGGCACCTACACCTCGGATATAAACAATGTAATAATAGGTATTTAGTCGTCAACAATAATTTCATGAGCGTATTAGTGTTTGGCGATTTTCAATGGTGCTTCTCAGGCGTCCAACTCAACAATAAATCACACCGCTTTTTGCAAATTAAATTTCAGTAAAAACGCTTTGAATTTAAACTGTGACATTAATTATTTTTTACGATCTGCCATCCCTGTGCAACCCCTTTTTTCCACTCCCTTAAAGGTTGAAGTTCATTTGGTGTGACGTGCCACCCTTATTATTACATCTAATTAACACCGTTACTCCTTCGATTTTACACAAGAATGTGACATAAAGAAACCAAACGAATTTCTCCACTCATTAAAATCTGACATTGTACACGTTTCCAAATCATCATCATCAGTTCTCTGTGTGCCATCTTAATATACTGTTTTATTCGTTTCTGTCTTTGCCAGCGAGCTGGCGCAAATGCTCCACAGAGCTGAAGTTTTTTATTTAGAAATATGAGACGCGAGTTGGCAACAAAGTTTGGCATAAAACAGTTGACACTGCGTCTTGGTCTTGATGTTTGTGTTGTAAAAGCGGGGGATATCTTCGACTGTCAAGATTAAGAAAGGGGGAGGTGGAAAAATGGGTGGGTGCATTTAATCTGTTAACGCACACCAGAAACTCTTTTTTCGTTTTGTTTTGGTCACAAATTTGTTTTGTTTTATTTTGTTAAATCTATTATTTTTGACTGGGTTCCACATTATTAATTTCTTTGTTGCATGCGATGTTCGTTGATATAATCGTATGAACGTTACAGTTTGATCTAGATAACGATTTTAAAATTGAAATTAAAACACTGAAAATGGCGGCATATGCGCTGGAAAGTTTCATGGATTATCAGGGGTGGCTTCAGCAAAGGGCTCGATGAGTAAGTTATAGGAATTAATACGTATCTTGAAAGAAAGATAAATATTTAATAAAATGTGCAGAAAAATCGTAAATATCTTCTTTAGTTCGAGAATTATTACATTTTGAAATTGTACTGACACCGGCGCATCCGCCAAAAGTAGAAACGACTGAAGTTCGACTGAGATGAAATTTTTATTTGAAAACACTAGTTTACAAAATAATTTTTTTTCATGTATATTTGATGAGAGGTGGCTTTTCTTATGTATTTTCTCCCGCTGAATAACAAAATTAAGGTTACATTTTTTTGTATGAAACAGTTTTTGAGATATTGTAGTTTTTTCATTTTTTCTGCTTTAAAAGTCATATCTCGAGCTAGATTTGGTCGTTCTTGGTACCAAATGAAAGGTATTAAGATGACAAACATATACATATAATCGGATCTTTAATTGGTTAAGCGGTTCAAAAGATATCGATGAAAATAAACCAGATTCTTTTAAAAAATGTTCCGATCTCAAAGTTGTCTGCTTGTTGTGTGGAATGCAGGGTGGTCTGCTTTCATTGATATCTTTTGAATGGCTTAACCAAATATGTTTTTCATCTTAATACCTTTCATTTGGTATCAAGAACGACCAAATCGGACATTTCTAGCTCGAGATATGACTTTTAAAATGAGAAAAGGTCGAAAAAATTACAATATCTCAAAAACTGTTCTATAAAAATTTTTTTAACCTTGATTTTGGAATTCAGTGGGTGAAAATACATAAGAAAAGTCACTTCTCATCAAATGTATATTTTTAGTGTAATTGAAGTCATAATCCACGTTAACGAATATTTATATTACTAATAATATTCGAATAGTTGAATATCTTCCCTAACCTAACTTAACGTCATTTATTTTGGGAAAACAGTTTCGCTGGAAAATATTTCGTATTCCTCAGACGTGTTTCTTAAAATTTCCGAGTAGAACAACAACTTTGCGACTCAATTCCATGTAGACCTAGTCAGATTGTGTAATATTTACCAAAAAACTATGTCCTCCACTCCCACGATGTCACAGCCATAAAATTTGTGCAGCAATAAATTAATACCTTGTTAAATTGTTAACCCATTTAGAACGGATGCTCAACAACGCACGCACGCATCCACAAATAAAAAGTAAATTTGTGTCAAATGGGGTGCGGGTGTGCGAGTGTTGGGGTTGGGAATACGCGATCCCCGTACTGATTTACGAGTGGTCAGCCTGGCCTTCTTTCCTGGTGCCACTTCAGCGGTTTCATGAATTATTATTAATTACCCCTGAAATGTTAATCATTTATTTGTATATATCGTATAGTATATGGGGCAGTTTTTGCCGCACTAAACCCTTTTCGCCCTCGGATAATTTATTATTCTCTTATGCAATTTATATTTGTTGCACCAAACCACCAGAAACTTATGTTTTACTTTATACAACGAAAACATCCTCTTCTAAACCATTAATACTTAAGTTTAGGCACAGCAGTGGAAGTTTCCGGTGAAAGTTTTCAGTAAATCTTGTGTTTAAACCCTTTTCAATTATAAAAGATTTAAGTTGTTGAGTACGATTCGGGCTTTTTATTTAATGTGTGGTAGAGGGCGTGCGCACCACACGAAAAGTACTTAATACTTTCAAATACAAACTCTTAAGGTAAGAGCATCTGGGCTTTATCAAGATTACCATTATATGAGCGAAAAGGGATGCCCGGAAACGCACGTTAACCATCCAAGCAAACGCCTGGCGCTGTTTGATCTCTAATTAGTCCCTCTGGTCGCTTTATCGTATTTTCTCGCACTTGATGGAACGCAACGAGACTCTAATCGTATTGACTTTACTGTTTTATTGTGTGTAGGTGCCACAATATAACTCATATTATAAACAGAAATTCTAACCAGATTTTAGTTCACTTTCTGACTTCGAAGATGTCAATTTTACGGACCATTTTCAGGGGTAGAGTTCTTCTAGATATTTTTGTGAAATATTTTCCTTATCTTCATAAATTCGGAATTACTGTCTGAGTCTAAATACCAAAGTTCAATGTTGCTCCTAACAAATAATTGGATTCATTACAAAACGCACGCAATATGAAATAATCACGCATAATATGCCGGCATTGATTTGATTTAAATTAAAACTTATTACAAGAGATATTTTACGTAAAGTTTACATCATCAACAATCAATGGATGCACGTGTTTCCCCCGACTTATTTCTCAATCGCTGGCTGCACTATAAATACAAATGTCGCTTAGATTTCTGCACGATCTTAACAGCAATAGTTCAGATGGAATTTGTAACGACTAGTTTCTGTAAGCAATTCGATTATAGAGAGAAATTTCGTGTGGATTATATGGATTTTGTTCTTGATATCCAACAAATCATGAGCTTAAAGTAAAAATATGTTTTCTATAGTACTTATTTAAAATCTATATTTAGTAAAATTAAAGCATTAATACGAACCCTAACAACTAAATGTTCGGACAAAAGTAAATTTGATTGTCTTTTTTCCATACGCGCAAAAGTTATCTAAATTAACTTCTATAATATTGATGGTTTTTTCTGTTATAATGCCAACATTTAGTTATATAAAAACGTAAATTTCGTAAAAATCCGCTCGGCGGTTCCAAAACTGTGGCACTTTAACCCAGCAGGATGGGAAAATTGTAGAAACTAAGAATTATTTTTTTCAAAATGTTGGATCTAGTAGTCGGATTTTGATGAAATTTACTTTATTGCAAAGGTGGATGTTGGTTTTCTTTACAAATAAAGTTACACAAGTTTTTATTTGGTGACTTTAGGCTTTTATCGGAGCTTCAAAGTTGCACCTTTAAAAATGATAAAATTTTCTAGTAACTGTTTTAAAGAATCACAGTTTTGAAACCGCTGGTTGGATTTGTGTCAAAAAACATTTAAACCAAAGCTCAATAATCGTACTATATTGAAAAAATCCTGAAATGTTAATGTGATTTTTTTTGCATTTTTTTCGAGTTCCAGAGTTCCCTTTTCAAAAAATGTGTTTTTTGAGGGTGCTATACCTACATTAAAATAATGACAGTTTTGGAACCACTGGTTGGATTTTGATAAAATTTACTTTATTGCAAAGCTGGATCTTGGTTTTATGTACAAAAAATCCCCAAGTCTTTATTTGGTGATTTTAGGCATATTTCGTACCTTTAAAATTGTACTTGAAAAATGTGACGTAATTTTCTAACGACTGCTTTTAAAAAACCACAGTTTTGGAACTTGGGCAAAACGACATAAAGGTGCTTTCATGGCCCTCATCCAGTCCGGACTTAAATGTCATTGAAACTCTTTGGCATAAAATTAAACGTATTCTACGCAATAATCCACCAAGAACCGTTGGGGACTTAAAGACCAAAATAGAAGAAATTTGGGACAGTTTCACACCAGAATTGTACCAAAATTTGAAAAATACAATGCCTGCTAGAATACAGGCAGCTATTAAAGCAAAAAGAGACGTAACCTCTTATTAATGGTCGTAAATTAAAAATTATCCCAACATTTAGTTGCAAATTCATTTTGTATAGTTTGCTAATTATTAAGGTTAAAATATTGTTAAATCCAATAAATAATTTTCTTCTATGCATAATATTGTTATTAAGGCTTTATCTTATTGTATTGTTAGGTGTTTACTAATTATTTGCGTAAAATTTCCAGTTCTCCTTTCATACTTCAAAAATTTACTTTTGTCCGAACATTTAGTTGTTAGGGCTCGTATACTTAGTACTAATTGTTTTCTTTCTTAAAAAACAACTTTGTTGTTTTAAAAATATAACAGATAATTATTTCCTGTATGTTTTAGTGATAAGAGCAAAACGCTTTCCATATCGTCATTTTATTAAAATACTGGTCGTGTTGCAGTAGAGACATGTAGGTCTCTAGTGGCCGTAAGTTGCTGGCAAAGTAGTGTTCGAAATCAGAAAATACAATGGCATTTGTAGCAATTTAAATATTTGTTTGGTAACTTTTGCAGCCCCAACAAAAGCAATAACAAGTTAAAAGTTCTGTGATTTTCACGGTTAGCGAGGCATTATGACCCAAGAAACGTATAAAACCAATTTACTTCCACTACTTATTACAATTCCCTTGATAAAGAAGGGAAATAAACACAACAATGCATTCTAGCACCTTCTGTGGCAGAAAACCCGATAAATTGAGCTTAATATTGATTGTTATCGTATACAGATGGATTGTTAGCGTGAGTTGAACAAGTTTCTCTTTTACTACCAACGTGGTGATTGTGTCTGTTGATATGAAATTCAGCAGTTCGTTGTTCAACATACTGTTATTATTTTCTGTGTTTTGTGTGTTGACAATTCGGTATTTCCACAGCTTTACTATTCCAGAGTATGACGCAATTCATAGGACTAATCAAATGATTCTGTTTCGAGTCACATTAACCAAATTAATTAAATATTAGTATTATATCCTCCCCTAAACCCTTCCGGAAGAGCAACCCAACAAAAAACGCAACAATAATTTTTCGGTTTTTTTTCCATTTCAAAGGCGTAATATGTGTGAAATTTCCAATGCAATAAAACCCAATATTTCACTCCTTTGTATCGTATATATCAATTAACCGTTCAGTCATTTATCATAATAGAATCCGCACACACCAGCAGCTCTCCCTTCAATTCTACGCAAGCGCTTCCGCTGGCAATGAATCCTAATTAGAGATGAACTTGATTTATAACAAAATGATAAAGAATGTAAGTTGCTTATTTCATTTTGCCAATGGATGCTCGAGGACCTCACGACCTCTCCAGAGACTTGCCATATGTATTGGTGGATTGTAGGAAAAACTGAGTGTTTTTACTTTAACAACTACTGACAAGCGTTTTTATCTTCGTTCTAATGGATATTTCATGAAAAAAAAATCGACCTAAAATGCTCTTTGGGGGAATAATTGAATTATCGGAAGCTGTTTCAAGGTATTACCGGTTGGTTTCTTAGGTGGGAGGATTCAAGGGTGAAAGTTCATTTTGGAAACAATTTTACTAAGAATGAGTGCGGCTAAATTACTATACAGAAGACTGGAAGATAAAAAGTGAAACGTGGCATGTATTCAAATAATATGTAGGAAAATATGTACTTACTTTATATAATTGCATTATTCCTAACCAGCGTCTCTTTATACTGGAAAAGCGGTTTTTCAGGCGATAATTAAACTAACAATAAATTTTTTTCTGGAATTAATACTTTTTTGTTGCTATTTTTTAGCCAACAATTTTACGAATTCCATCCAAATAAATATACAGTATGTTTTATTGTTTTATCTATTGTGAAATCTGTGAAGTATAAGAAACCTTGGCGAATATTGTCGATGGGGGAACATCGCCAATATTCAAAGATCCAGTTTCAGGTTGGCGCATTAGTGCTCCAGCTCATGATTAATGTGTTTTGAAATGTAAACATATCGAAACTAGATGTTTGCGGGGTTGAAAATGCATTTGCGACTTGTTTATCCTGCAATATTAGTTCCCAAATTCGATAAGACCGCTCTTACAATCCAAACCATTATCAATCAACAAGGAAACTGATGATATAATAATTGATGTGTTGCCAATGATGGGCTCTGGAAAATAAGCGATGGAACAATTTCCCAACATAAGCAAGGCAATAAAAATTCAGTTTAATATTTTATGCGCTTTGAAACTGGTGTACAAGACGTTTTGTAGAGCAAAGTTACAATTTCCCGAATCCTTGGCTCTTAACTTTGGCACGATCACAAAAGAAACATTTAAAGTTGAAATCTATTTACTTGGTATATTCTTGTCACTGGTGATTTTTTCGTCTTCTGCGTGTGTTATGCTTGGAAAACTTTCCATCTAGATAAAAGAACAATGAGAGTCATATTATTAAGTATTATAGGTTCGACTGTTGCCAAAAACTCAAACAAACATAAAGAACAACTGCATAGTAGTTGAGATTTGATAATGCCGTTGGCGACGGCAGCGGCGGTGGTGGCAACGGCATCGGTGCGCGGTGTTGGATGAGGGAAAATATGTCGATAGCCATCTTTTGTTGGGAAAAATTGATAGGGGCGGAACACACTCATATCGTTTGTAACTTATAATTTATAGGAAATGGAATTCCTTTGTGATTTTTAAGATACAGCACGTAATATTTAGACGGAGTATTGAGCAAATATTTGAACTATTTTTACATTTTTCAAACACGTAAAATTGCAATCTTTATAACCGTTATAATATTTCACTCGTCATTTTGGTTCTGCACAGCGTTTCACAATTTATATCTGCATACACATACCTTTGCTGCTCTTACAAAAACTCATCGTCTTTTTTATTACCAACAACTCAAACAAATTCCTCAACATATTACCCGTTTGTTTAGAAAGAATTCCCATTTACTCATATATCCCTATTCCTCTCCTGTTTAACAAACAACCTTAACATTAAGTAATTGCCTTTGTTTTTATTGAAACCGACTGTACACGCTTTTGAATCCTCTCAAAACTGACTGTGAATCAAAATAATAGAAACTTTTTATCGCAAATTTCCTAAAGAACCAAAAAAAGTAGTGAAATATCGCAATTTAGTTTAAATTCTATCAAAAAATTATAAGTTACCATTGTCTTCATTAATAATACGAGCCCTAACAACTAAATGTTCGGACAAAAGTAAATTTTTGAAGTATGAAAGGAGAACTGGAAATTTTACGCAAATAATTAGTAAACACCTAACAATACAATAAGATAAAGCCTTAATAGCAATATTATGTATGGAAGAAAATTATTTATTGGATTTAACAATATTTTAACTTTAATAATTAGCAAACTTTACAAAATGAATTTGCAACTAAATGTGGGATAATTTTTAATTTGGGACAATTAATAAGAGGTTACGTCTCCTTTTGCTTTAATAGCTGCCTGTATTCTAGCAGGCATTGTATTTATCAAATTTTGGTACAATTCTGGCGTGAAACTGTCCCAAATTTCTTCTATTTTGGTCTTTAAGTCCTTAATGGTTCTTGGTGGATTATTGCGTAAAATACGTTTAATTTTATGCCAAAGAGTTTCAATGACTGGATGAGGGCCATGAAAGCACCTTTATGTCGTTTTCCCCAAGTTCCAAAACTGTGATTTTTTAAAAACAGTCGTTAGAAAATTACGTCACATTTTTCAAGTGCAATTTTAAAGCTACGAAATATGCCTAAAATCACCAAATAAAGACTTGGGGATTTTTTTGTACATAAAACCAACATCCAGCTTTGCAATAAAGTAAATTTTACCAAAATCCAACCAGTGGTTCCAAAACTGTGATTATTTTAATGTAGGTAGCACCCTCAAAAAAACACGTTTTTGAAAAGTGTACTGTGGAATTCGAAAAAAATGCAAAAAAAATCATATTAACATTTCAGGATTTTTTCAATATAGTACGATTATTGAGCTTTGATTTAAATGTTGTTTTTTGACACAAATCCAACCAGCGGTTTCAAAACTGTGATTATTTAAAACAGTTACTAGAAAATTTTATCATTTTTAAGGTGCAACTTTGAAGCTCCGATAAATGCCTAAAATATCACCAAATAAAAACTTGTGTAACTTTTTTGTGAAGAAAACCAACATCCAGCTTTGCAATAAAGTAAATTTCATCAAAATCCGACTACTAGAACCAACGTTTTAAAAATAATAATTCTTTGCTTCTACAATTTTCCCATCCTGCTTGGATAAAGTGCCACAGTTTTGGAACCGCCGAGCGGATTTTTACGAAATTTACGTTTTTATATAACAAAATGTTGCCAATTATAACAGAAAAAACCATCAATATTATGGAAGTTAATTTAGATAATTTTTGCGCGTATGGAAAAAAGACAATCAAATTTACTTTTGTCCGAACATTTAGTTGTTAGGGCTCGTAGTATCTATAATAAATATAGTTTATTCCAGTGGCGTACCGTTTTCTTTTTAAATGAGTGAAGAAACAAACAGTAGTAATTGACCTGAAACATAGTCCCTAACATCACCCGCGAAATTCAAACATTGACAGATGAAATACGGCGATTTATACGATTAGCAGTCGCATGGAGGTGATGATACGCTCGGTTTATCTTTATGCTTAGTTATGGCAACGAACAACGTATATTATACATTATGCATCGAAAATCTCTCACCCTGGTCCTTGTGCTAATAGAAGAGGGTGCGACAAATTTACTCACACTCGAAGCTTAACTACCCCTCAACCCCACGTCACACATAAAACTTTCTCTTAATTTAATATTGCGGTGGTGCTCCGCCGCCATAGAAAAAATACAGAGGCAGAGTTGCGGTAACAACTTGAAATGTGGGGGAAGCTTTCAATCAGCTTTTTTGATGCCCCCAGCTTAATGACTTAATGGGGCATGAAAGCTGCAGTTAACGTCAGTGTAAAAGTTTGGGTTTTTTGGGTGGCTCTAGGTGGAAGTTAATATTCAAAAAGTGTGGACACTTTAAACTTATTCAACTAGTTACTTACGTATTTTCTTTAATAAATATTTTATCTTATAAAAAGTTGTTTTTTTAGTTAGCTGTAGGTTAAAGGAAGCAAGTAATATTTCATACAAAGATTGGCGAATTGTGATTTTGATAAATGTACAAGATGCATAAAAGAGCACGAAATCCCGACAATAGACATTTTTAATACACTCAACAATGCTGTGCATTGAAACTGTCAGAAACTCTCAAACAAGTCGAAGAGAAAATTATTAGAAATGTTTATTGTAGAAGGCGAAGTTACACCGGCGAACGGCAAACACATCTAGAACTTTGTGTAAAATTGATGCCTTTTAAGAGAAATAAGAAACTATCTTCGCGTTTCCAATATTTCAGCCGGGAAGTCTACCAGAACGGGGAAAATTACTCATGTCCATTCAAAACTTATGACGACATTCGATTTCAATTGCCCAACATCGATCATTGTTCTATATTATTCATGTGCTGGCAATAAGGCAAACTCCTAGTTGTGTGATGGGGACGAGCGGATATACGTGAACTTGAGGTCATTTAGCAAAATAAATTGAAAAGTTAACTGATAGCTCCAACAAACTTTTTTTAGTTGATTAAGTTTACAAGTTTCAAATTAAAAGTATATTGCCTGGAATGTAATATAATCAGTTTATCACACATGCAATGGGAAAAAATAGGTATACCTAGAATAAAATTCGTTTGCCCCGGCGAAAATTTATTAATCTTTCGTAAATTTACCCTAAGATCGTAAAAAAACCGGAGGGGACATTTTCTCTATACAGTCATTCAGGAAAAGAGCTTATTTATGTCTACCTTTTTGGCTTTCACCCGCTCTGTACACAAAGACACGCGCACAATTTACTAGTTTTTATTGAAAGATAAATTTACAGCAGAAAAAATTCCTTATTTAAATCTTATTATACCTTTGGAGGGAACAGTAAGCTACAGTGTAAAGTGGCGCGTGCATCACAAGTGCTATTATTAAATAAAATTTAGATGCCAGTATTAATAAGCATAACCATAATTATTCTGATGAAGTCCAGCGACAGCTCATCAATTACGTCCAAAACTACACAATACACAAAAATATCCTTCCACTACATCGCATTTTTTAACCAGATTTTCTGTATCGAATTTCCATTAATGAGCCAAAGAAAACACAATCAAATTATTTTTCGGTGTGTTTGTATTAAAATTTCGTAAACACAGAAGGCGCGGTTATAACGGTGGCGTTGTTTTCCGTTTTTATTTTTTTCTATTAAAAGATAAGACATTCCTGTGTCATCTTCCTGGGAACTTCCTGGGGCTAATGTGACCGCTGAGAAATTCTCATTAATGTAAATGATATACTGAGCAATATAGCCCGAGTCGAGCTCGTATTTCAAACCCCCATTGGAACGAGAGGATTTTATTCTCTATCTGCGACATCCGGATAATGTTTCCTTTTTTCTTTTCGTTTAATTTTACAAGATCGAAAAGAAAAGTGAATTGGTATAATTTGTGTGTATAACAAAGTCTTAATTTTTCGTTTTTTTCCATGTAGTACATCACAGTGAAGTTACTACATTTTTCTTGTGATACAATTCAGAAATACTTATTATGTTATTTGCACAGAGATTTTAGAATTGTACGATAAAGCGACGCAAAAAAGAAAAAAACTGCTTACTTATTCACGTACAGGAAGTCGTCCAGAAGCTGGAAAATATTCTCTTCATCATTAGTTTAAGGTACTTTATTCCTTAATGTTAAAAGTGTACGAGTATTGAAGAAATACAAACATTTCATATTTTTTATCATGCAAATTATACTTACTAAAAATCCTGCTCTGAAAACATGAAAGGACATCATGTATGTTAAAACACCAAAAACGATGACTACAAAACTGTCGTACATGGTGCGGTTGTGGCTTCGGTTTAGAGGTCGCTTTATAATATGAATGACATTCCGTGTTACTTTTAATTTCCACAGGGAAATTGGAAATGCAGACAGAAGTAGAATTTACACCCATGTAATGGGTTTTGTGTCCATTCAAAATTACTGCAGTTAACGTTTTTATTATACAATTTGACAAGCTTCAAATACCACAGTGCAAAATAGTGAATGCTCATTAAGGCCGATGCTCGCGCCGCGACGCGGTACTGCTGATCCAGATTAATGGGTTTGGCGGATGTTGTTTATTAACAACAATTTATTTTATTTTTATTTTACAAATATGTTTTTTTCAATTTCTTAAAATATAGATACTAGATAGATCTAATTTAACAACTTTTACAGATAAATATTTTGAATCTGAATTTGAATTAACCGCCACCCTGTTGAAATGCTCTAAATATTCGTTAACTTCTCTCATCCGTGGTTCTATACCACTTACGACTCGAATCGCACTTCTGCCCATGTTGTTGTCACGCACACCCGCACTTGCGCTCTGGGCTGCGAGGCGCTCCTCGATTTTATTTTTAAACACGAAACTGTGGTGAACATGGTTACGATTGTTACGCCTGCGTTTTAGTTACTACTTCCATTTTTTGTCATTGCACATTCAAGTTGGAGGCAAAGACACCTTTTTTTTAAACACGAAAGAAACTGTTGTGAACAAGGAACAAGCGTTTACGCCTGCGTTTTTTATGTAACAGTTGTTGTTTGTTTGTGTGTCTGTGTGTGTAAGTATGAGGTGAAACAGGTTAGGTATTTGTGTTTTTTTTGTGTGCAAACAAAAGTTTATTCTTAAAATGGAAGGCGAAGGAAGTGACACTGTAACAAATATTAAAAATTGTGAAGACATTGTTGACTTTTTAATAAAATTTAAATTTAATCGACTGTGTTACGATGATAAATTGTTCGTCAAAGATTTAGAGGTTCCTCATCCAGACCTAAGTAAGTATTTAATTAATCAGGGTAAACCGCCTCGTAGTTTTGTTAATCATTGTTACAGTAAATGTAAATGGTTAACGGGTAGTTTCATTAAAAAAAAATGTTTTGTTGGCCATGTGTTTTATTTTCAATTCGGGTGAAGAAGTTTGATCAAAATTTGGCTATAACTGTCTGAAAAATTTAGGTCACTCGATTGAGAGACATTCAAAAAGTCAAGAGCATATTAGATCTATGTGTAAATTATAAGTTTTAGGCAAACAAAATAATAATAACCGTCCTAGATTCAGCTCGTCAAATCGAAATTCGAAGATTTAATGATTCAGTAAAAAAAATAGAGAAATTTTAAACAGATTAATCGATATTTGTATCTTTCTTTGTAACCAAGAGTTTGTATTTAGTAGGTACTTATGCAAAATATTTTTCTGAGTAGAGTAGAGCTCCTTTTCCTAAATTTCATAAAAACATGATAAAAAACTTTCCTATCAAGGCAACCAGGCATGGGACGTGAGCAAGATTATTAAGCAAAAAGTACCCTTAAAAAGGATGACCTTGAACCACGAAAAAAATTTTGCTTGCGGCGCTTTTAGGCTCGCTACGTTCGCGTCTTTTTTAACTGCCTCCCCCGACTAAATGACTACGAGCCGCCACTGATTAAAAAATTAAATTTGCTACTTACAATCCCTATCTTTCTAAGTAAATACATAAAAAATTGTAATCACTATCTGTCGTATTTAACATCTCTATCTCATTGAACAATGCAGCACTTTCATAACATATAGGTATTTGCAAATCAGGTAAATTCGGGTTTTACCCATAACACACCAATGCTCCGAATTTAAACAGAATACCGCCTGTTATGAGCATATCAATACATATTGTACTTGATAAGGCAAGACTCTTAAAAAATGTCAATGGAAATTTGCGTGTGAATCAGAGAAGGTGAGTTGTGTTCTATATTTTTGTTCTATCTAAACGTATAAATAAAAAAAAACTTCTAATCGATAGTGTAAACATTTCATATTCAATTAATTTTTGTATTTTTCAAGCGATGTGAAGAAAAACTTAAATATAATGAAGATTTCATTCTGAGTTTTACCTAACCGGAATCTATAAATAACGGAAGGAAATGAGTTCAGATGAAGAGTCCTACGAGCTGCCATCATCGCTATGTAGTGGTAGTGAAACCGATGAAAAGCAAAACATATGCAATTCGCCAAACGCCGAATTAGCAAACAGAATATTGACTAACACCATCGAATACTCCAGTTTTAATTTAGAAAGTCAACACATATCAGTTCTACCTTTTATATTTAAGTCCGAGTTCAAAAATGAAGAAAATCAGGAACCAGGCTTAGACAACTTCTTATCCTTCTTAAACACCATACACAACAAATTGCAGTTTATAAATAATAAGGACAAGTATGGATGTACTGCGTTACATTACACTGGTAAATATGGTTATGACAAATATTTTTTTAAACTTCTGGATATGGGTGCTTATTTGGGAATCAAAGATAACCAGAACAAATCTCCGATGAGTTTAGTAGAACGCGAGAAGCTAGAGAAATATTTTGATAACTGCATTAAACCAATTAGTGAGTCAAATAGTTACCAGAAAAGTCTGGATTATCGCAATTTAGTTGTAGTGGATTATCAAGAAAGTTTCGTGTCAGAAGAAACCCAGGAATCGGACTTTGTTGTATCTATTTTAAATGATGATAAGTTAGATTACCTACTGAATCATCCGATAGTTGACATTTATTTACGTGTAAAATGGGACCAAATGTACTTATATTTTTATATCTATTTTCTGTTAAATTTTGTTGTGTACATATTGATTATAGTGTATGTTTTCCAATTTAAAAATCACAACACTGGGTCAAAATCGCTACTTGTGTTTGCTTTATGCTTATATATTATTGATACAGTCATATCTCTTTGCGCGTATAACGACAGATTTCATAGCTATTTAAAAGAGTATCGCTACGAGAAAATTGTATCTTCCGTGCTTATGTTATTGTTAACTTCCATACTATTCTCTGTTTTATATAAAGACAAAATGAATGATTTTCTGAAAGTAGTAATCCCGATTGTAGTGCTTTTGTCAACTTATAAATTATTTTGCGTCTTGCAACTTCATTATCGCACGCACCTTTTCGTCAAAATTCTCCACCAAATCACTAGAATGTTCATAATGTTGATGTTGTTGTACATATTTCCTGTTATCCTGGCATTTTCCTGCTGTTTCCACTTGTTAGCTGATGGGCAGCTTGATGGTAACTTTTCTTCCATCACTTTCAGCACCACGCTTGGCTTTAGTGGACACATAGACTACAATTTCGTGGAATTCAAAACAAATAAATTCTTCGGGAATTTATTTTTTGTGTTATTTTTATTCGTTTTGCCTATAATTTTACACAATTTACTAATCGGTTTTTTTTCGCATGAAATTTCGAAAATGCGAGAGAATGAGTCG